>OZ022229.1:23373259-24573259 GCA_963978835.1 Tenthredo scrophulariae
ATTTGCCCATCGAGTAAAATGTTTACGCTCGAGTATGCGCGGCATTTAAAGTACTTCTGCGCTTAAGGTTCAGATCATAAAAGTATATACGTTGTACCTTGATGGAAAAAATCGGAGAAAGTTGAGGAATCGGATACAGCAAGGGCACACATAGTCGATTATCACGGTTCGAGATGATTGAGATGACGCGATATTTGATCAGTTATGTAAGTTAGACCGAGCGTTGCTTACAATGCATTGCTGACTCATCAGATCCTTTACCCTGCAGTAAAATTTCATCGTATTTATTAATGTCTGAGGAATTGGTCCAGAGCCAAGTCCAATCCTGGTCTGGACAGGGACGAATTTGTACCCTGGAACAAAGGCGCAGCTTGTATAATTGTCATTTCGGCTATGAAAATTGCGAGCTGTCACACGGCTACTTACCGGCTGTCACCAACCCCGTGACTTACAGGGAGACATTTACGCTTGTCAAGGCGTAATAATGCCGGAAATAAGAAGGGAATGAGTAGAAAGGCTAATTAGGCACTTTAAACGAACGCAAGACGAGACGATAGAAGAAGAATGAAGGATGAAGGATGAAGGATGAAGGATGACGATGGGAGAGCGAGGAGCCCAGAGGAGGACGACGAGCGAGCAAAAGGGGAACGAAAGGGATGATGGAAATGAACGGAAGGAAGCTGCCTAACCAGGACGATTTCCACCCGCTGTCTTGTTATTTTACTTCGCTGAACGAGCCCCGTGAGACTTCTACGGCGTAGAGTTCGACGAGGCAGTGGTACGCCACGACGAGCAGGAGCAAAAGAATAGCGGGTACTCGGCGTCCCCTGATTATGTGAACAACAGTTCGTTAGGCATTTTTAATAAGCCCTGAGACGGGAAAGTCTACCTTACGGGCGAAGTCACCGTATAGTATTTACCCCAGTCAAATAATTTGAAGATATCCGCATTTCTTTAATTTCCAAATTTCTACGATTTAATAAACAGAAATTCGCCTCATTAACATCACCGAAACTCTTGGTGCTATTTCTAATAACGTACCTGTATACTGTCCGAGTTCATTGCGCCAAAAAAACACGGCAAAAAAAGGAAATGAAAAGAACACAACAAAAATCGCCCTCATCCGAGGTTCGTTTGGTTAATTTAAATTGAGTAATTAATGGGTTTGGTCGAATCGGTAGATATATGCTACTCGAATGACAACGAGGTTTCATTACTTAGGCAGTTTACCCATGCTTCTCCCTCTAGTCAAGGTATTCGCGAACTCTGCAACTCGATACTCTGCAATGATTACTGACGTTAAAAGATTGCCACCCGAACTAAGATTTAGATTAGAAAACGGAAAAATCTTGGACGTGCAATCAACCCACGAATATAATCAGATATACCGCACAAGCCGGATATAGGTATCCGTTATTTGAGGCGAGCTCTTTTTTAATGAGAACACCACACCACACCACACAGTCCGGCAGTCGGTACTGCTGAAAAAAAGAATAAAGAAAATAGTGAAAAAAATAAAGAAAAAATAAAAATCGCATGCGTCTCAGCATGAGCTTCGTTTGCTTGATTTGAATTGTGTAATTAATTGGATTGGTATACAGCCGTTGAAGAACGACGAGGTTTCATTAAGTCTACGTACCTCTGCCTTGCAATCCGAGACTACGTTGGTTACGGTGCTCTTCAAATTTTCACCAAGCGAGGATAACTCGTGATTATATGAAATTACGTGATGATGTATTCCGTTCCTATCAATATTGCTATAGCGAAAGATTTCATTGCGAAACTAAATTTAATTGCTCTGAAATGAACGATCTGTTCGTTCGTTTCGTTCCGGTCGGTAGTGGCTATCGGATGGTGAATCGGAACGTCCTGGTTTTCGGAAGCTGTTGAGGATGGTGTTCAGCGGGGGTGGGCTGGGGGTGAGCTAGTAATCCCACGGTTGATTGAACCGCTGCCCAATTACACGGAACTAGCTGGCAAAAATCGAAACTAAAGTCTAAAAATGAGCTACAACAACCTTAACGAACTTCTTTTTACGATTACCCATTCTACGGCAGTGGGATTTTTGTACGGTGACGAGCAGCGAGACTTTGTACTCGCCCCGTAACTGATTCTGTCCAAATTCAATCGAGAGAATTCATACGAATCGGGTCGTAATACGGTCCTCTGTATGGGCTGATGGTTTGAATCGAATTCGCTGATTAGTTTTGAATATAGTTTCATTCATTATTACCCAATAAGCACCCATTCGTATATTTCACCAATATTAAATGAATATTCAGTTGATTTTTGGTATCAGTATATGACAATACTAATATTACACGTTTCGGAAATACGTTTATTAGGAAACCATACAACTACGTTTATAATACACGATTTTTCTACAAATAAATTCTCCTATTCATGTATATTACACGTTCTTATAAAGGATAATTATAACGTATAATATGCACTTGATTTATAGGTTTAATCACTCGCAAATATACACGTATATTGACGGTATCTAAACAACGATGTGCATACCGTTAACAATATCCTAATTATGCACGTTTATTAAACAGCTGATGATACGTACATATGACACGCAACTTCTACGTTGTTCCAATCACTTCATATCCGCGTATTATACGTTCCTAACAGATGTAATGGCACCGTCTATTTTGTGAATGTCTATTAAACGTTTCGATTTTAGATAGTATTCACGTATAATATGTACTCGACTTATAGGTTTAATCGATTGAAAATGCACACGTATATTGATGGTATCCGAACAACGATGTGTATACCATTAACAATATCTCAATTATGCACGTTTATTAAACAGATCACGATACGAGCATATGACACGCAATTTCTACGCTCTTCCAATCACTTCATATCCGCGTATACATATTACACGTTCCTAACAGATGTAATGGCAACGTCTATTTTGTGAATGTCTATCAAGCGTTTCGATTTTAGAATAATATGCACTCGACTTAACGTCATTTATACGTTTTCCTGATATAATAATGAATGTGCAATATAATTGAATCGAGCGAGAACGTGTGGAACTTTAGGCAAGAAATTAAATTGATAATATATTTGCAACTCGGATGTTTAGTTAACATATCTCAGTTGCATTAAAACGCTGATATCATTGAGACAGATGCAAAGTCCAAGACAATTACGAGAAAGTGACTGACTTCGCCAATAGGTAGTTTGGCATATAGTTGATAGAGCGTGCGAATAGTAATACAAGCGAATGCGAGCGTCCCCGGATCGAATCCCGGCCACAACAATAATGCGAAGTTTTTCTAATCTTAAAATTCTTAATTAGGAAGAAAGTGCGATTGTTTGCGATTAGTAGTTGTTGATCAACGCCTCATACATTGTAATTAATTTGTTTTAGGTATCTTAATTTCTTTTTTTTCGCGCAACAATAATTTGGCCAAATATCCAAGTGGTACACGTGTATTCAACGTTGTTTATTGCGTAATAATGAACGTATCGACGTAACGTTTTCAATAAACGCTACTTATGCGTTTAACTGAGGAATATTTTTCCGCTGAATAAACATAGAGTATATGACTTTTTTATACGTTTTTTTATAGGAATGGGTACTTATTGGGTAGCGTTCCGTGGTAAACGCCACGAAATCAATCAACATCATGATTGTAGAAAATTGAGTTATGAAATTTCATCGCAATTTATGGAACTAGATACTTTCGACATATACAACTCATATTATTAAGTCGGTATTCGCAGATAATATCGAAGCTGAAAGATTGAATTTCCATAGATGTGTATGTAATGTTTTCGAGCTTTCTATCATACGTAGTACTTATGATATAAAGAAAGATATTTCTATACCTATTACAAGAGTTTTGTAAAAAATTCTGCAAGCTCGGTGAACACAGAGAGCAGATTTCCGCGAGTGCGAGTTATCAAGCTGTGAAGAGGAGTTCTCGAAAGTAACCCACTCTGATTCTCCGAGGACGCTTACCGCGCAATTGTCTCTTTCGAACCGTCTTGAACCCCAGACAATATCTGTGAGACGAGGCGAGCCACGTGAATGTTAAAGGCGTTGGAAACAAAAAAGAAAAACGGGAAGAAAGAGATGCAGATGTTATAGAGCGAAGTGCATGTCAGAAGGCATGAAATATTTGTAACAGATAAATGCGAAAAGCTTTTAGGGGGCAATCGGCTCCTCGTCTGCCACGTCGAGAACCTCGAATATCCTCTATCCTCTACACGCACGGGTTCAGAGGAACCTTCAAGGACGAGGATGAGGAAAAGGAAGAGGCAAGGTGGTTCTGGAACACTTCAATCCCTCTCAGTTGCCGCCACCACGACCACCTCCCAATCCTTCGGGTCCTCCCGTCCTCACTCTCTGCCTGCCCATCTATTTAATCCTCGCAAAACGGTATAAGCCGATTTCTGCAGAAATCGATACACACCGCGCGGTTTACCGCCAAGATCAATATACCTACTGCTATTAGCTGATTCATGGTGCATGTCTGCAGCATGGAACAAGCATCCACTGCTTGCACCATACGGGTATAATCCGCTCTCCGTGGTTTAGGGATGGTTTAACGAGTACGAAATACCAAGCCAAGAAAGTTTTCCTTTGATAATCACTGTTATCAACGAAATGGTGAAGCTTGCGCAGCACTTTCGAGTCAATATGGACATGTGTGCTAGAACCAGAAATGCACACTCATACTATCGGTATCGGTTTTACTGCTCTTCAACTCTTCGAAATGATACAACTGAGGCTGGGTTATATACCTTATGTGAACCTGACGGTTGTTGAGAAATCGTATTGAGTTGGTTCAACAAACTTTACCAAGGAGCTTAAGAAGAGTGCCGGCGCGGTTCCGTCTCGAGTCGTTCCTCCAACAGGGCGTGGGTCGAACTTTGGATGGTCGCAGTTTCGTTAATTACGATTTCAATTTCAACGGGCGTCGGCTCCCCCTACCCAGGAGTCAATTAAACCATTCCCATGAACCGCTCTCAACCGATTCGATCGAGAACTCGCGCCATTGGGTTAACGAAAGGTTGAAAATATATATTACAAAAATGTTATATTTCACCCCTTCTTCCTGTTCTTTCAATTCCAATAAACGAGACTTTTTCATTCACTATTACTGTTCTCAATTTTTTTATTTCTCACACTGGAGTCATGCGTCGTTAAGGCGGAACAAGGACGGGCTTCCAGGAGTCGCAAATCTTCCCAGACAAGCTTGGAGTGCGTATAGCTTCAGCCTATAGTTCAGTTGCTACTCGGCGGCCCCAAGAGGGCCGATTAAGTTTCGGCATTATTCCTCAACGTTCTCCGGACGTGGAAGCGATCCGGAAGTACGAAACCGTCAACTTCCGGGCACTTGGCTATTGTCCTCTTCCTTTGCCAAGTAGCTGGGCCATATTTTATTCTTCACTTCTCTTTACACACCGCGTCCACCCGCCCCCCGAACCGTAATCAATGCAGAGTCTCTCTTTTCACTTTCCACTTTCCGACCTACACACAAATTCTGATCGATAGTTACCCGCATCTTGGACTTGGAAAGCGGGATGGAATCACCTTCGATAAGTAGAGTAACAAGAGTTTTCATAGAAAATTTATCGAATTTCCAGAAACCACGAACGTCAGCGAATTGGTAACGTAATTTAATACTGCCGTAGATTTCATTTCTTTTGCCAGGTATATACAGGTATAATAGATTTATGACGATGAAAATAGTTGAGTTGGAAACATAATTTCCGTTTCACCATTAAACCATGTTTTGTCAGTAACACAAACATTTTCCATTATTTTCAGCTCGACATGTAGGCGCTTTTTACGTGCGTTTGACATGAGCGTGACCCTCACAATCTAGAATTTTATCTCCTCCCAGTTCTCGTTATTCTCGAAGTGTAGAGAGTATTCTAAACTATTTACAGAATTTTCATAATAATGTGCACCCGTATGAAAATCCCGGATTTTTCAATTTTACGCGTGCGTCATGATCTGCAATCGCTCATATCTCGTTAACCACATGATGCAAATATGATTTGTTGCATATCAATGAAAAGCTTTTGAGCCCGGGTCTATAGATTCATCACTTTCGACGTCCACAACTATGTCATTCAATCCGATCGAAAAAATAGAATATCTCCGGAAAGCCCGAAGAGCTTGTCTCATTTTCGCTTTTCCCTGAAATTGAAATTGAAATCGGAGTAGCCAAAATTCGTATCCAATATTTCATACACACAGTCCGATACATCGGCGTTTATTCATCGCACAATAAGTTCACAAGGACTTAGACAAAAATTCTAACTTTCTAACGACATTATGAGAAACCAGTCCGCGTCAATATATCGGATTTCAATTCTCAGATACGATGAAAAAACCGTGAAGAAAACCACCGTTCTCACTGTCACCGTATGAAATTGATTGAAGAAAAACTACCGTGCGAGTACGAGATCCGACTACCACCGTGTCGTGAGTATGTAAGGTGATACCTTCGGAGTAACGAGCTTTCGACTGTTGCGTGATGCTAGCGGCTAAAACCTTTCTTCGTGACTGTTATAAACGTCAAGATCAGCGACGCGGTGTCTGCTGGCTATTTACCTGTCGCATGTGCCTTGGCAAAAGAAAACGAACAAACGACCTTTTTTTTTGGCATTCGTTCTCATTTTTCACTGGTAGGTAGCTAGCTGTACAAGTCATAAGCTTGAAATTTTCTTATATAAATGTAATTTATTTGAAATTTTATTCCGCCTTCTCACGTTTTTCAAACATCCCTTAACGTCTGGATAGCTGATGCCGATAAATGGCAGGCAGAACATTGGAAATAAGTACCCGGAGCAGGACGTTACACAAAAGTATATATCAGGCTTAAACTGCTCTCGAGTTCCACAGCTTCATTCGACTTTGTTTGAAGCACGTTAAGACCCGATATGACGTAAGCTGACTCAAGTGACACCGCTGCTCCTTTGAACAAGTGGCATCGAGCATCTCGGAGCAGCCGAAGCAGCCATCTGTCAAACATTGATACATATACATATGCATGAATCCCGTATGTACGTATGTTCACGTGGTAACGTATACAGGCATGAAAATTCAACCTACCCCTAGAGTATGAGGGATGCGGAACCGGTTCGAGATATTACAGATTCTACGTAGGTATATATTATACAAGAAAACTGGGCTCTCTTTTTGGCTCTGGAATACAATGTGGGATGTATAACTTACAATGATACGAGAAGACACGTAGTTGACTCTCACTTTGTCAGCCCTAATCTCGGTGGAAAAAAAGCTGTTACCAAGGCGAGCTTTCGTCAACTGGTATAAATAGCAAAACAGCTCTGTACAGACGACGAGGCACAAAGCTGCTTTCAATACTTGGAATGAACCTCCGTTCGTTTTGTACTTGGTGCTCAGAAGTATCAGAAACACGTCTTGAGTATACCGCAAGCTCAAGATATACAAAAGTTTGTAAAGTTTAATGAACAGTACTAATACGATCGTCTTAAGAGAATCGTTTATTTCAGTCTGAATTCACTCACAAGTTTTGTTACTGATGGAAAGAAGCTCGACGGCTTAAAGACAAAAGTTGCTTTGCAATTCATGTTCCTGTGTCAATTTAGAAAAATTTCAACTCGAAACGGTAAACCTATAATTTTTTATTTCGTTTTCGGAAGTAGAGACAATTTTCTGCTTGCACACCTTGCGTTAGGGATTTTTCTAAATTATGCATTCTAAAACTCCGACGAGGAAAGCCTTCTTTAATTCAACTCGGCATGACTATCGAGAAAAATAATCGCAGAGAAAATATAAGTCGGGTGTTCCATAAGGTCGTAAGGGTTGTAGAGCAAAAAGTCTTTTTTGTAAATTATTTTCTAAAGTTAAACAGAATTATGTCTCTTGAGATATAAAAGTAAATTTGATCCCGATGTGGCGTTTACCTTGGGCAAACGGTCCGTCCCAAGGCACACAACATACGTAAACCATGGGGTGGCTATGGGGCATGGAAATACGCAGGTTGAATACCTTATTCTTATTCTCCCTAGATTTTTATCCTAATAATCAGAACTTTACGTTTCACTCTGTGCCCTCGGCTCGGAGTGCCTAAATACAGTCAGAATAATTACCGAGGTTTGCTACGGCGCGAGACGCTTTCTCTCTTGAATAAAATAAAAAATAGAATGAAATAAGAAAAAAAAAAAAACAATTAATTTTAAAATTAAAAAAGAAAAGAAAATGTAATAAAGAAACTGTAAAAAATAAAACACGGCCGACTGTAAAAAAAAAAACCCGGAAATTTCTCTACAGCGAGATCTTGAGAGCTGCTTGTTTAAAGTCTGCAGAGATCCTTTTCTTCCCGTCAGCAAATATATTATAACGTCGGAATGACGACGGCCTGGCGCGGAATCATTTTGATGAAATGCACCTGAGAGACAGCAGAGCAGGGTCACCCTCGTATGTCTACACCCTCGAAACCTAAGAAGAGATGAGGAGAAAAAATACGCTGGAACACGCTAAGGTTTTCACAGGGTTTCCAAGGAGCGAGATACCGACGGGGAAGAGGGTGAAGGGAAAAAGGAAGAGGGAAGAAGGAAGGGGGAAGGTTTTTGGCGAAGCGAACTTCTCCGAGTAACCAGCTCGCGTCAACGAAACGAAATGAAATATTTCCTATCTTTGTTATATCAGAGAGCGAAATTATTCTTCGCTGTTTGGGAACTCCATTAGTTGAGTCAACATGGCACTTTCACGAACTCCACGAGATCCGTGCTCTCTTCCAATGCTATATACGAGGCCTTTGCAAACCTCGTTGAAACAATGAATCGTTTCATTCCGGAGTCATAAGTCAGCCATAAAAGATTGGAGGTCAGAGCTATGGTATATCACTGCTCTCAATTTCGTACGAGATTAATTGATCTCCGTTCTTATTTTTCTTCATCCCCAAATTTAATCCCCAGGTAGACAATTAAGAAACAGACTCCTGGAAGCATACGGAAAATATATACCTATACCTCTGTATATTATATATATATATATATGTCTTACTTTTTCCCTCGTCTACTGCTTGTTTCTTACCCCTGAAATCCTACCGCTGGGAGTCCAGAACGAGAGGTTGCCACTCTGAGGTTTTCTAAAGGAAACAGAAAAATAAACGAAGGAGGCCCTGCAGAGACAAAGGACTCAGCAAGCCGAACCGGAAGGATACAAGGATCTCGGCTTAAGTAAAGCAGAGCAGGAAAATTACTTCTCTGACTTGTCGCGTAATAAAAACTCGGCTGGAAAAAATTGCCGTTAACCTTTCTTATTAATTCACTTCATTCTGACTGAGAGAATGAAAGAAAGTGATACTGATTCGCCTCGGAATCGTTGTCAACATTAATAACGCCATGAATATAAATGAATTTTTTTTTACCAAAAAAGAAAAAGAACCACAAGATACCTACTTTGAATAACAAGATTCCTGCGACCTTGTACATAGAGGATACCATCTGGAACATCTTCCTGATAAAATGACCATCGACCAAGTATCAAGGATGCTGCAAAAAGAAGCGTAAGGAAAGGTTGAAGGTTGTATGATGAACCTTCGGTTTATCCTGCAAGCACCTACCGTTACTCTCGATCGAGGCAACATACAAAATCAGGCAAAAAATGCACAAAGCACGATGTTTACGACGAGAGATTATTAAAAAGTGATGAAATTCT
Source organism: Tenthredo scrophulariae (assembly GCA_963978835.1). Classification (NCBI taxonomy): domain Eukaryota; kingdom Metazoa; phylum Arthropoda; class Insecta; order Hymenoptera; family Tenthredinidae; genus Tenthredo; species Tenthredo scrophulariae. The sequence continues at coordinate 23,382,948 of OZ022229.1, forward strand.
GTCAGAACTTCGGCAAGAAGGGAAAGTCTAAAAGTGAATTTCGAACCAAAATGCACGTCGACGTTCATTGTACGATAAGATTATAAACTTTATAATTCACATATAATATGACTTACCTGATATACCTGAATATTGATTTTAAAAATGAAAATGAAATTCTTTTCTCTGGGCAGAAAAGCTTATTTCATATTTGAGCTGCGTCAGTAGGCGACAAAAGTTGGAAAGGGATGAAACGCCGCACCGAGTTTCCTCCCTCCTGGATAGCGAGCCTCCGTTGTCCAGAAACGAGTAATTTTCATTGACTTTAAAGCTTTCCAAAAATCGGCTTTCTTCCCACGAATAGGTACATACTTGCGGCTTGGTACGAGCGAACGTGTGTACATATAATATATTGAAGCTGGAAAATTTCGCCGATTTTCATCGAGGAGTAAACACCAGTTTTCATTACGAAGACAATTTCCTCTCGACGTAGTACATACCTATATCTCCAACTTGACCTACTGACAATGGGGATATACGTTACCTATATCGAACGCGGTTTCTGCGCTGTTAATTAAGCGGAAATTTCCATCCAAGTGAACGAACCAATTGAGAAGCTAGCAAACAATGCCGATAGGTGATAAATTCGCCTACGCTAGTCAACCAAATGTCGTGCCAAGTCGTCGGCTAATTAAATAAACGATAGCTTCGCTAGACTCCAAACTCAACCTGAACTTGCACGTAACGTTTCAACGATCCCTTTTGCACCCTCTATCCGTTGATGACGGCTAAAGCTGCTGCCGGTTTATTAATACTCGGTTTCCGTCATACGTGGAACTAGGTATCTCTTCAATTTTGCTTCTGAGGCACTGTAGATCTACATATGCCATTTTAACCCTCACTAAATTCTTACATTGATCCTGTCGAAAGACATAGTGATGCTCACAAAACGGAGCGAAAAGAACAGATCTACCGAATACCAAGTTAGCGAAGTCTGACTGCAAACTTGGGAGAATTGATGAGGAGACTGAAAAGAGAAATCGAAAACGGGATGAAATTCTTCTGAGGTTTTTATACGCCTTTTCAAATAATTCCGTAAAAGTTAACACTGTTTCACAGATGAATTTTGACGGCGGAAAAGCATCGCGGTGACACTACCTTCTGAAGCATTAAATTCAGATTGGATGGAGCTTGGTGCTCTTACGGAAGAGCCGTACACAAAGCACAAAAACAGAACTCTGAGCTAGAGTAACCTACTTGGCCCCTCTCTTGTCTATGTACTGGACAATGGACGTGGTATCCGGTGGTGCGGCCAACGTGATAAACCTGAGCTCAAATATTTCCGCGACTGTTCTGGGTTGCCAGGAAAGTGCGGAACAGCGGTCGAATGCATCTTTTGTTGCGGGTAGCTGAGTAAATTCAAACAAAGGCATCCGGGCGATAGGCTATCTGTCCAACTGTATTCACCCGGTAACCGTTGGGTGTCGGGCGTCGGGATGCCGTCTAGTATGAAAAATTAAGACTCGCCAAAGCAGAATAAATACCCCCGGTTTTGGTACGAGCCTTGCACCCAAATGGCGTTGAGTACTCCGTTCTGTTCCGTTCCTTTCCGTTTCCTACCGCAAAGGTGAATCATGATTCATTAAGGGAAACTTAATTGGTCTGTCGACTAGGTTCGCCGTTCGGCGTTGGACCTCCGGTTTGTCGTAGGCGCAGATTCAGGGGTGCCTTCAGAGCAGGGTAAGCGAGAACTAATTGTAAAGTAGGACCCACGTGCTTAGTTGTTTTCTAAGTAATTTAGTTTATGTCGGCAGCTTATTACACTTAGCTTTTATGTTTATTATTATTGTAAATAGCGCTCACCAGAGCTGGTGAAAATGAGGAAAGGTATGAGCGCCAGTCGTTGGACGTGTTTTCGCCCCGAAGAAATCGACCGTATTTTTTTCATTTTTTCTTCTTCATCCTGTACCGTTAAATTCAGCTCTTTTTCTGCTATTCCTTCCTTCCTTCCTTCCTTCCTTCCTTCCTTCCTTCGGAAGTATTTTCAGGCGACGTTTGCTAAGATTATTAACAGTATTACGGAGGAATAAAATTTATTTCCTCAGATTGCACGGATCGTTACGGCACCGCGATGTAACGACTACATTTACAAAAAGTCACAACGAACTGCTAAAATATGCAAATTTTATCGTCACCGAATCCCCGACTGTCTGCTTATTTTTTCTTCACGATCCTGCGGCCCGCAACTATACTTGAAATAATATTGCTTTTTGAATCATTTACCACCGCGTATACCAGACTAGGCTGTCGGATCTTACGTCAGATCCTTGATGGATGAAAAGACCGATTGAAAAGACTATTCAACTCCTTTCACTGTTGGTCAGAGATTTAATTTGGTAACGAAAAATTTCACGTTCACCTCAATAGAACTGCATATTATATATGCATTTAGACCCAGAGGTACTAGGTCATAAGCACCTCCAACTGCGAGTTTGAAGTCAAGTTTAGTCCCCACTCTCTCTGCATGGGTCAAAACCGACTCCATACTCTGCAGCAGACGGTTGTATTCATAACGTTAAACTTCAATGGCTAAAGTGGCCGACGAAGGTAACTATTACCGGCTATTAACAGCCTGACCTACATCTATATGGTTTGAATACGAATTCGATGCCAGCCTGAAAGGCGCCGGTTGGCCAACAGCAATTTCCAAATGGGTAATCGTTACGTTTAATTGCACATTGAAGAGGTTTGTAAAAATGTCAACGAAAGATTCACTCCTTTAGACTTTGTCATTTTTTCAACTTCCCGTATCTCTATGGTCAGCCCAAAACCGCTTGTTTGTTTTTTTTCAAATTTTTTTCAAATTTTTTTATAGGATTCAAGTTCATTTGATCGGCAATAAGTTGACCAGTGCTTTCAAAAAAGATCTGAGGCTGTTTGGTGTCGCATTTCCCCTAGGGGAAATCGGATCGGCGTTGAAACTTAAGGCGTATATAGTTATCCGTGAGAAAAATTATACAGACACGTAGCGGAATATCCGTGTCGATTATAGAGGATAAAATCAGGAAAGATATAAAAGTTGAGACTCGGGTAAACTCCGGCCATCCACTATTCCATAATAACGAAGGGTGGCCATGGCGAGCCGGCCAACACTCCTGCTTGGATGATTGCAAATTTATACTTTACCGGGCGTAATACGAGGAGATGAATTTCGGCGGGGCGAGCAAGTAACAAGAAAAGAGAAAAAGAGGGCAGATATAGGTATAATGTAGTGCATTTGTCTAGCTTAGCTCCTTATCTTGGTGGAACCCGCGAAGCGACGCCGCGGTTCTTCGGATGAGGAGAAGAAGGGCGAAGAGCGGCGAGAGGGCGAAGGAAGCGTAAAAGTAAGGTAGAAGGAGGGACGGTTATCACGCAATTTTATTCCCCTCCGTGGAGAAAAATGAGTCTCGAATTGCCGAGTTAAACGGAAGCTGTGCGAAACTCCGTACCAACTTTCTTACAGTTATCGACGTATAACCGGCAGCCCCTTCCTCCTACCAATCGTAATTAACTCAGAGTCTTCAGACGTGTGTTCCTTTTGTTCATGGAAAATAGTCGGACCAACATTTCCTCTTCCATCTCAAAATTAGTTTCGATGAAATTTTCACCGGTACATCAAACCGGTACATACATAATGTATATTGAAAGATAATATTTCGGAATCACAAATTTGCAACAAAAGGATTTTCCAATTAGCCATCCAATACTTTTTTCAACTCCAATAATCAGGTAAACGTCAGAATTCGTGTTCGAGAAGGTTATAGATCTTCTGGTCCATGACATTGTTTCGAAACAAACTTGGAATGGAAAAAAACTACTGACTCGAGAACATTATTGTAACATCAAAAAGGAATCTGTTCATCTCGCAGATGTTTCGCTTGGGACAACTTAGGAGGCAAGAAACAAGCTCGTATGAATCCTTCTACTTGCAGCTCACACATCAACCGATAAAACTGGTATCACTCCACAGTTTTGCTTTTAAAGCTTATTCATCCAGCACAACATCCGGTCTCTAGCAGCATCTCGTTTACCTCAACATATATAATGTGTATATATATACGTGTGTAGAGGGGCACGACTCCCTGTCAGCTTGGTATACTGTACTCCTTTTTCTTCAAGAACAAGAGGATATAAAGGGACGGGATAAGGAGATAGAATAAAACAAAAGACCCTTTGCTATGTCGGAGGCAATCTGTCTTGTGCTCTAACTTTTACCGCAAAGTTCGACCAAATAAAACCGAGGCGACGCGACGCCGCAAGGTTTGGCAATATCTTCAAGTTCGTCGGTGCAGTCGGTCGCTCCAGATTGCTCGCAAGCCACACTCTGACAAGTCGAGTATCGGAAAAAGCACTTTCATGTGCAGGGCTGACCCTAGAAGGTATCTGCTCAAACCACGATGTGCCGTTTGTCTGTTTCCTCATGATCTTGCTTCGGTGGTATTTTTACCCAAAGGAGGCTTCTCTGTCTGAAGTATGTCATTAGTTTTATGTCGCGGATTGCAGCCGTCTCGCTTCAGGTATTGATTTCGTGTCTTCTAGCCCCCGCCCTCGGGTAACGAAATCGGATGAAAGTGTTACCGCTATGGTAATGTGCGGAGGATATCAACGAACCTTCTTCGTACCTTATACCCTCAACTTTTTCCCTTTCCTCTTCTGGATCCCCCTATTTTCCCCGTTTCCCCGTTCTCTCGTCCCCTAGCCTTTCTCCGCTTACCTTTTGTGGCCCGGCAATATGAGTCGGGTTTTTCTTTTACGAGAGGAATCAGAACCTGCGTACGAGATAACAAATTTTCGGTGCTATCGAAAAGCGATTAGAGTTATTTGAAGACGAATCCGAGTCTCTTCGTTCATCGCTCTCTTGAGGCTATTCTCTACCTAATATAATAATCATGCGGAGGGATGAAATATCGCTTAAAAGTTACGACCCATAACTCGAGTCAACTGAGACTCTCGACTCTCAGATTCAAAGGAAGTTTACGGGAAATGTTTGCGTTACGCCAAGAAGTGGTGATTCATATATATTTTCCGTATGCACGATGCTGCACCTTTCCCTTGGGTAAATCTACACATTCACCTATATATATATATATATATATATCAATGCCCCGAGTATGTAGATACATATTCCTTGGTCGCCAATGTCGACTCAACTACTTGCTACATCACGTACCGTTTTCAAGATAACTTTCAAGCACAGGGTCCGCTTGATGCCAGATCAATTTCAAGCGACAGTTTACACTGTTCAAGTCATTAGATTATTTTCCCAAAAGGTAAATTTCACTCTTTCGTATGTCACGCGGTGTCGCGCCTATGCCCACCCCTAACCATTTAATGATTCTACCGCAGTAAAAAGATGCATAAAAAATACAAAAATCTAAGGTATATATATGTATAAAATAGCCGTATACCTATATATGTATGTACTACGTATGCATCACATTGGTAAGTATATGCTTAGGCCCGAGGGTACGGTCAACGTTGTAACCCACGCCAAAGTCGTAATATTATTTATGAAACCTTTCCGTTGATCCCTTAGTGGCAGCTCAGCCTCCAACAACCAAAAGTTTGTCGGATAAAAAGCTGTCTCGAGGTTTTCTCCGATATCATCGTTCCTACTCTGGGACTTTCTGGTTCTACTTACTGTGGTAAAGGTGGCGTCAACCTACGAAAGAAAACCTTGGTGAGGTTTGCTTCGCCCTCGGGCAACCCATCCGGAATAGCAATGCCCATAGAGGGGCACCAATTTCCCGAAAGCCACGAACCGCCCGCGATTTTACGCGCTGGACTTCGAGCTCTGAGACTTCCTCTTCTCTATCTCCTCTTCACTTTTCTTAGAGATTTTTTTCTCTTCGTTTTGTTTTGTTTTGTCTTTTTTTTTTTCCTTTCTTTCTTTCTTTGATAGAGGTAGACGTGATTTCACCTGCGGATGATCTTCGACATAAAGATTTAACGAATTTCAAACCTCCTTTTCATCTCGTGGGTGAACGTGAGCGCGACATTTATTCTCTGACTATAGGTATAATAGAGCGAAGCTAGAAGGCTCGGTTCACGACTAAAAGTTACCAAGGTATAATAATTACGCTGGTACACTGAGAGTAAATAATTCTAGATCACTTTACGAATTTTGCTGACGAGGAGTGAAACAGTGATATTTTGGCGAATATAAACCTTTGAACAGAAAAGTATATAATTATATATATATATATATATTATGTATACATAAATATAAATATATATACGTAACTTGGAGCACCGCGCTGGGAAGATAATTATAGGTATACAAAAGAAATCAGAATTGTAATTTCCGGAGTAAAAGGAAGTGGTAAATTCATCGGAACGTAAATGCGAGGGAGAAAGTGAAAATCGTCTTGTTTTAACAGAGGGTCAATGTAGAGAAGTAAAAAAAAAAAAGAAATAAAAATTCTGTTACAGGTTCGAGATCTGAAATTATGATATTTTCATCAATTTTTGCCCATTCTAAATTTCTGCCTTCCATACATGCGTGTACCGGGAGAATTCGTGGAAACGCTCCATATTGGGACGTGACAACGCCTGCATACAGGCAACTCAAACATCAAGTGATTAGCTAATGTTTCCTACGTAGCCAATGGTCAGGCGATATGCGAAATAAAAGGTATATAACGAGAGTTTTCCTAACGGCGCGGGCGGGTCGACCCATGCGCCCATGGGCAAGCAGCCGGAATTACATAATTTTCAAATGACCATCGTATCTCGCCACGGCCACCCCCGACCTAAACGATTGTTTGTAAAAATACCCTGAATATTAGGTTATTTTTACAAATAATTTTTGCGATTGGGGGTGCCCGTAGCGAGATACAGTGGTCACTTGAAAATTATGTAATTCCAGTTGCTTGCCCATAGACGCATGGATCGACCCCTCGTTAGGAAAACTCACTATACACTATACACGTTACACGAATCCGTTGAATCGGTCAAACCTTGTGCAGCGTTCGCGTGTTCCTGACGTGAAAATATAATTTTCCTCTCTAGAATTGTTTAAACCCTTATCTGTTTGAATCTGGGTCGTATGGGTATAACATGAAAGGATCGGCCACGCATTTCATAGTATCTACATACTAATTAGGTAGATAGGTAGGTACACGAATCGCTGGGGGTAGGTATGGGTGGATATCTATAGACACGTAATATCTCTCTTCTCTAATTCTGTGACAATTAGTTGAAGCGATAAGATTTAACTTCGGTCTAGAATTCCCAGCAGTGTAAAACGTTGCATAATTTATTGGGGGTCGGGTAGGTACGGTATCTACCCTGCTCGCGACCTATGTCAGAATTTCAAATAAATCGTGACTTTCGTTTGTCAGGATTTAAGTCAATAGTGAGACGTTTGCATGGCTAACGAAATTGTGCACCATGAATTTTCCCTGTTATTATTTCACCTCGGGTATTTTAAAACGCCTCTTTCTGGTAATGGGAAAATTATATTATACAACTTGTCACCCCCACGTTCTACGGGACGAGTTAACGGCCCAACAACTTTGTTCAGCTTCTGCAAGACATCATCATCTTGAAGTGGGCTCTGTGCAGCAACGTCTCTCGTTTATACGACATTTAAAACTTTAATGACTGGACCCACTTTTGTACCTCATAGCTGCTTAACAACGGATCGTAAAGACGCAAAGGGTGTGAAGTGGGTAGGTAATCGTAAAAGATTTCTATCTCACTGCGGTATCATATACTTATGTACATATATACTATATATATACATTATATCGTCGAAGCTGTTGTGGAATCAGAACGCGAATAAAGGAGAAACCTTCCACAAGAATATGACTCATTCCTGTCTCGACTTACTCCCGCGGCCATATCATAGCTGTAATAAAATCGAGTGGTGGATGAAGTACGGGGTGCTACCTTTACGACGAGGTCATGTCAACGGCGAGAGTTCTATTCCACAAAGCTCGTGAAAATATTACACTTTTCGTTTATTTATTTTTTCGTTTTTTTTTTCTCTTTTATCTTCTTCCATCTTATTCTATCCTCCCTTCTCAACTCTGTTAGGCAAATAGGAGAATCTATTTAGCTCTGAGACTGCTAGGAACTGCGAACTTCGAAGAGACGTAAACATATTTTACATACATATAGGCATATGTATACATACATACGCCAATGCGCTTATGGTTATAGCGACGTGGTATGTAATACATTTTTTCTGTCTCATATATTGTACTGTTAAAGTTATTCGCATTTTCGCATTTAATACTTGCTCAGAAAGAGCCTTCTTTCTTTTCTACCTAAATACCTGGGGTATAGAGAGACCCTGGCGTAGATTTACCCAGCTGGAACCACCGACCGTTCCAGAAAGCTTAACAAACTCAATTTCAAAGACAGGCGGATCAAAGCCGCTCATAAAATGAACAAAATTGTAGTCAGAGCCGGAAAAATGAGCTTGCGAGAATTGGAGCCATGTATACATACGTACATACATACATACATATAAGGAAGGCTGTACCACGCCTGCATGTATATAACCGAACAATTGGTTCTTTATCACGGAATATCGGCTCTGAAGGAAGCAGAATACACCGAACTACCCCTATGTGCTTAACCAAAGCTGCGAATTTGTTGTGAAGGAACTTGCAGCCCAGTCTGGTATAGATCAAGTTTGGAATTCACGCCCTCACGGGGCGACGCACGATGGCAAATGAAATTTGTAAGTAAGGCCACTGACAACGTTGACGGTTCTGTTAATTGAAAATTACTCGGTAGCAAATTTGCATCAAAGCCAAGATCAAACGCGTACCTACCTACGCCACCATTGAACGGTTTAACGTCGCTTTCGATTTGCAATCTAACGCAAGTTCTACCTACTGTTCTGCTCACGTACGAGGTACGTGTGGCACCGTCACGTAGGATACGTGATACCGTACCTTATACCCACCTATGTATACGTACAATGCACAGCGTACAGGCACACCGAGATGTAACAACTTTGGAAAGCTTTGCATACGGTATTTCATCAGTTGCAGTGCGTTAATGTTGAAATTACCGCACCAAGTGCTCATGGGACTAGGAAAAATATCCTGCATGCACAGCTAGGAGACACGATAACAGCATAGACAATGTTTGCAACGAAAAAAAAAAAATTCGCTAATGCCTCGAAAAGTTCGGAAAATAATGGAGTCGATAGGAATGAAGATTTCGGAAGTGTCTTCCCATATAATACTAAACGGAATCACGTATAAGTCACAGAACTTTCAGTTCGCGTTTCGTTTTATTATTATTCTGTCCACCGCTATGATCTCTGGCAGAAAATATCGCTGCATATCCACCAGTGTTTTGACATTTTTGCCAAGAAGTCTCCGGGCTTCAAATCATAACTGCAACAGACAGTTTCACTGCTGCTGTTAATGCTGCTTTTGCTTGCTACAGCAGTCACTTCTCATCGTTGTTGTTTATCATTGGTCAACGATCCCTGTACTAAATACAGCGAGCTTCGCACCCACGTACAAGGGGTAGGTAAATGTTTGAGTAACTCAAGTGTTTCATGTTGCACGTGACCCCGAACACACACTTCCCTTTCCATCCCATCTCATCTTATAATATGTATGTTGTGTTCCGCTGTTGCATGCAATGCAGAAGTCTACTTAACTGGGCCAGCTCAAATATCATTGTAAATTACATTGCATTGTTTCTAACCCATACTCACCTTTTATCTTGGACCAGGTTTGGTCCTTGGCTTGTATTTCATTGACTGACTTCAAATTATTTACCATAGCGTGCCTACCAGAGAGAATGCCTTTCCTATCTGCAGCAATAGCTTGTTGAAGTTCAGAAAAGACTTCGACTTCATGCAGGAGGCAATTCCGAGCCAAGTCCAATGTCGACATAATACATTGAAGGATGAATTAACACGTTATAGCTGTGTTCTGATTGGTACTACAAATAGGTCCATTCTTATGTCGACTTTGATGAATGTTCAGAATAGCCCTGGTTCAAGACCCGCAGCAAACGGTAGAGCTGAACTTTATCCCTCACTTTTGACACGTTTACGCAAATGTATCAGACGCAGTTTGACGTTTATCAGGAATTCGATGTCCCGGAAAAGCTCTTCGAAGTACCTACGCCCTAATTTCTTCGCTCGTTTACTACGCTGTTAGGTTTACTTCTAGCACACACACATTCAGAGCCAAGAGCTGCGGTCGGCTATATTAATATTTATAAGCTGTATTAATTAGATACAGTGACGCCGTGTTTTGTACTGACTCGAGGTTCTCCGCTGCCTACTGATCGTTTTACAGAAATGGTTTTGTGAAATAAGTTCAAATTTCCTAAAATTATAGTACTGCATAAATGTACATAAACGACAGAAAAAAAATTCAATTTGATAAATTAATGAATTTACCGAATCGGTGGATAAATATCACATTGTTCTACTCAAGATATAATTTGTTCAATCACCAGTCCCCAAATATTTAATTATTTCAACTTCATTCAGGTGGACAGCTGATAAATATTCATTTAATTGCCTATGATCGCACATTGAATTAATTCAACATCATCAACCTACATATTCTCGCAATTAATACGAAGAAGCAACCGAAGTAGTGCTGTAGTCCTGTTCAAGCTAATCATGCAGACGTCTATAGAGGTACTACATTAATTAACGAACAAGATAAGTGTATTCCAATGTTTAGCGACAGTGATTACCCCACGTAAAATTACGGATTTTTAGAATCAACTTCGGAGTTTAATTTCGAATTAATATTCCAGCTTGGGCTGATCAACTGCAAATACCCTGTTCGCAGAACCGTTGAACGTCGAGAAATTTCTTCTTCGTTAGAGTAAGCCAGATTACTCAGCTCGCGTTTAGTACATGACAGGGGTCTATATATTTTCTGTATAATTCACTTTCATTGATTATAAATTAACGTCAAAAAAAACCTAGTAAAGAATTTTACCCCACCATTCGGTACAGTAGCGAACTGGAAAACGGTTTTCTCGGCAACGACTGAGGAATCGATACATGCTATTTCAAAGCTTCACCCTTGGACCTACTTCTATGTATTGTTTGTATTGTTTGTATTGTTTGTATACAACTCAGTTACTTAAATACAAAATACAGTATATATCTAGCATACTTTCGGAGAGATACATCGACACCATTTGAACACCGTACGCACCCTTATAACGTTGGGGTAAATTTCGTTGGTACTCATTTCCGGTATCCCGAGTGTGCCGGAAACGAAGCAATATGTTTGTGTTATGAATATTCAATGCTTTCATGCGCTTAGCCTATTCCTATTTGTTCTTCTTCTGCCCCTGTCACACCCCGGATCTTAATTTGTGTCTCTCTCTCGCTTCCCATACCGCGTATTGAGTTCACCTCACCGCACAGCATCCCGCTCAGATAAATTGAGGAATATTTCCTTAAACCTAAACCGCAAGAAAATTACCTCAGAACATTCGGCAAATACGTGGTTTGAGTTCTGATACCATCACTCGTTCCTCTTGCTCTCGCCCTAGCCCTCTGCCTTTATCTTCTCTTTCTCCAATTCGGACGTGTCCCTTTTCGTTCCAACTCGTCTACTCTGCGGCGCGGCATATCCACTACGCTTCATCTCACTCCACTTCATCTTTGCCAGTTGGTATCGCCATACATTTCCTATCTCTTTGTGAAGGCAGATGCGTAATACCCTCACGTCTGTCAGTCCCGACGCCAGTTCTCTTCCTCAGATCGACTCGCCGTTCCCTTCTTATAGACGGGATCATGAACCGCAGGACGAACAAGGGACGAAGGAACTTTTATACCTTTTTCACCATCACACCAAAAAACTTCTTAACCAACTCTTTTTCGTCCAGCACTGAAATAGAAAAGAAAATCATCCATAACCGGATGAAGATAAAAATGTAGAGGAAAATATATAATATACAAATTTTTACGAGAATACGGATAAGTTGTATTCGGTCGTGGCCTGCTTATGCTTCGGAAAACCTTCAAGTATTTCCAGTTCAATTAACGTCGTGCCCGGGGTTTGATGAAAGCAAATAAATAAAGATCCATCGATTCGCCAACCGAGAACCCTGGATCGATCTATCAGTCTTAATCAAAGGCAGACTTCCTCATCCTTGTTCCCACGTCGATGGGATTTCTCGGAGAAAACCACAAGACTAACGGTTCACAAGCTCTGAGTATAAAGGGTGAGCTGCAAAGTTGCTTCCGCCTTTGTGTATATCTTGTTTGAATAAATCCCTTGATATTTCGTTGTCACAGGGATTCCATTTCAGCTGGCAAAACGAAAAGGAAATTAGCTTAGGTATAGCGATTCTCGAGATCTGGCGAATGGGGAGTATAGAGTTGTCTGTTTTCTCTAAGAAATCCCAATTTTCTCAATTGATAATTTCCATCTGTTATCAGGGGTGTTATTGTTTTTTTCTTCTTCTTCTTCTTCTTTGCAATCTTATGTCACAAACGTCAATTCGTGATCCGTGAAAGCCTAATATCATTTCTGTCGAACACCCTGTACCTACCCTGTCCCTAAGCTTCGAATGAATAACACGATTCAGCTGTATAATTCGCGTTTGTATGTAAGGAATCGATTAAAGCAAATCATTCGAACGGGAGAACTCATTCATTGAAAATACGTAAGACGGTCGTCTCGTGTATTTCCAGCTATTGGAAAGCATCGGTAAAGCGTGATCCGCCGGAAGTGAGGCGAGTTACGTGGGTATATTTCAATGCTATCCGCATGGACTGGGTTTTATTTTAATTTAAAACTTGGACAATAAAATCATGAGAGCTAATAGAAATAGCGAGTCGGGAAACTATGGAATGAAGCTGCAAGCTCATGCAACTTTACTTCAATTTGCAATTCATACTTCAGAGTAGCACCCTCTTTCTCTTTCCCGCTATTTCGCGCTCATATACGATAGTTTGTTATAGGTATATTTCCACAAGGCAGAATTGCTCCATATACCCACCCGCTGGTAGTTTATAAGTTTTCGTTCAACGCTCAGTTTGGGCGGATCAAGAAGACACCCACCTCGCTCTTGGTGTACAGGGTAAGTTTCCGTGATACTCAGCCCCACATTCGTCATCCTGACCCTGAGTCCTCTCAATTTTCTCCCATCTGAAATATACGGGAAAACTATTCCTCGAACACTTGGCGTCAGACAGTGTTCCACGAGCTAGCATTCTCCAAAACTCACCTTCGAGTGCAATCGAAACTGTATACCTCTCGTCGGATCTTTCTTGGACTCACTCCAGCGAACCAAGTTTCTGAGACTTTAAATTAAACGAGGTCCCATCTTCTGAGAGGACTTTTGACAGCTGACTGTGCCCCTACGTCCCTGTGTCTGACATTCGACGCCAATTTACTTTGTATTGCCAATGACACTTGACGTACCAAAGCGACGGCTTTAAACGTACTGGATGGATGGGTTATTTATTATTTTGCAATACTAGACTGAAAAATTCGACACAAGGGCGTAGATATACCTATGTATACATAACTTTGGATTTGTTTTTGGAATTTGACTAGGCGCCGAAATGGGTGACCTGTGCGAATAAAAGTTAACCGTATATACCTATGTATAAGGGAGAATAGCGCGTATATATAGAATTTGGAAAAAGTTTTATTGTGTCTTGAACTAGGTCCCCGTGCTGCATGGCGCCTCTGCAATAAACGTCTCGGACTTTTCAACTGAAAGACCAAAAACTAACGTTGAGAGTATAGTAAGACCTATAACAGAGCTATAATAGTGCGGTTACAGACGTTCAACGTTGTACTACCTACAGAAATAAAAAGTCAAACTTCTTTTTATGTAGGGTCATTTCGAAAGTTTAGACTCACCTTAGTTGTTCCAGTTGTTATACGGTGCAGTAAAATCGATATTCCCTCCATAAAATCCACGAGCTGTTTTTACTCATCTATTCAAGGTATGGATGTACGGGGATGTAGGAGACGGAAGTTGCAGTTCATAAATCGGCTTACCTTGGAGTGTTTAAAACTCGAAAATATCAATTTCAATTTATTGTCCGAGATTTTTTTTGTGCCTCTAAGCAAAATATGATACTCAAACCTATATGTAGCAAAATATGAATGTAGGCGGCTGACGTGATGTTTCATACAGAGAACATCCTAGATCTCCATGAAGAGACCCCAGGACAATATCTCGTCCGTTGTCTGACACATCGTCAGTCGCCTATAGTCCTGTTTTGCTTAATTCGCCCATAAAGCCTTTCCACGAAATCCTACTGTTGGTATAATAGATAAGGATCCCAGTGGTATACCGTTAGCTGTTTTGTTCAGCAGCGATCCGGTTGTCATAGCATCGGCCTCAGCGATTCGTAGATACAAAGTGAGAAAATTGTAGGTTTTATGGATAAACGTTGGTCATACGTGTAGAATGTAGATACATACATCCAGGTAATAAAATCGAGGTATACCTACCGTATCGATTTATATTCGGTACAGTTCATTTGCGCCCAGAAAATCTGGGCGATAAATTTACCCGTGCTTTATATTCCCGCCTGCGTTCAGGTCCAGGGACGATGATATTTAGCTAATTGCTTGGTTCTGCCATTCGCGAATGGGTCATCGTATACGCTAAAGTTCGTTCATAAACCTGTTTGCCGATATTTGCTACCGGGAAAACTGTAGAGCTGATAAATTTCCTTTGATATGCAGCCAGAGTGACTAGCCATACGCTAGTAGTCGTGCTAACAGTGACTTTGCAAAGTTAAATGACATTAATTTCATGCACCTTCGTGCTACCCATTGGAGTTGGGGTTCCGTGTTTCTAGAGCTGTATGTAATTATTTTAGCAAAAACTCGGCGAACTCTGGATACCTACCTATGTCCGACGCAAACATGTAAATATACGGAAATGCTGAACGAGGTGCGACACGTGCCCAAGCCTCAAAAGTTGGCAAACAACAACCGCGGGACTCCTGTGGGTTATCAAATGAAATAAATCGAAGATACAAGGAAAAGAGCTAAAGCGGTTCAACCGCCTCTACATTTCACATGATCTTAGAATATTTTACAGAGAAATATTTCCTCTCGAAAGAGCGAAAAACTTTCGCATGGAAGACCACCCTCGTAGTTTTTTTTTATTTTATTTGTTTGACTCCCTATAGATAATTCCAAAATCATTCCAGAATCATTCGGATTCGAAAATATCATTCGAGAAATATTCTTGGACTCCTTGGGACTGGAGTAAAGGATACTCAAAGTCAGAAGGCAGTTGGATATGGTGATTATAAATAAATATGCGATTCTTGAACAAGCCTTCCAATTTTCTCGTTTCTGCCTTAATAAACTTCCCGTAAAAAAATACACTTTTCAAAACTTCCTTTATCGCTCTTCCTGCAATCTCTCTTGGCACTTTCAGTTTTCTGCTACTGCAGTACACGTACCCCTTTAAGCTGATCCTCGCTGTCCTAGCTGATATCTGGATGCTGTGAAATGACCTACTCAGAAGAGAGAGGCTTGCATTTGCAGCGTGAATGTTGAGAAAACAACAAGAAGTACGAGGTGAGAAATTCTACGCGAGAAATAACGAGAATTGAGATTGGAGAAAACGCTTTCCTTGGTCACCTGCAGGCTGAGGCTGGCAACCGAGTGACTTGGGCAAGACAGAGCTCACTGAGACGGTCTCGTACTGGTTGCAGTGAAAATTTTAACGAGTAAGACGTGAATTTTCACTCCGTCGAGGACTCGGTGCAGAAGTTATCATCGCGTGAAATGCAGATAAATCTTTAGGCGCTGACCACAGCGTCGGAGAAGAGCACTTCTACGATTCCACACGTGGAATAACGAGGCACGAACTCAAAGGATTAAATGACGTGAGCGAGGGTCGACAAGAAAGTCGGAAAATTCCTGGACGAGTTTGAATCCTTCATCCTGAACCGTAGGTCAATAAAATTCAAGAACTACCGAGGTATCCTCCGACTCTGGGCACCGGGCTTTAAGCTTAATTTGCTATATTTTTTCAAATGAATCGTCGCTCAACTCGCAGTAACGATTTATTCGAATCAGGATCCAGTAGAATTCATAAGACAGTTCATACGAAGTGTAATGGGGGAATAAAATGTAAATCTAGTAATGCAACGCGTCGTAGTATTGAGGCGTAAATTCATACCTGACACTGATTCAATTAAAGCGCGAACTATTTGAATCCGATTAACGATAAGTAGTAATGGCTGCGGTCCGCGATAATTTATTGCATGAGATTAACCGCTATATTGGCTCGGGGGACGAGCCGATAAAAGTTAAGCGATGGACCCGCCCTGCACGCCGCGATAACACCTAGCTGCAAAGTACACCGCTACCCGCTACTTCGAGTACCACTATACGCCCGGGCTAACGACTATTGAAACATTTCTACGTCCATTCTGTACGGCTGATAAGTGGGCTAGCAGGTAGCTCACCCTAACAGTTGGATAATACCGAGAAAAATAGTAAAACATTTAAACCAAGCCAGCAGGCCATGGCGAGCTTTTGCAAGCTCCATTACTCGACAGATATTCTCATTACTATGGAAGGAAAAAAAGTATGTTGCAGCGGAGTGTTTTAACCGTGAATTTCACGAGTTGGTTTCCAATTTCCGTCAACGAGTTCAAATTGGTTCTTTTTTTTTTTTTTGCTGATACTGGAATCATTTTCCAATATCTTTAGAGAGACAAAAAATATTTTGTCACCGATATAAAGGCGCAAATTGACGTAATTCTTTTCACTAACAAACTAGACTATATTTTTGTCAAATATCCGAATCATACTTGCAAAGCAGTTATATAGGTAGAAAGTATTTGGTGGTCAGCTCAATCCTGCGGAGCAGCGTAGGCCAATGGCAAAAAGCCCATTCAAAAACCGAATGGATTTTATTTCTGAACGGATATAATTCTCAAGAAATCTATTCCGATGTAAAGAAAAAAGAAATACTGTCATATTGCTAATAAAAATATGAATAATTTATTTGAAATTCAAGAAAGCACCAGAAAAAACACATACATAGCCACACACACTTTTTCGCGCGATTCTGTAGCCCGACATCGCGATAAATATTGCTATCGCGTATTTGCAAAAGCTTCTTTACCTAAGATAGGAAATTTTCAATCTGGTTTGACCATAGATTTAACTGAATTTAAAAATCTGATGGGTCTATGGCGAATACTATAGTTTACAGTTTCGCATGTTATAACTATTAACGCGACTATGATCGAGGTGACATAAAAACATGAGTATTACTACTCTACATCTCTAAGCTCTATGATTTTTTATTATACGATAGATTTTCGGCACCTTGACGTACCGTCGATAAATACACCCATGCCAAAGCCCGCGGTCTGCGATAAGTCGAAATATGAATTCTTGAATGTATGTTGAGAGGATTTTCCTCACATCTAAAGCCCCGATATCCCCCATAAAAGTAGTAATATAATGGAGGTAGTGACTATTAAAAAGTGTCTACATCCATTCGACGAGACTGATAAGTGCTGAAGCGACTGCAGTCAGCTAACTGTAACCGGTAGATAACTAATGCGAAAAATGATATAAAAACTTCTGGATGGCTTTGTGAGTTTTACCACCGACTGGCGTCTAGCATAGAAAGCCTTCTTCACTCTGGTGACGACTTTTGATTATCTCCTTTACGTCCGTCACACCAGAACTGCGATAAATATAAATATTGATTCCTGTTTGTCGGGAGTATTTCCCCTGACTACTATATCGAAACGTTTCTACATTCGTGCAATGTGATTGATGAGTGGGACGACGTGCAGCTTAAACTGTATAAGCGCGAAATAACGACAGAAAGAAAAAAAAAAAATGATGAAAAATATTTGTTTTTCATGTGCCGAGTGGTGTGTGTATAGAAATTACCTCGCCGTCGGTATCGGTCAATATCGCTTTTTTAATCGGACAATATCCGCGGCTTTTTCAAACGCTAGATAGTTTATTAATTTCACCAGGAATTTTCCAGCCGACAAGAGCTCTAGCCTTGCGATATAATACAACGATATGTAATGCATCCTCCGGATCGTTTTTTGCTTGTTCAAAAATCGAAAATACCAATATCGGTATGAAGGTATCTCATGCATCTAATGAAGATGCAATAGCTATCATGAGAAAATTATTAGCTTAGAGCTAATTGGAACAATTCTGCCTCACTCCGATGCGAATCTCGATAGCTGAAAAGTGTTCGATAATTTTGTATGAGGTACATATCAAATTTTACACACAGTCACAAACCGGGGCAATGTATGTCGACTTCTAACCGCTCATCCATGTTAGCGACGCCTCGATGTGGGCCCTCATCCCTTGTCGAGTTGCGGTAAATATGAATGTATGTTTATATACGAACGAGTATAGTTGGAGATAAATCTATGGGGGGTATAGGATCGGTTAGCGTATAAATATACGAATGGTTTCCTATACAGTTGGAATTTCACGGAGTAACAATCGCCCGTAGGTGAGATTCGCTATGCCATTTCTCAGAGGCAATCCTAAGGCTGGATTCACAACGGAGTCGATATGTAGCCGTACGATGTACACTTCGTTGTTGCTTGAGACATTTTGTGTACTTTTGTTCCTCTCAGAGGGTTCAAGGTGTTGATGTGTGTGCCATATGCACATGTATGTATGTACATATACATACGGAAGTGTCGCTACCAGGAAATGACTATACAGTGTCTTTATTGCACTGCGCTGGATTATCGGACTGCCGGACTGCAATACACAACGATTTCTTATAGACGGTACGTTTCAATTTTCTCTACCTGCACTTTACTTTTATTACGCTGCAACAAAGGCTACTATACTGCTACCGGGTATACTACTGACTGCAGCAGGCAAATACATTAACCAAAAGTGATAAAGCGGATCATTCTCCCTGTGCACCATGTGTATATCGCGCTCTTGTGACCCGGTAAACTTAAATATAGGTGTATAGGCAACATGACACATCGTCACATCTCTACAGGCGAATATGACACGGAGAGGATGATGTAGTCGAATTGTACGAAACCGTTAAACTCGGAGAACATCAACAGACCCCCGGTTGGAGTTTGAGTTCGAGTTGCACCACGGAGGAATATATTTCACCAATCGACGTCACGTCGGGAGCACTGTTATTGATACCGGAGCTCCCCTTCAGCTCTCTACACTTCAGTGGGATAATCGAGTGCTATGAGAGTTTGTCGGCCGATAAAAATGATCTGGTATTATAACCGAGACGAGTTTGCAGGGACTTGGTTCGGCCTTGTCGTTAATTGGCTTCGATATCAAGATCCTTGTAGAAATATATTTCACCAAGGATTCGCACGAAGTCGGATATATAGGTGGACGTTGTATACCTACGCTTGAAGAGAAGCCTCGCGGTCTCAAGCTTTTGCGGTTCTCTAAAATTCTCTAACGACGTTTTCCCTGTAGCCGAATTATTCTTTTGAGCTTTGACCCATCGTTTGATTAACCATTGTACCTGAAGAGCTTGCTAACGTTTAGTCAGAAATCCCCTTGTGGTGTATTCATTTGACATTTGCGTTCTTCTCAATTTTGCTTTCTTTTAATTCATTGTGGAAATGTTTTTTAACCTTCACCCAGCCGTCCCATATCCGAACTGAGTTATCCAATTTGAAAATCCTTCAAACTTCACGGGTTGGAGTTGAAATGGCTGCAGTGAAACCACAGCGCATCTGACAATTCTGTAAATAACAGAAACTACAAGTGGGTAAACTCTCCCATTCTAGTGACAACGCGTCACGGAGTACCTGTTTCGAAACTCAGTTTCACCCTCTTCAAACTAAGGCCTCTGATTAGCCGTTCACCGCTTGTTCTCAAGATGACAAGGAACTTGAGGAAATATGAAATTAGGAATAAATCACAACGACGGTTCGCAACGTGACGTGTAATACTGAAAATTGCAAGAAGTATCCTAAGCGCCTGTTGTACGGAAAATACACTTTAAGGGCAAAAAATCCGGTTGTTTTGTCAGAGCCTAAGACCCGAGCATCAATGAAGATGGATGTACTGTTTTCGACGCCATTCTTAAGCACCTCTTTTTCGGTTGATTGATGGTTCTTCCGCTCTAGTCCTCGGAAGCTAATGTTCCTGACACCGACTGCACCCTTTGTTACTTACTTCGTATATATTCCAGGGTTTAATTACCACCGAAAAGCAAGTGGTGTTCCGTTCAGTCAGAATCCGAAGGGCGTTTTTTGCTTGGAGCAAAGTCTGACCTGCAGTCCTTGAAATTTTGGTTTATCCTCGTCTTCCCTATATGATTTTATTCCACTTCTCGTCTCCAATTACCTTTCAGATTTCGTGCAGCGAAACGAGGAGCCGAATCTTCTCATCTAGTTACCCGAGGAAACTGAAGTTGTGCAAAAGAATTCTCCGGATGATTATCCTTATGATTCATACATTTTTCCAGACCTTATTCAGAGAGGGGAAAACCGACTAACTAACCCGCACGATAAACCCGCATCCAGAATGGCGAGACATCTTCTGAATGAAACTGAAGTGGGAGAATACCTTGGCGGAAACGTAACTTGATTTCCTTCAGCAATTCCCTGTAAATTCATTTGCAGAACAATCAGTAGTGTGTTCCGATAATTCAATTTCCTCAATATTCTACTTGGTTCGTTAGAAATGTTATAGGATTCCAGATTACGGCGAACCCCTAGGCCACAGGGTTGTATAAATAAATAAAATTGTTGATACAAATTTGGATATTATAGGTATGTGTGTTTGCTATCCGAAGTATGATGTAGTACGTGGTATTCCGAAGGCTCACTTGCTACTGATCGCATCGCTGAAGCTCACTAAAGTTAATCCGATAAGTGTATTTTCCCATCTATAGATTATTGGCGGAACATTGGGTCCAACCATCCCCTAGTTTCACCGCAAATTCTTTTTTCCGTCAATTTTTTTCTCAATAATTGTGAGTCGGTGCTGAAGCCCGAACATCAATAAAGGTGCGGGTGTAGAACCTATCATGCCTTTGGCATATCGTCATAGCCGTGGCATTCAGTTGCAACATTTTAGAGGATGCTAATTCACCTTGATATGTTTGCAAGATTTTATGTAAGACTTCTGGGGCGAATTCGGGATTGATTTCTTTCCTTGGCTTCTCTCTGCACGTTGAAAGCTCCTTCGCTCCAAAATGCGTTCGAATTTTAGGTCACATGACTCGTCATAAGCGTCGGAAAAAAAGACGTATTGGAATATGACGTTCCGACTGATCTATTTCCTCGTGGATATTTGCGGGGCTTTATCCTCCGCGGTTATTCAAAAAAATCCCAATGTAGTTGAAAAACAAGGGTAGCAATCGAATAAACAGGTTGAACTAGGATAGCTATAAACATCATTAATCATGATTGATTGCAACGATTCACCCGCGAGATATACAGAACGTGTAATATTCTGTTACTCGATTAATTGATGATATCTCATATTATCACACAATTGCTCCAGCGTTATGTTCTGCCTCGATTATAGCCAGGCTACGCGACAGATTGAATCAATTGAATGTCTCGATAGTTTATCAGGTATTCATTTTTCTTGACAATTTTTAATGCGAATCCCTCAAGTTGTTAAAAATTTTCATTCGAATAACACAGATTAACGAACGAAGGACAAAAATCAAGAAAATGAGTTGCAATGATCAACGTTAATTCTGGCTGATGTACCATCTACGCGAATCATACACTTTGATCGAATACCAGATCATAGTGATTCGAGTCACGGTGATTATAAGCGTATTCAGTACATGTCAATCAGTCAGCTTATCATCAAGCTATATTTGTACGACGACCCAAGCTAGCTGCAGCCATGTATCAGTGCTGCTGTCAATTGCTGTATGGTAGGATGTTTCAGCTTTATATTTCCTTCGCTTATATCACCTGGTTTTCAAAACCGTCAATTTTCCTCGGCCGAGAATCTCGTTCATTTGATTGTATCACCCATTCTCAAGACCGTGTCACATAATGCACACAGTGACCAGAGAACTTTTATACTTATTCGATATTTTATCTCAGCTTAGTTGCAGATTGTAGATACCACCTAAGTCTAGATCAGGCTATCGGGATTTTGGGATTTCATGTTTCATATCAAAATAACCGTGCATCGAGATTGTTCTTGCCATATCTGGGGATCAGAAGAACGTCATTACCTAGATCTTGTCTAAATTTAAAATATTCTCTTTTTAACACAACATGAATTTTATTTAAACTCGATCGACATTCCCCAACATGTCTATAGGTTCTAAACATCGATAAGCAATACCCTATTTCCTGCTGTGGTAATTTATGGTCTATATCCACGTGATAAAAACCTTCCCCACTTCCGTCATTGAGCGCAATTTCGTTGTACGCAATTACGAACAAATTGCCGATAAAACCCCACGAAAAGTCGGGGGTTGTACATCGCGCGTGGTACAAGAATTATTTGAATGGGACTCGTTGATCGCACAGTTCGTCACGCGTTGCTACCACGCTGTTTACAAAAGTGGAAGTTTATGTTACACGCCATATAGCCTCCAAAAATCAAATTAAGCTTTCTAGTTACGGCTGACTACGTTTCCTTTCATAATTATAGCCAAATTCCCACCAAGAAATAAAGAAACCGTTCAGTGGTACGGAAAAGCGTGACGCTCTTGATCAGAGGGATACACATCATTAAACTAAACAAATTTCCTCTTAGATGAAAGAGCGGGTAGTCCGGTCGAAACCTTGCCGCAGTTTTCTCCTTCAGCCCTTCAGAAGTATATTTGGGGGTGGATATGCCTAAGTCCGCAGTTTCATACGTGGGAAATTCGACGTGAATTCTATGGCCAAAAGTAAACACGATCCGATTTCACGCTCGGGGATATCCTTTCCATGACAGTGCGTGAATAAATATCAGAAAAACTCGAAAGGCAAAGTTGTAATATGAGCTTTCAAAATACAAATTTGTTATTTTTTGCTTTTCTTTCAACGGTTCTCGATTTTACTAACAAATCTGAACAATAGTTCACTGGCACACTTGTAACCACCGAACGTAGGGCTAGTTCTCGTTATTGATGCCTAAGAAGATCGAGATAGAAAACAGAATTACTTAAATGAAATTCAAAAAATCGAACAATCATCATCAAAAGATCAAAACTCATTGAATTTTGGCGAATACGGTATGCGTTTGTTTTGTACATTTTCTGTGTTCTCGAAAATGTGGTCCCACTTGCCCATCGATTTTTCAAGAAAAGGTGAAAGATTTTTTGAAAAATTTCTATCAATGTTAGGTGTTTTTACTGAAAGTTTACATCCTTTCTCGAAGTTTTCATCCGCTCTAAAACCTGGCCACTTAAAACCCTGGAAATCGTGCCATGCGACTCGTTGCACACTGCCAAATGCTACGAGTCAGCTACACGGGACCTCCGACCTATCCTAATTCCCTTAATTCCTCTAATTCCTTTAATTCCCCCATTTTTCTTCAGTCACTTTCCAGCCCCATACCGCATCCACAAAGACTTCTAAATCATCAGCTTCAGCAATTTCGGTTCAAAAAACACTTCCCAACCGTCCATGGAACACACACATTTTCGGGGCTGCTTAGAATCGGGTGGAATAATGACGGTCGTTTCTTTAAGGGCGGAAATAATCCACAGAATGAATATCAGTGACATATATATATTCGTGATATCCAGACGAATAAGCCAGCTCGTCTTCATCGAGACGAAAAGGAGGAGAAGAAAACGTATCAGGGAGAAAAGTTACATTCGGTTTATCGAGTTGTCTTCGAAGTTCAGGTAAACCAAGTCGGTTGGTCTTAGCTGCAGCCCAAGTTGCGACGCGAGGACGGAACAACAAACTAGAACCGAAGAACCGAACCCATGAACAAGGGAGCCGAGATAAGACTAGAAAAGTATCATTGTGCTCGCGTGCCGAGCATACAACTTAACTTTTTCTTTCCTTACGCGAACTACCTCTATACCTCTAACAACTCTTTTCTCCTCTATCCTTTTCCGCGGCTTTCCTTGCCCGGTTGATTTTCAACAAAAATAAATAGTAGCTAACTCTAACAAAGTTCCTTCCTGATCACCGAACAGACCCAAGACGCTACAGGTTACAAAAACGCAAGGTAAACTAGTTTTCACCTCTTCGATACGTTTATGTCGATTACTACCTCACATGCTATGTACGCATTAGGGTATTATACCGACATTTTTTGCTTGCCTTTATATCTCACTCAGGTCTTTCGACAATATGATTGAATTTCATGAAGTATAGGTATTATAAGTTTTCTTGAACAAAAGTAAACCGCTCTACGTCCTTATGAAAAGTAAAAGCCTAATTATTTACGTCTTCTTTAAAAAAAAATTTCAAAGTATATCCAGATTTCTTTTCAACAGATGTCATTAGTCGATGGAGGTACTTTACTTATTTATTTTTATTTATTTTCTTATCATTAAAAGAACCAAATCTTTCGAGAAACAATGAAGTTTAAGAAAGTATACACAGTTGTCGACAAAGACCCGGCAGAAACGAGACGGACGTATATAAAGCTCGGAAAATTTGTGGGAAAATCGAATTTACATAATTAAGTAGTTGGAATGACAACCCTTTGTGGCTTGCTGAGACAAAACAGCTTCAACGAAGAATAAAGTTCTCGACAACTTTTGTCGCTATAGTCTCGCGTGTCTACGTAATTTTCGAAAACAAAATCAGATATGCGATCGGTACAGAAATGAAATGATATTTTCTCAACTCGTAAACAATTAGTAATAGCGGTCTAGTTTCCGCTTCAAAAACCTATAGCTCGGACAAAAAACTAAAAAGTTAACTAAATGAACTACAGAACGGACCGAGACTCACCTCCAACAATTTTCCTTCATTTCTCTCTGTTCCGTAGGTGCTTGTTTTCGCCCTGTCTTTTTACTGACAGGAAGAAAACGTTGCCAAGATTTATTGTCCTCTTTGGCAGCTTAGGAAAATAACCAGCTGCCTTTTCTTCACTTCGCTAAATATTGAGCTTTACAAAATCAATATAACTTCTGCATACGTCGACGTGAGTAAATACTATATAGTATATTATAGCTATGGATCGAACAGCGTCCGTTTCTCATTCTCCATATATTTATATCGACGAGAACAATGATTCTCAACAAAATTCACAACCCGTATCATCCTCCTCAAACAATACCATCGAAGCAATGTCCTGTGCGATTTGTCTTTGCATATTATGCCGTTACAAGTCAGTCTCCAAATGATTCCTAAATATTTATGCTGGTCAACTAACCGACGTGTTTCCTAATAGTAGAAAAATTTCAGACCCGTTCCGGTCAATCTACGTATCAGAATAACCAGCCGATTGTAATTACTTGCGGTGACAACTGCCCCTGACATTATTATACATGGATATTGTACATACAGACATATATGAATTCTTAAATATGTCTAGAGCTGGCTTGTACCTCCAAGTGGTCAATCTATATTCAAATTTACGTCTTGACGTCACGCATACGGTTCTCCCTCGCAAAGTACACAGACGAGACGCACATACAGTACGAAGATACACACGCGTTTACATCGCTAACTCTAAGTTTGGCTTTTCGCGCACAGTCAATCTCGAAGGTTTTAGTGTCGATCTATTACCAGACTGGCTGACCTCCGTAACAATTATTAATTAATGATTGCCAGCCGAAAGGCCCTCTGTTAACGATGTAATACTGCCCGGATACCACCTGCGAGAAAAACAACCATAATCTACGACACGGGGGATATAATTTATTAATTAACTGCCAACTTGACATGCCAGCATTATTCAGCGGGGTTATTTACGTCAGAAACGCCTGGCTTGAATGTAGGTGTATTTAAATGAAGTTCCGATATTTAATTATTCCGAGATATAGTAGAAGGTGCTGGTCTGCGGTCAAGAAAGAAAATATACTTAATTAATTCCGCACATATAGGTATCAACTACATTGATGTTTCCTCGATGAGAATTAGATGGTGATCGAAGCAGTAGCGGCGAAATTAATTATCGATATAATGCAGGTATACAAAACTGTGAAAATCTAGGAAAATGAGAGAATCGTATATGATTCGAACACAACACGCTGTGTGAAACCAAAATTCCTCCGCAACTTCAATTATTGCTAATTGCAAGCACTCGAAAGAAGAAAATAAACTGCGCGAGGCAAATTTAGTGTAATAACGAGCTTCTATTAATATGAAAAATGTATTGAAAAATCGGTAGAAATAAACGCAGCAATGATCTATACCTTCGTACCGAAATAGCTGACCCAATAAAATAGGCAACCCAACGTACTGCGGTGTCTTTCTCGAAAATTTCTTGTGCATATATTTTCTATAACTTTTCTCTAGCCTTATCCATGACTTCGATGCAATCAATACACTCGAGTGATGCTCATCCGGTGAGATAATTGGGGATGAGCTGAGCTCAGCTATACGGTTGCAGGCTGACGGCCGTTGTAACGTTAAATGTTAAAGTCGTTATACCTGCTATATATTCCCTTGGGTGGTAGCGTGGTCTACGGGGGCGTGAATTTAGAGCGCGAAACGCAACCAACGAACCCCCAGGTCCTGGATACGAGGTTCTCGCGGTCCTCGTCGAAAGAACGGATAATGAGAGGCCGCAGCGCTCTAGACTTGTGTGGCGCGGTGGTCCCTGATAAAATTAAGTTGTTGATTAAAGGGAGAGTGTACCGCGTTACGCTTAGGCTATTCGCGTTCTGGCGTGCAGGCGGTAAAATTCATTAGCCAACTTTCAATTACGCGCTATTTATGTCGAGTTGCTTAAAGATCCGTTTAACCGGAAGAAGGGGTCGGGGAGGTGGAATAGTCCCTAGGGATTCAGCTCCGAATCTAAAGCCAAAACATTTACCAAAGCGAATCCATTCGTCGCGACTTCTTAACTCGATTTGTTATAAGGGAGAAAGCAAAAAGTCACCCCCTAAATATATCCGTGCGGGATCGGATAAGAGCCCACAGTCCCGCGTGTGTAAAGATCATACACAACACGGAGAATATCCCGAAGAGTGAGGAACGAAAAAAAATATCCATCCAAAGATAATTGAGTTAGTCGAGATGAGATGAGGGGGAAATAAAAAAATAATGTGATGAAAATATGAAAAATAATGAAGGAACGGGGCTTGTCTCATGCTTATAGCGAATGGAGAGCATAAAAAGGTCATAAAGCTCTCATTTCCAAATATATCAGACGTAGAGAGACAATATTGCATGCGGTTTCCACGCTGGAATCGCTAAGACGTAATCAGGTACAACATCTGTTCGAGGGTCATAATTTTGAAATGGGTAGTTGAGACGCATCTAACAACTCCTTAAGCTGCAAGCTCTCCTTAATAGTGTGACGAACGATTGCCATCAATATACCACATAGTGTACACGTGAGCTTAACGCCTTGACCTTACCGTACAACATTTCCACCACAAAACTTTCCGCGGAAACAATTATCTCGCAAAACGCGTTTCGCTAAAGCCCCAACGTAGAACGAAACAATTTACAGATATACGCTCCGACGAGCTGGAGTATACGCGTACGCATGTATACGTACTACATACAAACAAGATCCGAAATTGTATTAGAACTTTATCCTGACCTAAGCACAATGCGAATTTTCCCTTTGTGCAGGAAGCAGTATGACCGTTCATTTATTCTTATTATTATTTCTGTGACTATTATCATCACCGCATTGTTATATCATTGTTATTATTAGCATTACGGTTTCGTCCTTTGGGCTTGTCAATAAGAGTTTGCGGTATGGTGCCCTCGGACGTTTAATTGCGTCTTTATGACTTGGCTTGATCATATCAGTGGGGTCGCAAGCTCCTGTCGTTTCTCCCACCTCATGGGTCGCCCTAAGTTCGAAGCGACGAGCTCAGCGGCGACGAGAAGCCCCATTTAAAACCGTTATTACCACAGGAAGAGCCCATATTCCCTCGTAATATCTCTGCAGAGCGCTTCTTGCATTATTAACCAGCGTAAATGCGAATCTCGTGTCACCGTGGAGGGCTGCAGTCCCAGTCTCGCCCTGGCCCAGCCACTTTCCTAACCCGAGAGAGGTCCGCCCCTAAATGCCGTCGAATGTCAGCATAAGTGTCGGAAATCTCTCGGAAATACCCAAAGATGTCATACCTAATAAAATATCATCCAAGCCATCATGCATAGCATCATGGCGTCTCTCATCCGTCTTGGTACTTCCTTGAAAAGCTGTCCTTCGTCCGGTCATACGTCAAGGCTATACAAGTGAATGAGAAATTCATTAGAGCTCACCTTCATTTTTTGTAGATCAGTCTTATAATTCAGAGTAAATGTCCGAAAGTAATATTTCAGGATATTTGGTTTTTGTTTATTTTTTTTTTCTTCAAAGTTCCATCATTGATCCAATCTTTCGTCCTTGCGTTCAAACATTATGTTTCGACACCGTTATGCCCCAGGTCACCCCGTGGGCTTTTCAACGTGGTCATCTCAATTTGCATGCAAATTTGGAGGAGTGGCGAAGAGCTTGCGATACTAGTCGACCAGATCGGTTGATGTGAAAGGGACGCATGTCCCTGGAGTGAAGAGACACCAAACTACCTCCCGAAGACCAGTTTATTCTTTATCCTGCAGTTTATCTTTAATCTGACATTATTACCCAGAATTTATGGAGACACCGTCATAGCTGTTGCCTTTTACTGCCAAGATTTTCGCACACGTGGAGTATGAAACTATAGGCACTAGGTAATCGAAATTATGCCTCGAGCAAACCGAGGATGTTATTCTCTATGGGCGAAGCGAAGTAAAGAATGTCCTCAAGTAAGATGAATTTTTGATGGTCCAGCTCGCGGCTTCCTTCGAACAATGGTGCTGCAGAACCGTTCTAGTGTCTCTGGGGTATGGGGAAAAGGGAACAGTTGGGAGTAGCTAACGCTGAGCCAGGAACCTCGGAGTACAAAGCGGTTTACAATAGGTATAACGACATAATAGACTCTCTAATTTTTGCTAATTTTCCTCGCCAGAGCAAGCATTTGCTCACTCCGTCAAAGAGTTCGAAGCCAAGACCCGTTTAATGATATTTATCTTTACCCCGTTGTGGCCGTGTAGGCTAATGCGTCCCTCGGGCAAAGGGTATAGCCTGCCTGAATTTACTCCGAATACCAGGAGGAAAAATCAACGAGGGGACTGCGTGGAGTTTACCCTTTTTGCGACATCATCAACGTAGAACTTATTTTTTCAAGCGCGGCCAATTCGCAATGCAATTTTCATTGGCCGGTCCTCACTCATGGCACGAACGCACACGCAAACATGAGCTTTTCGACAAGTTTTTTTAACGGATGTTCAATTCCCATGGAAGGAAAGGAAGAAAAAAAAAGTATTTGAAATTCTCTTCGATATAGATATCGCCGATATCCCACTGATATTTCAATACATGCGGTTATAATTTCGAATATGATGGGTTTACGTAAATTTAATGTTGATAAATGGGTATCAGCAGTACCTGTACGCCACGACTCATAGAATCCTAACAGCAGATTTTCTTCAATAACGTATTATGCGGGAAGTTTTCGATCGTTATTCAAATCAAGTTAGGACTATGCATACCTACCGCCGGTTTCAATTGTGAAAGCAAACTAATTGATTTCACACACCCGCGCGGTGAAATAAAGAAAATCACAAAGCTTAAAGTTATTCCATTGACTTGGCTTATTGAATTAAGATGGAAAGCTCGCAATTAACCGGAAGCCCTCATATATACCAGCAACTACTCATTTCTGACGTAATTTGTACCGTGGCCTAAACTCAAAAGGCATCGATCCTTTTCGATATTATTTTCCATGGGGATGCCGCCGATAAGGTAATAACTTATCGCATTCGCCCTGAGTATATTCGGGGTGTTAGGTTTGTACACATATTATATCATACACGTGAATTCATATATTCACATGTAAAGCGGGTCCTCGGTCCGCTTTCGCGTTCGCGTTCGTGTGTAGACGCACAATAGCCGTAGATAGACATAGGAAGCCGGGTTCAGTATTCCGAGAGAGGAATTTTCTCTCTAGAAATTTATGGGGAGGTCTCTGGGTTTAAAAATGAGGAAAATAAAATTATACAAACGAAAATAAGTCAAAATATTAAGCCCCGCACGAGTAGGTATATAGTAGGGGGTAAGTTATGGATTCAACACACGGCTGGCGCAAGAGCCAAAAAAGACTAGGGAAAAATGTTATAATTGAACGTATAATAATTAGTTCAACGCTGGGTTTGGTGTAATTAGAAACGGCAGTGGTGAACGACGCGCGCAGGTTCATTTTGCCGGCGTGTCGTTCTGATTGCATAATTTTCCAGACTATATTCGCGCGATCCTCGTTGTGGGAACAACTTTGCCAGATGAAATCTACTTCGGCACTGATTCGGAGTAAACCGACTAGGTATACAGTCGATTCTCATTTAAGTTTCATATTTTCTCTGTCCCTAGTTTACAATTTCAGTACGACGTAATCATCTTAAAAGACGTAAATATTCTGATGAAAAAAAGGAGCGAATCGCCGTGCTTCCCAATAATAAATTCATAGAAAAATAATGAAAAATGAATCCGGCGAACGAGATAATTTTTCACCATCCGAGCTACGACCACATAATTAGTTTACCATAATCAATTTATAGCAAACTAAAACCCGATCGAACTATTGGGCGAGTTCATAACAAACAACGATAATAACGTTTCACATTTTCGCTACTAAAACTGAATCGGTTATGGCTTCTAACTGATCAATTACACTATGCGTTCGAATCGTCCCGTTTATCGAACCTCGATAACGAACTTGATTAACCGGACAAAACACATCGCTCTGGATTGCGTGGCCAAATAAGCGGACCTATTTGTCAAACTTATCCTAACGCTGACATATTAGTGCGGTGTGCGAATATACTATACGTGGACGAATTCACGCCGAATTTAATACCACAGCGAATATTGACGAGGAAATTATTGTATGAAACATTTTTCTAGTAACCGCGTGGCGTGTGCGAATGGGGATCGATAAATTTTAATATTAATGACAGGTATGAGGTATAGGATATATTCGTATCGTATAGAGACGCGACAGCTACAATATGAGAATGTCGAATTATAGGTTGCCCTTTTAGTTCCCTCTTCTCATTTATACTATATAGCGGAGTTTGAATCATATTGCGCCTTTGACATTAGGCTTGATACAACCCCGCTATTTCGGAATTTCTAGAGAAATATCTAGTCCTTTGAAGCCTTGCAGGTTCCAAGATTATCCTATCTCTGTACCGCAGGTAGCGTCATCGTTAATTGCAATACTATCGCGAAGCCCGCCCTTCGGCAAATATACCGGCACAAACATCAGCTCACGATCGTAGTTGTGCCAACAATAAGCAAGGTCCGTTGATTATCTTGACTAATTGCTTAGCCTGGAGTTCCCAGATGTTAGTCGGTGAAATCTTGAGGAAAAAAAAATTATTGAACAGCTATCCGCCGTATAAAGTCCGGCTGAATGGATGAATCGTGTGAAAATCACTAAAGCCGTATGTATTGAGAGAGAAAATTTGCCGTCCGTTGAGCACAGAGAACTGTGACCCGTTTGAAGTAGAAATTTACAATTGGAAATGTAACGAGCGTCGTCGCCTTTACTTACTTAACTACCTTTGAATTTGTAATATAGAGATAAACAACGATACCGTAATTGCATTGGGAATTCTAATCGTGGTCAGCAAGCCATTGAAGGTGTTGTTAATTTACTTTTGAAATGTCGTGTATTCTCGACACGACAAATGTATATAAGTACCTATCACCGTTTCGGATTAATCGCTTTGATCACGATACATAGATGCGAACGTGTCATTGCAATAATATCTGCACCTGGTATTCCGGGTAATGTTTCCCATCGAAAAGAGCTGGTACGGAGAACTGAAACGTGTTTGCTGAAAATTCAGCTGATGACTACGAATAGTGCAATGTGAACGGGTAAGCATAAGCATTACCTTTTGATCTATTTTCAAAGTGGGTACATACACTTTTGGAATTCTGGAACCAAATTGTGATTCCAGCATAAAACTCTGGCTCCTAGCATCACGAATCAGCGATATACGTACGTATACATACATACATGTATACTTCGTTTCAATATTTTACCTCGCTCCGAACTGGTGCAGCAGCTAGCTGCGGTTGGCTTTTGATGGTTTTGTGGCACCTGATCGTGGCTGAAGTCGGCTATAGCTCTTTTCAATATAGACATAGCCTCGGGCATCGAACCTTTGAACTCATAAAAGGTCTTGTGATAATATATAGAATATGAAAGAAACAGAATATTACCCATCGCCTCGCTTGGGTTGGCATTAATTTTACTTGAAAATTTCCTTGGTTTCAACAATCGCAATGTAGCATATAGATATCGAAGGAATGCAATGATATAGAAAGCATTTGAGAAATAAAATGACGTTCAACGGTACAGAAAAATCCAACATCTTAGAGAACAAAGTTCTCGCCATTCCTCAATTTTTTCAATGATCGCAATGTATCGCAAAAAAAGTATATCCCTTTGCATATTTGTCAATTACTTTGCAAACTTTCACACTCCACAACCACGAAAATAATAATTTCTATGTGTTGAACAAGTATACTTTTCATTTTCGACGAGACTGATGATTATACCATTTTTTCGGAAAGCATGAAATTTTCGCAATACTCGTCATTTGATGACGAGGGCTAAGTCAAATTTGCATTCACATTTGAAAAATCTGAGTTTCGAAGTAAAAGCTTATAATGATAAAATGGCTAGCTTGTCTCATCAATAATGCAGCTTCTGCGCGTCTTCCATGAAAAAGTTAATTTTTATCCAGCATTCTGATTCCTTTGATAACAGTTTCGGTTTACTTTAGGTTTTACAAATTATAGTTCTAGCAATTTACCGCAAAGAAATCGATCCCGAAGATGTGGAGGCTGGAGGATCAACTCCACGAAGCGTCGCCCAGCTCTAGACAACGAAGTTTTCTTGGTAGCTACGGGTAGTTTTTGAAGACTTTTCGAGTTCTTGATAGTTTCTTTCTCTTTTTTTCGAGAGTTTCAATAGACAACTCTTACGGCGAATAATTTGAAGAAAAAAAAAAATCGAATTTAAATTCTGGTGCAACATCGCCTGTTCGGCAAATATAGCTCAAGTTGCAACGGCGTTCTTAATGAAGGAGTTTTTACCTTCTATTGATAACAATTCAGCAAAAGTTTAAGCCCAGGTGACGTAGATCTCGAATTTTCAGGAGTAACGTAACGAGAAAGCATAACTCGTCGAAGGTTTCAAATCGATGGTACATTCAGAGCTCAGTTTTTTGATCTTTTTTTTCGTCAAGGTATTCCCAACATGCAATATTTCTGATATACCGATAGTTTGCCTGATGTGAAAGGCACAGCCCTCGAAAACCCCGAAATTTTCTTTTATGGGAAAACTCGCACATGCCCCGTTTACTACAGCCAGACATATAATTAACGTTTACTCTTCAGAGTATCGAACTTACGATGTGAAATGGCGAAAAAGATTCACCCCTCGCTAATACCTGGATAACTTTCTTTCACTCTTGCCTTTAATTACGTTAACGCTTAATTTACCTCCACCATGTATGGAGATCTTCTCCCTTGGTTATTTCCCCCAGCTCCGACGAAACGCGATACCAAACAAAGATATCGCCGCGCGTTAGCGATATCATCCCTCCTGAGTCCCTGCAGACTCAATTTCAATCATTTTTTAAAAAGTACTACCACCGATCGTGCCTGGTCTGGTCTGGTCTGGTCTGGTCCAAAGCCAGCCACTCACGCTGATAACTTCCCACCCTGCCGTAGCCCATTACCTGTTATTTTCTCATCGCTCAGGATCTACCCTTTTTCCCATGGTCATACTAATTATTCTTTGATCTGATCACGTATTTTCTGACGGGTTTGAACCTCAGACTAAGCGCGAATACGTACAGGTCGTAGTATCAGATTTCTCGCAGAGTTCCATACATACAATGTTATCCACGTTCATATGCTGCTCCCATTATCGCAAAACCATTAACGCGGTAGTTACACATCCGTCTGAAGTTTCCTCTGTAATATTTTACCGTCAATGTTTTTCTCCTCTCGACGTTCGCCTCTTTTTGCAGCTTTTTAAATGAACCTTGGTAGAGCAACGGTGGTTCAGTCGCTCAAGCGCACCTTCTATAGGAAAAGGGCAGAGATATTGCTTTGTAGCTGGCAACCACCACGTTTATCAGTGGTCTACTCACGGGGCTAGTCATCAGCGCGAGATTGTCAATAATATTGGCTTTCTGTCAACGACAGACAATTTCATGTTCACAACGTATCCTCGGAATTCATCCTGTTCCTATTTGAAAGCGCGTATCCCCGCCCCGCAACATGGGACGACGATAAGAACTGAGGGTAGTTACCGTGTACGTTTGACATTCGATTATACAATCAATTGAATCCCAAAAGTTGCCATTAAGTTTGGCCGAGTTAATTAAGTCTCGTTACATTTAAAAAATGAAAGGGCCAATCGTTTGGTTTCAAAAGTATTTTCGCCACCGAACAAAAACGAGCCAGTAAAATGTTACCGCGAGCGACGTAAATGTTTACTTTCTTCCAGACTTCCAAACGACAGAAACTTTCCTAACGAACCATTAGTCAAACGAAATTAGGAAAACAAGAGATGCGGTCCTGTTTACTTAGTGGGAATATTTTCAACAGCACAGACATTTTACTCGGTAAACTGGCAAATTAGACACTCGATTATCAGGGGTTGAATATATTTCATCTACAGAATGAATGTCGAAATATCTTAACATTATAAGATATACGAATTGATTGAACACGACTTTGGCATATGAGATAATTTTCGCAACTCCCCCAATGCGAATGTAATGAATTTTTTCCTTAAATAAGGCTCTTTGGCAATTCGGGTATTATTATAGGTAGTTTCAGTATATATTTTATATTTAATGTTTTAAACATATGTTAATCACTTCGAACCAGAAGTCGTAGAGGGTTTTGGTATAGTCTCGGATGACTTCCGGCCGAATACTTGAGTCTAGTCTGCTTCACCTTCTCGACCGTAAGCCGTAAACTGTAAACTACTTAGTTTGCGTAATGGCCTCGTCCTGGCGTAGCATGGCATGGCACGCGGGAACTCGTTAGAAACACTTGGAACTAAAAGTTACCGTACCAACTAATTCACCCATCCTCGAGATGCTTACTGTAAACTAAAATCTTCGTACATACACAAAACGTATAAGTATATGTAAAGCAGGATATAATATTATCAAAAACGAACCAACTACACCCCCGCAATAATAATAATAATTATTATTATTATTACTATTATTATTATAATGATGATGATTCTGGTCCTGGCGATGGCAACGAGGATGACGACGATAATAATAATAATAATAATAATAATGATAATCATGGATAAGACACCGGGGTGGATACGGTTTAGTATGATAGTGTGCGTTATTATTAAGCGAATAGGGCAAGTGTTAAATAGGGGAGCGTGGGGAAGCAAAAGCTAAGCAAAGATACATTATTATCCTAATTTTGTTTATTTAACCGTTAAATACTAGAACGTTAGGTGGTTTACAAAGCTAAAGTGACGATCTTGGTATTATAACAAGGCGTAATATCATATATATATATATATATAGGTATATATATTTGTAGGAATATTTAGACACACATAGACACAGAAAATAGAACATAGACACAGGCACAGATATGAAAGTTTCACGTGTGTCGTGGAGCCTGGAGCTTGGGGTTGCAGCTCCTTCATCCCCTGGCACGTACCCTCGGCCTGTATTTACATACTCCCGGGGTAAATTGAAGCGAACAGTAACCCCGCCGGGATGAGCTAACGGGTTACGCACCGATTACGAATTTCCTCCTGGGAGTTGGGATCACTTTTCCCGCTGCAAGCTTCGGGGATTCGTAGCCCGGAGGGCTGATATGGCGGAGTAAAGCTGCCGGGTGAAAGAAAGAACGAAAGAAAGAAGGAATGAGAAGAAAAAAAAAAATGAATAAAAAGAGAAGAAAAATAAAAGAGTATTATAAAAAAGTAAGAAACTCGATTTCTCGAATCTGTATAGCTTTCTCTCAGCTCGCGCATCCCCGTCCTATGCTACGCCGTGCCCAAGGGTCCCTTAGGCGAAGGAATTTTAACCACGTTGCCGAGTGGTTCTGAAGTAAAAAATTATAAAATATAAATCTAGGCATTCGAGCTAATTACGCCAAGTGAGAGGATGCCGGCAGACTCGACCAAAGACATTATGAAGTTCCATCGGACTAACTCGCCTAATGAATTAATTTAATACCTTAGATTACTGTTGTAACCAACTTATGGAGTTTATATATCTTTCCAGCTTTGCCTCTCATCTCGCTCTATCTCTCTATCTCTCTCTCTTTCTCTCTTTCTCTCTTTCTCTCTTCCAGCACCGGAACACATTGAAATGATTACGCCGTTCCGTGTATAATATTTGACTTTTCAAAATAGACATGTCTAGTTGAAATTTTCGGTATGTCACTTGACTCGATAAACTTGATTAGGAATTATCTCCCCACTCGTGTTCTCTGCGACATGACACACTCACGTCGATCCGTTCTTGCCTCTTGTACGGTAGCATGAAGTAATTAGTCCTCGGTTAACGTACTCTCCTAGCTAATCTTTGACAGAGTCAAGTTTTTGGGTAATTTTGACGCTGCTAAGAGGATAGGGGTTCAAACACATACGATATTCGGAAGCAAAAAGGCGCTTGCGCCAACGAATGACACGACGTCATGTCGCATGTACACCAAATATTCGTATATACCTACACGTATATCCCATGTATCAACGGGTATATGACCTCTAATATTCATCGTTAATACAATAGTCAACCCTCATCCTCGCCATCACCCTCATCTTCAGCCCTCGTGTGGCGTTGAAGGGCCCGCGAGGGTTGGGGATGTGAAAGTGTACTCGTATAGTGCGTGTACCCTAATTGCATCAAACCATCGCAAACATACGTTGTTAATTTTGTATCCATATATAGATATATGTACTCATGACTAAACATATATACATGCGTGTGTGTGTGTGACCCATGTGTGCATTTGTATGAACTGCACCTGCTTTCAGTCAAAAATTTTTCATGTCGTATACTTTAGCGAATGTATAATGTTTCACGCCCATGTTTTCTACCCTGCGATGCCACTATAATTTTTTCATTTTTTTTTTCTTCAATTTTTAATTTTTAATTTTTGTTTTACAAAAACCGAAATTTAAATAACAAAAAAGTATTGCTATATCAGCAGAGGTGGTTTGAAGAATATTAAAAATTACATCCGCAGGTCACGCAGGGTTGAATGAATTTCATTCTTGTTTAAAATTTTTCACACTGGCTTCGACTGCATCCTATCATAGTACAGGTATAATATAATGTAGAAGGTGCAATGCGGAGGGATGGAATATTTGAAATATTTGAAATCTATGAAGTCATTATTATTAAGTACGTCGGAGAATAGCGAAGGACTAATTACTTTATATTAAATTAATGTTCTTTAACCTTTCGGGGAATGAATCACATTTTATCTCGCCAGATATAATTTTTAAAAGTATGGGCACGGGGCCGAAGAGCCGCGGGCAAACAAGGTCCAATTGTAAAGTTTGCCCCAAAAGACGGGTGATTATTATCGAATGAAAAGTGTTAATTGGGTAAAATTGTATTTCATTCTTTATTCGAGAACCAGAAAGCGAGCAAGGCTGACGGGCTTCTCTGGCAGTAACTTTCGCGTCCAATCACAACGCCTCTAATCAAACTTTCCAAATTAAACTG
Source organism: Tenthredo scrophulariae (assembly GCA_963978835.1). NCBI lineage: Eukaryota > Metazoa > Arthropoda > Insecta > Hymenoptera > Tenthredinidae > Tenthredo > Tenthredo scrophulariae. The sequence continues at coordinate 23,420,809 of OZ022229.1, forward strand.
GCGCAAGGTGCAAGTAGAGTCTCTCTACCGCCAAGCATTTAATTGGCATCAATGAGTGACGGTGCCAAACGAAAACCGTATACAGTCTGCATTTATCCCTGTGTGTAGCTGTATGTGCAAAAGCTTCAAGCTCTGAGCGCATGCACCTTCATTTAAATACGAATTTCGCTTCGGTATCAAAATTATTATAGAAAAAAAAGAGAGATGACTATTTTACCTATGAACTGCTAGATCGAAGAAGTACATTTATAGTACATTGTGTATCAAGGGCGCAAAGAGCTAATATTGCGAGCGTGCAATATGCGGCACGAGCCGAAGGCGAGTGTGCTGCATGCACACTCGCCAAAATAGCCTTGCGCCCGTGATGCACACAATATTTTTCTTAACACCTGCTCTGTAGAAATGCCTCTTTTCAGACCGAGTGAGCGGGCGCAAAACATGATTCTGCGCCCGAGGGCGAACAAGGAGTCTCTTTCGCTCGCTTTTAGTGGGCGGAAAGTACTTTTCCTCCCGCCCCAGCACCATTCCAAATGCGATCGACGCGCATCAAAGAAGGCCCATTTCGTGCCCTTATTATAAAAAATACAGTGTGCAACTAGGGGGGATGGACATTCCCCCCCCCCCCCCCCCCCCCAGTTGCACAATATACTATTTGCTATTTCGAGCTGGCCCCTGACTACCTCTAGAGAAAATGTCAAATTTGGATTTTTGAAACCCGATTCCTTATAGGAAATTTGATTGCACATCTTTTTTTCCTCTCGAAAAGAGTTATAAACTTTTTCGTTTTTCAAATAATGTGAAAAACCACAATTTTTTCGAAACGAAAACTGTTTTTCTTTTTCCACTTCGACTTGCTCTAAATCCTGAAATATTACGAGTTTTCACGTAAAATTTGGAGCAGTTATGCGTCAAACTATTCTAAAGCTGGTAAAATAACTCCAATTTTTTGTTTTTTTGATCCAAAAAAATTATTCAATTTTTGTGAGTAGATACACAAATCGCGTTTGAATATTTTCAATCGCTCGGTTTATCGAGGTAAGTTTGAACAATCGCGAACTTCCACCGAATGAAATGGTTGTAAGGATATGTACAAGTTTTGTTGTGGAGTTTTGCTTCAATTGTACCAGCCGTTAATGAATTACGAGTATTTAATTATTATATCGAGGCGCGCGGCGGTGCACAATGTTCGGAATCGTCTCAATACGCGCGCAGGAGGTTCAAATTCAGATCTGACCCTTCTTCAATACGTTGAACAAAATTTCATTTGCTAATACTTGCGACTCTTGATGGGCCACACTTTTGTATTATAAGGATAGACTTACACGTATTTCCGAAATTTAGTCCATCATATTTCTGTGTTTTGACTGGAATATTAGACTCAATGCAGGTTTTGCTGAGATGCCGAAATGGCAAAATAATTTTATATGCCCTTCTACGATCCGGCGGTTCATCTTCCGATCTTCTATATTGACACTTGGCGAACAAACTGCAACCGATGAGCTTCTTTATTCTCATTTACTTATTTATATCACATTTTCTCGCCACGCGACATAACGCTTGTATGCATTCCTAGTTTTCGCGTTCGCGTCTTTTCTCACACCTTGAATTCCATTAAAACTTGTCTCCGTGCAGCGTTTAAATTAAACTTACCTTTTCTTTTAGCTAGATTTCCCACAAAGCGAGTAGGCACTCGCCAGCTACTGCGCTTCGTCGACGGCGGATGTAAGTACGATTAAAAGCTGCAGGTCCAATTATCATGACAAAATGGTGAAGCGGGTCAACTCGAAAGTTTAATCCTGTTGTTTTTTCTTCTTATTAGTCTTCTCCTCCTCCTTTTCCTTGTTCCTTTTCTTTTTACTTTCAATTATCTTGAATATAAAAATTATCGCAGGATTTAATTAATCACACTTGTCGAGATTGAAGATTATCTTTTAATTAAATACAGGTGAAGTGCTGTTCCGTACTGATTTTTCTTCGGCCACTCGCCGATTTCAATTAATTCTCCCTCTTTCGTTACACTCATAGCTTTTTCACCTTTCCTATCCCGTTTCCTTGCTCAAAATTATATTTTTCTCCACCGTTCCCCGCGTTATTAGGGACACCTATACTTTATATACGACCAACAAAAATTCTATACACGAACGTCTTTCCTTATTAATTCCTCCAACGCCATGGATAGAAGGAATAATTCCAAGTATTAAAACCACCAACGGAATAACGATCTCAATTATTTTTACAATCGAAATATGGTGTGCACATTTTATTCTACATACGTATAGAAAGAGATCAATTCGCAAGTGAACTCACTTGAACCACACGAGAATAGACGGAGTTTTGTCATAAAAGTTTCAAAAACCGATGAATCTTGGTGTCTGAAATAATTATTCGCCGCACGTTTTAACGCTCTGAAACTTTTCAGACCTAATAATTATAACCATTTATACAATTATGAACCGTCGCTTCGGCATCCTTACAATTACGAGTAAACATACTATTTGAAGGGCTTTATGTTGTTTTTTTTAATTTTTTTTTTATTATTTTATTTTCCTCTAAAGCCAGTCTGGCACTTGGATAATCGTTAAATAACACTCCTGCTATGATGAACAGAGTTTCATCGCCCACGCACTTCTTTCTACTCTTCCAACAAAGTCGAGACTCCAAATGGCCAAATGATTGGTTGAAGTCTACAAACGGTGAAAAGAATTCAGAATTTGAAAAAGACCAGAAACACCAATGTGCCATTTTTTTTTTTTTTTTTTACATTTCTTTGTTGGCCACAGGTCAATTTCGAGCTTTGGCAAGACTCACCCTGTATATGTATACACACATCATGCACATTGTGCTATAGTATATCGCATCAGTTTATGAGCTATGCGAACTGGGAAGCGTACAAACACATCGTAGGTTTTAACCGCTCAGAGAACACAATTGAAAAACTTTTAGGACAACTGCGGGAAGTTGAAAGCTGGAAGCACCCTTCTCCAATCTAATCTCCTGCTATCTGCATATCTCAAGCAAAGAGGGATGAAACTTTTAATTCCGAACCTCGCCTTTCATTTTTTTTTTTTTTTTTTTTTCATTATCAAGTGTATACACCTCAGACGTTTTTTTATTTCCAGTAACTGAGAATTGAGAACTGAGAGGTCCTTATCGACGAAGATACTTACGCAACTCTCCGAAATCCGGAAGGTAACATCAAATTAATATTCTCATCCCAACCAAATAGAAATGGGAATCGAAGATCGTTTCCCAACGCTATCGTCTTATCCCCCTACACTACCGTTACCTATACCTACTGAGGTCGTTAGGAAGGTCTATGCATCTTGAAAGGGGGTATTTTCTGAGCACCAGTACAGTAGCCTGAAAGGATGAGTCTTCGGTAACGAATAGTTTCGTCATATCAAAAGCCGCGATGATAACAAATCCTGAATTTTGATATCCTGCGTGAGAATGAAGTTAAAAAGCTTTTTCAGATTCTATATGTTGACGGTTTGGGGTTTTAAAAAAATTCCATTCGAAAGCACAACTCTTTTAAAAATATCCCATAAAATTTCTCCGCACGTGTTCTTTTAGATTACCCTTTCCTCCAGGCAAAGGTGCGCGTTAAAGACCGTTCGCTACCGGCAGTTAAGCATATTGGAGTAGGTATCTCGCAGACCACGAACGCGAGAGCGGGCGATACAGTATCGCTTAATCTGGGTAGAACGTTGGCGAAGGGGTCGCAACGAAGGAGCTGGTTTTCCGTGGGCGAAGGAGGCTGTGAGGATATCCGAGAAGAATGATGGAGGGAGAGAAAGGTATTAAGAAGCTCTAAGTGAGAGAGTGCGAGTCAGATATTACGGTGCGAGAGAAAGGGGCCATCTGTACCCTCATCCCCACTACTAAATCCACCAGAACCGTGAAATTGCTCCAAAAATGATGTCCTCGTTCTAGCGTCGTGACATTTTACTTTTAGCTTCAACGGTGTAATAAATAGATTCTCCGAAAACCGCTAATTGCCACGCGGTTATACCGCATATAGCTTCGTCACACCTAATTAGCCCAGTGTGTGCTCGCAAGGAAACAGTTTCAAAGAACTCTGATTGAGTCACTTTGATGTCTTCATATTTTGCGAATAGAAGTTGAGAAGGTGACATTAATCCGAAACGGTATACATACTTATAAGGAATAATTATCACGCCTGTGAAATAAATATCCATGTGTTTCATAATTTAACTGCCTTTCACTAGACAGAACCCATAAGATCATAGGATATGATAGATTATATCGGCGAGATCTGGTGACGATTTCGTATTCACATATGTGGGAGGATTTATTGGAATGAAATCACGTATAAAATTCTGCACATACTATTCATCTACAAAGGTGTTACAACTTCAGACAAGCCGGTCGCCATCTGATAAACATCTCTTGTATACAAGGAAGAAAGAATCCTTGACCATACCGTAGAGAATCAGAAGATCGAGGGGCCTAATACCTCTTCAAGACACGTGGTGATGCCACCAGACTCCAGGGACGGCTCAGCAATGTCGCCTCGAGTTCAACATCGCAGCGGAAAAATACCTCGACTACAAATCCCGTGAGGCTCGACAAAAGAAAAAAAAAAGTGGGAAAGATAAGGTAAGGTATTGTGCAAAAGATTACAGCCTCCGTATCAAACTCAAAGAAGTTAGCTTATTCCTTTTTTTTCCGCATGCGATGATCGTACACAGACTCTTCGGTGTACGCATTATAGAATTTTATTTCACAGTCTAGCCGCACGATTACGAATCGGTGACTGTACCGAGTATCGGAATTTAAAACACCCACTCAGTATTTTCCGTTTCATTTTTCACAGAAATATACGATCTACCAGACATTCATGTCGCTCGCTGATCTCGCCATAGGATTAGGTAGAAACCGTAGAAACGATAAAGAATAAAATTGGTCGCCGAATATCGCGTATTTCAGAACCAGACTCCGATGAATAGAATTTTATATTTCTATATCGGCGATGGTATTTTCAGACGTTTTTTTTAATGATACGCGAGGCGAATATAAACTCGGAAAAGAATTGCTAAACTCCGTATTGGCCAGCAGGACTTCTCATACGAATATTTCTTGCAAAATGTGTTGCGAGTGGCAAGGCACGCGCGAAATCTTGACTGGTTTCCTCTGCCCCTACTGGTCACGAAAAATGACTACTTTAGTCTCTGCTTTTATAGAGTTGTTATATAGTTTGTATATAGGTATATATTTTTACTTGAGGGACCCTCCGCACGCTCCGAGGTTAAAAACCAGAGTAGTAAAACAAAGAAAGGAAGTAAACTAGCCATTGCGTTTCTCTCGCACTTCGTCGGGGGTGTAATTACGCTTTTAAGAGCCCCTAAGAGTGCCGAAACGAGCTTGAGCTCCGCTATTACAGGCTTAATAAAAAATCATCGAAAAAGTATTGGTTCAACCGCACCGTTCATTCGGGTCATGCTCAGTTTTCGGAAACCGACATTTCACCTCGAATTTGCCCTGATTGACAATTATATGTCCCCGAGTATGAAGTTTGGGAGAAATCAAAGCCAGAGTTAGAAACCGAAAATCATGATCCTAAAAGCTTCGTTAGTGGAAGCAGCTTGTTAATATGATATCTTCCGTTTCTCTCCACATCGAAGCCTCGCCGTGTGGTTTAACCGTAAACTTTGTACTTGCCGTAATGATTACCGGTTCGTTATAATATGCTCGGAGGTTTCGCGGAAGGATGTATAGGAGCTTTGACTCGCCCGTAGCATCAGAAGCAAAGGGATTGCCTCCGTCAGTGTACTGCGTCAAGTCAAGTCAGGAAGATCAGGATTACAGCGGTCAGGATCACAAGCCGTGCACAACACAGGTCCCTGTTACAATTGTAGAACGCAATCGCTGCGAGAAACGGCGCCTTGTCATTCGCTGCTACTCCTAGACTCTAGAGGATTACGTCTGCATGGCAAAATAGAATTGAACCAAAGGATTCAGAAACAATTACATGCGCTGCGAGAGGTTCTGTGCCTGCAGGTAATAAATTTTCAACACCGCGATCCGTGATACCAAGTCTTGCCAGCTTTTCACTGCTGCGATATCTCCTTTGCACTTCCGAACGTTAAATTTTACAGGAAAGGAAAAACTCTGCCTCATTCGATTCCAGCCAGACCACCATCTGTACAAGTATACACATGCTCAAATAGAGCAAATGGAGCAGATGGATTGTTGGATACACGTATGGGTACTACATACGTACTTTGTTTTATTTTTTGATGCTGCAGTATTCTAGGATTTTCGGGTAAACTGTGAGGTGAAAAATAGCGAACAAACTTCCAGGGAATCAGTTATCGGTCGATGTTCTTCGTTTTTTATTCCCATCGGTAGTACCAGTAGCAGTAACGATAAAAACCGAATAACTGCAGAGTTGTTACGGTATGTACCACTACGTTATTGAAAAAACGTCGGTCTCATCTAAAATATGAAATAACACTGACATGACGTGATCGTGTCAATATTGGTGGGAATTGGCTCGTGATTTTGAGTTTAAATTCCACTTTTTCCTACAGGAATTCCATGCAAACTGACATCCGTTCGACGACTGTATAATGTTCATGAAAAAAAGTGAAACGGCGATAAATCATAGCGAGTTCAAAGTTGATATTTTTTCCTTATGGAACTGGATTCTAAGAAATCATGATTTCGTTTATTTGAACCGTCTCCTCATATCTAATTGGATGTTTGCCCTCAAAACGAAAGGTATCAATGTCGGATTTAACGAGCAAGGAGGCTCGTCGTCCTTCTGCAGAACTGTAGGTGTTAATCACCGCGAGATCAGAGGGCCGTGGCGATGCTTTTGTGCGTCTGTTACAATTTTTACTTCTGAAAACCGTAATGTGAATGAGAAAATTAAAGTGAATATAATTTATAAAAAAAATAGAAAAATAAAAACAAAATTACCGACTTGCACCGATCACAGTTCATCCGCAAATTTGAAAGAGCTGAAGTTATTCATAAGTGTGGGCACCATGTAACTGTTTTGTCGATAATGCACGCTTTTCTCCCAGCGGGGTAATTCCTACTTTAATACGAGCAGCCAACCACTCTGTCCATCAGGGTTAAAAATTCGGGTATATAAAAGCTCAAATGACATCCCCATATTTCCTAAAATGAAGCATAATTACCGATGTATGTAACGAGTGCGTGTAGATTACATACGGTAACTTCATCAAGGAGGTATATATATAGGCGAGCAAATATTAGATTATACTATACGAGACATGTGGATTTAAAGCTATACACCGCATGGATGGTTATCACATGCAATATACGTCTCCAATAAACATTACGATTAGAAATGATGAGCCAATCTCTTCGAATCGATACGGATCATAGAACATAATTGCAAATTTTCGACCATCGGACGGGGCGCAGAGAGAACTACGCTTCGCAATGCAGTTAAGTGATTTTTGTACACTTTCACGGATTACCGTGATCGTTCCAATAATCGTTTTCCTTTCCGATCAACTGACTTACAAAAATAAATTAATCCACGTCACTGCCCCACGTGGTAGGTACAGAATGAATTAACGTTCCGCTGCCATTAGCTTCCTCGCGCAGATATATCGACTGCATGGTGCATTTGTATATCTCTGTGCATGGCAAGCATTGCAAAAATTTACACATTTGTTGTATTGGCCACTGATGGTACACGTACGAAATAGGTTTCGACATGATACACTCAGTTACATATTTGTCTACGTTTTTATCGGGTTTGAACTGTATACGACTGATAGAGACATGAGTACCTACTGCATCATTGGTATCTACTGTTTTAATTGAAATATAAAGCCGTATTGTAAATTATGGTATACATGTGATGGTGGTATTATTTTTTGTTCTGTATATCATATTAGGACGTAAAAAATGAACGCCAACGGCAACTTCTCCCCCTCGAAAGGTAATTTTCCCGGGCTTGTCCTTTCCGCGTCCGGGCCTAAATTCACCTCGAAACTTTCCGGATCTCGTACAGCTGTGGCTTTATCGAACTCCTTCATACCTCAGCTCCTACCATTAAATTCTACACGGGTCAGTCGAGTGAGCTAAAAATTTCAAGCTTGTAGAACTGCTGCAGGCTAGCAACGACAGAGACTTTACCTTACGTTCGAACCTGCATTCCAAGAAACCCTCTCGGGACATCAATATCCGACCTATGTTACATGTTTTGCTTCTCGGGCCACAGGAAAATCTGATTACGGTCGCATATAGTGTGTATATGGGTTCATACACAAATAGAAAAGGATCTGCTAAACTATAATCTAAGATACACTTTGCGCGGCATGAGAATTATTCTCCGTTTTTACCCTGGCTTTTCAGGAAAGCCACAGCCTGATCCTAGGAATAATTCTGTCAGCCGAATTAAGGGTAAAGGTTTGGGCTTCGTGGTTTTACCGCCTGACCCGTAAGCTCAGGACTTATGTATAACGGATCAATAGACATAATTTATTCCTATAGAAGCATTGATATTCGCAATTGGCTCTGTAATTCCTCCCTCCGAAGCTTGGAACTGCATCCGAACCCCTTTTCGCTTGGCCTGAGTCACGATTCAATTTCTAAACGAACAACTTCCGGGCAACAAAGAGCAGCGGCCGCTTCTTTCCCACAGATTGATTCGTCCCTCACGTGATCCAATAAGGTATGCAGCGCTATCAGGCGATCCTGCGGTAAAGTTTATCTTCCCTGAGGTCGGTAGGACCAGCGATGGGGTAGTGTGCCGTTACAGTACGAGCTATAGCTCTTCGGGGCCTTCAGGGCGTTTTCGGGCGTTCAAGCGCGTGTAAGGTAGTGAGGGTATTCGGACAGATAGGAACCATTACCAGGGGCCACCATCGCTGGACCCGCGTCCACCAAAGGCGAGAGAACAATCTAACATTTGAGCTTAACTCCGGAGCTCTCGGACTCATGCAGGAGAAGACACCCTCCCTTTCTCCCTATTTTCACCTCTTTTCATCCCACGGTCCTTTTCCTTCCCACCGTATTATATATACAACGGTAGAAATCCACCCGCCAGAAAAAGGGATTTTTTCACAAAATTTACCGGCTGCTCACTGACCAGCTACGCTTTTCATGGGTCAAGGGGATCCCGAAAATCTTACCACGATTTCAGAGAAAACTGAAGGAACGAAAAAAATCTCTGTAGAATTTCACTGATTTATGACACTTTTATCAACGAGACATCGAGCAGTGGGAAAGTCTCATATACAGGGTCATTCAAAATAACCGCTCCACAGGTCACGGGTGCATTCCTATGGAAACCTAAGGCTAAATTCTCCTTCACCATAAATTATCTGACTCGAATGTAGCTTCCATATAGTTATCCACGGTGTCCAGGTCTTTCGCTCGTGATGCCTGATCGTTGACTGATTTTTCTCAAGCATCAGGCATCAATACAATTTAACGCCGAACACTCGACTTGCCACGGGCACTGATCAATTTTTCCTTGTGATCCGGCCGTATCTTGATAGCGTATAAGCTCTGTGGTTGGTCAACTTAAGACGTTCCGTAACTGGGAAAATATCGGTCCCTCGAATGTTTGCTAGATGAATTTTAGTCTTAGATTTTTCATAAGGAATGCATCCATGACGCGTGGTGCAATGATTCTGAATCACTCTGTGTAGGAAAATTTGAACAAAAACAGGATGATTCTGCTATTCACTAAAAGCAGAATTACCACTTGGAAGTCTGACGGCTCGTATATTTCATTGCGGTGGGTCTGATTGTGAGTTGCGAATCACACGGTCTCTGTATAGTCAAAAAGTAAAACAGGGTGAAAATTTTTCCAGCAAACGTTACGTCATGATTTATAAATTTATTATTCAGCGTTACCGTCTTGTTTACTTTAAAAATTGTCTGACTGCAGCGAATCTTACTGTTTGACTTATTACTATTTGACTCCCTACATATATCCGATCGATACTGCATAAAATCAAAGTTTTCCTCGCCTTCTAGCGGTAGAGATTGCTTGATTTTATTCCTACATTTGAATTCGTGCTTCGAGTCAGGTGTTATAAAATGTGGATGCAGATTTTTGCAATCCCTAAAACTTTGTTAGCAATTTTATTTGTCATTTTGTTTTTCATTTCCCATCCTTAACTTAGTACAGATACTTCTAGCTCTTCGTCCCAAGTCCCATTCGATGTGAGTTTTACTTTAAAAATTAGCCAAGAGCTGAAGTAAAAATATGTCAATCGCAGTCTTGAACACAGCATGGAACTGTCGAGGGATTTTTTCATCAAACTTAAAGACATTCGTAAAAATAACGATTTCATTGCGTCGGGTATAGGTACTGTATATCTTATCGCAGATAACGCTCCGGGTTGAGGAATATATGTAAGAGTGAAACTCGTATAAATTTCGTGCTCTCAATCCATGACGGAAATTCTCTGAATTGGAATTCCTCGGTTCATTAAGTTGCCAGTAGGCGCCTCCGGCTCAGAGTCCAGGAAAACGTCGATAGGCTGGGAGGCATGTCAAAGAAAAAAAAAAAAAACGAGAAAAAAAAACATAGGAAAAAAGGTTGAAAAAAAAAAAAAAGGAAAAATTCTCCAAACTTTTTCCCCTTCCGAGAACCGTCACTATCCAAGCCTAAGGGCTGATCCATCGCGTGCGCGTTGTGGAATACCAAATATCTCCGTGAGTTAAGGTCAGAAAATGATTTCTCGAGACCTAAACCATCGTCGGGAAATCTTCCCGGAGGCTGGGCACGCCAGAACACTAATCGACTAACCAATTAGCAGATAAAATTAATCGAGGTTGTGTCGAAAAGAAGTGTTGCGAGAAGAAAAAAAGGTCTAAAATTCGTCTGAAGGGGTCATGAGTTCATAACAAAAAACAATTCTGGGCATTATATGGAGCTTCGTATATAGACTCCTTCGTAGCAACAGACTTACCGGATAGCACGTAGGAAACGGCGAGTATCTCATTGTCAGTGTTAATTAACTGAGGGATGCTGCGACGTTGGGCGTCGCGCGGGTCCATCTTGCCCGTATCTAACAACTTTTGGAGGGTAGCTATACGCAATTGAAAAGTTTCTACCAACTTTGTGTTCCGGTTGCGGTCGCTAAACACAGAAGCCCTGTAACGGGCCATAAACTCATTAAAATTTATTCATCTTTCGTCTAACATAGGTATATGTATCTGAAATCAACAGATTTCTTGATCATCATATCAGATTATTTTTCAGCTCGTTGATTAGAAACATCTCGGATTTCTTCTGTAAAAAAAAATTATTTTTTTCCCCCGTGTCCGATGAATTCATGAAATTTCTCGAAGAAGCTGTGGGTATACTATTTTTTGTTCTTTCTATACGACTAATTGGATTGAATCATGAGATTGCAGCACCCAATCCAAGAAAAATGAAAGAAAAACAGTTTCCTGATTTGATGTGCAAATTATTCATACTCATGAAACAATACAATCAAATTTTCACAGATCTATGTATATATAGGCTGTATAAATGTTATACATGTAGTTATACGAGAGCATCTATAGCTCTATAGCCTTAGCTGTTAGAGTTTGAGTACCCAATTCATCCCTGTAGAACTAGTTAATTACAGCAAGCAACGTTGCTTATGGTACTGTTACATACCGTATATCCATATAGATTCTGACCGGTCATTTGCATATAAGCACAAAATAACTCACAGCTTGACCCATGTATAAATGAATAATTAAGAGTCGTTTATAATCAAAAATTATCTCCAAGCTCGCCTACCTCGATCAACAGCAAATTAAGTCGAAGAATAAATCCAAAATTAAGATGCCTGTCGTCTCGCTATACGCGACTGCGGTTATATGTCAGTTTCTTTTATTTTTTTTCGACCTCTGATCGATGAGGTGAACCACGGATAATCGAATCATTCCCCGTCACTCTGTGCGAACATAAGTCACGCAGCTTCTCATGATCAAATCGCTGTACGTCTTGTCATAAATATTTGACCACTATCGCGGTTGGCCAGTAGGCAGAAGCGAAAAGCTCTTTTATGCAGTTGAAGCAATTGATAAATTAATTTCGTTATGAGATTAAACTCATTATATATTGGGTCGAGTTTGGCTGCTTATGTTGGCATAACACTCCCCATACAGAACTATAACACCATCATGGCTCAGCGTTGAATACATATGTGCACACAGGTTTCGCTAATGAAATGTGGGCAGACCGTATCACGAAGAGCTACAGGTATATTTCACCCTCGAAGGTTCGGCATAAATGGAGATTAAATTTTAATAATGACCCGATAAAAATGGCGAGACTTTTCTACTTGTGTCTAATTTGTTTTAACTATGTTACGGAGTGTTAATGCCGTTGGATGTTCCGCTATTACAGAGCTTAAAAATATGCTTGAAGACCCCGATTCCTATGAAATATTCTTATACGCCATCAAATGTTTTCAAGGGATCATAAAAAAGGAAAAAAAAAAAAAAAATAATAATAAAACTTTTCTCGGTGACGAGAGAAGGCATTTCCCTCAGTCGATGGCACTAAAACTTTTATTACTCGGCGCTAAGTCCTGTTAGCTTCGGATGATCGGGCACTACGACGTTCAACTATGAATAAATTTCATGCGGATACGAATTAAACCTGGTTCGATTACGGAACTTTATCGTAACCTTGAAATTTTTCAGTTAACGGACCTGGATAAGTTTTGGTATAAAAATTGGTAAAATTGCACTTCATCTGTATAGCCGCCTATTCCCAGCTAATACACTCGCCTTATTTTTAATAATTTCCAACAGCTTTACATGAGGTAATGTGAAAATTTGCTGGACTGATAATCCCAGCCCTCGCCAGATCGCCTCTCAGTCTCCTCTCTAATAAATATAATCCTTAGAGAGCAGAATGTTGTAATTACGATATATTTATCACTCTATGAGGCCATTAGTTTGCATTAAAATGCCATAATTCTGTGATATCGTGTAGTTTAATTAGCGAATATAATAATGGCTGGAATGAACTTTGAATTTATTGACTATTAGACGTTACATAGGCTGTTCTGAATGAATCTGAAAGTGGGCTTGGTCATTGGCTGCACTCGTTCTAACTAGGTGAAATCCACCAATTGGTTCGGTATAATATTAAAACTACGATTTTCTCTTGGGGTTAAAGTGGAAGTTTTGATATTAACTCTAATTGTGACAAACGGGCACTTTTAAACTTGCCAAGTTAGGTACCCCAGGTATTGGATCATTATCCCCTGGGGGTCTGGTACCTGATATATCTGCATGTCGTTCAAGCTCCTCTGCGCCGAAGATCGGAAATCTCCTTAATCGCAACGGGTCAGTTCCTCCGCAGGAAGAACAACACAAGTTACAAACTCGATACTGCAGAGAATCTCCTTTCATCGACGAGACATCTCCCTACCGAAACACCCTTATCTTCCCTCGTTTCGTACCACAAGTCTCACTGAATTAACACTGATGGACGTTGTTCACCAGAGCTATAAAATCCTTCGAAAAATTGAGGTCAGAAACTGTTTGCAATTCTTGATTCAAGTTCAAAAATTTTTCAATTTGCGATCGGGAATGCAGAAGTACTTATTGCCTTAACTAATGGCAACTGATTTAACATGCTCCTCTCCTTGAGGATAACGTCGTGTATTATTTGTTTTTACGAAAGGATAGAAATTGGTGTATGAACTCAATAAATTGTTGAAGTTATCAGGACGGATTGATGAATACTGTATCAACGAATCGGATACTGTGCATGAACACCTTTCACCTTTTTCATCATCGCCAGTTGGTCGAAGCGTAATATAAAGGACCAGGGTAGGCGTTAGGACCGTTTCAATGAAGCTGGGCTTGTTGTCATTTCGGTTAGCCGGCAATCGCGGTGAACAGGGAACAATATCGAACGAGTCTCATACATTATTCCCATCAAGGGTGGTCGCGTGCTTGACCCAAGTTGTCTTTTCTGAAAAAAGCCCGCTCGTCCTCCTCTTTTCACAGTGGATCCTTCTTGCGTATCCATATTGTTTGATCGACGAGGTCGAGGGTGACCCTTCGGAGGACTCGGGCCTTTGCACTCCACGGCTGCTGGTTGTTGTTGGTTCGCTGGACCAAAATAATTAATGCGTTTCACTATGGCTTCACCCACCCCCGATGGAATATCAAACCTCCTGCTGCTTACTGGAATATAAAATCCCCTGATGTTTACTGGAATATATCTTATCGATTATCGAACGGATATAAAACGCGACGACCCAAGGCTCATCATTAGTTTAAAAAAAAAAAAGTACAGCTAATGGTGTTTCCGATGGAAATGTAATTGCTTGTTTGTCTGATGGTGTCTCTTCGTTCACCGGTAACCCTTCATAGACATAGGTATAGGTATATAGGTATACGCGTATACATATGATATCTGATGCATGATCAAATTGATTGCAGCTTTTTCTTGTACAAACAAAGCTACTATTCACATTTAACACATTTGTTTCATTGTTCTACCCTACATACCTACTGGATTTCATGCCCAGACTGATTAATGGACTTCACAAGCTTCTGACACATAGTAATTGACCTGTTTACTACTGCCCCGCGATGTGGTGGTTGGTACCAGTATCGACATATCATTTATTCTTACAAATAATTTTCAGCGTTTTGCTATCGAACCGAATACAAGTTATAATATGAACAAACAAAGGCAAGCTCAGCGTTGTGAACTGGGTCATAACTACACACTAGAGAATAGCCGCAGCCCTGCAGCTTTTTATTATTTTTATGATTTATTTATTTATTTTCATATTTAGTAGATATTCTCGGTATAACGTTCGTGCGGCTTTCTGTTTCCTTATACTTCATTTTCTTATTCAATTCCCCGAACAGTTTTAATGCGATAAAATTTTTAAACGCTCACATAACATGGGTATACATAAATCTGGGATATGGAATTTTTTAGATGAACTTTTTTTTTTTGTTTCTTTATTTTTTATTTATTTATTTATTTTTTTTGTTTTTGTTTTTCTTCATAAAACAGGACAAGCAGTAGTTATAACTTCGTAAAATTATCCGAATGAGATGCGCACAGGCAAGGGATTTCATCTGTAACTTTTCCTAACTCGCGAGGGAAAAATCAGGTGTGTGAGACAAAATACTTATCGCGTATACTTGAGAAAAAAAAAAAAAAACTTATTTCTTATTTTTCTTTGTAATTCCTCTTTTTTTTCCCTTACAACTGTGTACGAGGCCATGAACAAATCAACAAGGAGTTTTTCTCACGTTAAACAAATATTTTTGTGCTTCCAGTCACAAATAACATGATAAATGAAAAAAAAAAAAGTTAATGAAAGAAGGAAAAGGAAAAAAGAAGATAAAAAAATTGAAAAAATCTTTCCCAGTCCGGAGAAATGGAAAGCGACAAATCCTCTGAATAAATTTACCAAACTTTTAATTCTTAATTCATGGAAAGAAACGAGAAAAAAAAAAGGTAAGATTTAACGGACACAAACGAGTCGAGTTATTAAATTAATTATTTATTCATCTTGTATCGCTGTTCACGTAATATCCAATAACGCGCGTTTTGGAAGATCGTTATTATAAATACAGGATCACCGAATTGTCATTTTAAGTAGAGGAAGAAAATGAATCAAATATACGGAGCTCTCAGAGTTATTACCAAGCTATGTATAGCGACGCAATTAACAAACCTTTTAATTATCTCTCCCTCTCGATAGCTATACAGTAACTCATGAGTCTTTGTTACACGATCCCATCAAATCAAACGGGATTTATTCCCTATCACGTCTTTCTTCTGAGGGGATATATCTCTGTGTATTTATGTATATGTGTATGTGTAGGTACACCAAAAATGGTTGAAATCCATATTTCTCATTTCTCATTTCTCATTTCTCATTTCTCATTTCTGATTCCTCATCGTTTTCTTTTTCTGATATCATTTCTTATTAGCAATACCATTGTGTTGCCATGAAAAAGATCCTCAGGCTGTATCGTCGATAAGTCTTGACTCGATCCTCCTCATAATTGCTAGCGACCTTAACTATTGGTCTCCAACGAGAATAGAATTGGGCAGTCTGCTATACGAATTCAGCAAGCTGCTGCTATGTACGAGTGAATTGGGGCATACATGCGCAATTGACCGGGACTTTTTATCCCGTATGTATCATATGGGAGGATCCCAGCTTATTTTGAGATAGCTATGAACCTCACCGGTTATGAATTTTCGTTTTATTTCATTTTTACACTAGTCATAGAGCTCGTATTCCACGTTATTTTACAATTTTTTCATACAACGCTATCCTGTATATTTGTGAATATTTGACATTTTATTTGTTCCACAATCTGAATTCCCCCCAACGAATGTATAATACATCCGTAAATTGATGATTCCATCGCAATATTTCGCGTTAGAAAATGCGCCTGATTTCGACCTATTAATATCATGCTATAGAAATTGGAAGAATGAGCTCGACTTCTTGATTAACAAAGTTACAATTCCCGAATTGCCTGAATTTGTAAGTAATTGGAAAATAATAGCTTCGAACTTGATTGAGGTAGAAGATTATCAGAAAATGATCACTGTACAATTTATCATCTGTAAGGGTCCCCTTGATCATCAGATAATTAACAATGAATTCTCTTTGTCAACGCTGCAAACTTGTGGCTTTCATCGAACGAAATAATTGAAAAGCAAGACCCACTGGATACGGATCCGTGTACAGGGACACTAGCAGAGAAATCCAATCGGTCTAGGCCCTAGGGTCCATTATCAGTTGCAGAGAGGAAGAGCGGAGTCGTCGCTCGATGCACCTTCTTCTGGCTTACGCTCGTGAGGAGAAATACTCCGTTGTAAAATTGACTTCCGAAGATTTCACGGCGTCGAGTGATCCGATTCGTTCGATCTGGCGAACGGATTCATTCAAAGGATATACGTGGAGGAAAACTGAACCTGACCCAACCCCGAGCCCAATCTAACCGGGACATTCGCGGTAACTGAATCGAACCCATCGTGCGCACAACGACCGCGGTCTAAGGTAGGGAGAGACAGAGGATTACCTTGGGGTGCTTGGAAGCGGTAACTTTCCACTTAGATTATGCATACAACCGCGGCAGCCTCCAGGAGAACAAGGACGGTAGCCACGAGAACTCGGAACCGGAGAGACACTGTTGACACTGGGAAGGTAAGGGTCGCATAACTGATCATTCGAATCAGGCTCTTCTCTTCTCTTTCGTCTCTCCGTCAGACTTCTCTTATTCCCCTATTCTCATCTCTCTTTTGTCTTCGCTGGTTGCTACAGCGCAAAGCAGTACAGGGTTGGTATTGCGAAGAAAGATCGATAGAGAATGCCTTGGCTGCAGACACGCCTCTTATCTTGTCCGTCGTAACAGTCTTGACAAATAGAAACTCGAACGTAATTAACGGTATTGTTCAACGCTGTCATCGGCACGGTCAAACCAGAAACGGAACCGGAAGTAGACCAGCATCGTATAGTTCGAAAATCCTTCGAAATATCCGGCTCAATGCATCGTCTCATCTCGACAAATCCAATGATCGTAATTGTCTGACGCCAGCGATTCCTATCGTAGCAGAATTAATTTCACAATCATCGTAGCTGAGTGTTAATAAGAATCGACCTATCATCCACAAAACAGCATTATCTGAAGAAGATGTAATAAAAACTGGCTGGAAACTTATTGGGAATACAATAGGGCGTATACAGCGTGTTTTCCTTCAAGCTATTCGTAAGGACCAATACCGATACGTAATGTGAATCCAAAGGACTTTGAGCTTTGAACTTGTGATCTAATAGCTGGAAGTGACCTTCGGCCAGAAACGAGACGCGAATATCGGCCTAGTATGTAGTCTCGACATAGGGATATTCCGGAGAAACAAACTACTTCGGTACTCTAGCTGGCTTCCGAACTTGAAGATCGGTGGATATATATCCTTGGATGCTATACGTAGCTTTATTGGAAACGACGAGTTTTTCGAGCCACCGACACGTACGGATCTACTACACACGGTCCTTTTTATTGCATCCGGAGATGAATTTATGTAGCGAAAAATCAGGACATGGCGAACGACAACTCACGCGGGACTCGCGTTCTCTCTCTCTCTCTCTCTCTCTCTCTCTCTCTCTCTCTCTATCCATGTATACACAGTGAAAAAGCAAACTCGAACGCGTTTTGGGCTATACGAACTTGTTTGCCCACACACTCGTTCCTTTACCCTCGGAGATCTGTCGTAAAAAGCTTTTCCGCGACTCCACAGCTTCCAATGTAACATAGAAATTCTGAAAAACGCATGACGACCTCCACCATTCGATTGTACTCGAAAGAAATAACATGAACGAACGGGAAGAGTAAATTATATATTGTCGAAATAGCACCCAGGAAAAATGAATACAATTAATTTTACAATATGTATGGAATTATAGTCAACTGCGCTGGGGATCAACTAAAAACTTTCATTACTCAACGGATTGATTGCCTTTTCTATGTAGAAAGGTAGAATAATTTTACGGATATTTCGCTCAATAGAAAATTAGATCACTATTAATTTCAAGTCTTGCGCGATAAGCACGAACCGGGCGTAGATGTAGGTATATAGGTATAGGCCGATTAATCGATCTTTCTACCTCAGGCTTGTGTCAGAGGCCAAATATTGGTGGGAAAACTTGGCACGATTTATGTCAGTTCAGAAATCGACATGTGTTTATACACACTTTGTATACATCGGGGTTCGATGGGTGCAGTCGTTATGACGCTACCGCACAGATTCACTTTGAAGAGTATAATCAAGGCCTATCAAAGTGATGAGTTTCCCACAGAGAAGTTTGAGGCTTCTTAGGAAGTTCATTGATTAGGATTATCCATAACTTTATCGCAGAGAATGACAAGATTCAACATTGAAACGATTTAATTAAGATTGATTACCGATATACTAAACACTGCGCGAATAATTGTTAATAATTATCAAATACACGTAACGTTGCTCATTCATTTCTACTTACAAGGATTATACGAAATATATACATATAGGTACCCGGGTAACAATTTCAAGTGTCAATCGTACGGCCATTATATCGCCAACCTACCTAATCAATCGGAAACTCAGAGAAACTCGAAATTATAAATTCAAAAACTGCTAACCCAATCATTTTTGAAAGGGGTAGCCCTAGCTCATGCACGACGCTGACATCGTAATGAGAGTAATTCACGTGACAATTTGACTGTTCATTGGGCTCATTGTTCACTGATCGTTAGCTGAAGTAATAAGATGTAAATCCGTCTTCTTTTTTTCATAATTCAAATATAATTCCTCGCGGTACACCGATCGCCTCTGGCAATGCGTCATACCATTAGCATATTCAATCGATGATCGAAGGCAGATCGTATAGGAGAGGGACTTATTCGTCTGCGATATAAGAGTACAGGTGTAACTTTGACTCGAATAATTTGCATTGTCATCTCAATGAAACGGCTTTCCATAAAGTTTAGGATCCGTGTCGCCGGCTTGCGTGAAAATAGTTTCCCTCATCCAATTTGGGACAAAAATTTGATGTACGTCTTCCATTGCGGAGATACATTATCACGCGGTTGAGGTTCTTCTTGCATAAATATAGAACGTGATTGATTACGAGAGCCTGAGGCGTTAATCTCAGAATAGAGTTTATAGAACACATTTCAAAAACGCATTTATCATCAAGCTTTCGGTTAGCTAAACTCAATCCCTCCAGGGCCGCCCTCCGGATTAGCAGCTGGAAGTGGATCGTGAAGCGGACAGAAAATATGACGGCTGGTTTAATTAGTTACTTGTTCAAGTTCCACCCCCGACTGTTGGCGGATACGTACTACGCGCAACGAATCGATATAAATAGTCTGATAAAATATAATAATAATTATACTGATAATAATAACAGCAACAAAAATAATCCAGCTCCATTATCCAGGTAGATGAAAGACTGCTTGTTCTTCGTTTAGCCGAAGTTTAATTAACAATTACCTAAACGAAATTAGCTGACCCGAAGTGAACTGCATCCCCTCATCTCGTTTCGGCGTACATCCGATGGGCCCGGTTGTTATGGCGTTCTCAAATTTCAATTCGCTTCGTGATAGCCTCGAGCTAGCGAGTCAATGCCTATACCATAGAACGGGTATACAGGCATTGGATACAACGTATAACTGGTATCTCCCGCGGCTAAAACATGACTAGAGGTAATTCGGAATACCTTCAGACGAGTCGAATCTTGAATTAGCGATTTGTGGCAAAGTTTGATAAATGAGCGACAGGTACGTTGACCTGACGCTCGATCATCGATAACTTATCGTTTTCAGAGGACGAAAAATACGGTTTTATCGGCACTTTTCAGCACCCCACAAACCCATGTAATTACTGGAATTACCATCAAATATGATCAGAAGATGAGTTGACAATCAAAAATTTTAAGTCTTATTTTTTTCTCATAGAAGGGGGGGGGGGGGGGGACTAGGATTCCTATACGGCATTGTAAGGCAATACTGCGATTTTGGGGCTAATTTTTTCGATTATATATTCACTTGTTTTAGGGATCGAACTTTTCTAGATATAGAAGAAAGGTGATGGTTTTTTAAAAATCTCTTCAGTATCTCGGCTGATGCGGGACAACGGGAAAAAAGCCAATCGAATTATCAATGCATGTGTAACATCAAATATTATACCTATAACATCTCAATTATGATTTAAAAAAAAATATAAGAAAGTGTAACAGTTTTCGTTGGATCTCAAAGAGAGGGGAGAACGAAAGTATCTTTAATCGAAAGCGCACCCCGGAAGACCCATGATAAGTATTTTACTTGGAAAGTGAAATTATGCCCTGAGGATAATCTGGGACGAGCTCTTTCCCTGATCTTTAGAAAATTCATTATATCGTAGAGTTATATATAAGAGGAGAATATTTAGATTCAGAAAATAGCCGTAGAAAGTATAAGCTATACGATAGGCATATTTTACCATTAAGGTAAAATATCACTTACGAACTTGTCGCCGGATTGTAATTTCCCAATATCAAGGAAAAACGTTTCCTCCGAAATGCTCCGAAGGCACAGCTTGGTGGAGTAAAATGGTTAATTGAGGCTTTCGAGAGAGCTTCTTCGATCAAAAATATTTCCGTTTTTCCCACCGCTGAAGAAACCGCGAAAAACTGTTGCTCTTCTTAGATTTATATTATTTTCTATAAAATCAGGATTCGGTCTTTTCAGCAACAATCAACACTGTTCCATACATCTTTTCACAACCACTTTACAGAAGCCCTTTTGGAGCACTCATCGCTCCGCAAGAGCCGGGGCAACCGCCCCGGAAAAACTTTTGAAAAGAGGACTCCAAAAAATGTGAAAAAATGTGCTTTTCTCGTTCTGGTGTCGAAATTCTTTATTTTCTAGCTCTATACTCGTAGCGGCCGTCTATCTTCGAGCACCCCAACCACCGTTGAATGGCACCGTCATCAAGAGACTACTGCCACGAAGATGTTTCTGAGACCACCTACCACCGGTGCAAATCGCTCAACTATGATCAACACCTTCTGGCTGACGGCATACAGGGTCGATGTAAGACCTCCCATCAGCCACAGAGTTATCGCGAATACCGCTACACTGATGGATACCACGATGACACCGTATAGATCCGCGCGAAAGCACACCGCAAGCTTTCCGTCAGTGCGATTTATCGCATTGGGCCGTGGTGAGAAAAATACCACTGCAATACAAGCCGGAACATTTTATCTGGCTGCTATGATCGACGTTGTGGTTTCCTGCAGGAACGCCAAAGCAAAAACTTTTCTTTTCGAACCAGTAGAGGCCTGCAGGTTTAATTGATCTTAGGGCACCGGAATTCGGTCAGAAAAACTTCGGCGAATTCTGACCTTGCGTGTGTGCCGCTAAATCTACCTTACGAAGGAACTATAGCCGGCACAAGGATAATATCACGAGACAGAAAATTTGTAGCGGGATCTTTCCCCAGGGCGTAATAGCGTAGTATCGCACGTAAGTAGTGGAATCTGTTGCTTAGTTTGGACGCTAATGGGGTATATAATACACATTTTAATGGGATGTTTTCGGAAGTATAATTTTCTAATTACTCAGTTACGAAGAGAAGTTTACTACATTTTTAACGCATGATCAAATGAAAATTCCGATTTGTGATCCATCGATTCTCAATGTGAGATGCAGTCAAGAGAAAAGTACTTATCGCAAGGATTCAGGTGAACCACTGGATGGATTTCAGATTTTTTTATATCACTATTTGTATCGCCTAAAATTTCATGGGATTTATTTTGCGTATCGCTATTTCCCTGCGCGAGTTAATTAGTATTTCGATTTCGTTCTCCTAGTCTGTATTTTCAGGAGATTAGAAGTCTCGTTGGATCGAGTTAAATGTCATCGCGTAAAATTTGTGTAATTAAGAAGGTTTTGAAATCAGCGAGTCCACGTCTTTTGTGAGCTAAATAATTCGCATACCGCAAATGCCGGCCTGAATCGCTTACTTTTTAGCGATTTTATTCAGCTTGAAGAATAATTAATTTTACTTTATTTTATTTTTTTGTCTCTGGCATTGATTTTTCCTGTCGTCGGCGATTACTTTGCCTTGAGTATAATATCGCTTTGTGATATATAGCCTGGAAAGTGGTCCTTTTGTTTTATGTCGCTTTGACTCGACGCAACTCACGCTGTCCGCTCAACAGAATCGCAAAGGAAATTAAAAGAATCTCTCTTCTGTATTATTAGATGATACGTTTAGCTTTGCTACGCAGTCATTATGACTGATTTTTTAATTTTTTAAACGGATTTATCCTTTCTCACGTTCGTTTGCGAAATATATCGCACAACGGAACTGATTTCAATACAATACACAGAATAGCACTGAAACTCTTCATTTATCTGAATTGTTTGATACTTTTTTGCACGATTCCTTTCCCTACCTCTATTCTCGCATCACGATTGCCAGTAGCCGTGAAAAACATGGTTTTGGTTCATCCCTCGAAAAGCTAGTTCTGAAAAAGAGCCCGAGATATCGAAGAAGGTCAAAAAGAATATTGACCTTCTCTTCTGGTAATTTCGAAGAAAAAAAAAACTATCAGCGACGGACGTAAAAATAATATCGGCTTATATTTGGGCGTAATAGTACAGAGTCAATCTATTCCCTGTCGAATAGATCGCTGAGATTGTGGCTGGTATCCCACCGCTCGTCTCCGTGCCAAGAAACACGTCAACAAGGATATTGTTCCGTTGGAAACAATGGCGAGTGGAATAGCTAGCATGGGGAGTAACAAGAGCGTTGCCTCTGTCTTCTGTCTTCCGTCTTCCGCCTTCTGTCTTCAGTCTTCTGTCTTGTACCTTCCGCCTATATAGTCCACGTACAAGTCTGCAGTAGGTGAGTTCGGAACACCCTTCGAAACACCCCCAACCCTGCAAAACTGCTCTAGTTGTCGCGCCAACCGGGCCACCATCACCATCACCACCACCAGCACCAGCACCAGCACCAGCACTAGCACTAGCACCAGCACCAGGGGTCCCCATCAGCGACGATTTGAGACACGCTTGTGCCTTGTTATCTAGTTACAACTTACTCTACCCAAGGTTTCCCCTGTAGGCTTCCCCCAGGTTACTATGCCATTCATTGTATACTGCTGTCAGACAGGTTGTATAGAACTTGCCAGACTCGGACATGAATGTTGGTTGTTTCAAGACGCTCGCGCATAGAGGAAGACTAATTATATTGAACGAATATCTGCCTTGATTTATGTTTGAATACTGGAATTAATTAGACCCTCAATAAGTAGAATTCAACATATTTGAAAGTGGGTATCTAATATAAAACTGATTAAATCCGAGAAACTTTATAAAGATTGAGAAGTGCTTGGAGTTGACAATGCATTTTTGTAGAGCGCAGGTATTGCGCCAAACGTAATTGAATTTATCCTGCAGGTACATGGCAGAGATATAACAGGTGTATAATCCCATCGCGTTTACTTGTTATATAGAAAATAAATCCAACTGTTCTGAATCCAATGATTCGGGATCGAGGAGAAATAAATTTTTGTTTTCCCAATTGCGGAGGGATATACTCTACGAGATCGATCCACATCATACACCTGCAGGAGTCGTTATTTGAAAAAAAAGAAAACATCATAACGATCGAGACTTGGGACTTTCATCGTTGTCGAATAACTCGCTGGGCTCGACCAATTCAATTCTTTGTAACGTATGTCGGTACAAATTGACGGGATATCAGTTGTCCCTCGTTAAACTAACCGTATACAAGAAATAGAAACGAGAAAAGCGCCGATCCAAGCATACAGATATATATATACCTCTACCTTGTAGATCGAAAAGGCATGGAAATTTATCCGCGATACTCTACCATCCGCACAGTCAGTAGTGCAAACGGAAACGAATAGACGAGGTATACGCTCACAGTAAAGGAAACATTGAAACGTATGAGTTGTGAATAGAACAGTATTGCTTCTTTGCATTTTTCCACTCGACAGAGGCTGCTGCAGGATGCAGTTACTCGGCCAGGGAGTAAATCCCGAACTGCAGACCCGATATCTGGTCTATGTTATCGTATACTACTTTATTGGAAATAACGGTGTGGGTGTAATGCATCTAGCTGTGGAAATTGCGAGTAAAGTACAACCAGGCATCGTTGAGGGACTCTTGATCAGTTCTGCATATATGAAACGTCGCATTGACCATTTCTATATGATTCCTTTTTTTTTTTTTTTTATATATAGAGTCGTTTCACCATATAGTGTGCATCACTAAATTCGATGGAAAAATTTTCTGGTTTAATGAGCTCGACGTAATTTCAATTTGTTATATCTAGTCATACGTTGAAAATAATTTCATCCATCCACGTCAAACTTTGATAGCTAATTAACCAACGGAACGCAATCAATCTGCTGTGGATATTGAAATGTCTGTACTGACGAATAATATCACAGTTTATACATCAAATTTGACAAAAAAATGTTGTATAAATCTCAATTTTTAATCTCGCTAAGAGTTATATCTGACCTATGTCATTCGGTACGCAATTTAAGCCATTAAAATGTAACCTGCGTATGAATTAAAAGTTAAAAAGCTTTACCTCTGGGTGTGGAATTCTAAAATTTCAGTTAAATTTTCAAGCCACATCGTACTTGTATATCCAGCGATGTGTACGTTGCCAAATTCTCCGGTAGTCGAGGAATGCCGAAATTTCTTGCTTTAACTTTTCACCTGTATTTTTGTCTGGTTAAACGAGGAGTGGATTCTAATCGAGGGTATAGCCGCGTGTCGGGGGAAGACCGAGCGAAAAAACCTTAAACGATTTTTGATCCAAAGTTGCGGTTCACTCGGGCGTGGAGGTCCTGTATAATTCTAGGGCTAGTTCGTTAGAGAAGATCCTTGAGGCTTTAGCGCGGTTAGAAATTCGGATCGCGTATAACCAAAACGGGGAGGGCCTACGAAAACCACCTTAGAATTTAAATTTCACCGAATGTTTACCTCAGGCGACAACGTGCCCTGCGGCTAACCGCGTATGAATATAGTTGCATTCCGTTAGCAATAGCGCGGTGTCACGTTATGCACGTCAAGCCTAAAACCGCTGTGGCGCATATAGGTGGTATTTTAATCGGCACGTGTACAGAGCAAATTAGAATTAATCGTCACACGGTCATATATATCCTCGCGTAACGTTAGACATAATTTATGCATGTTTTGGGAGCTCGCGCTTTATGCCCGTGTGCGCTGGTGCCAGGCCAAACTTATCTAATAACTCATTCGTGGTCTCGACTGACTCGCGCGCGACGAAAGACGCGATTTACATTTGTTCGCATATTTATCAGACCATTTACACCCCGTGTGGGTATTCGCGTGAAACAGAAGAGAGAGAGAGAGAGAGAGAAAAAACTTAATTTCATTAAACTTAACAAAATAAAAACAGAAAAAAATTTGATCGAAAAATGCGAGCCTCCATACATGAATGTGTGAGCTGCTGTGATGGATGTTGTATGCTAGTAATCTGCATCCAGGGCGCGGTTTCATCTCTCTCGAAATCAATCTACGACGATCGGTAGTGCGTTCTTTCCAGACATATAGATCTACAGCTTTCGCATTCATTATCATACACATGCACTCGCAATTCTTAGGCTCGCTTTTGCTCTCCGCCGTTTCATTCCGCCACGCTTTTCGATGTGCTTGCATTTCTTTTTCCGAGATTTTACCGTGGGATATTAAAATTCTGAAAGTGTTTATTAAATGAAGTTTAATTCGGTTGAATTTTCTCTCTAATTTTTATCTGCACACAGCTACGGGATTTTATTTAAAATTTTATTCAACCCTTGAAACGAGAAAAGTGTAGCATAATACCTCGCATACAAATAAATTGATGAGGAAATAAAATCTCAACAAGTTCAGAAAGTTTTACTTCTGGCAAAATGTCAAATATACTCCGAAGTCAGGGCGTTTAATACAGATATCTCCAAGACCATCCGCGGCCAGAAAAAAAGTGTCTTGAATCAAGTCAGTTAAGGATTGGTTCAAGTATGAAGCTACTTGTTTCAAGTAGTATAGTCATTTCTCCTATCGTTCCAAAATTCAGACTCGTCATAAGTGGAAAATAGTCTCAATTCACGAAATAAGGCCTCAAGTCACAAACTACGTGATTCGAACCGGAAATGAGCTGACTTGATTCACCCAGAAAACCGGCATGTTTCAAGTAGCATGACTAATTTTCCGCCGGATCAAGAAAAGAGAAAAGAGAAAAGGTTTGAATCAAGTCGAACCCGACTTGGATTAAGTCGGGATTTCGATTTGACATTTTTGAAACAGGCACGATTCAAGCTGTCCACAGTGGCTTGAATTGTGTCGACCCCCGACTTCATTCATCCCGTTTCATATCGAGTTGGTATTGCCGGTATGAATCATGACCATGACACATTTTTTTTCTGGGTGTAAGATTTGATTTGATAGTGATTTCTGATTGATCCAAAAGCAAAGAACAGAGATAAATTTTTTTCGGACCATTGCACGGAGTCCGTGGTTTGCTTGAAACGAAAGCCAAAAATGAGTAACGTAAAAGGGAGTCTGAAAAGCTCAACCGGTTTCTAAAGGCTGGAAGAACAAATGCATCGCTGGTCGGCCGTAGTAAATCCTTCTTGTGGTGGCAGGACGAGGCAGGACAATGAATTACTACTGGCCCACGCGGAGGAGCGAGTAGGACAGGAAGTTAGGCGAAGGATCCGGGCTGAGTGCTTCACTGGGCCAAAGCTATGTGCTTTTAAGTGGATCTTCGGATACGGCGACCGATAGCCTCGAGTATATGAGTAGCCCCAGTATCCCGTACATAGATATCCATACATATACACCTACGTTACACATATCTGCTGAGATAATCTGTCTGTTCGAGGCTAGAGAAAACTCTCGTGTTAGGTACATATGCTGAAGTAGCCGACCAATTAACTGACTGTCAGATACCGCTACTGGCATCGTTTCAAATGATTTAACAGGTCCCGTCACCGAGTAGTACAAATCACAACGGGTCTGCCCGTATTTGCCAAAATTGTACTCCGTATACCTACGCTAAACCGCAAGCCGGTAGGATCAATTTTTTTCACTAAATTTTGCTAAATTTTCACTAAAATCAACCAGTTTTCAAATTTCCTTCAATTTTATGCCAATACGCAAATTTTTACACAACATTGGCTCTAATGACGATCCAGGCTGTTATTGGCATGTGATTAGATAAGCTGCAGTGGGCCGCGAGTGGCCGCCAACTACAGGCAGTATTGCACAACAATGAACTGATATTGCCGTTCTGAGTGATGCACACCCATATGTTTGACCGGTCAACTGGTTTTTACCGATCTTTTACCAATGGTCGACAGATATTTTTCACCGATGTTCAACCATGTTTCATCGACTGCCGATATTGACCAGAGCTGAGTCTACATAGATTTGCCAATATCGGACCGAGGCTGACCCGTTTTGTGAGAACGAGTACCGTTCTGCAATTTCTGATCGTATGACTGGACCTACGTTCTCTTAATCCTGTCCAATTTTCGATGGCTCACCACCGACTGACCTTACAAATCATTTCCGTTAATTGGTTAGGTGGATTTCCATACCTATAATACAAAATTGGAGTTCTTCTGGGGCCGTTAAAGCGTATCGATAAAACGGTACTAGAATGAAAAAATTACTGCGATAGCTCTTTGAAAGAACCCTGTATATAAAAATCGAATGTCAATAAAATAAAGCTATTGAAATTTCTTCACTGTAATTGAATGTACGAGTATAATCAGGGAAACTGAAAGCAGCCCGCCGTTGCCAAGTTGGACGGCCTAGTGGCCTCCGAAGAAATCGATACGACTCTCTTATAACCTGGGTAAATGATATTGACGAACCGGCGGAATAATTCAAAGGGTTAATGGCGGAGCGTGCACCGCATGAATGATTGACGGGGGTGACTTGCCCAAATTCTCGAGGTATTTATTCCCATGACGAATGATTCGAAGCAAATGTCACGCCTGAATACCGGCTCCTAGTTTGATAATTTTCCCTATGATCTATATTTAGGTAGAGTATTATGTCCAGATTTATAATGTCGAGGTATATGGTTGTACTAAAGAGTCCGGGGATCAGGGTGAAATAAGGGAACATCTCTGGTATTATTCCGTTCGCATTTATAACTCCCCCCCTGAACACTGCAGGGTTCTCGAGGCTTTGGGTAAAAGTTGTCTTTACTCACGGGGACAGGGTTCGTTGTGGCTTCACGGGCTCGTGGCTTCGCGGCTGATCCGCATACGGCAAAGAGATAGGCCAGCGGCTAGTCTCTCGGTTAGTATCTGGCAGTTATCCAATCTGGCATTGGGGGCTGCCTCGAATGACCGCTTATACACGTGGCTGTAGGATGCTTGAAATTGCTGCCAACCAATTCTCGCCTTCTCCCCTATCGCTCGGCGAGAACGCCTGTCGTGCATAATGAAGCCGTTATCAAAATTTCCAGAATTCCGATCGTAATTGTCGCTCACTAACGCCTCTTCTCCTCCTCGGTTATTCCATCGTACTTTATACTCTCACAAAGCGCAATTACCATCTACCAATTCAATCTCATCGACATTGCGAACTTGTATATTGCAAATTGGATTTAAATTATTCCCTCTTTGTACCTTTGTATCTTTGATCGATTGAACAAAGCGCGTTCAACCGAACCGTATCACTTGCTCTGACGATTACATTATGAATAGCCGATAAGGTAAGGCGATTCTAAATACCCCGAAAGTTTGATCGTCGAGACTCCCTCGGACGCCACGTTTCGAAAATT
The DNA here is from genome assembly GCA_963978835.1 of Tenthredo scrophulariae. Classification (NCBI taxonomy): domain Eukaryota; kingdom Metazoa; phylum Arthropoda; class Insecta; order Hymenoptera; family Tenthredinidae; genus Tenthredo; species Tenthredo scrophulariae. The sequence continues at coordinate 23,450,150 of OZ022229.1, forward strand.
GGAATAAGAAGTGAAAAACAGAGAAGGTATAATCGGGTTGATACCCGCGTGATCCAGTAAGGCTTTTCCGGATTCTCCTGAATTATAAAACCGAGTATTTCGTTTGACGGTTCAGGCTAAAGCGAATGTCGTGACGTGGCAAGGCGAGAAAAGCTTATCGCTCCGCTCGTATTATTTTATACTAAAAATCTTCATAATCGTATTCAACAAGGTATGAAAATTATTCCACCCCCGTTTCAGAAATCATTAAAGTTGTTCAAAACGACCTGAAAAATGTCGAGATGAAGAGTTGAGTTCTACCTTATATCCCACGATGTTTTTTTATACGTAGCCAATTCTACTCCACGTACTTCTACCTCAGAACTACCCCAGCAATAAATAACTTTCCCGTTATGATATAGGAATAGTAGGTACGAAGATTCGAGCAACTATATGCTATTCATTCCAACAATTCTTTATTGACATACAAAACATGAACAAACTATGCTTAAAACAATAACTACTGAACAGATCGCAACTTCGTGCTGATTACAGTTTGATTCCAGCGTTTTGTGCAACATTCTGGAATTTGACCTTGTACTGACTGGACGGATCGTACTTCTTGGCTAGCTTAGCCCAAACCTGGGGACGCTGAAACATAGAAATGAATAATGAACATCAACATCGTGTCCGATCGAAAGGAAAGATCAAAAATCACAAACGGATCGATGGGCATTGTTATTGTATGATAATTAAAGTAGTACCTCGTTAACCAGGAAACGGATGACTTTCTCGCTACCACGTCGCTGTTTTTCGCTGCAACTCTTGCAGTCGTTGGCCAGGGCGTCAGGCAGTGATTCTTGGATCGGAAAATTGTATAAATAAATGGGAGGTAGAAACAGAGAACGAAATAGATTAACAATTAAAATGATCTAGTTACTCTTCAGTTCCTTTCCGTCAGGGGTGCAGTTGCCAGCCTCCAAAAGACAGTTCACATAATTGTCGAGGAGACGGTCACTCCTCAGGATTTGATCCAAGTCGATATTGTCGTACTTGGTGGTGTACGTACCGGCCAAAGCACAGGCCACAAGGGCGAGAACAATAATGGCGACCTGAAGATATTTTTGAAAATTATACTGTCAAGTTTTTTAATGATTCTTTAGAAATTTATCAAAAAATTTAATGATACGAATTGGAGAGATGAGTTATTCCGAAAATATAAAACGTCACTTAAACTGTCGGACTTCATACCTTCATGTTTTCTGTATTAGATGATACTGAAGCTGCAGGACCTCAACTGATGCTGAATGTAGCTTGTCGGGTGTTTATATAACTCGCGAATGGTGCGAACTCTTTCCAAAATCGACGTGCTCTTTCTCGATCGTCATTTGTTCAGGCCTACGTAAATACACAAAGTTTTGCATACTGATTAGATTTACCGGTCGTGTTAATTCCAAATATATTATTCCGCTCGTGGACGTACGCGGGAATATAATCGCGCGTGTATTAGTGCGAGAGGAAACATTGGGGCCAAACGTAAAATCGCATTTATTCATGAGAGAATGTTCACAATGAAAAAGAGAAGAATATTATTTATTCATACCTAATTCTAGTATCATGAACGTTTTTGCTATTCGAAACGAGACGTCATCTACCAATGTCTGTACATCGGTATAATAATTACTATAGCTATAAATCAATCATTCGATTTCAACTTGTAAATGTATGTGATAAAATTTCCGGTTCGTAACTAAAGGTGATTCAGGCGAGTCAATGACTAGGTATATACGTTAATTTCCATCAAGTCGATAATTATGTTGATAAGTTTCGCGGAAGATTGAGCTAGCAACTAAAAACAAGCTGAGGTTTTAACGGGAGAACATAAAAAAAGTGACGTTAATTATCGAACTTGGAAATGGAATTGACTTCGATTTCTACTTTGCGGATTAATTATTCGAATCGCGTCGTATGTCAATATCCGATAACAATAGATAATGATAATTTAGCGGATTCGTCGAAAGGATATTGCGAGGAATAGGTATTTATATTTGTTACACAACCTGGAAAGTAATTATACATTTAATTATCGGATAGAAAGGGTGTTGTTATTGGTCGTAAATCTGCTTTCAACTACGTACGCGTTCGCAGAATCGATTTTCGCGAGTATATACAGCGTCCGTGAGTCGAGCCTAAGCTTATGAATAAATCAAGAGATGACATTAATTATTTGAGATTAGTGAAGAGACGTTGTCCCGTCTTCACAGGTCACTGGCACGATATACTCTGAGTGCATAAACCGTATGATTAGCGAACATCAATTTTTGGAGAAACGTTCGACTAGGATTCATTCATTGACGTCATAGCCAATTAAACATTAAACAAAAATAGAGATGCGAATACACTTCCTCGCAACTACTAGGCAAACAGAATGTGTTTTTTTTTGCACGTTTTGCGAATAATCTTTCATGAATTAATATTATGAAAGTTCAAACACCAACTTCCACTCTCAGATCTCGCGTAAGTATTAGATGCTGTGTGCAGAGAAAACAGTTCGAAAATTTATGAGTACCGAACTTCAGTCGTAGGAAAATAAACTAAAACGTTGGATGAATTTTTGACAGTAAAAGGAGTCGAGGTACAGTCAGGATGTGGTCCAAAAATTACCGAATATTCTCGTTCTTGAAAAAAAAAAATAATTGAAATCCTGCGGCTCTAACCAATCAGACGAGATATTATTCAAGGTGACATATTCATCGAACTCTGAATCAACATTCTTTTTATATTGAAAAAAGTGATACGGTTCTGAAGATCAAAGAACGCCTCGGGTGATCCTAATGATTGACGTATACTCAAATTTGTCTTGCTAATATTGCGTGCCAAAGTTCCTGTATCCATGAAGCTGTTTCAATATAATGTTACTACACACCGACATCAAGAAAAAAATAAAAAAAAAAATTAATGATTATGGGTTTGATTCTTCACGTGCGTCAGTAAAAGATGGATTACCTCATCTCTTTATGTGTCAGCGTTTTAGAGAAGCTTCTTCATCCCAGTTAAATTTTATATTTCCTCGAATCGTTAATAATAGTTCAGTAAATCTATATACCTTCTATTACCACGCAATCTGCGCATTTTGAATTTTTTTTTTTTTAAACAAACATATATGCATAGATAGCTGTATGTGCATCTTTCGTTGTTCTACCCATTACACGGGTATCTGAAAACTTCTCTCAAATTTAATATGCATTGATAGCTGTCGTTGTAGATATGATGGTTATCAAAAATTGAACCCGGAATTTGACTCTAAGGAAGACGGCTATTCAATGATTGAAAAAAAAAAGACGAAATCACATTTTGACGAATCTTGAATTAATATGCATTGAGAAGTCTGTATTTTCCATTGGAATAACTTTATTCCGGGTTTTTTCAGTACATTGAATATGGAATACTTTGAAACTAAAAAAATCAATTCACCAAGTCGTTTGAGTTTTTATTGAGTGATTTCCATTTATTGAATGTATACGCGATCGTATCGTGAATGTTTGTCGCCATCACGTTTAATATTCGGTCTGTAGAATCCTCAAATCCTTGGGAAAAAATGATCGCATCGAGTGACGTATTTTTGAAAAAAATAAAAAATAAAGAATTACCATAGTTCTAGTTTGAAAGCTATATTATTTGCATCGACCAACAATTCGAGCACAAAATTTTTATCCATGTGTCAAGATGCTATTTTTTTTATTTATACCAACTGATAATGAAACAGCCAGGAGTCCAGAAAATTTATACCTTTATCACTCCTATAAAATTCTAGAAATCTTACCCGCGGACATCGGTAAATTTAAGGGCATATCGTAAGCCTGGAGCCCGTCGACAGGTCGGCATAGTACCAGCCTTGCTGTTTTGAACCACTAAAAATAGGTTTGATATCTGCTTTACCGGTGCCCCAGAAATGGGAAACGTCCATACATCGTCATCGATAATGTAGTTGCTGTATAAGCCAAACCAGTACTGTAATATGCGAATGGGTTTAGGCATCTTGATTCGAATTCATTGCCAGATCGTTTATTTTTAATATATTTTAATTAGGAATTCGTTATACCATTTTACCAAGATTATTCTTTATTCCATCTTCTTTCAAAAGAAAAATTATAATTTCAATCAAGTTCGCACGCAGGTTTTGTATTTGCATTTGAAATACGTCATTTTCTGTTAAGTATCGTCTAACGGTACTTGCGAGCGCGCGTTCGACTTCGATTGTAACCAATATGCCAGTCGCAGTCAGACACTCAAATCATAATAATTATAAAAATTTTCATACTTTCGTGCAATGTCAGGAAAAGTATAAAGAGTACAAAGTTATGATAAAATAACTCTTTTCTGGGATTCTCGTTCGAATTTTATTTCTCCTGATTGATTTATGCTTGCGGTAAACCCATCTGTATCGCAGCGAATTCGTGTTCCGAAATCTTTGATGCATATGAATTCATATGATACTGATATGATTCTGACGCATCTTTTTTTTTTCAAAATGCCATTTATCTCGCGATATTTCGCTGAAGATGTGTCTGTTTATTTTTCATTCACGTTGTGCGTCATATTTGTGATATAAATAAGTAAATAAATTCGTAGATGTTCGTCGCTTATTTGTCTGTGGTAGAGTCGAAATCATTTGCATATATCCCATTTTGAAATGAACAGAAAAAGCGAGTCCCGATCGATAGCATGGGAAAACATCGGGTTGAACAAGACTGGTTATCCTCTCTTTCGGAACAGCAACCTAGTTTTTTTTTTTGTCTTTGATTTCTGTCTGTATCATAATTTCGAGTCGCTATTAGCCAATGCATTTCATGAAGTGGGCGCAGTTTGAATTTTCAAAATTAATCAAAAGCGACATGTGTATGCTGGGAAAAAAAAAATAGAAAATAATTTCGACCGGAAAAAACGTTCTGCAAAATATATGGGCTCAGGGCTCCGAAATTCTATAACACAGCCTTGTATACACATCAGCTGTTGAACCAAAGGAAGGGGAAGTCCCGCCATAGTAGATATGTACTAGAAGCGTACATGACAGACAACAAGCACTCACGATCATTTTTTTACTATTATTGAGTAAATTTATATACGGTTTGGGATAATGAGTTGTATAACACCAGCCAGGCTGATAGAATCATCCTGTGTAATCGATGAAAATCTCAATTCTTCACCATTGAATGAAAAGTCAGCTACGTGCTTACTGCATTTGACTGTGAGTACAGTTCCGATCGAAATTCACCGAATAATATCCTATATTACATTTAGTATAATGTTTATCTAAGTATTCGACGTCTGTGAGACCAAAGAAAGGAAATAGAAGCTTCTTATTTTATTATGACTTGCTGAACGAGTTGGAATATTAGGTGCCTGTAATAATTAGCGTCTAACCGAAGATCTAGATGCCGTTATGTTGCGAAGTCGATCCAAATGGGATTGGAGTCATTTCGATTAGACAATAAGTAGAAATTTACAATTCAGCTTCCCTAGACAGAATATTAATTAAACCATAATTTCTGCGTGCGTTATATCCCATGTTCTCTAGAGTTACACGCAATTTCATATTTAGTATCACCGCACATGGTAGTCGAAGGAAAACTTAGTTCTTAGTCTTTCCGATAGATGGCAATGTACCGAATAATTGACTCGGTGGAAGCATGGGTATATCTGTTGCACTGAATTTAGCAAATTTCAATTCGTTTCATACTAAGCTGTTTTCGTATTTTTTTATTCTTTTTCATTTTTTTAGCGGATTTATAAATCCATAAATAACAAATTTTCAGATCGAAGAACCCAATTTTGAAGAAGAAACTGAAATGAGGACGAAGAAATTCGTATTGGATCTACCGCCAGAAACTATGAATACTCTTCTGGATGGTCTCACCAGGATAAGAGAACAACTCTCAAACGTTGCCAGGAAATGATTCATTAAATAATGTTCGATAATTAGTCCAGGAGAAATTTCCTTATTTAATAATTATGAGTAAACGTACGAATATACTTACCTGCGATATTCGACAAGCCGTCTGATATTCTGCCCAAAATCTTGATCTATCATGTACATCTTGAAACGAATAAAGATGTCATTCTACGAATTGAAATCCTATTATATCTAAAGCAGACCGTTAGAATTTTTTTTCTAATATACTACGTGAATAAAATTCACGTGGAATTCTGATTTATTCTCCTTATTGCCAATATCAGTTAATTAACTTTTTTTTTTTATTTACTTGTTTATTTATTTATTTATTTATCGTCACCAGATTTCGGAATCTTACAAAATTTCACGTCGCCGTTTGAAGCGCAATTATTAATATGGGGTCAAGTTAGTACCATGCCAGTCGAGAGTATATAATATGGTAATGTGATGAGTCAACGCTGTACCGTTGAGAAAAAAAAAAAAAGAAAAGAAAATAAAAAGTAGACTTCGTTAATAACGCAGTGATGAATTATGAGTGATGGCGTGGACAAGAATCTTTTACCATAAATTGAATTTAATTAATACACACGATATCACCTCACCTTTATTCAGTCATTCTATTATACGCATCGATTTGTCACAGAAAATATTTTCATTTTTATTTTATCGTCTGTGATCGAACTGTATTTCTGTATGTTATTAAGTATAACAATTCGTCTTCACTATATTTATATTTTATCCAAGGCTCTGCCCGAAGTGAAATGGGGACATCGAGATCAAAGGAAGAAGCATCTCCATATATACCTATAAATGGTTAAATAATGAAGACTAATGAAATCAGGCACTGTATTTCAATGCTCCAAATTCTCAGTATATATATTTATATGGTTCATAAAATCGTAAGCTCGATTTACTTATCCTGTTTTTAGGTATTTTATTTTATTTTAAGCTTTTTTTTTTTTCTTTCGTTTTTTTTGGTTTTTTATTTTATTTTTTCGTTTCTTTTCTCAATTATTCTGACCCATCCATATTCTTTGTATATCTTTTATCAGGATAGACCGCGAAAAATGATTTACAATCATTCAATAACCATCATATTACAATCCAGGTTTCATGATGTTTTTCATTTACTTTGCGTCTATTAAATCGGTGAAATAATTTGAAAATTAAATCTTAACCCCGTGTTGTTATAGGTAAAGGTACATATATGTATATATATCGATATCTATGTATGAAGATTATATATTCCTCGAAAGGGTTAGCCTCGCCAGAATTGCCTCACAGGTCTTACAGTTAACAAAGGAATGATGTGTAGTATGTACATTCACACTTACAGTTTCAGGATTAACAATTTTATTTTAGGTAGGTTGCAAAATTAAATAAATTATGACAGAGGTACATGGCGTATTGGACGGAAGGGCCCAAAACACTCCGCAGAGGTGAAAAATGAGGATAAATTGTTTTTTTTTTGTATTTTTTTGTTTTTTTTTTTTTGTTGATTTTTTTTTAGTTTTTTTTTTTTGTATTTTTTTTTTTGTTTTTTTTTTTTTTTTTTGAAGGTGCAATTGCTCTAACAAATAGTTCATTTCGAACAATTGAGTCTGAAATTTAAGAAAGAGTGTGAAACAAATTTTGTTATAAAAAAATCTATTAAAGCATGCCCAGTAATACCAGACAAACAGTTTGATATGCTCCTACTTATTAATTTTATATTACAATAATTAACATCGTCACATACAGACTTATACACTAACGATATGACTACAGCTCCAAACCAGCAGAGCATAATTGATGAGAATGAGAATTTTTTTCAAGTGAAGTCTTGATTTCAAATTGATATGCCAATTTATTTATAAAACGTTACAAATGATGAATCACTGTTTCAGCAATTTAGCTTTACAATTGCAGAAGAACAAATCTGAAATTATGACGCGTATGTCAACTTCCATTCATGATAATTTAATAATTCCGCATTTTTTTATCCTCGCCTTCGTTCAATGAAATGCATCTTTTGCCATTGCGTAGGTACACAATTTATTCCACAACGAACGAAGGATCATCTTTCGAAGGCCCAATATAATATCCTGTCCAATTATATATATCCATATGTACATATATATATCTATCTATATATATATATATATATATATATGTATATATATAGGTATATATATATTTGTTTTCTTTCTTCGACAATCAACACATTCATTTTTAAACAAACTATTATCGTAACATATATTGCTGAAATTACTCTTTTCAGAAATAACACATATTGTATTGTCTTAAACATCGCGAAGGATCTGATATGTCCGATATGAAATCAATTATATCCTTCCTACCGTAAATGCCGTTTATAATTGAACAAAAGTTTTATTCGGCGAAAGTATAAAATGACACCTGTAGCCTTGCGAAATTATAATCACTCAAATTTCATTTCAGTGTGCCTTACAAAAACAGTCACAATTATATAATATGTATAAATGGCTACTAAATTTTCTTTAAACAAAAAAACTAAATGAAATAAAATAAAATAAGTTTTGTCAGATCGTGTGTAACGCCCTTGCTCCTTGCGTATCCAGCCAGTTTGAACTATTTAAGCGTTCGTTCACCCATTCAATTTTTTTTTTTTTAATCTTTTGATTCATCCAATATAGTATTGTGAAAAATCATGAAATGGATTATCATTCGGCAGCTTATTGTTGCAAAATTAATATAACTTCGAATAAACTATAACCAGAGTTCAATCATCTCAAATGGCTAAGAAAAAATGACAGTTTTCCACGTGACAATATCCCGATTGTATGACAACTCTATTGCAAATTGATAAAAGTTAGTTCTTATATCGGTTTAAATCGGATTATTGTTACTGATACGAATGTCTCTTATGTTATGCGACTATTCAAAAATTTGTAACATATATTTCGAAAAGTCATATATATCATATATATGTGGAATTAACAATTACAAATTCTCGTACAAAACGCAGACTATTCACGGATCTCGGATGTTTAGTCATCTTATATTCGCATTACGAAGATCAGCTCTCATTGACAGTTGTTGACAAGCGTATAGTAATATACACATAATAAGATTATACGGACGTGTATACAATTAAATATTGATACGTTTTTTTTTTTTTTTTTTTAATTCTTCTAACAGATATATTGCCGATTCGATATTGCGAAGGCATTGTTAAACGGATTCGAATACTTGCGATTATGAACGGTGATTGATTCATATTGGTTTGTATATATGCATATTTAGTGGCTGAGACAGGTGAAGCAGCTATTAAACTGTGCGGGGTTGTTGTTGTTGTAGTTGTTGTAGTTGTTTTCTGGTTTTATCTTATGTCTTATTTTTTTTCTTCTTTTTTTAAACTTTTTTTGGTTTTTGTTTTTTTGTTTTTTTGTTTTTTTTGTTTTTTTTTTTTCACAAACAAGGAATGTCATCATATATTATATCAACATTTAATAAAATATCTGAAACATCAACAAATAGACTATATGATTATTATATGGCTGCCCTTAATGTATAGCTAATCAATTAGGTAGTAATAATTTAACTGATAGTTTAATAATAAATATAGGTAGTAATGTTTGTTTTTTTTTTTTTTTTTTTTTTTTCTTCTGAATTAGTGGTGTTAGTTAAATGATAAGTATGCATGTTCATATGTATGTAATTATTTTAATAACATTTAGTTACTTTACGTTTAGTTTAGGAGTATTTATTGGTGTTGGTATTATTGGAAATGCTTGATGCTGTATATCAGCAGTAGCACATGCTCTCGCCTCACACTCACGCTACCTTCCATTCCATTCTCAACGTCAAACGGGCTCTCATATACTATATTAGAATTTTATTCATTATTATGCATTACGTGTTATTAATTGTACCTGCGTATATGTTGATAGTTCCACGATACAGTAAGGTTGACGAGTCGGAGTTCATGTAATTGCACTCATTCCACAATAAATAAAGCAAATAGGTATATAAACCGTATTTTATATTCATTATAGATCGAAATCTTTCAGCGCGGATGATGAATTTTTTAATTTCGTTTCATTTTTCGATAAAAATGATCCACATCTGTTTATACCTATATACCATACAAAGCATGATATATGAACGCGTGAAAACATGTGGAAGCAATATATATATATATATATTCATCATGCTCGTTGCATCGTTTGCTAATTTATACTAAACACTACTAAAAGTTTAATATTGTGTAACCGTCAGTATAGAATAACGAATGAAGTATTCAGCCAATAATAATTATTTATATAATTTTAATCGATCGTTTAGAAATAATCTGTTCAATTATATAATTGCCGCGAGAATTTGATTAGTGAATAGTAATTTATGTATAAAAATACGATGAAAAATTCTAAGGAATAATAAGTCACGCGAGTACATTCTCTACAATAATATTTTGAAGAAACATTTTTTATAATATAGTATATGTGGTACTCTCCTTCGTAATAATATAATTATGTATCTTTGATTTCTCTCTATACAATTATGATTTCTTTTTTTCTTCTAATGGCTTCGTCATATATGCATTACGAATGATAATCTCAAAGATTGTGATGCAGCTTTGTTATATATCACTCTTGAGCAATATTCAAGAAGAAAAAGTGATATATATGTATATATTTAATTTATTAAATATAGACGTGTTGCAATGGGTCAACTAATGTAATCGTAATCTGCATTTACGCCGCTGCATTGTACACTATGTATATACCAATACCACATATCGAATATGTGGTATATGTGCTTGATAGAATGAATTTTGATTGTGGCATCTCACGACTCTTAAATCATACTGTATTGTTACGTATAATATACGCATTTACATAATAATTATACACGTAAGTTTGGGGGCGAATATAGCAATATGAATTTCATAAAATCTAACAATGGTATGTATTTCACGTTAGACATACGCAATGTTATATACTATATGTGTATAATACGCACGAATTAATATCGCCATACAACCAAATAACCTAGATCATATAAATAAATTCATTGATATACTGTTGCCCTGAGTGCCTTGGTACCTGGCTTACAAATAAATAGTTTTCTCCATATACATATTAATTAGTGTTACTCAAGTTTCTGCAGCAGCCATACCTTCATACTGTTGTAAAAGTCCCTTGCCACACGAGTATTTGATAAATTACAATTAATATAATATATCATTTACAGGTGGACGAATATATTTATGTATGTATGTACGCACGCACGCACACACACACACACACACACATATATATATATATGTATATATATATATCGAATAATTATATATATATATATATATAGTAGTTATCGTTTGACCAAGACGACATCACTTTTAGTTATTATTGGCAGGTAATTACTAATGATTGTTTGAATGCGGATAAAATTTTTTCTTCCGATTTATATGGCCAATTATTCGATTGATAAATAATATATACAGATATACATGTGATTATATATAGGTATATATATATATTTGTGTAATTGTGTAAATTGTCTGGATGGTAGACGAATTGTATTGCGTCTGTATAACGAATATATATGTATATATAGGTATATGTATTATATGTATAATGCGATGTGTGAAGCAATGAATTAATATTACGAATAGGCGAAACCATATGTATATATAATATGTATAATAATAATATCATGATCATTCGGAGTATTAATCATTCCCGAAATCAGTAACAGATCGAGGATAACATATATATATATATATATATATGAATATATTATGAATTGATTATTATTACCTGCAATTGCAACGATGCCTTTTGCATGAAATAATTTTCTGATTTCTTTCTTCCTTCTTTTTTTTTTCACGCTTACAATATATAATATATTATTATTATATGAGTAAGAATTTGTCATTTATTTTTGGATTATTGTTATATTATATATATATGTAATATATTATCTGTTACTGCTACTGGTATTAATGATCCGTAGATCGATAAAAAAATGCAAGGCATTTATATATATATATATATAAATTATATACATAATATTATATATATATATACAATATAATATAATATAATATAATATATATATATATATATATATCAAGCGCTCCTTGCCGCCAAAAATTCATTTTTTTTTTCTTCTTTTGTTTTGGTTTGTTTTTTTTTTTTTGTTTTTTTTACCTTTATCCTTTAAATCTTAGCACCTTTGCTTATAAAAAATTATCCATTTTATATTTTAGTGCTTTTATTGAGCGAAAAAATAGAGCTGTAATACTATATTACCGTGTATTCTATATATTATTGTGTACAGGGTGTGTGGGCCAGGTGGCTCTTAGCATAACCCGGGGCAACTCGGCAGGATGTTTATCTGAGCTAGTACCGTTAAGATAATAATGTAATAATTTTTTTTTATTCATTTAATTTTTTTGTTTTTTTTTTTGAAGGTCTCTAAAATTCATAAAAACGGAGACGCTGAATCAATAACATATTGAACGAGTTACGAACATTATTATTATTATTATTATTATTATTATTATTATTATTATTATTATTCTTTATTTTTATTTTATTTTATTTTTATTTTATTTTTCTTTTTTTTTTTTTTTCTCTCTCTACATATTTGTAACTTTAGCTATTACCTTTAATACGACGTACCTCGGAGAAATTTTGAGAATGATTACGCAAAAAGCCAATATTATAATAATTATTTTTATTTAGTTGAAGCTTCACACAGCCCAAAAATGAAAAGCACTTAAAACAGTGCTCAACACTATATAAATAAGTTATCGATTAATTAATTATTTAATGAAACGGATTCTGATTGGCTGGCGTAGCGCAGTAGGCCACACCACGTACAGCCCTCATACAAATTTTTAAGCCTACTAAGTAGCTTAGTCATAGTCAAAGTCATTCATATACATAGTAACATTAATGTTTACTATAATGTAATGAATGATTTTTAGTCTGAGCGGTATTTACGTTTATCATTAACATTATCATTATCATTATCATTATCATTATTATTATATTCATATATTTATATATATATATATACATTTATATATACATTTATATACACATATATGTATATATATTTATATATATAATACTTATAATTCAATATTTATATGTTCAATATGGCTTAAATTATTGAAAACCTCAATAATAACAAATATTAATTTTAATAATTACATTAATTCAATGTTAATGTCGATCGTAATATCTAAATATATCACTTGAAAGCGGTCAGCTCGATCCACGAGCGGTCGCACGCGTTGTAATAATATACACCCCTCGTGTCTCGTTGGATGTACGAAAGGCATCCCTTATTCCTCCCGCAGGCTCGAACACAGCTTACAGTTTAATCCAACTTTAGTATTTGTGCTTCGTTTCGTTTACTCAATCCATATTAATTAAACAAGAGAACATAAACATTCTACATGTATGTATTACATGAATACGTATTTTCTTTTTTTTTTTTTTCTCATGAGTGATTGTAAATTGCATTTACGCGGATTATCACAATTAAATTCAATAATCTCCACCCCGTGGAAATATATTTGGTATATATCTGATGTATACAATAGGTTTAATATATGCAAATCTATATATTGCCTAATTATTTATTTATTTATTTGAGAAATATGTGATAAACTGCCTTGTATTTGTTTCTTCTTTTTCTCTTCATCTAAATCCCAGTGTTACAGATTTTTTTTAAACATCGAGAATAGGGGATGCCTAACAACATCTGCACTATTTTCTCGCAATCTCTATCGCCAGCCCGATTACCCTACTTTATACAGGTCCTTACGTTGTATTTTGGTATTAGTATAGTTAGTAACAGATTTCTTTGTATTACAATAGCAGTTTGCTTCGTAGCAAAACTATATTTATATTGCGGAATGCATGCTCGATATCTATCGATGTCCTATCTCTTCCGTTATCGCTCTCCTCGGAATTATGACGTTGAAGGTTCTATAATTTTTCTGTATTCTTTGGTTTTTCTTTTCACTTTTTCTTTTCCTTTTTTTTTTACATTATTATTTTCTCTAGCATGTGCCCAGCAATGTACTAACTGGAGCTAAAATTCGAATTGTCTGTTGCGATTGATGGGCAGTCAATCATGTTCCATGTTTGTTTTTTTTTTTTTTTTTTTTTCAACTATTGAATTATACCTTTACATATACATATATAATTCGACTAATAATTCCGAAATTACGTGTGGCAATGTAATAACAGTATAAATTTGAATGCAAGTCTCGAGCTTTCGTGGCAAATAACGAAATTCTGGAATAAAAAAAAAAAAAAATAAAAAAAACCTGCGGGAATTTATGCGGTACACATATTTTTCTTAACACACGAAACGATCAGTTGATCCTTGTCCATTTTTTCCCATACTATAACGTCAAAGCAGAGGTATATAACCCACTTTGTAATACTTATATATTTTTCAAAATCGATCATTATTTATAAATAAATGAAATTCATAACGTTCAGAGATAAATATATATATATATGTCAATAGCTTTTATCAAGGAGTAGGTATAGGTATTTTATCCTCGAGATATGTACTCCATGTCCATGTCCATGTCCATAGAACTATAACTGTCTCGTGTTTTGTTGAAACTTTCCTGAGCACGGTAGAAATTCATGTCAGTTGAAGTAAGGAAAAAATAAAAAATAAATAAACAAAGAAAAAGGATTTTCTCCATTTAGTACACTGTCCACTGTCTCATACGGTGAATTACAATAGAACGTGTGTGATATGTGATAAGGAGGTAAGCAGAGGCTACAATGCTATGTGGGTGAATATAATATGGAAGTCCAATGGGGTAAATCAGTGGTGGCATACATGCATATGTCTGACTGCAGTGTTTTGTGCCCACAGGCTTTTGTAATCAAAGTCTGTCAATCTTGTTACTAGTAGCATACCATGATGATGTTAATTTTCACGTATATATATACACCGGTGTATTGATCTCTAAAGACACACGTATAACTTGCATTGTACCAACTATCACAATAGTAAGTTGCACATGATATGCCGACACAACGCGATCACGTCTTGATTAGAAATACACGAGTAGTTTTCAAATTTATCAAATACGTTATATTTTGAGAAAAAAAAAAAAAAAAAAAAAAACAAACGGTAGTCAAGTAACCATATTTTAAAAGCACAAGATAAAAATTGGCTCTAATTCTACTTTTTCTTTTTAGTATATTTCATAAATTTTCATGTAGTTTATAGTTTTTCTTTTTTTGTTTTGTCTTTTTTTTCTCTCTTTCTTTCTTTATTTCTTTCTTTTTTTTTTTTTCTCTTTTTTTCCACAATTAGGTCGATTATATTTGTAAAACAACAGTCGATTTTTTTTTCTATTTTTCATTCAAATTGCAATTGCATTTTTGAGATCTAGGTGTTATTATTTTTTTCTCTCATCCGCGTTCCTGTCGTTTTATACTATTGCATTCTCAACAAGTATCAGAACGAATTTATTCTCTCAATATATTCGAAGCGCGCTGATCATTAAACATATATATACTATATATGACGATATTAATTGACAGTTTTGTTTACAATTGCCCTGAATACAGTGCCGTGTTCTGTGACTATAATCAGACGAAAAACTGAGAAAATTTCTACTACTACTCTGGGGGTACGTTCACTCTTAGATACAGCTGTTTCCCTCGCAATCCCATCGCAAATTTGAATTTTGATGCAATGCGATCATAAAAATTGTGGCCTGACTCGCTACCTATCTATTTTTTTTTCTTCTTCTTTTTTATGTACTCTAGTACCTACACTGTCTAGCAGAGTAGTTTATTCATAGTTTACCATAGTTTTTTTTTTTTTTTTTTTTTTCTTTTAGTATTAATAGTAGTAGTAGTAAATTTATTTTTATGGAATATGTTTTTTTTTTTATTTATTTATTTTTTCTTCAATTAGCTAGGCTGGTAGTTTGATGCGTCATATTTTTCTCACTACGTCAGCGAGGCGAGAGATTCAAGTATTGTATTGAAAGCGTGTAACGTAATCCTCAGTGATTTATTGTTTCTATCATTGTAGTATGTTAATTTTTGTTCATTTACCATTTTATTTATTTTTATCAATTAATTAATATATATTGTTTTGTTTTTTTGGTTTTTTTTTTTCTTCTCCCTTTCTCTTTTTTTTTTTCTCTATTTAAAAGATGGATGTACTTTGGATTAAACTCACTTCTAGGCTTAATAATCAAATTACATTTCGATATTCTATCGCTTATGCAATGTCAGGCTTTGATTAGCGTACGGTGAGTGCATAAGTGTGTCTTATGTGTGCTTTCATCATGGAACAACAGTGCCGCTAGGAGTCGATTGAACGAAATTATTATTTTTTCTTTTCTTTGCACGACGGATTATACTTTATATATTATTATTAATATTATTATCATTATATCATTATCGTTATAATATTATCATATTATCATTATTATTCTGTTCAATTTATATAAATATAATAATTAAAAGGACAATAAATATAGGTATACATAGAATTTTACTGCGTTAAACGAAAAAAATTGGAAAAAAATTTTTGTTTGTTTTTTTTTTTATACATAATATGTATATCTCTAATGCTGATCTTATATGCTCTCTCTCTCTCTCTCTCTATATATATATATTATTACAATATTTTCTGTTTTTTTTTTTTTTTTCAAAACTGAAAATAATTAAATAGATAAACAAATGAATAATAAATATTATTATTGTGCTACTCTACTTTTGGCTTTGCACAATATAACACTGCGCTATATTTGGATTTTCAAAAACCGAGATTCTACGTAACAAACGATAACATACGTATAAGAAATATATTCAAAACGTAATATAAACTATAGCGATGCATTAAACTATAGGTAAGTACGTCGTTATTGATTTCGAATATAACGTGGAATATAGTGTTATATATTTCTATTGTTATAAAAAGTCTATATCCCAACTACCCAAGGCATTGTTCCATGATCATTTCACGATTGAATGTATATGTGCGAGTTTACTGTATCTCTGACTTAGCTGAGCACAATCGCGGCTCCTAATGTATTTTATTTTATATATATATATATATATATTTTTTTTTTTCATTTTTTTTTTCTCTCTTTCTTCGTCGGAAAAAAATTTTCTTTTTTTTTTTACGTTTTACCTATTACTTTTAAAGCCCAATTTTTGTTTTTTTTTTCTTTTTTTTTTTATTCTTTCTCATCATCATTAGTATTATTATTATTTTTATTATTATTATTATTATTATTATTATTTTCTTTAAATAACATTACCTAAAACTTTTAGAGCGATCGTTTTAAATAAACTACAAGTAATAATAATAATAATTTTTATTTAATTTTATTCATATTCAAACCCCTATTAGTCTAGCCTAGCTAAGGCTACGATGCAGGTTACACCTAGGGCTTGCTACCGTACACCTAGGAGTTTGTTCGGGACACTTTTTGCCAGACTTGTAATAATTTAGCTCGAGGCTGTGGGGGTGGGGGGTGGGGGGATGGTTAAGGGTCAAGGATATATCAAAGGGAATAATAGGAGCTTAGGGACTAGCTAGTTTTGGATCTTATTTTGCCACTTGGTGTCAATTTCCTAGTCATTTCTCATTAAACTGTTTCAATTTAAGTTATACGAATATTTTAAGATTTTAATTTTCTTTTGTTTTGTTTTTTTTTTTTTCTTTTTCTTTTGTGAAATCATACAGTCGTATTTAAATTTAAAATTTCCATCTGATATTCATCGTCTATTACTTTTATCAGGAAGAAGATTGCAACGAAAAACAATTTACTTCGTACAGCATCATTTATCCTATATAAACTAAATGCGATCGTTTTTATTGCAATCACAGCCGATAAATAATTAATTAAACACTGTGTACCGAATATCGCGGTCAAAAGCTCGATAAAATTCAAATGGGTTTTAATTGTGCCGAGAATGATATATATATATATATATTATGTCTTTTACATATTTCATATTATTTTTCTTCTTTCTCCATATCAATTCAAAATCTGCCCTTAAGAATGTCTTCAGTATATGCATGTGATTAGCAGGACTGCGAGTCGAGTTTCAATAGCAAATATACTAGTTAGATGGAAAGTACAATTTTTTTATTACTTAATTTTTTTTTTACTTTTTCTTCAATTTTATATGCGTATAGTGAGCTTGCAGCATCGATTCTTTAGATCTCTGTAATGGTAATGATTATTGTTATTATTATTATTATTATTATTATTATTATTATGTACTATTTTTTTATTTTCACTGTTTTTCTTTTCTTTTCTTGTTTTTTTTCTTTGAGAATGATAATTCTTTCACCGCAGCAGCAAAGTCCAAAGACGCAATTTTTTTAAGTTTCACAGCAATAAGAGCCTAAGGATATTTTAACCAAGTGCCCATTATATCAGAGGGATAATTTATTGGATATTTAAATTGTAGGGTCTAGTCGTAAGGTTCAGGGAGGAGGGCAGTCACCACCTGCGCTGGAAGGAAAAAGCATACTGTACATAGATAGTAACATAGACAGTAGAATAGTATAGTTAATAGAATATAGTTTAGAGTAGATGCTAGCTAGAACATGGAATTGGCAGGAAGGATCATATGTGCAGGAATATTTCAGATTTCAATATACGTATAAACATTAATTCAACCCTTATAATTCGACGTATATGTATATGTATAACTGTGTTTATGATTTATCTTTAAATAATGAAACAGTCGATACAGTCTCAACAATGGAATTTTCTTTTTTCTTTTTTTTTTTCTTTTTTCTTTTGATTATATTCAAAAACTCTCAAAAGAGTTTTTCACAGAAATGAAATTTCAAGTAAAATATTCATTGTGTTAAAACGAACCTGGTAATGAGTCTTCTGAAAAAAGGTTAGACAAAATTTCAGTTCTTCCGAAATAAAAATTGTCATATTTCGGCATATTATTGGTTATAGAACTCTTTTTTTTTTTCTGATCTGCAGAAACGTGATGAAATTTTTCTTTTTCTTATTTTTTTTTCTTTCGATGAATAAAAATTGCAAAGTGTTTTTTTATTTTTTTCAACCGAGTTTTAGAACAGAATCTTTCCCATCGCTGTGTTTATAATTGTTATCAGGAGATACTTACGCGAGATATCACCCCGAGCTTTCAACAGGTGAAAGCTTTTCGCTCTTTCTCATTGAAAAAATCGGCTGCATTGCATATGTGGTCGTGTCGTATTCTGTTAGATCATTTTTCGAAATTCGTATAACGCATAGAAAATTGAGATTTAAATTCGAGTTTAGCACAGTTTTTTTTTTTTTTATTAATAGAGGTCAAGCTCATAGGTGAAGATTCCGACTGTTCGGGTGTGGCAACGTTACGAAAATTTGAATCTGAAGTATAATTAATAAACTGCACGGAGAGGAGTTTGGAAATTGGGAATCAGGATAGGATAGTGTACTATTTGTACATGCTCGCAACCTTAGACAAAATTTCGAAGACCTGTGACGCTTTTCCTCTCTGTCCGAAAGCTGTGATCTCGGATTTATATGTATGTATATATATGTATATATATTTACGGGGAATGGGTTGAGGAAAGGGTGGTTCGGGTTAGGGGTAGGATGTGGAAAGAAAACGAGAGCGTGTGATAACGTCCGCGAAAAGCGTAACACGTCTACCACGAGCTTTCCTAAATAGCAACGTTTCACATTGCATATACACCTTAATATGTATATATCTATACATACGCGTATATGTATATATATGGTATATATATATTAAATAATACGACTTAAACGCGAATGCTTAAGACGTAGAAACGTCTATATATCTCGTAAAAACGATTTTGTTTAAAAAATTCTTCATCCCTCGCAAGAAGAGCCTCTTCTCCCATTCTTGCGTTATAGTCTTTATTTAATTTAATTTTTTGTTTTTTTTTTTGTGTATTTTTTTGTGATTTTTTTTTTTTCCTCTCTTTTTGTTTATTTATCTCGTTTATTTTTATTTAATTATCATTATTATTATTATTATTATTTATTTATTTTTATTTTTTTATTTTATTTTATTTTTTTTTTTGCCTTTTTTTTCCTTTTCCTCGTAAACGTATTCACTTATTTAATCAATTAATTAATAATAATTAGTATTATCTGGTATGATCTCCGCTGCCGGTGCTCCCTTTCCAGGGGGAGTTCCGCGGTGCGGAGACGCAGTTGAACACTGGAGTCGGTGGTGGGGGGGCTGCGATCGCCGCGTAGGTCCCGTGGCCTGAGTGGAGCTGAGAAGGGTTTAGGGGTCTGTCCGCACGCACCAAAATGTCTCTACGTAACGTTAATTCATTTCATAATTTGTGTTTTTTTTTCCTTTCCTTTTTTTTCCTTTCTTTCTCTTTTTTTCTGTTTATTCATTTCGTACTGCAATTTTTTTGATTCAATTTCTTTATTTCTTCTTTAGAAAAAAAAAAAAAAAAAAAATCGTTGTCGCAGTTTTTTGGACAAGCGAACGCACCCCGCCGCTCAGACGGACAGAAACACACACTATTTGTATATCGACACTTAGTGTGCGAGCGAGGCCTACGCCAGGTACTGTAAGGGGCTGTTCTTCAACAACGTGCCCAGCAACGGCCACCATACAGCCACCGTCTCCTTCACTGAAATTATACACAGATTTTCAATAAATTTCACCATCCATAAATTTTCCAATTTTTTATTTATTTATTTATTCTTCTTTTATATGTGTATAAGTTATACAGTAAACCGTCGAGACTTGATTTACAGACAGCTTATAAAGTTATTGATGTTTCGTTTATTGGCGAACGCTGGAGCCTTGTAGTACCTACTTCCATTATTCTAATGCCAAACGATTGATCAAGTAGAAATAGTAAGTCATATACTTTCGTATATATGAGTCAGAATATCGATTTATAATAATTACCTAGTAGTCAAACGTCAGTCTCAATGCTTACGCAGGCTGGGTTGATGTTATTGTTGTGGCGAGAGTTGCAGTTGGGTCTTCTGGCAACCTCATGATGGGTCAACAAAATTCCCTCCTCCAGCTCTATTATGTCCGAAGATGACTCCGACATCGAGTTCTTCTTCATGTGTTGACCTATCGATAGAATAGAAATAAAGAAAAACCAAATAATGAAATAAAATTGAAGAAAAATAAATAAATAAATAAATAAGAAAACGAAATTCTCAGTAAATTTATTGCAATTAAAACATCAGTCGAGGGTCTGTTAAGTTCAGTCCTTGTCGATAGGACTGTTGCACTCGGTCTTAGTCTTAATCCTAATCCGTGGTTCGCGAAAGGCGTGATTTTTCACACGAATAAAATGAAGCGTATAAGAAGTATCTTCTGGCTTCGTAAGTAAACGGATTACTGACGTGCCCACAGCCTTGCACTTAATCTGACGCATGTCAAGCTTCCAAGCTTATTTCCACCCCTCGACCTTTCGTTACTCTTAAGGCACGAGGCCTTTTATTCTCGTATGATTGAAATGCGAAAATAATGTTGAATAAGTTTGCTTGTGAGTTACTGACCTAATGTACCAGGGAGATACGGGCAACTGGTGACGTGATTGAAGTTCTGTGACTGCATTTCCTCCTGATCAGTCTCTCTATGATAGAAGTAGTTGAAATTTGATACGATGACGGGAACGGGAAGGGCGATCGTCAGCACACCAGCAATCGCGCATAGCGAGCCCACGATCTTGCCCCAGACTCCGACGGGCCTGAAACATGTCGAATTAACGTTTAAACTTACCATCGCAAAATATATCAGTCTTAACGTTGTGCGAGGTGTGGTGTATATTTTGTGTGGCGTGTTGAGTGTGGCTCTACTTGCAGGAGGCTCATCTGTGAATAACTAGTGCTGCTTGTCTAGTTCAAGTGCTCTCTATGTCTAGACTAGACTAAGAACTAAGCTAAAATTAGACTCGCTAAATAGGCTCGGTACGCTGTACTATCACAATATATTGTATTGATCTGACTACTTGTTATGTCTGGCTAGAGGCAAATGCTTTCGCGAATTCAATACCCGTCTATATACATACACGCATATATTATATGTATGATTTTCATTGATATATAATATACACGTATATTATATGTATGTATGTATATAGGTATATATATATATATGTATACATATATACACATATATAGTAGGTACCATTATAGTGGATAAAGATTTGACCCACGCGCGTCTTCACCGTTTCAAGATTTACCCCCGGAAGTATAACACACCACCCGAATATGCTTATATGGTTTAAAGGGGGACAGTGAGGTTTAAGCGTGGGATATGGGACAAGGGTGAAGTGGATAGGGAGTAAAGGGAGTTTGAAGATCGGAGGAAACTCTATGTTGAAAAATATTATCGGTAAACCCTCCGAAAGCACGGTTCTCCGCAGCAGTCCCAATTCTGGTATAGTCCGTTATTTATGCTGTAAAAGATCAAGCTACAGAAAAACATACGATACGAACGCGGGGTATTTTACAGAGAGCTTGCGTGGTGTGGTGTCGCGGTGATGGCGCCAACCCTAAATTGCCTCTGGCCTTACATCATTGGAATTGGTAATGTGCACCAGCCTCTAAATCTAAAAGTATAATAATGGTAAATATATTTGCAGCGATAAATTATTGTGCAGCTATTAGCTATAAATATATTATATTTATAATAATGACGTTAATCAGTATTAACTTCAAATCCAATCCAATCCAATCCAATCATCTACGTGTTCCTATTTTAGTTGGCGAACAAAATTAAAGGAAAAGTCAATAACAAAACCAATAAATCGACGTTAGTATAAGGAAAATTGGATAAATATCACTGTGGGTGGTGTTGTCCAAGGATACTGACCGGGAAGGCCCCGATCGTCAATCGTGATTGATAACATTTTTACAATAAAATGATTATCGTGTGAAACATGAAACAATGAAATATCAAAGGGCATGCCTCTCTCAAAATTCTCGATTTTGGACTCGGAAGTACATGCATGGATTAGTGTAGGTACCCAGATCTTCGAAGACCTGTCTTGGGGAGGGTATCGGACCCTCGCCGTCGGAATACTCAGAAAATTCTTTGTTAGACAAAACTTGTAGCTGTATGATAATTTCATCCTCTGATTTTTTCTTTCTTTTCTTCTTATTTTGCTTTTTTTTCATGACAAATGGACTGTAGTCATTTGTTGGGTGTATTTAAACAGAGAGCCGCAAGAATTAGCAAGTGGCAAATGGTCTTCCCCCCGTTCTAATTGATAATGAATATTCAATTGACTCCCGTGCAGTTCCAAGTTCCTGCATACGATTTGGCGAATAAATACTGCAGTAGTTGTCGAGGTCTTGGAATTTGCCAATTTCTACTCCTTGTCTTTCTCATAGGATATGGTGGGTGGGACTCGTTTCGTATCGTGGCACAAATAAACAATCAGTGTAATAAATGTTGCGAAGATGATCCAGTCGCCGTTGATCCACCTTCATCTTCGTGGTGCTTTGGATCGGTGGCATTTTGGCGTTTGTTAATTACCGATATTTAATTATCAAACGCGTTGGACAAGGTGACATCCGTTTATAACATTAAAGAAATACCGTAGTAAAAATAAACTCCAGACGACGCGCGAAGAACAAAGAATTTTCACAAACTGTGCTAGTTTGGGTGGTTGTGAATCAATTCACGTATATTTCAATATTGTCGTATAGAAAACAGGTGTGAATAATGAAAAGTCCGTTAAAAAATGTCAACGACTTCCGTGAGTTACAGTAGCACGAGTCCAATTTAACAAATTAACATAGAAATCAAATAATAAGAAGTAAAGAAGAAGATAAAAAAAATTAAACGTGAACAAGAGTATGAGTAAAAAAAAAAAAAAAAAAAAAATGAAAAAATAAAAACGCAAACATCCGCTCAATAGTGGTGTGCATATAGTTTCAAGACACCCTCTACGTTCAAGACGATGGCATTCGTGTGTGAAACGAAAATTAACATTCCAATCGTAAGAATAAGATAGCACATATGAGTCGATATGAGATAAACTGATATGATAAAATTATGCATCGAAAGCAGAGCAAGTTAGTACATGGAAGTGTGGTATATCATGTATCTCAAAATTCATCAAGCTACGTATGGATATGACGATGTGATAAGTAGATGTGATAGAAAATTAACTAAATATAAAATGAACGAGATGTATCATGTATGTAAAGATACTTGTATAAGACGTAACAAAATATAAACGAATAATGTGAATAATATGCGTAGGTATATCAATAGAAATATGATAAAGTATAGTATTTGTATTGTTAAGTATTGTAAAGTATGTATAGTACGTAGTATATAGTAGGTGATCAACCAACCAACCAACCAACCAACCAACCAGCCAGCCAGCCAACCAACCAACCAACCAACCAACCATTTAGTATAAACAATATACAAACGACAACTGAAGAAGAGCATACTGTGGCAGTAACTAAAATGTTAATGAAAATGAGTACATCATACGTCATGTCACCATAGCCCACGGTCGTCATCGTGACAACGGCCCACCAGAAAGCGTCCGGAATGGACTTGAAGAATGAATTCTCGGAGCCGGCCTCCGCGAAGTATACAGCCGACGAGAATAGCACCACACCTGAAATACAAGGGAGAAAACTCGTTCAGAAGGATTAAGTCGTAGCGTGTACCTCATGTCCCCGTAGCCCACGGTCGTCATCGTGACGACGGCCCACCAGAACGCGTCCGGTATCGATTTGAAGAAACTCTCCTGCGAACCAGCCTCCGCGAAGTACACCGCCGAGCTGAACAGGATGACGCCTGAAACACGGCCCCTTTCTTTGCTACTACTACCGCATCTACTGCATTTACCGCTACTTCCTGCCTACCGTTCATCTACTGCGTTCTACTCTTTGTATTTTTCTGTACTTTTCTTTCATTTTTTTATTTTCCTTTTTATTTCCTTCTATTTTCCTTATCCAGCCAAGATTAGTCCCATTCTGTCTTTAGAGTTTCTTTTTTTTTTTCTTTTACCATTCAGGCCACTCCTCGAGAATATATATATATATATATAGGTATAATATAGTTAAGTATACGTATACAGGTAGACGTATTGACTGACCTGCACCATCACCTTGATTAGGTCAATTTTTGACAAGCCTTTTATTCATTGATTTATTTGATCACTGATTTTTGTTCATCTATCGTAACTCTAATGAAAAATCTCGATATATACAAGGGGTGGTTTTCAGTTCTCGTATTCCTAACGTAACAGTGATTATCCAGAGTCAACGATGCAAGTGGCGACTAGAATAAGGCTCCGCTTACTTTAGCACTCAAATAACTCGGAAGGTGCCAAGCTTTGTGGATCCGTTCCGTCATTTCACGTCTACCACGAAAAGCTTTGTAAAATTACACCGTCTGACAGATACGGTTACAGGTGCCGTCTTATGATGGCTCATAAACGTTTAAAATCAACAAAATTTCGTTACGTTTCCAAAGTCTTTGTTCTACGACTCCTAAAGTCTTTCTCCCGCTCATAATATTCATGGATTTGAAATAACTGCAGTTATAGTTGCGTCGTGAGAGCATCGTTTTTTAAGGATTCACACAGTTACGTTTGGGGCAGGGAAATTTCCGGCTCTAAATCCAAAGTTCAAGTATAATGTAACAAACCTCGGGTTTCGGAGCTTTTACTGTATTTCTTTTCTCAAATTCAAATTACAAATACACGAAGCTAATAGGTGGATAAATTATTATTTAATTATTATCATCACTTTTTTTTCGAAATCTAGACCCTCAGTTTCTTACCGCTGTAACACCCATCACGTTCCTGCAGGAGCAACCAAGAACAATTGAATTTATGTATATTTTATACAGACTTTGATGAGTTCGTTGAATTTTTCAAATCCAAAGGAGTAGGTAGGTAGGTAGGTATACCCATCGAGAAAAAAAATAAAAATAAATAATCAACTATCTAATTCTGCTTTAGTTATAAATATATATGAAATGAGTTAGAAGAAACTAATGGATAACTTACCTCAGTCAATTAGCGCTACCTTTCTAAATACAGTTTAAAGATTCTATTAATTTATAAAATCTAGAGAGTAAGGAAGCTCGCTATTGCCTATTATTGTTGCTGTGCTGCAGTTCTTTTTTTTACTTTTTTTTTTTTTAATAATAATTTAGGGTAATAAATAGGGTGTGCCTAATAACGATAAGATATACAGTCGTGCGATTGATAAAGACGTTATACTTCGTTGATAAGACCAAATATCAGAACAGACTGTACATCGCGTAATAATAATTGAACCTTTGTTAATTTTTAGCTAATAATTTATCGAAAATTTTTATAATCATATTTATTTGTGTAGCCAATGAATTCTTGTCTAGATATATTATTTTGAGGTAAGCGTGCCAATGCACAAAAATGCAACAGTGAGTAAAAAGTTGGTATAGGTATATGAGATCGAATTGGTTATAAAAATACAAAGACGCAGTGGTTATCGCGAACGCTAACGCATCAGGATGCAATTATTTTCAAAAAAAATGTCGACAGTAAGCTGATTATTAGTCTTAGTAAGTCGATTCGATACGTGGGAGTGGAAGGACTCACCAATGAACAGGAAAAAGATGAGCAGGCCAAGCTCACGCATCGAGGCCTTGAGAGTGCGACCTAGAATTTGTAGCCCTTTACTGTGCCTGGAGAGTTTGAATATTCGGAAAACCCTGACCAGTCGAATGACCCTTAGAATCGCGAGGGACATCGCCTGGTTGGTACTCTTGTCCTGCGGGCTGACCGGAGCCTTGGGCAGGTTGAGCGTGTCCTCCTCCTCGGCCACCACCGTGGCCAGTGTAATGAAATATGGAATGATGGCGATGATATCGATGATGTTCATTACGTCACGGAAGAAGTTTAACTTGTTTGGGCAGGCGAGGAAGCGTACTGATAACTCAAACGTGAACCAGATGATACAAATAGTCTCTATTAGGAAGAATGGGTCCGTGATGTCCGGCACTTCGTCCTCTTCGATCTTTGTGACGTTCGCCGTCGTGTTAAACACTTTATAGTGTTTGAACTCGGGGAGGGTCTCAAGGCAGAAGATTACGATGGACAGAAGGATTACGAACACGGAGATGATGGCAACGACTCGCGCCGCCTGCGAGCTCTCCGGATACTCGAACAGCAGCCACACCTTCCTCTGGAACTCGTGTGACGGTAGTGGCTTTTCTTCCTCCTTAATGAAACCCTCGTCCTCCCTGTCAATCATTAACAAACACGTTAACGAAGCACCCCTGCATCTTAGCCAATAATTTCAAAAAAATAATTCACGTAAACTGCGGGAGGATCGCCTCTCTTATCGTACGGAACAAATTTTTAAGCCGAATTCTTTCGGTGGAAGAAACAAAAAATGCGTCGACGAAGTGCAATACCTGAACTTGTTCGTTGCCATCTCTCCCAGTTCGTAAAACTTGATTTCCTCGGAGAAGACATCCAGGGGAACGTTGACCGGTCGACGAAGACGGCCTCCGCTCTGGTAGTAGTAGAGGATCGCATCGAAGGAGGGTCGATTGCGGTCGAAGAAATACTCATTTCGCAGAGGATCGAAGTACCTGATCCGTCGTGCTGGATCGCCAAGCAGCGTGTCCGGAAACTGGTTTAGCGTGCGAAGCTGTGTCTCAAACCGTAACCCGCTCACCTGCGAAACAAAGTTAAGAATTAAGTATATGCACCCTGGTCAGACTATGGGGTTGCAATTTGTTCGATATGCTAGCCAAGCCGTAATCTGATAAATGTTTTCGGGTAAGCACAGGGAAATCATGAATAAAGTGACATCGTAGATTTTTATCTTACCGTGTGTAATCTGTATAGTATACACGCGTGAAACATTGACTCTAATAGTTGATACGATTTTCGTTGTTAATCGTCCGAAATACGGAATTGTTACGTAAGATTTAAACTTTGTGAAATTTAATCTTGAAGCCACACCCAAAAAGCCGCCTCCCGATCGATCAATAATACTTAAAACCTTGTACTCGTGTTAAAAACTGTACGGAAATTAGAAAATAATGTATCGATTCGCCCCCTCCGATTCCCTATACGTATATTCACTGTGTACCCACTTCAGTTATGAGCAGTGATCATAATTCTAGATATGCTAATACCACAAAATTTTTTTTTTTTCTTTTTTCTAATTTTGATCCTTGAAGAAATTTCATTGCCATTCGATAAAAAATCGGCTGTCATTACTGGCTTAGTTTGTAGCCAATTCTAACCGTTTGTTATATCACAGTACCCACATATTTACACGTCTCTGGTTGATATTGAATGATTATATCTTTACTGACGAGATCGCATATCCCATGTGTTTCTTCTTTTCTTCTTCCTCTCAGTAAATAAGTAAACAATTTTTGTGGTATAACACTACATCGACGAGGCTTTGATCGTTCGACTTCAGAAATTTGCAAACTATTATATGCCCGGGTAGTTAGCGGAGCAGAATTTTCTTCGGTCAAGCCTTTGAAGGTAATTCGGGAATGCATTCACGGTTAACGAACGGCAATTGATGTTATATAGAAACCGCTCCCGGACTAGAAAAAATAAAATAAAGTAAAATAAAAAAGGAGAAACTTGATTTTTAAGCTCGACCTGACCCACGACTATAAATATATCAACGATTTGGAAATTATTACATCCGATATTTTCCTATTCGACACGGTCACCCAATTCCAAACTCAATATTTGCAAAACTGATTTTTATCCTCGCGGAAATCAGATGCCACTCTATACCACCTGCGATCGTTTTAATTGGCGCAATGCAGTCGTGTCAACCACCAAAGACTAATAATCCCCTGGCACATGGCGACCTTGGTGCTACATGGTTCCCGATCCCAAGGTGAACTTGGACGCATGCCAACTGTCGGCTCTAGGTCACTACTGTCTCGAGATAATCTTACTTTAACGAAGAAGCCATAACACGACAAAAATAAACATTTTCAGCAATCAAGTAGTTCGATCGCGAATGCGGCAGCCATGCGGATTAGTTTAAAGATCGTAAATCGCTACTAGACAGTGTTGAGTCGCACTACGTGCACTTAATACTTTTTTGTATCACTCGACTTATATGTTTATATGCTTCAAATTGGAAACGAGAATCTAAATGGACGATGCGAAATCACTGCAGATCACACCGTACACACATATTTAAGGTTCATGAATTTTCTTACGTTGATGACGACCCTTTCACAGAAGTCATGATCGTGAGGTATAGGCTCGAAGTGTGTGACGCCTGTGTATTGGGTGTGGGGATTCGGCCCGTCCTCGTCCTGGCTGCTGAGCTTTGGCAGCGATCTGTAACAACGAAATCAACAAATAAACTTCAGTTTCTTTTTTACGTTTATATTTGTTCTTTTTTTTTTATCATCACTTTTTGCGAATAAACTATACATGGGAATACAATACACTGTATCTACAAAGAGCGCAAGTTCGATAAAGAGAAACAATATGGCGGTCCGCGTGACCGCAGTGTCCTGACCAGACGGTTCAACGACACTAAGTCTAATCAGATGTGTTACCGCGAGATAAATTCGTACGTTTAATTAACACACGTCACCTACTGCGGCTTAAAAAGAAAAAAACGAGAGTGAGGAAAAGAGGATGGATGTGGTAATGGGAAAATTTCATCAGGTACAGGTAAATCGAGGATAAACAGAGCGTATATACGCGGTTTACGATCTATCGCAATGCCATGCGTGTTTTGACGCAGAAGAAAGAGAGAAAGAAAGAAAGAAGAAAAAAAAAAGACTGAACGTGCTGAGGAAAACGTGGTTGAATACAAACGACTGAATTACCGGCGGATACGGATAACGATCTATCCAGTCAAAGTTTGCGTAGCGATTTCTGTTATAACGTGTTGCGGGGGAGCCTGGAATACTTGGCTGATATTATGAAACGTGAGAATTTGAAAAATATATATATATACAAAAAAAAGAAAAGAGACCCGTATTTTTGCAGCTCTATGTCGAATGCAGCGCGGTCGCATCTTCACCAAGTATAAATTAAAGGCTGGTGTTTCATATCGCGTGAAACAGTATTATCGTTAGCTGAATTCATTTATGCGATTGCCAGGCACGCAAACTATACGCAAAGCTAGGTTGAAAAAAAAAAAAAAAAAAAAAATCTTATTACTATTGCTTCACACGCTATAGACTAAACTGGTGTCTTTGGCCGTAATGAGAGAGCAATGCCTGCGATGCGCAGATATTATACACACGAGAACTTTCGAGTTCTAATATGCCCTTTTTTATTTCTCATGTAAAAAACATTTTTACGATTATCGAGGCCGTACGTTCAACGATTTTCAATATTTATTCCTAATTCAGTTTTCAACGATTCAGGTTTGACGGTGAAATGTACCTTCGAATAAAAGGAGGCGAAATCGAATTATAATACTGTGGCTTTAAAGCAAAACAGACGCCGGCCTCTGGAGGAATCGATAAAAGTTGAATTACGCTAGTTCCGCAGTGCGCTTCATTGATAAATTTGAAATAACGATTTTTTACCACGGAAAGATGCGCAACGCGCAAGCTTCGGACGATCGACGAAAGCCAATTAAACATCCTTGCATAATCATTCAAAATTACAAGATGCGGTTATAAATCGCGTTTTTCTTATACATTACTCTATATACTTATTACAATTAACCTTCTACTATTATAGGCATATACCTATCTCTACTTCGATATGGTATGAAAATGTCGTGTCGAAACCTAAAGCATTTTCATTTACGTACACAGCTTGTCTAGTCGGTGGAATTTTCCGTATGGGTTTCAGAGAAAATACGTAGATAATTGCTCGTCGTATATAGGAATTAGATTTTACGATCTCGCTCTAAAAGCTGAGGAAGAACGTCAATACAAATTGGAATTCGGGTACATCTGTAGTTCTTCGTCCAAACCTCGAGTGTTACACGGATTTATATCTCCCAGCTGATGTATAGACTATTCAATCGATTCGCCGGATCGTGCGTGGGCGAGGCACAACTCCTAAAACCAATTCTAAGACATTTTACGCCCACGAACTTGAAATGACGCCGAGAATAACCAAACGTCAGTACTTCTCGAGCGAGCCATACGTCTCCTCTCTAACAGCCTATTCATCTCATCAAGTAGGCTGTTATAGTTTAAATGTGTAAAAATTACCGATCGTTAAGAGCCCTGCTGTAAATCTGGGAAAACTTAAGTTAAAAATAAATTATTTGGCGTAATCCTTGATCGGAATATATTGAGCGTTTGCAACTGTAAGTAATAAGTAAAACTATGCTGCCGCCACCCATGTATGTTTTTCAAAGATATGAGAAAAGGTCGATGTATGATATATAGAGGCAGAGATCGACTTGTGTTCACTTAAGTCGCGGGCTCAACGCCCAATAAAGTTTCTTTGTCCAGGGGATGGAAATCGAAAAAAAGAAGCAACAAAAGGTATCGAAGATATTATCCCGGGACTGAGAATACATCGAATTTCTATAACATCTTGTAGTAGAGTAAAGTTGAATCAGATACTCCCTTTACTGGCACAGTATAAATCATAAGATTGCTGAATCATGAAAAGTGGAAAGAAAAATGTCGAGGAAACAAATTGACCGTTTTGTGGCTGCAGCGTGGTCTTGGTGCAATTCTCGGTTCCATTCTGAAAAGAGTGGTCTGAGGGAGTCAGATTTTAATTACAAGATTCCAGTAGAAAAAAAATTGAAGGTAACAAAGGTGGTATTATCTTATAAATAGACTTTTATCCGCATTCATATGTGTGCGACGATATTTAACAGCAGACATTTAGGATCGTCGTAGAGTGACCTTTGTTCGGTATACCTGCAGTAAGAATTTGTCTTTTTTTCTTCTTTTTTCCTAAACTATAAAAACTGTTAAGGGCAAAGAGCGACGAAGCAGATACCAACCGCCCCGCAGACAATTTCAATCGCGACGAACCATCTCCGAGAAATATGCGTATATACACAGAGTTAGGGAAGTATTAGGGAACAGGACGAGCAACTGGCTAACCCAGAGTTAAGAGAAACTAACAATAAGAGAAGCCGAGACACGGAAGAGGGCGTGTCGAGTAAAATTCTCCCCCAGGTAAGGGAGAATTTGCTTCCAGAATTCGCGAGGACGAATAGCATTCTGGGGTTCTATGTAGAGCATGCACGGCGTGGCGCGGCTCATCGCTAATGCAGGTCCTCGTCAGAGCGTCTAGTGCCCTCGCCTCTCTCATCTTTCCTCTTCCCTTTTTCTCCTTTTCACTACCCTTTACTCCCTTCCCACTAGCCGAAGGTGCATGAAGCTATACCAAGCTATCTACAGCCCACTTAAGGCTACCACTCATACACCAGCCTTCCCTTTAACCTCCATCTAGTGGATAAGACTGCCAGAGAAATCCGCAAACAATGTACTGGGTGAACTGAAACGACGCTTTCGGTCACCCTCGATTTCGTCATTATACGGGGTCGACGAGCTGCCGCAGAAAGGGGTTGAAAAATTCGCATTCTCTTTTATTTTGAAACATTAAATCTATTATGTTGA
The DNA here is from genome assembly GCA_963978835.1 of Tenthredo scrophulariae. Lineage (NCBI taxonomy): Eukaryota > Metazoa > Arthropoda > Insecta > Hymenoptera > Tenthredinidae > Tenthredo > Tenthredo scrophulariae. The sequence continues at coordinate 23,482,637 of OZ022229.1, forward strand.
GGGAATCTTGGCGGGGCTGAAGAGTCCACCCTCTCCTGATTCAACGACGGTTTTTTCCTCGATGCTTCCGCGAGTGATGTAATGCGTCCGGGTTTTAACAGTGGTAAAAGGGAAAATAAAAAGTCGGTAATAGTTGATCGATTATTATTTAATGAATGTCTCTTCTTCATTCGGTGAATGTAACGAGTAAAGCATCGGTGACAGTGAAAACACTTTTGTTAGAATGAACTGTCAAGCCTGTGACTCTGAACGGGTGTGAGGCCCTTTAAAGCTGATTGACAAGGATAAAAAAGACATTGAGTAAAAGAGAAAGAGGGAAAAAGCTAAAAAGTAAGGAAAATAAGAATCGCATTCGGTACGTGGTAGATAACAAAGAAACTCTGCCCAACTATTTCCTTCTTTCATTTCAACTCTATTCTTTAAACGTGCCTTTCAACAAAGACCAAAGCTCGGCACTTGCCCGGACGAAGGATTATACCTACGAAGCATTGAACTCAGAATTTTTTAGTCGGGATTTTATCTATCCCTGCAGAGAGCTTTCCATAAGCGTGACACTGTCGTCTCTGTAATCTTACTATAAAGCTTGCAAATATCTTTGTAATATTTTGAATCGATATATTTACTCAGACAGAATACGGTGCCAGGTATATGATTTACGACAGGCAGTTGGAACAGAGCCCTGATCGCGGGCGATGAACGGTGCCGCATACCTATCGTGGCTAGAACAATTAGGGATTTTATTTATAAATCGCAATTCATGAAGACTCTTCGATGTATAGATATGCGAGCGTAGACTCGTCGCGAATCTAGTGAATCATACGTTCAAATAACGCTATGTCGTATAGTTGGGATAAAGAAAAACGTTGCATTTAGCTTGAATTTAAAAATATACAACCGCGTCACACACAAAACTCTCAAAACATTTGACACGTGCTCTAGAGTGGATTCCGAGACCGCGAATCGCTAACACTTGCCCGCTAGTAGCCGGCGCTATTTTATGCTCTCAACTCAAAGTCTGACTTCTTCGAACACTATTCGGCAGGCTACGAATTAGCCAAAACTTTTCTGCAACCTCAGAACGGAATCCTTCATTTTATGATTCGGTTTTTCACGATTCAATTTCCTATTTCATTAATAAATCTTCCCTCAATTGACGCGAGTCGCGTAGCTCTATGTTCATGTAGCTGTTTATTTCCACTCATAGCAGCCGTGGAGAAGAGTTCTTCACTACAAATGAACACCCTTATCCGATACGTATATTTATTTGAAGAGTAAAGCAAGGCATTCAATTCACCCATAATTTACTCCATGCTAATGAATTTTTGAAGCCTTATTTCTCAAGATTGAACGGAGGCTTCGAATAAAAATGAAATCCAAAAAAATTCAAAGAATTTTTATTCGTCCGGAACGTTGTCCATCTTCTGGGCGAATGTCTGATGTATCCGAAAAATCGAATAAAAAAACATTGATTTGAGGTGAATACCGTATGGCTTAAGGCTCCTGATGGTAATCGGCTCTTTGCGCCGCACAAGGGATGAGATTTGTGAATTTCTGTAGGTTTAGATGCGTGAATGCGAGTTTGTCGAAGGACGTGTATGCGAGGGATGTTGGAATCGAGATAAATTGACAAGGTAAAAGGTGAGTGCCGCAGAATGAAACGAAGACGATATGTGAAACGACGAAAGGATGTATAGTGTGTACATAGATATATAGAACAACGGTAGAATTGTAGCTGTTGAGCTGTAGCTAGGGAACTGCGGCAGTACGGCATTGGCTACCTGCCATGGATCTACCCTCTCTTTCTGCCTCTCTTTTCCTCTCTCTCTCTCTCTCTCTCCCCCCCTCTGATTCTCTTTCTCTTTCTCCTTCGCTCCCACATTCCCTGTCCCACTACCGCCGGCAGCGGCAGCGCTACCACTTACCCTCTGGCCTACTCGTCCCATCCCATCCAATACCCGAGCAACCCCCGGACCATAGAAGCTTGAATCCATCCACCTGTCCTTGATATGCCCAGCTGAACTGGTTCGCCTTGCAGACAACGAGGGCATAGCCAGACTTGTAGATTTTTCAATTGGTAGAACAAGTGCGTGCGAATTTATAAAGACATGATTTGCACGAGAAGGATTCACCGCGCACCAAGTGGGTCTTCAAGTGGCGGTGAGAGCCACTCAACTATGCACCGAGTGCGGGTGGTAATGTGGGAATTTTCAAAACTTACAGATTCATATTGATTTACGGTTATTTTCAAGTTATACTCGAAGACCTGGAAGATTTCCACGTTATAGAATCTAGGTTCAAGTACACCAGGCGAAGAATATCCTAATTGGCTTGGTGCAGGATGACATATAGTTCCTCTGTCCTGCATAGAGAAGTCCTTACGAGACTTGGCAATCGAAATTACTCAGTATTTGGCAAGGAAATTCAGAACGTTCGATTGCTTCGAGATTCAACCAGGTGTGTCGCCCCACCATCCTTCCCTGAACGGACAGGGACTACCCTTCCTTCCTTGATCCACCCCGTGCCACCCCCCTGCTATGTCGCATTGCGTTCCCAACCCCGTGGAAAGGCGGAGAGGAGCCGCGAGGAAGAGATAGAGAAGAAGAAGAAGAGGAGAGAACGAGAGAAAGAGAAAGAGAGAAAGACAGAAAACGAGAAAGATAGAGAGAGAAGGAGGCAGCCACGCCGTAGAAGACTTGCGTGGGCGTCCTCCGTTCGCACCTTATGAAACTACCGCAAGGCTTGTGAAAAGTCAACGGACGGATATACCAGCTACTCGGTTCTATCGTTTGTTTGAATAGTTTTTTTTTTTTTTTTCTTGTTGATTTACAGTAAAGCGGATGACAATGGAGAATTTTTCCGTAGCTGCGAATGCAGACTACCTCACGTGCTTATTGATTACGTAAAAAATCCAGCCTGTCGTTTCGCCGAGGCAACGCACACTATATTTAGCTCCACGAGCTCTACGCGTTTGTCAGGTAAAGAAGCGTGGATTGTAGTGCAACTCGAAAAGCTCAAAGATATTGGAGAAAATTCAAACCATTAGATCTTCTAGAAATATTGAGAGGCTTATTTCCGACATCTAGACACGTTGTTGTACAAGCTAGTGAGAATGACGCGCTACGTGTTGTCCGTGGATTCTTTTTTTCTTCTTCTCTTCTTTTTTTTCTTCACCTCAGCTATGTTTTAGTCCAATTACGAGTAATTTATTCATCAAGGGCAATTAGTCTGTTCAGTGAAATTCCGACGAGGTTCGTCCCAGTAAATTGGATGCTGTAACGAGTATCTGCACTGCAGCTTCGGCAACAACTACCTAATAACAAAATTCTCTTTGGCACTAGGTCAAAAATTTCTGGAAATATTTGATTCTCACTCCAGGCCACTACAACGCGTACCATTCTTATTCGATTTAAATTCCATATATTTCGGTGCGCCCTCCGGCTGGATCAATAAATGATTATGGTATTGTAATAACAAATTTCATGCGTTTCAGATTCAACCGGCTGTATATATTAACAGTACTATATATCTGCTGAACGAGAATGCCAAATCGGTTCATTGTAGATTGCTACGAAATTGCTATAAAGCTACGACTCTTTTTCATTTTTATCGCACGCAATTTTCGGAGCAGGAAAGCTGGAGTAGCTTGTGAACGGATGTAAAGAAGACTTGAAATCCTTTCAAACATTGGCGATATCGCATCTAAGAATAATTTTTGATCGAAGTAGGCCGAGCCTTTTCGACAATCTCGTGGGGTTTACGGGAACCAAGAAAAAGCTGACAGGGTGGCGAACGACGTAGGACCTCGTGCAAAGGAAAGGACGAATCCCGTCCCGTCCGCCCCGGTACGTCGCATTGTCGTAACCGGGAGTTTCAAGCTCCGGGGCTGGGTAGAATAAGGAGGATGGGAAGGGAAGAAGAAAAAAAAAATGAGGAAAGCGGAAAGAGGAAAGAGGAAAGAGGAAGAGGCAGGAGGCAAAAGGCAGGCGCAGCGTACCTCGTGTCGCCGTGTTCCTCCGCACCATTCCGGTGGGGGCGTAGTTCCTGCCTCGGCTTGAGGACAGGGGTCAGCCCCCATTTTTCGATGAACTCGATGCGGGAAATCTTGGCGCTTCGTGGCGGTTACGAGAGGGGGCTTCTCCCCCCCTCGATCCCCATGCCCACTGGCATCCACTGGCCTCCCGCGACCCCTTCGCACCCGCAGCCACCAAAATGGCCGCTTCCTTTAGCCCTCCGCCGTCACCTCGAGGTCACCTCGTGCGGACGGCAGGATTACAAGGAAGACTCCACGTCGGACGCGGCGCCCTTTACTACCAGGACCCGTAGCTTTCTACGGGGCATTGCTTCCCTCTGATTAAAGATTACCGAGGTTCCTGACCACCACCACCTCCACCACCACCGACACCGACACCACAACCACCACTGACACGACAACCACCACCACGGCCAGCAGAACGACTACTGCCCCGTAACGGCCGTAAAACGCAATCGCACCCCGTGATGCCGAAGCACGACGCGACGACCACCCGTTCGCCCACCGAACCACCGCACAACGCGACGTCTGACACCACCAGCGCCTACCACGAACGCTAGCTTTCATCTGAACCGAACACTATGCACTTTCGGCCGCCCCCCACCCGAACTCTTTGACTGCACTCTTTGGACGGATATGCAGCGCGCTGCCTGCGCGGAGACCACTCCGTTCCACGGACAGCGTCTCGCGCGAACACACACCGACCTCTCGGCTGCGTACGCTTTCGAGCTTTTACGGAGCTGCGGTGCTGCTGCCTGCCAGCCCAAGCTGCGCGCGCCCCCTGCTTGCTGCTGCTGCTGCTTGCTGCTGCTGCTGCTGCTGCTGCTGCTGCCGCCGCCGCCGCCGCCGCTGTTGCTGCCGCTTCCACCGTTACCTCGCTCTTCTTCTTTCTCTGTCTTCTACCTCTATCTCTACCTCCGACTCCGCGTTGCTGGTTGCCTCACGCACGCCCTACTACCACTGATTCAACGGCTACCGGCATCAAGACGAACACCAATATACCACCACCCCCACTGTCAGCGACACTACCGCCGGCCCACCTTGGAAAGCACACCACACCAGCCGACAAGGAGCCACCGTCGTTGGGAACGTTTGGACGACCACGCGCGCGCGCGCGCTTTCATCCACGTCTGCTTTTCCTCGCATGGGATCGGCGCCGTAGAACTACGCAGCAGTGGCGTGTCCGCGTTACGTCGGGCCCTAGCCGACGACACGCCAGCCTCGTAAACCTCCTAAGTACGTCGAGAGTAACGCGACCGAGGCACGTTATCCCACTCAATAAACCAAATCTCGTCACGCGGTCAGCTTGGAAATGATATTCTCCTGCCCCTAACCTATTCTAGCTACTAGTCATCCACGCGACTTGCTAATCCACGCTCTCTCAGCCGATTACCGCTATCAGCAATCATCAGATTTACAACCAGGATGGAAAATTGATCCATCTTTCATCGGAAAATTATATCTCCTAACGCTTAAGCTATTTTCAACCGGATTACTCCCATACAAAAGTCAATATAATAATTTTCAGGGGACGCTCCTGCGGGACCAGCATACTAGCATTGGGCCCTGCGATTTTCATGGTACGGTGATGAACCGAGTCGAGTCGCGAGACTTCGTATAGTCTCGTCAATGCGCCACCCATGCGCCGCAGGCAGGGTTACGATACTCGAAGGTTCCTCCGTCTCTTCGGCACTGCGCCGTGGCTACCCATTCCTGCCAACTTGGTACCAATCCTTCCTCCATCCCCCTGTCATCTCCTGCCGACACCCCTTCTCGAGATTGGCAACCTTCGATCAGAGTCCGACCCCAGCATGTGCGCCACACCTCGGTGTGATAGAACTGGGCAGAACTACCGCACCCGCAGAGTCCTCTCTTGCTAGGATATCCGGCAGGATCACGTCGGCGGATACGTACGAGGGCCGTGGCAGCGACCGCGGCATGTGGCAGCATTGCAGTGACGGCATTGATCCCGCAGACTTGGGTAAGGGGTTGGAGGGTAGAGGTTTAGCGGGAGGGAGCCGGAGACAAGGCCGCAGCGGCGATGCTCGTCCCTCTCTTCCTCACTCGCTCTCTCACCCTCTACCTGTTTCGTTCTTCGTCTCTCCCTGACGTTCTCTCTTCCTCTCTCGTGAACCACGCGCAATCAATACGCCCCTCCCCTCACCGACCCCTCTCCTCTTTCAACTACGCCGACAACCACCATCTCTCTTCCCTCTTTACTCTTCCCTCTGCGCCGCATCATGGCTCGCCCACACAACCATGGCCGAGTCAGCTGATCAGCTCGCTCTCTTCGACAACCTCCCATCGAGCCACGCTGGCTGGCTGCCCTCACCATGGAGCCAAGGTCCTTCGCTAAAGCCGTACAGGGTGCAACTATACAAGGGAACTTTCGAGTAGCATTAAGGAGCAGGGTGGAACGCAAAAAGCAAATTTTTCTGACTGTATAACGAAACTGGCAAATAACTTCTGTTCCAAGTTCCGAATCTAAGCTATAAAATTTTGACGTTATCGGACAACATTCTCTCTCCCGCATCAATGCGATCAAAGTTTCAAAGCGAATCCTGATGGGCCAACCCACAAAACTTTTCCGAGTTGCCTGCAGCTCTTCGTTTGTTTTCTCACATTTTTGTTTTCTACTCAATAAACACATAAACATTATAAAAATAGTCTTTACAAACAGTTAGTGAATAATTCAGTAATGATATTACTTCGGGACAAGGCACTGGAGTGTGCAGATATGAATTTCCGTAATAGTCAATTAGATGATAAGTACGAGTTTTTTCACGTCGATGAAGATACCTGTAAAGTATTCAATTCTTCAAACTATCCGTTTTACTGTCTTGCGGTGCCATGCATATCTATTTTCTATGTCTCAACAGCCCAACTTTAGCTGCTCATACTTGGCTGATTATTTTTATCCTGTGAAATTGATCTCATGCTCATCTTCATCCCCACAAAATAGTCTTCAATCCCACATACTCCTGTCCTCAAATCCAGTGTAATTATTTACGCACATGTCCACCATATCGACTATAATTTATTCTCATTTCGAGGAATTTACTATCGCGGCTTCCAAACTCTTCGAAGACGAAACTTCAGGACGAGAAATATACCATAGAAGAGCTGCAGGTAACACGCAATAATTCTTTGGACTACACGTCAGTCTGCATTTGCAGAGTTGAACCGCAATGGGACGGGAGAAGAAATCATCCGATTACGTCAAAGTTTTACACCAAACATTCGGAACATAGGAAAAAAATTATCCCAAAAAAATTACCCCAAAATTTCAGTACGGTATCTCAAAATTCGATTTTTTAGTTCTCAAGTCCCTATTAAGGAGCGTATGGCCGACCGTACCGCGAGTGCGCTACTTGGCTAAGTGCGCCACGCTCGGCCGGCAGTGGTACGGCTGAAGTACGGCCGGCGCAAGTAGTTGCAGCGGTTAGTGTCAGACCCGTGTAGGAACGAACGCTGTCGGCCTACTTGCGTACGTATCTACCGATTGTCAAGCGTCTGACGTCTACAGTTACTCCCTACTTCTTACGAACCTATATGATCAGACCCGTAGCGTTGTCGGCCCGTATACGTGCGTAACTACTTATTGTCGAACGTCTGGCGCTCTGCAGTATTCTCTACTTCTTATGAACTTACACTTATACTTTAGCGGAGTTCGAATGGGACAGCTCTCGTTCGTAACATTTAAAGCCACACGCCCGCCTATACATACTGATCTGATAGTAGATATTGATTCGGTTGCGGTTCAGATGGATTTTATGTCAATGCCCTTCATCGTACGAAGTTATCCAATTCGGTCGTATCGTTTTGCTTAGGGAAACGCCTCGCCGAAAAATAGACTGCTCTCACTGATGAATTAATTTTTCTATTTTTCTTCGCTTCGGATCTTTAACATCTTTGGATGTTGGTGCCAGCTTGAAGATGCGAATTATACGTATCCTTGTAGTCATGTTGGGACCCTGAAGGATTGAGTGGTTCAGATATATCCTACAACAGCTGGAGATCCGAAATTCTTAGAACTACAATTTTCGTTTTAAAAATAGCTGATCTGTACACTTTATCCGATAAATTTAACACTACGCTTTCACTTTGCTTATACTACGATAAATAAATGATCTGAACAAAGAGAAGAGATATTAAACCACGCCTGCATTTCAAAGTAGAGATTTCGAGCCTTAAAAATACGTTTTCTTTCCGTTTTCTCCTTTAATGTTTCACTGAGATGCCGCAGTTTTGGTGCAAGATCTTTTTACGAGAGATGTCCGGAAACTCTTCGACGGTAGTGAATAGCAGAGATTGTTATCCTCGGGTGGACGTGAGATCAGTTCAAGTGATTATTAACCAATCAAAGGAGATAGTCTGACAAAATGAAGTCACAGATGCTTGCATCATAACATTGTCTGATATGTATTGTACAGATTCAATAACGAAATGGAATATGCAATAATTCCAAAAGTTCATGGCATCGCTGATGAAGGCTTATGTGTATGTGGTTGATATCCTTCATCTACGGAATCACGGTAATTGTCAGAAAATAATGCTCTGCTAGTTACCAACAACATTCGTACCTGTGCCTGAAGTTTAGCATTTGATTATTTGGCAAAAGCCACTGAAAGGATTTGTGACTGGTTGGCTATTTGACCGCAAAAATATGTTCATTTCTGACTGTAATATTCACTGTACATTATTCGCCGGGAATGTCTCCATTTCTTTTAAATTGAACGTAGCCAGCAGTGGATTCAGCATGATTTTCACAGTATGGCCTGTAATGATATCGATAAATATGGCGATTAGAAATTATATACAGCCTTTGGTGCTGGAAATATGTTTCGATAATTAATTTTGCATGACTTACATAGCGGCGTTTGTACCGCGCATCTCTTCCGCATGCTTCATAAATTTTCCTACCATAAGTTCCTAATACATTTACCAGCAGTAAATTGTCTGAAGTGGCTTTTATAAACCCTTATTCCATTATTTGAGATAAAACACGAAAATATGAAACCGTACACAAGGGAAAACACTTGAATAACCTGTCAATCGTATGAAGACCACACGTAACGTCAGTACCCTGGGTTCGCGTTGCTAACAGACCCGTGACGTCACCGAACGCCTCCGCCAATCACGTGACTCGTTCTATTCGCTACGAATTTTTCAGCTATATCAATCTTAGAATTGAGAGTGTAGAGGCATTTTTGGGCTTTTGATGCCAAGTCAAAAGCTTGAAATTAAAACGCGAAAATTACACAAATTCTGAAAGCGGAAAATTACCGATGAACTCGTCTCTTTAATGGAGAAAAAAGCTTCTTAATGTGACAATGCATACTCAAGATGGAAGGCGGGGGAGCCAAGAATATAGAAATAGATGTATAATTTTCTAGCACTAACACATACCGATGTATTCTATGTGTATAATAGGTGAAAATAGTATAACAATGGACACCAAAGTCAGGCACTTGGCTGTAGAAATTTTGCAGTAGGTCGTCGTAAAGAGAGAAATTCGCATAATTGGCGCCCATCTAGGAAAACTTTTGGGGAAGTGAACTGTCGATAAAATAGATTAATAGTCCTTTAATATATGTATTCAAAACTTAGTCTATTAACTCAACCTCGCGGATATCGTGACTCGTGACTGTAGTTGATATACTCTAAACGCATACTTTCCATCGCTATTCATAAATGGAATGAAAACTCAAGTCGAGGCTGTCTGAACTATAATCTTTGCTTTGTGACTGGGCTAAGGTTTTATATGCTTTGTGTTTAAATTCAAATTACCCAATGACCTGTATTATATCCAGACATGAATACGTCGGGCGGAAAATCATCCGTCACGTATTAATCAGGGCTTCATTCGATCTCAAAAGATTATGAGGATAGATCGTAACGACATCATAGCTATACTTTTTCAATTGATTAATTAATTAGTTCATTTGTTACGTTTGTGACATTTGTTTCGAGTTCTGCGTAAGAAGGCTTCTGAATTGTTTCATACTTTTCTCTCGGGCGGTGGTAGATGAAGATTCGTCCAGAATCTGGACATATTGTAAATGTCAAGTACATAATTTCAGCTGAATAGGACATAATAAATCAGTGGTTGAATTGAATTACCCACTCGGATGGATTGTATGAAAGGAAACGCTCTGGTAATATTTCTTTAACAGTGTAACAAATGTCCGAGAATTCAAAGCACATACTATATGCATCTTACTCGACGAGATTTTCCACGTACCAATCTCCTGGATTCCCATACCTGGCTTCTTTCATCCTGGACAAGAAGCGTGGATATCAATACAAGATCATGGATAAGACCTGACAATAGGGAGTCATGGGGAGCCGATAAAAATAGATGAACGGGAAGATGATATTTTCCTATACGTTACGCTCTATTGAAAGAAGGCTCATGCAATTGCATCAAATAGATTCACCATGGCTTTGTAGAGCGAGCCCCTCGTTCGACGCAACAAGCCTTATTGCAGGGATATCGAGATGAATAGTTGCCAGATATTCATCATATTTTCCATCCAACAGCCGTGCAAAGGGATGAGAAAATCCTTAGCTGCAGAATTTACTGGTATATATTTTAAGGATACCGGTAAGCGAAGTCGACGAATTTGGGACAACGGAATGAACTACCGCGACGCATCGTGGAGGCCAGCCAACGGATCACACGGATCTGGAGCCAACCAGCCATTCAAAATAATTTCTTGGAAGATCTCCATTTTTAGGGATCTATTTATTTTCATTGCGGATGCTATATTTTACTTACCAGCGCACGATTGGGCCGATGACGTTCGCGGGTCGTTTTTATTGGCTCAAGTTTTTTATGACAACCTGATTCTATGAAAATAAATCATATCTTGATAGGTAAACACAATTTATTCACGTTCTGAATTAGTCGGTGACATACATATGCATGTATATTAAAATAAAAATTCATTAGCGTTAGCCATCGTCGATTTTAGCTACATGCTTTACGTTCATGTGAAATCAACCTCAAGTCTATCAGGATGTATGCTGATCAGTGAATAAGAAAATTTCTTTTTCCTCTAAGCTTCAACCTCGCCCGATCAATTCGAAGAAAGATCTACTACAGCACTGCATTGACGCACGCAGACAAATTATGGACTGTTAAGATTAAGTCGGTAGTTGGCGATGAAAAATTTACATCGATTTGTTCTCAGCTCACTGTAGAGTGTTTATTGCCACGCTTCAGATGAATATATGTTACTCCTGTTTAATTAATCTGGAATGTTTAGTCTCAAGTGCGCTTCCCGCGACGCGAAGAGTCACGTTACTTTTCAAGTAACGTTTCAAGAAAAGAAAAGAACGTACTCGAAAGTAATCCGCTTAGTGGTGATTGCCTAGTCTCGTGACTTCAGTCTTATAGTTGCAAGACTTATATAGAGACCAGCATTGTACTAAGTTGGTAATCAGGCTTGCAATTGGAAGAATACCAGAGTGAGTAAAGTGGTCCAGAAATTTGCAATTTTTTAATAAATCTTCGAAAGGCGAATTTCTGAATGTGTATTATAACGTATTCGGATTCGGATTTCTCCGAAATATTATCACTCGACTGGAACGAATGGTAGACCCATCGTCGCATGTTTCCCAAAGTGAAGACCATTTTTCCTTAATGAATAGTGACTCTCCCGAACGAATAATCATATTTGGTAGAATCTTTCAGAAAATTGTTACGAACTCTGGAGCTCCTCCGTCACTGTTCCCTTGTTCATGGTCGAATAATAAATCACCAACTTCCTCGGGCTGTATCCACGGTAATCAGTTTAAAAAGCAAAACACTTAAAATTTCGGATGTCTCCGCTTGATGCGAGCGGTACCTATACATAATCGAGAATCGACCATATTCCCCGAAGTCAAGTAACCGTTGTGCAAAATCAAATGTGAACGGTTTCAGATCAAAGGCACCGTGATTGCGAACTTGATGCTCTTCAGCGGAGCCAACTATTCGATAACCAGATCGATAAAGCTGTACTTGTATAACGTCATCAGATTTCGTGTGTTTGTAATACCCCTTCAGAAGCTCTGTCAACGAACAGATTAGAGCGATATGTACAGGGGATTCGCACGTTTGTAACCAGTCACTTGCAAGACCCTCTGCAACCGACGTAATCGGAGAAAAAAATGAAACTGCAAGAGTGAAGTACTCCAGAAAGTTTTGACATCAACTTCCTCTATTACTCTAGCCGGATATCGCGAATTCATCAGCGCTTGTTACATGACAAGGAAAAGATTTCAAAAACGCAATGGTCGCTGAAGATTTGTCAGTACCGTAAACTACCAAGAAGACGCTAGCAGGCTTGGCCCCAATGGGATAAAAAATGCCAAAGGTAAAACTTGCGAACAAAAATCTAAAGTACTTCGGCGTCGAGGGACGGAATAAGGTAATTGGGTCGCATTGAAAACCGCAGATGAACGACGTTCGATTTTTATCTAAACTATGGCGAAACTAGAACGTATTGGTAGAAAATTTCAGTCGAAGAACTAATCGAGGTTAATCGAAGAGTTCTGCATCTCGTAGCCATAACATCTACATCAGTGGTAAAATGCCGATTAAGTATTCGGGCACAAGTCCCCGGCTAGAATCGGTGGTACATTGACAAGCCTCGGCACTAGCTTAGCAGGAAAACTGGATCAATATTAAAAGAAAGTCACTCTTTTATCAATTGAAAAAAGAAAAAGAAAAAACAAATCATAAAAGTCTTCAAATATATAAAGCCATTAATTTTGCATCGAAAATATGATCAAGAAGCTGTTGTACCAATGGTAGCTATGACCATCAGACTAATTGGCCTGAAGCTGTAACACTTGTCACAAGCCAAGGCTCTGGTCACAGCTGTTCGGCCTAATCTTGGCCTGATAGTCACAATCATTAAAGTATGCCTGTGGGTGGTGGCAAAGCTAGGCTAAATATGAAACTGGTGTTAGTGCAAATGCGGCAAATGCGGCAGATGAGGAGCGGAGATGCATGGTTTGTGCTACATGTTTGGTCCATTCACCGGCTTCGTCAAGTATGGAATCTGGGTCAGGTTGGTTGGCTCCTCGACGTCGTGTAACGGGCTGGAGGTTAGCCCTCTTCAATGCGATCTCCGTGCAGCATCAATGAAATATCCATGACATCCAGCCTTGAGGTTTCGTTCAGTTGCGCAGCCTTTGGTGCGCCTACGTCAGTGATGTCCCGGTGCAAGAGCAGCGTCGGTCGCGTCGTTATCGTTACGCGAGAATGTTTACCCAGGAAAAGAGAAACGGAGAGATGATAAAGCGGAATGAATTCCGCTGCCGCTTTCGGTAGGGTAGAAAACTTCTGCATCTACCGACCGATAATCCACGCAAGTTGAAGACACAGAAATGGAAACTTCGGGGGTGGATGCAAAGTCGCTTAACGATGCCCTGACGTACCATGCGTCAAGTACTTCTTATTGATCGCCAGCTGAACAAAATATAGGAGTAGGAAGTCAAGCCTGTTCACCTTAACAAGATCAGCTGATTAATTATACACCTTTAAACCAACGTAAACGGTGGATTTTGACGATTCAATAACGTTTTACATTCCTATTCTATTCACGCCTCGCCCCTATTCATAGATTACTTTAAATTTAGGCGTTTTCTTTTTTCAATGATACTTTCAGAAGTAATCGTCCTTCGTGGAATGCATCACTTGCTCATTCAGTATGTGAATTCTTCCGCATTGCTTCCGGGTACGCCCAATGATTTTATTGACGCTTCGGTTCGTTGTAGGAAACGCGTGTAGGGGAAAAAGGGTGAGCTTTTGGTTCGGTCGAATCATCAGTGACGTTGTCGCTAGATATAGATACGAATGAATTGACCTAATCAAGGGTAACATGATTTATACCAACGATCGGAGTTGTAGTCTACGCAGAGCTACTGCCCACCGTCCTACCATTCACTACATTAGTCTATGACCCATTGACCCAGTTTTCTATAGATTTTCATAGCAATTCTTGCCACGCTAGTGTCACTCTTTAATATCTGTATTAGGTCACGTAGTAGCCTACGGGCATTGTCGAGATAATAACGAGATAATAGATTACGTATATCCGTTAAGAAATATCAATCAATTGAACGCCTCCGAATCTGGATGAGCTTTCTCAGCAATAAAAATTTAATTCATCAATCAAATACAGAGAAATTTTTGTCTTCGCTTGACCTGTTCAGAAACTTATTAACTTCTTTTCACGTTTATTGAAGTCAAACGATTACCTATTTCAATTCTTCACTGTGGGAAAAAGATGCAAATTAGTGAGAAAATTTAACACGAATTTTCGCTAAACGGTTTACAACCTAAATATAGTTCGGAAGCTGACAATTAAAACAAACGCGGTTGAAGTGATACATACTCAGTGGGAACGTTTGCATCAGTGGACGTAACACATCCTAATAATATAGTCGGAAGCGAGATACCCATATCAAAAATAAAGCAACGTCATGTCATCATCTGGCTACTCACTCGTTCGCGACTAACAGAAGTAGCTTTTTAGTTTTTAGTTTTTTTTCCACCGTAACGAATCGGGCTTAAGCTTACATTAGCATCGTTATTTCGAAACCGTAAACACTCAGGAATATTTATAATAATTCGGTCATTGCCGGTGGTCCTCATCTCCTCTGCGCTATTAATGACGTCCAACGTTCTGACGTCAGCGTGCAATGCGTTGGTTTTCTTCATTCCTGAAGCCAAAAATTCGTATCTATAGAACTTGGAGAAACAATCTACCCCTTGCATCGTGGGCGCAGCGAAACGAATAGCGTAGGAAGTGTCAGAATATAGAGAATAATAGAAAACAAGATAGCTTTCGGAAACGCCTGCGCTTTAACTGGAACGTCTTTGAAGCTCCGCGTATAAACCCTTGCGAAAATTTACCAAGACGACCAAAGGAGATAAAAGATACGGCGTTGCTTCAGGTAAAAGGACCATTAATCCTCTCTAGGCTGCAGCATGTAGGTATACGTATACAAACGAGCAGTGACAATACGAGAGCTCATAATGACTCGCGTCCACTCTCAACCATTGAAAAATTTCTCGTACACGGCATAGTATCTCAAAGGCATCAAGAAGATCTTCTGATTATTAACTATCGAGCTTTTTACTACTGTAGTACACAATCTTCGTAATCGCTTCGGCAAAAGCTCGCAGTCAAGAATCATTGAGAAGAGGTTCGAGACCCTATGCGCCGCGTGGGACCGCCGATCCAAGAGTGATCTGTGCGAGGTTAAAAGCGGACAAAACGTGCCACGAACTTAAAAGCTCTGACTCTCGTTTAAGGCAAGGATATACCATGAAGGTTCCAGGGCCAGCGAATAGATGGCAGCACAATCCACCCGGTACTATGCTATCGACTCCTCTGCACCAGACTACCCTGTGCGCTCACCCAACCACCCCGCAACCCCTCTTATCGGTTCCTCTAGTTTCACTACCACCAGCGTGAGCACTTAATGAAGAATACGTGACCATACGTCAACCGACAAAGTCCTGATAGACATTCGTCTATTTCGAGTCAGAATTTTATTCCACACCTTTTTTTTTTCGGTGGATGAAAAAAATGAATGATTCTTGAAAGAAAACGCAGGAGCTTGAGGCTTTGGTTTTACTTGAAGGGTAGTTTTTCTGGACTTATGTAGAATTCCTGAGCCTTCGACTTTGAGCGTCATTCTTGCACAGTAACCTCTTATAAATCCTGTTATTTTCATTCATTGGAATAAGCAAAGAGATATTTTCAAAGCCGCAAACTAGTTACGATAAGAGTTTCTAAAATCGTCAGCGACCTTTTCTGGGCACGTGACCTGAAAATCAATAGTCTCTGCTGTACAGATTCAAGAACAAAAAATATTGTGTATTTAATGATCGCGGGAAACACCGGTTTGCTCTAATATTTCATTCCGACTTTTATTCAGCTCACGGTTTCGCTATAAGCATGAAGGAAACTTTGAATCTTATTAGATATTTTTTAGCTTAAATAAACGTGCTAGGTATACTCATGTTTATTGTAGATTTATTTAGAACGAAACAAAGCCCAATGGCCGCAGGCACTCCGCCTGTATCGACCTTTTAGTTGTATCAAGGGAAGTAGGATATGTATATCTACCGTTTGAAAAAGGTTGGGTTTATATTCAAAATCTTGTCTTGTTCGAACCTCGCTATTTTTTAAATGCTAGTAGTATCCTATTCAAGAACTCTTATGTCTTACACGGTAAAACAGACACGTTGTGAATAAAAGAGGGCAATCCTTTTGACAAATGTTATACTCTGCGGAGCGTAATGTTTTCAAAGAATCAAGGACCGGCCAGGCTACGAGGGAAAAAATTCTCCGTACATCTGGTAACTGGATAAAAAATATTTACAATCTAAAGCATATCGCTGTTATTTCACAAAGCCAGTTCTATTTGTTCAGAATTTTAGCAATACAAAAACAGAATGAAACAATGCTCGACGATACACCTATCGAGTGGCAAAAAATCCGCTGAATTAAACAAACGTACTTGGTTGATAGAATCAGTTTCATCAAAGTATTTTCGTTCAGTTCTATCAGCTCAACAAATCCTTTCTCTATGTCTAGTCCAACTTGTTTATATACAATATACATAGTCGATTAGTCGAGGTAACTTAGGTACTGTTGATTAGCATGAAATATGTAGGGTTCGTAGGGTAGAAATGGGCCGGTGGGAGGAGTCGGACCAGTTTCAATAACTTGAAAAATGTTTTAATTGACCCTAACTGCATCAGACTCCTTTGCCTTCCCCGTCTTTTACTGCAGTTAGACCGCGCCACTTGGTATTCTAAGGTAGAGTCAAAGTTGATTTCAATCTGCGGAAGTCAATTGTTGTATAAAACAAAACTTGGTCGAATTAACCGTGGGAAATGCAGAATTGAATTTGCCTATTGGTTCAAATTGAACGGTATACTCTTGAGATTCAAATTGGATTTATTGTCTCAAATAATTGAAGCACGTGAGTTGCTCAACGCGGATATTCGCATTGTCAGTTAGATGGAGTACAACAGAATTGTATCTATCTATAGTCGAAGTGCGAACTCTCCGGCAACCGCATACACATCTTCTTACCGCGGCACGACGGACGTGAGAGCCTTTGCATTTTCGGAAATTATTACCATAGGGACGTACCGCGTACCGACCAAACAGTGTAAATGATAAATTTCACTCAAAATCAGCGATAGAGAAATTCGAAAAATTCATGCCGACCTCCAGGCTTCAGGAATTTTATTGATTCAAAGTTCATCTCAATCGGTTATTGCTTCCGAGTATATCCCCGCGAAAATAAAAAATTGGGCTTTCCAATCTTGTCAAATACCTGCCGAATTCCATGTACTTTGTTCTGGTTTTTCCACCAACTTGAGGCCAACCGCCTAAGGGAGCATATACTCAGAGATCGTTTATTTTAACAATTTTAACAATTGTTGGAATCGATCATCAAAGTTCTGAGTTTAAAATCCTGCATAAATTTTATTCGTAATTAATTCTTGATCGTTTTTTTTTTTTTTTTATCCTTTACGCATATATCCTTCCAGATCCTAAATTCGCGGCAAGTAGCACTGAGCTAAATTAATAACTTTTGAAAAACGAATAAATTTTAAGAATACTCATTTTCAAACAACATCAAGATATAAAATACAGGTACTATATGCTACCACTATCTGTATACCTACCACTATATAACACCTACATAGATCTATAAAAATATATGAAATTATGAAAACTGTAATTAATTGTAACTGCAGTAGCGCAATTATATTAATGAAAATTAAAAAGTCCAATACTTAATTATACATTCGTAATCAATTAGCGTTGGAAATATGAGTATGACTTTTACACAGTTGGACGTAGACATCAAATAGGGGTAGAAATGCAAGGATCTGCACTATATCGAATAAGAAAAAATATCATTATTTTCGCATTATTGTGAGTCGACGCGGCCGCGGTGGTTTCAAGTAGAACAATTGAAAGCCAGTTTTTTTTTTTATTTTTTTTTATTGATATGAACTATACACGGTAGTATACAAAAGTACGGTATAACCTACATCTATATTCTTTCCGAGATGTAGGTTACGAACCTAAGGTTAACCTTAAGCGGAACTCGCACGGTCTTTCTGCCCATGAACACGTGGCTAAAACCATGTAACACGCGATCCGCCAATGGCTTATATTAGGCGCCATTCACACCGAAGTAAGTCAATTTAACAAAAAAAAGAAGAAGAGAAAAAAGCAAGGACAAATCCTAAGCTCTTGAATCCATTCGCATCGAAACAGTAAATTGAGCATCGGAGGCTACAGTCTCTCTTTGATTTAATCGGACTTATTGTTGAGCTGATTAACTCTGTAGCCAATATACACTTGCCTAGACAGAAATGAATTCCTATGAGCACTCAGCTGCAACACGTGTATAACTCGTTGCGATCAATATAGGGTCTATACGTATCGATGAGTAGGTTTAAGTTTCACAGCTTAAAATCAATTTTTCATACGATTGAGGCGTTATTTTACCGCATTTTTCCGATTCGGGTATAGTAATGGATAATTCATTGAAATTCGTCAAGTTATAATAGGTCGTTTCTTTTTTGGCAAAACGTGGAAGATACCGTTTTGAAATTCAAATTACCAAGGGTCTTACTTGATTCGGTGGCAGCGGAGGGACCACAACTGCTACTACTTGACCATTTCGAGTATACTCATTGATCAATAAGAAGTAAAGAAATTTTCAGTAAAAACGATGGAGAAAAAGTGTCGTGAGGTATCGATGGGTGAATTTTCCATTGTGAAAGGACATTTTGATGAAACCAAAGTGTTTCATCCATCCTATTTTTTGGATCATGGAAAATTTTTGGCAGATAAATTATCGGTGAGTAAGGAAATGCCAAAAGTTATATTCGCGTCGAATAACGCCACGTTATTTTTTCGATAATACACGAAGAAGGCTGCACCCCGTTTCCAAGGATCGGCTTCCGAGCGAAGATTCGAATCTAGTGACAGCGGGGGACTCTGACTCGTATCCATACGGTATATCCATACATTAACGAAGAACCGAAGATCAATTTATACTCTGCATTTGGTACTAAAAATTAGTAAACCTCAAAGAACATCGAATAAAAACCGGAAGCATATTAACGACGAACAGAAAGGATAAAATCACAAAAAGCCAGGGAGCATGGTGTAAAAATGTGTCACCGTGGATCAATGAATTCTAGTCAGTCACAAGGTACGAGGTATAAAGTACGAGTCACAAGAGCCTCACAAACTAACTCGCCAACTCCGGCGTACCTGTGTAGAGCTCGTGATATGTATTATGCATAATACACGAACAACATGATACTCGCACGCAATCCTCGATATATACGCGATTCAACTTCGTTTAGAACTTGGTTGGACTCCATTCCAACTATAATGCAGGCAAACTACGCAGCCTGTACAACCGAATTATTACCCAACCAGACGCACTCTATCTAAAAAAAATATTACACACTAGCCTTACCTTGAAAGGATATATAAATTTGAGGGAAGATTTTCGGAGAAATACCGTAACCAAAAACATTTTTTAATTACCCGAATTCTCGTTACAAAAATCCAATAGATTTTTTAAAAACATGATCAAGTAAACACCTTTGGATCCGGACTTGAATGATAGCCGCATTTTGGATTATAAATCGTAAGATACCTGCGAGATCATTGAGAAAAAAAATCGGTATCAGATTAACACACGAAATTACTAAAGATATCGATTTTTCTTCTGTTATATTTTAGAATTTTTCAAAATTCGTGTTCATTTGTCAATTGTAAATCGATGCAGCGATTAGTCCGTATGTCAAACAACTCTAGCGAGCCTTAATACAGCTGGTTTGTCGAAAAATGACGTATTCTTGTCTTACGCGATAATGATATGAAAAACACTTTGTCTTAGAGATGAGAAAAAGCGCGGATTAATTTCGGGCGATAGTGTACCGATTGGATGAATTTAATACGCTGGCAGGTTGGTGAGGTGACAAATTTATGGTTTATCAGTGCTGTAGCGCTTGGCGTTATACAAGCCGTTGCATATAGATGCCACCTATGTACAAGGCGGTATATGCACATGTGACACGGTTATACAGTTACGGAGTTACATAGTTAGGTAATTAATACTGGTGAATACGTACGTGGCACAAGGTGCGTGAAATTGCGAGCACGCTCTATTTCGTACATAGCCATATTTATTCGAAATATGTGGCCAATTTTGGCAGCAAACTACGACTCACGAGACTAATAATTGATGTGTACCTAATACACATATGTGCATGCGGGCACGTAAACTCAATTGATGGAACGATACTTGAAAATTTGTCAACGGAGATGAACGATAAAATATTAAACACCGTGAGCTATGAATTTTACAGGGGGACTTTTCATTTCCGGGTTTTCCGAATTGGCAACCCTGATCATGACGTGATAAAAAATTGGAAGAATTGTATTGACACAAAGTAAACGAGAGGCATTCGATGCATGAATCGACACTCGAGAGCATACGTGTGCGCCGAGTTGGGAACCACTTCGCAAACTTTCTTTGTATCTGATATCTCCAGACTAGGTACTGTCAGATCTGTTAGCCGAGGTAGACACCAGTCAGAATGCTTCCGGCAGATATTTATAAGTGAATTCTTGATAAGATTGAGGTAAAACATTTATTGGAAAAATCATTGCAGCGTTAAATAAACGGGGATCCACGGTGTGGATAAATATCAAACTTTTAACACCCCGATATTTCCGCGGAAATTATAGAGTAACCAAATTTTCTACATACATTGAAACTGCCTGAGAGCTTTCGTCAAGATAAAATATTCGCTAAATATAGGGTTGTGATAAAATGGATTTCCTCGGTCTACGCTTATCGTCGCTTTTATACCCCGTTCTTCGCTGGATCTTATCACCGTACTACCTACTACAATTATCGAGTATGAACGAAGATACGAGAGTGCTCATTATCCCATTGATCAACGCTACTCGTGCTTAGTTTCCTGGCCTATGCTCTTTTCGAGGCGATCTCATATCTCACTCTGCAGGTGCTAGCTCTAACAGATATATATCACAGAATTTCCTCTGAAGTAAGATATCACTGGACTGAACCAACGGCATTAATGGATTACAACAATATTCTTAATACTGATTATTCACGCTAACCCGTGTATTAACTTGGGATTTGAAATAATTTAATGACTGATTTCAGCAGTATAGTATATTCGATTAAATTTTTTTTTGACAAATCACATCGAGCTCGTTTCTCTCCTAGTCATATAATTTTCAACGGTTGAAAGAAAAGGCGATAATTACACTCGAAAATGAGGAAATGAATGAATCATCGATTAATTAAGATTTTTGATGTCGAATAATTCATCCCACAAAGCGATTTAAGGATGGATTCAATCACTTAGTTATCGCTGGAGAGTAGCTGTTAGGGGTATGCCATGTTAGTTACGTTGGGGAATTCTCTACCACGTTGAAAGTTCTCGAGTCAAACTGGCTCGATATGAAATTAAATTTAGATACGACCCTGTTACCTCTTTCGAACTTATATACCTGGCCATAAATTGAAATCTCCCTAAAATTATGCCATAATTTTATACAGAATCGAACTTAGATCCTTTGACTACGAGGTAGTACCACGCCGGTTATAATTTTAGGTATTATAAAAAATATATAATCAATGAGTATCATGTCATGGGCATGACGTACAGCTTTGAGAAGTACGAGGGGTTCTTTGAACCCGGATTCGGTATAAGAATACAATTGGTTTTGATTGGCTCTGGCGCAGGTAGGAAAAAGAGCTGATATCTGTTGCGAAGGCAAGATATGACCGTTGAGGGTATTGATGAAATGAAAGATGTTCGAGAAAAGTGCAGTTCTGGATCTACTTGACACTGCAGTGAAACGAAATTGGAAGATTGAAGCGTACAAATTCGATATCAATCGTGTTATCAAAGACCACGAGTCGCACGTTTGACGGAAAATATTTTTTCTACCTCATCAGCTGCTTGTAGTACCGCCGATAGTACCACTAATTATAAACCTGTCGGTAGTTTATGCCGCGATCTAAAGCTATTCATCTTTGGATCTTTGCATGATTGCAAATTAAAACGTGCCCATGTAAGATCATATTTCAATTTACCCAACGTGTTATTCTAGTCTCATTAGTATTCAATGCAGACGCCGAATACCCTTTTCCGGCATAAGATTTTCTGCATATAGAAGGCGCCAATATCGTAGCCAAGTATGCCAAGGCCGGAAAATGTAAGAAAACTAGCAGCTTGGTAGCCATATTTTTGGGTTCCAAATACGGCCGAGGCTGCAGCAGTACAAACCTGCACCAGCAAAGTTTCTCGAGTTAATTAACCCTATCAACCACTACTTTCGTCCAATTTAACGAGCACTCTATCCTGACTTGCTGCAGTAAGGAAATCATTGACGTTATTACTTTTTATCCAACGATTTGGAGAATCTAAAATCAATCTCCACCTCGCAAAGCCAAGAGTTTACTCACCCGGAAAGTAGGTCCGTTGAGCAAACTGGTAATTTTTCAAGTTCGCGTGTTGCCCTCTTAGGAATTGTTCGACGTCACGATATTCGAAGAAAACAATATGAAAATTTGACTTGCGGCCAACTTTGGAGAAGGTATACCATAGCAATTGCCTGGGCAAAGAAAAATACCTTGGATAGGCAAAAAACAAATTAATAAATTCAATTCTTATTCCAAATAGTGAAGACCTGTGACATATGGTCGTCGGAGCTGACGTCCGCGTGTTTTCGAATCGCTATAGAAGGACGAAATTTTCGGCGCCAGATAATTCTCAGACAGTTTTACAACCTTCGACTATCACAGACATGTAACTACGCCGGATTCAAATGACACAAAATAGTAGAACTTGAATAATTTTTCGCTTTGAACCCAAACTCGACCCTGTATCTTATAAAATAACGAAATCAAGGATATAACGGCGTAAGCTGAAGGCATATTCTTTGAACCTCAATCGATATTGAATTCTGCTTAATCGATAGCATATTCGCGAATCCAGTATGAAAGTCTCGGAGATAATGTTCGATAACGAAAGTTTCTATCTCTAGATAAATGTAACTAAACTGTGCCGATTTCAAGTCTGTAACAATTAAGGCGGTTGTCTAGTCAGCTAAATTAGAATTTAAGGTAAGATTGTTAGCTCAGGGTGAAAGAGCTTGTGTGAATAATTACGCCGTTCGAATTGCAGCCGCATGCTACTTGAGAAGAGATTAGCAACTCGCAGAACATTTAAACAACTAAAGTCTAGTAAGACTTGGAGACAAATCGGTGTCAGAAGGTCAATATCTAAAATTTTTTGGTCCGGGCCTCGGGGTAGGATGCCAAGAAAAGTATTCTTCCAACGAATACCACATCATTTCGGAGTGATTCTCGCGTCTGCAGTCTACCAAATGTTCGTTTTATGGAATATCTTATACGGTCGCTATATTAACAATTTCAACGACTTGACCCAGCCAAGTTTCTTGCGTAAATGACCAATTAAGTTATGTACGTTACAAGGTAAAGGGGGGAAAAAAAATACGTCAAGGTATTGCAATCAATTTTCTCAGCTCTGTATCTCACCGCGTATTTTCCGCGTTCCGCAATCAGTTAGATAGAGTTTTAAGGTTGTAATAATTGCGTAACACTACAGGTAGTTACCTATATGCGGTAATTTAATTTCGATTGCATCACGCTACTGATTTCTAATTGATACGTCTACTTTATAAAATGTCAATTATTACGTGATCGAGATAAATTGGCACAGATTTTTTTTTTTTTTTTTTTCTTATGTTCAATTACACTACATGAAACTGCGCCAATACCTACAACCATGCAAACAATTTAGTAGAACGTACCTCGCAGGCTACGTACTGGAATAACTGACCTCGCTCAAGGACGCAAGTTCAAGTTCGTAGGATACCTGGTACTTCGCGTAGCTGAAGAACGGCTCGAGGCAACATCGGAAATCAATTCCGGTAAAATATATCCAAAGGTAGGTATAATTGATCGAGTTCACTTCCTGGAGGAGGCAGTATTTATATTCCCGTTCAAGATGAGGCTCTGGCACGTCAACGTAGCTCCAGATGCTCGTTCGAACGCCCTAGTAGTGTCTCCTAAAGCGGGTCATTAAAATTCACTTGAGAAAAACCAATGATGGTACATAGAATGGCGTAGTTAACATATAGCATATGGCCCTGCAACTAATGCTCAAAGAATTTTAAACCGATTCTGCTCCAGTCTATTTTCATTTAATTTCATTATCTCAAATTGGAATTCACCCTCAATCATACAGTTCGAATGATTCGATACTTAATTTACCCAATTTAAAATGGCAAAACATAAGTCAAGTGATGATAAGACAACAAGTCGATTTCGGTACTTTACACCATCTTCGAAACTCAACAATTTTCATCTTATCTTTTCGTCACTCGATTAAGCATATTCGTAGATATGCCCTAATATCTCAACGTATATGTTAGCGGAAAATATGATTCAAATCTCCTCATTAACTTGACAAATATCCATAAAATAACTCGATTGTCAAACGTATCAATCCACGTATTCATCAAACTTTGGCCTCTAGATTTTCAGCAAGTCATTACAACGGATTTCATTTCGAATTCGGTTCACGATCTTGAATCCATGTGCGCTAAGCAGCTGAAAAATGGGTTAGATCGAAGAATCCATCGGCTATAGCCAATTCCTAACTACTGTACGTATAGAAGCAATCAGACTCTTGACGGAGTCAATTATCATGGTGATACACCTCTCCGCAATCAGTTGTATCGGAGGATATTTAATTAGTTTAAACGATTAGACGACAGCTGTTCTCCTTGTGAAAGTACGGACAATCCAATCAACAACCAGTGTTGGATTTCTGCATACGTCAGTTTTTCATCAGCTTTTAACAGGAGAGTAAAATTACTGAGAGACAGAAATTCGGTTTACAAGTAAAATGACCAATTATGCAACCGAGGGAGATGAATAATAGAAAGCATGAGCAGTCTAATATTGAAAAGATTTTTAATCTGATGTTTTATATCTGTGCTGTGATCATAAATATTATAGCGAGTTCCTTTTTTTTCAGTAATAAGGTACAAGGAGATCGATAATCAATCGAATATCTTAATATTGATCAATCATTTGTCGACTGTTTTTTATTCATTTTTTGTTATTTTTATTCTTCGTTTTTGAACCACCCCGATATTACATGGGTATAGGTATACACGTATATCTATCCATGATAAAAAAGCACAACTAAATTTCACGGAAGTTGAAATCGAGTTAGACGCGGAGACGGTAAGGCGCCGTTATCTCGCACACAGCGAAACTCCGCCGCTGCGTAATACGCGGACGAACTACGAGACAGAATTATTAGTTTTGGCCGAGAAGAAGCAAACAACTATGGCGCCACTTGATCGTCCGTGAAAGGATGGGATCGGAACGATTATTGTCATCAAATAAGGAAAGACACATGCGACTGAGGCGTTAGTATTTTCTTTATATCCTATGCAGATATTTTATCGTCATCAAAAAATGTCGATGAAATATCGAAAAAAAATTTTCGGACAATTGTCTTCGTCGCTAATATAAGCAAACCCATTTATTCTGGTGAAGCATCGGTTTCGGAAATCCCAAACTCTTAGCATCGATCGCTAATACATAAATACATCAAGTCACGACACATTATTTTCCCTTGCTATATAGGTACCTGTTTAATATCCATCTTACATTTACCATAGGAAACAATTTATACCAGAAACGGATTGGTCGGAAATCATTACAATGTGCGTGACGACTTGGATTCAATTTCCACCTAATGCGACCGTTAAATGCTTGGGGTCACGCGGTTTCTGTGCGATAATATTTCCGCAAAGATTGCGACGAGTGGGTGCACAGTTTAATTTCGGTTTTTCTTATCGCTTCGCATACCAATCTCGACATAAAAATATACAAGGGCTCAGAAACCGACCAAAAATGAACTATCATTCGCATCATTTCATAGCCCCAGATTTTGAGAACATTTTAAGCCGTTTATTACTTGAAAAATCCAAAAATTGTAGAAACTAGATGGCTTCGAGTGGATCCGTGCACCAAACTGGCCGCTGATATCCGAGTGAAAGCCCCAGGTGAAGCGAACTGAAGATTCCCACGAGATAGGCAGCCGGAGATGATGCCAGCAGCGAATAAAGATCTTCGTGCGGTGAAGATTCACCCATTAAATCAGGTCAGATAAATTGATACGGGGTGAAAAATTTTATTTAAAACTTGAAAAGACACGTTTTTCTCATGCCATTCAGAATATAATTTTATAGCCGAAGTTCGGATTGACGTCAAATTTCGACGGTGTATTTTTTATGACTTTCATTACGTCGCTAATCACGAATTATCAAAATTGTACACCGGATTTCCGTTCAATGAATAGTTTATTAAAACTGTGCGAATTTTGTGCAGCTTTTTTCCTGAGCCAACGAAGAGATACTAAATACGTAGTACAGATGGGTTTTCAGTTTTGTTACAGATCGTTAGCTTGACCGCAGTATTCTACAGCACCCAACCGAGTCTTGGAGCGCTTATAACCTCGCAATTTGCGAATACATACTCGATTATTTATGTTGGCCATAAAGCCAAAGGCTCGAAGAATCCTGCGGCAAAAAATCAAGGTATAAATATTTTTATTACAGGGTCATTTTTCGCTGCACTACGTATAGCCCCTCGCAATTCATTGAAATAAAACCATTGATAGGTAGCTGGCGATAATTCGCTATCGATGATCATGAACCAATTTTCGATTATAGAACGGCGTCGAATCGTTCAATGATTAGAAATGGAATTATATTCCCTAAGCCTGAAACAGATCAGATCTGTGACAAGAATTCCTGCATCGGTCGAACCTTTCCAATGACTCTAATGCTTAACAAAAACCATGATTCTGGTAGTTCCCTTCCATGAAATTACACAGATGTGGAATATCGACTATTCGTGTCCTGTGGTTGAACCACGACTGCATCAACGATACAACATGGCCATTCCGGTTAAACTCAATAAGTTATTTTTTCAACAAAAGATCTCTGTTAAAAAGCCCGAACTTCGATGGAGAATATTTTTTGAAATTTTTCTACCGTGAAGTAACCCAGTAAATTTTGTTCCCTTAGCTCCGGGCTAAATAGGACTCGTGACTCGTGACTCGTGACTCAGGACTCAGGATGGAGGACTCACGCGTGATGTCGATGATCGGAGTATCTCCCGTGACGGTCATCCGCAATTCCATAAATGCCGGCGACTGCAGCCATGCCGAAGGTAGCTTCGCCACCATGGACCTTTTACAGTATTATCGCCACTGGCACTGATCACTGCAGATTTCACTGTGGTGCAAACCGTGCAGGCTGTGAGCAGCTGAGAGCCGCCTCTTGCATGCACACAGACGCGCGCACATGTTTTCACACCGCACTTCGATCACACACCACTTTCAGATGATTTCCCATCATGCCCTTTCATTTTGCTCCTCGAAGGCTCGACCATTTTGGTCGGGGGAATGAAATTTGCGATAAGCCTAGATTCTCGCGAATCCCTCGGGTATAGAAATTTCCTTTTTCTAAACGCACTTGAAATTTTAATGAACTTTCAATCAAGGCTCTACGAGGAAAATGTGGCCTCGGTATTGTCCGCAGGACTTCAATTTGACTATGTTAAATTTACTGGGGAATAACATGATCGGTAAAAGCTCTGCGGTGGCACAAACAGAGAGCCTTTAACAAGCTATCGAAAGCTTCTTATATTTTAAATAAGAAATAATTTCAACGTATTCAGGACCGGGTGATCGTTTGATCCCTACGAAAGGAACGACCCTATCTGACTAGACCTTTTTATAAAATAACTTGTTAATTCTTTGCCCGTAAGGCCGAGTAGGTCAAGATTCACTTCAACGCTCGAATATGGGTTGAAAAGAAAACAAACAGAATATCGAGCGTTTGCGGTTGTGTTGAATCATTAAAGCCTTACACATAGCGTTCATTCTACGGTACTTACCTAATATTAATAGAACGCTTGAAATTATTAATCGGCTTACCCCTGCAGCTACCGCAGTGTCGATGTAAATGGGATCATCCCTAACGATTAAATGAAGCGACAAAAATTGAACAGCAAGAAATCGCGACGATACAATCGGACGATTTAAGTATAGAACGGCATGATTATTTCAACCCCTTATATTAATTTTTCCGATTTAAGTCCATGGGCTGGTTTTTTTTTTTTTTTTCAGGTGCAAGCAGATAAAGAAGTTCATTGTTTAAATTAGTGACTTGGTCTCGCTGGTCACGTCAATAGGTCGATATAGAGACCGCAGCTTTATTTAACCGAATAAATGGAATTTAGCAGTCTCGCTAGGTCAGGAACACCTTATTACCCGGACCTCTGAGTAAAAGAGTAAAATTCTACCGTCCGGCACGCTTTTGTGAGTAATTTTATCGTCGCGTGTTTCCCGTCTCCGCATGGTCGTGACAATTTGCGTTCGTTTGCCACATGACGTTACGTAGGGTATAACGATATACGGTATACGGTATATGGTCAGGTATCATGAAATCATTATCACTATGACTCCCGTTAGTATTTCACACGCTTACGGCATACCTATCTACATAACTGCTTTTTGTCGGACGACGTATAGCATAGGATATATATATAGTTGTACGCTTTAGCGCGTGTTGTATTCGCGTAGCATAGGTATACCGCATACAACTCCGTTGGGCCGGAGAAATTTGCAACTCGGGCGTATTTTCCACGTAAGCGCTCGTCGATTCGATCGTCACACTTTCGAGGGATCACGCTGGGCTCGGAAAAGCGTATTTATAACACGGCGACAGCTTTACGTGGGAACCCTATGACCAGATTCTGGCCTGTCCTGTTTACGTTTTCATTGCCCATTCATTTCCCTCTTATTTTCTCATTTGCATTTACTTCCTTTACTCTAGTTTATTCTAGACGGTTTTACTCCGTTCGTTTAATCAAAGCTACCACCACACACTCCGTCGATATACTTCCGGACCGACCGCGACGATCGGCAGGATATACGATGAAAATCCACTGCGAAATCACTCGTTGCAGAGGTACGAATCGTTTAGTTAACCCAAAGCTCCCCTTTGCCAATCCCGATCATCACTTCCGCGTTCGCGGAAATGTTTTTTTATACATACTATTAATTACACTGCATACTTTCTCATATATTGAAATTTCTTCCGTTTACCCAGATGCATCAATATCATAAGAAAAAAAGAAAAATAAAAGAAACAAATCTGCAGTGGTTCGTTTCAAGGTTTCATTTATTTCTATCGACGAATCAGTCCGGCGAAGAGAAAATATCCACGATTTCATGTAGGTTTTTCGTAACGTTGACGGAACTTCCGCTTCCAAAAATACCCTCTTTCTCCTTAATTTCTCTCTTTACAGTACAAGCTTCGCTCTTGTTTCTCTCGCTCTAATTCTGGACCATAATCGGTACATAAACTACTCGACGCGGTTCCGCGGGTACCAGAACACTACGACCGTCACTCGAAACAGCTAACGTCAGCGGGGCTGTCCGCGACGACGTTTGCTGGTCTCGGGCACAATGCGACGCGACGCCGGTCGCCTCGCGTCACCGCGGAGGCCCCGCCGCGGCGCGTGCCTCCTTCGGCCCCGGTAGTCCCCCACCAGAAAAGCTACACTACGCCGCCGTGGCTTTGGCCATACCTCAGCATGTGTACTAGGGATGGGGGTTCCGCTCACCCTTGGCCCATAGTCGGCCAACGGTATGATACCACGATTATACGTATATAACTATGTACAGATATATATGTTCACATGTGTTCGAGGTAGGTATGTATAATATGGAACATTAGGACGTACGAAGGCACGAGTTCGTCGCGGTCGCGGTTGCGATGGGTCATACGCGGCTTCTGCGCCCAATGGCTGACACGCGTGTCACGAAGTGTGGAGCTGATTTCGTAACCTTTTTACTACCGAGACAAAA
The DNA here is from genome assembly GCA_963978835.1 of Tenthredo scrophulariae. NCBI lineage: Eukaryota > Metazoa > Arthropoda > Insecta > Hymenoptera > Tenthredinidae > Tenthredo > Tenthredo scrophulariae. The sequence goes on from OZ022229.1 coordinate 23,512,756, forward strand.
TCGATAGTAGACTTCCGTACAGAACTATGCGTATACTAGTAGAAAAATACCGCAGGCATTTACTCTCCATTGCGACGAGCTACGAATTTTCACCTTGGAGGGATGAGACATAAAAGTTTCACGCATGTATGAACGTCGTTCTATATCTAAATTTCTAAGTCGGTAAGTGGGTACCGCGATTTAGAGAAAAATTGTGAAAAGACATGCGTGTCATGTCGGATGGTTTGCTTTGGAGAAGAAAGTCTTTTTCCTATAGTGCCCTAATCCCTGGCCAAACGAATTAAAGGAATAGGAAAAATAACGTTTTAGAACAGGTTTTGCCTGGACATGTAGGTCAATCCAACGAACATCCAATGGTGGTGACGTATTGAGTTGAAATAAAATTAAAGGCGAAATAGCGAAGGTAGAATCAAAAACTGAAACGAGGTGAGCTGATTGGGTCTGTATACAAGAAAGTATCGAAATCTGATGAAGAAAAAATTCCTCATCGATTTTTTATGATGATAAAAATCGGAACAGAATTTGAAAATTCTCTGTCATATAGATTCGTGAAGATGTATTTCAGGAATGTTCATGCCAAATTTTAACATTCATATTTAGCGGCTGATGCATCCGAGCTGCATAGGGCTTTACAATCAAAAAGACATGCAATTATTTTATGCTAATGAAACACGGGGGTTTTGTAATAATAATTGCATGGAAAAATATGTCGCATTTGTACTGACCACCACGTTTCCTAGAGATATCAAAATTTTTGTGTAACGTTCAGGGTGTGCGTATATTCCCTCAAGCTAAAAAGTCGTGGTCAATATTTTGTGGCTCGGTAATTTTTCCGCGAAAAATTCAATGCAAGAAAACATACGTGTACTCTGCGAGATTGATTCTGTGCCAGTCAATCTGACAAACGATCAAACTAGGACTGCATCGATTAATCTGAATGCACATATCGGTACCTTGCATTGATAATGACGCAGTGATTCCACTGGGTAAGTTTTTTTTTTTTTTCCTGCAAAATGGACAACCGCAAAATGCCATTCATCGCTATCCTGAAAAAGTTAGGTGGATATGCCGTGGCTTATGACAGATCCACTTATTTTTTAAGGATCCCACGTCAGATGGTGCGAAATAGTACCGTAAATTTTGAAGAGGAAACCAGCTAGCAGTTAGTCACAGGTCTCTTCACAAAAGGAGACGCCTCTTCGCTCTCGGTCCTCAATGTTCCTCAATGTCACACGGAGTAAACTCTTCGAGGGTTTTGGAATCGTCAATTCCGCTACAAATGTATATACATACACGCATGTACACCAGTAATACCCACGTTCATCCTCCTCGAATGGAAATAGAAATCTGTATCAATTGACGACTAATGCATCGATTTTATTGATGACTGGAGTGAGCCTGAACGCGTAAAGCTGACTCAAAGCAGTTTGATTCTCGAGTGAACGAATAGGATATACTCTTCAACCGATCAGACTAACTGACGCTTGAAATTTTCCCGATTTTCCTGCATCCTTTTAATAAAGACGGAGTTGGCGACTGATCCACTTACCAAAATGTATTTGGGTATACTTGAACAGTTGAACTGCCCGTAGCGAAGCTCGAGCTTCTACCTCTGATGACGGAAAAGCCCTCCAGATATTCCTGGAGCTTGTCTTGTTTGCTGTATCCCGTGAGCACACGCTTGTAATAATTCACCGCGCGGTTGGAAACAATTAAGCGTCGAGCCAAACTCCGTTAGTTTAATTTGTTTATTTTTTTTTTTCTTTCGACAAGGAAACAAGTGCGGAATTCAAGAGATTAAATGTACACTTTTAATAGCCGGGCATTGAGAAGCCTCATTTCATTTAGCTCCCTGCGTTAATATTTAACAATCACTCGAACGTTCTTCGGGATTAAGACGGTTTGTCATGATCTGATCGTCCTGTCGATAAAAAATAATTTAGCCATGACATATCAAGCTTTCAAATCACGAAATTTGAAATTTCCCATATGGAATCCCCGTTCGACAATTCGTTAATCGGTTTTCAGAATGCTTGAGGCAACGATTGAAGAAGAATAAAAGAGCCACATTGCAAAGAAACAACTCGATATAGATTAAGGAAGTCGTTGTTCACACCGGGAACCGGATGTTCAGAGGGAAAGATTTTCCGAGACACCGTTTGAAAACGATTGCGGTATAATTTGGCAGCGCAGCTATGAAGGAGAAGGAGAAAAAGGGAAGAAGAAAAAAAAGTAGGTAAGGCAAAAGTTGAATCGAGTAATGAAAACGAAATCTTCCAGCTCTCATTATCATCTCTGATGGCACAGTGCCATTTTTAGTCCCCGTATCACGTGGATTATTTTTCAACTTACAGTTCGCAAGTTTTAATACGTTCATACTAGAGCTATTACTTGTTTTCACCTCGGAGTGGATCTGTGAAAATCAGTGATTCTTTTGGAATTGTATAAATTTGTTGCATCAGCTGCAGTAGGAATCGAAAGAACTAAGGACCCCATATACCCAGTCTAGGGCTCTCTGAGAAGGAGTTGGCAATTGGATCGATCACTCAAAGTTCACGGTGACACTTTCTGCGTTGATAGTGGGCGAAATCCAGGCATCAACGTATATTCTTCTAATGATTGGACTTTGCTATATTCCCTGATTCCATTCTACTCTAAACCAGAATGAATTTGAATGTAAAAACGAGGCCATCAAGCAGGCCATGAATAATCTTGTATAAAATCTGTAGATCTGTTCCCAGAGTCTGTTTTGGTCACGCCGTTTGATACCGGTGAATAAAATCTCTACAAGTGGCGAGAGTGAATGCAGCGAAGTTTTATACAGCAGCAATATCTAGTGCGATCAAATCGTTAAGCTTGAATGAAAGTTTACGTGCCAAATCCTAGTAAACGTTACGTAGGCAATAGATCGCCGACTTTTTCGTACAATCTGTAGCGAGTCGGTACAACGTTTGACCAGCTGTTATATGGAAGTATAACAGGCATCATAAGTTCGAGGATCTAACATTAGGAAAAGTTGCCACCTATGAAATGGAAAACTTAACTTTTCAAAGTTTTCTTCAATCGTTTCTGGGCAGATTCATTCCCGCCCGCGCAATCTACAGACTGGCATAATGTCACGTGGCTTTCAATTTCCTACGACACGTGTTGACGTCATTACTTCTCGATTCCAACGGGGTACTGGGCGTTCTATTGAACCCGATCAAGCCTAACATTGCTTATGAGTAAAATAAGTGAAACTCTACTTCATCACGTATGGAGGTAGTGAAAATAAGTTAGACTTTGTGACCGTCTGCGAAGAATCAGAAAAAGTTTGTTTAAAGCTATGAATTCTTGCACCCCACATGCAAGTAATGTTTTGCTTTTCGATTCTGTGTTGCGACATCGAATTGTAAGTCTCTGTGGTATCGACCAAGGAGAAAGTCAAAGTAGATATGAAGATTGGTAGAAGGTGAGTTTCCCGGATAAAAATACGTGAGAATCGCTAGTTGGTCCCCGTACTGTGCTGAAGCCTGGGGTGGAATAATAAAGAGAGAAAGATCAAGGAAATTTCTAACACAGGGGTGAATTTTTAAATTTTCGGTCACCACGCCAGGGTCATTCCATCTCTTCCTCAACTGAAATAAATAAATATTTACATTTGCCTGCAGCCTGAGTGATACAAGAAAAACTAACATCCCAGGTCCTGATCGCCGGCAATTTGTAACTCAATTAATCCACCCATTCCTTTTATCTCTTTCTGCAATTTAAACACTCTCTGAAATCACTCGTTTAAAGCTTCTGTCAAGCTACATCCTGGGTCTCGTATAGCTGCAGTAGTAATTCTGCTGTCGTTTGAAAAACGTTTTAGGTGAGCCAGTGCATGCGGTGATGTCTGGTTGGCACACGACGTCCCGATAAATTCAATTCGAATCGTTAGAGGTACACCACCGACTTGGCAGACGTCAGATCTTTTTTTCTTGTTATCGGTTCTGTTATAGTCAGCCAATAACCCCTTAGTTTTTAGCACTGTCGCAAAAGGGATGAGATCGAGGGACTGAGAAAGAGGGTTGAAGAGGTCATAGGACGCGTCGTTCATCTTCGAATACAACGAATTATAACCCCGGCATTTCCTCGTCAAAGAAAAAGCGGAAATCGGTTGCGATTTGCGGGAAGATATTGAGCGTGTTTCTTCAAAGAAAGTGGAAGCTCATTCATTCAGTTGCCATTTCCGTACGCCACCAGAGGAATATTTGATCCTGAACTTTGTCCGTGAACCCCATACGTGAATTTCATTTGGGGACAAGTTATCTTGATAGTTTGAGGTTCTGCGGTATACCGACTCGTACCGCAAAGCCTTAAGTACTTTGGGGACTAAGTTGTTAGTTGAAGGTAATGAAAGATTCGGGATATACCAATTGTCAAGCACTACCATACGAGTGTACTTATTCACTCTAGATATCCGTCAAAAGTGCATCTCGTAACGGTGGAGTAATACGACTATAATTGAACAACCTCGAACAAAACAATAATTGTCCAACTGTTTCCGTCCCATTCAGTGGGTCGATCTTGTCTCTCACAATACGTTCCATAGTTCCATTACACTTCTCATTATGCAAGCGTGCGCAGAAATGACAATGAATTTACGTCTATTGCGAGGTCGGTAAGTAAAACGTTTAGTTATATCCTGCAAGTGCCCACAGTCGCTCGATTATGCTAACTATATTCAGACTTTATCGAATCAAATTACAATATTTTATGATGCGAGGATCATAGAGGGTGGAAATGAAGTGTTACAAAGATGTGGTTCAAAGGATTAGCATTCAATATTGAAGACGACATCGCAAGCTCCATCGTGTATGAAAATGAGCTTTTCATCGATAGGCAATAATTGCTTCACTCTACTTAATTCTACCTCCATGTACGTACCTACCTCTACTTACAGAGTACTGGTAAATATTTTTCATAACTATTCAGCAAGAGAAAAATTAACATCAATAATTATCGGATCGGTAATCAACAAGCCAATGCGTTTCACTTTTATCCAATGGACTTTATCTGCTGGTGTAAGTATCCATCGGGGATGAAATAAATTTACATCTCACCGAGGGTGAATTATAATCTCTTTGTCTCTTTCCGGTACTCAACTTCGAAAAGTCGATCCCCCAATTGCTGTATACGAATGTAATGCGTATTGTATTTAGGTAGGGGTCGGTGTTCTTTTGTTAAAAATCACCGTAGACACAGTAGAAACAATTGTTTCATTTACTGAGAGTGTAGGTATAAGCATCCCGCGGATTACTTCTTCATTAGATACTGCTCGATGTAACAACAGCATTTACTTGAGCATTATTCATACACGGTCCTTGATGAGCCTTATCCAAGTAATTATCGACGACTCCAATTTCGATATTTTTTATAAAAGATCGAACTAACGCGATATGGTGGACTGCGTGAATGAAAAAATGAGATTTTTTACGCAAAATTATACCACCACTTTGATTTTCTTTCATTGAAATTGTATGCAATTGTAATTTCGATGAAAGCGCGTAGCAATCAAATCAGTATAAGCAGAATAACGGCAAGAGTATTTGCGCCATGGAAATTTGCCTGAATAAGGTATCGAATAAGTACAATTGTATTTTCGATTCGTAGGGCTCAATCACTCAACCTTTATCGTATGCGGTGGGTCCTGTTCGAATGATACAAAGATTTCATGAATTTTAATTTTAATCCAAACCGTTATCGCGAATCACGATATTGAAAAGGAACCCCGTGAATTATGATCGAAGATCGACAATCAAGTTCAAAAATTGAAGCCTTTCTCATATGTGAGAACGACGTCTACATATTATGTAGCACTGATTTCAATTTGAGTCAAAATTGCGTATTCTGAAATTCGGCAAAAGATTTTTTTCTCCAAAAACCGTTCACTGTACCCACTTCAGGACAAAAGTACTTCGGTATAAATGGAGATACGGATAAACTCTCAATGGCTATACCGAGCTACGACATCGTGTTACCTGTACAGAATCCCCGGTGATGGGGTTAATCAATTACGCGTAAAACGCAGCCCTCATTAACACAGCTTGGTTACAAATAACAACCACTTGAGAGTGTCGATAGATTTAATGGGCATAAAATCGATTAAATCATTATCTGTGGATGATGAGGGGTAGACTAGGAGGGAAAATTTCTTCTTAAATTTTCGATTGCATAATATCGTTGAAAACTTAACACTGCGATAAAGTACAGGTGTGCTTTTACTTTTAAAGGGATTTATGCGTGCGGCAAGCTACGTAACGCCTGGATTTAAAGCAGAATTAGCAGACTACTATTCCCCATTCAAACAAACGTTACGTTCTTCTTAACTTTTGCTGTTCAGAAACCACCGAAAATATACACTTCTGTTTACACTTCGAGGTAATACATTAATCAACGTCAAATTTTTACGAGTCTGAAGCTCTTCTGATGAACGACAAGTATCTGTTGGCAAGAATTAGGTATATATATACCTACGCTATAGAGAAAAAAAAAAAAAATAGAAAAAAATTTCGCGAATATGTTTTCTTTTTTTTTTTTAGATTAAAAATAACATCGCGAAGTCGATGGCTCAGCCAAAATTATCGCAGTTGACGTAACGCTAGTTGGAATAATTCAGACAGAGAGAAACAGCTCCGTTAGATACGTATACCTATATGTACTAAAAAGCCTCGATTCTTACTGTTTTAAAACATCATTACAGTAATTAGTGGAGATCAGTGACGGCCAGCGATCAGATTCTATGAATTGGGAAAGCTCGTGGAAAAGATGAACGAATCTAGGTGCATTTTTCCTACCTAATGGTAATTCTGCTTTTTTAAGGTAGGAAAATTTCTCCGGACGTGAGGTGACCGTCGATTGGTAAAACTTTTATTTTTTCTCACTCCCAATTCGGAGACCATAGTCAATGTCTCAACTATTTTCTCATTATTTAACTTCTTCGATTTAAAAGAGAAGGAAAAAGACCTGTTTCACCCCCTGCAAAGGTGAAAATCTAAAAACGTTGAAAAGTTTGGAAAGTTTAAAAGACTTCTCTGCCAAGCGAATCTCGCGACAGCATATATTGCCACATTCCAACCACAACTGGATCTTAATTTTAGACCAGATCTCTAGTCGTTTCTTAACCCCATGAGTCATAATGGATTAGTGATAAATGAACAGCGCTGAAACTTGCTAACTGAATTCATCCCAGCGAACAAGCACCCGAACGTACTGGGAGTTTTATATTGCGGAATTTGATTAGTTTAGATGTTTTCAACCTCGAGTCTTTGAATCTGAGACCGGAATGTCACGGGCAAAGAATTCTGTAGCTATAAGCTTCGGCAGTTTCGGTAAGAGTTACGTCTTTGAGAACTGTTATACTGCAGGAAAGTGAAATTTCAACAAGTTCTAGATCTAAGTTGAACCGTGTCCCGCGGAAAGTAGTCAAGGCGCGCGTCTTGTGGGACGGAATCTAATAAATATAGAAAGATAAACGAACGTATGGTCAGCCATTGAGTTTGTCCCACAGCACAAATGGCGCACCATTCGGAAGGCAATGCTGAGATTGCTGGAAGGGCAGATACCCGTGTATTATTAACCTTCCCTCTTGGGCTTGGCGAGAGAGACATTCAAAGAGAAATTTTTTAAGGAGATGGAGGAAGAAGTGAAATTTAATGTAGCCCATACCCCAAATCGCTGTAACAGCAGCAGCAGCTATATACGGCTAGAGATCCACTCAAACACCCCCCGGAGCAATCGATGTAATCGAAGGGATGAATGGAACAAGGGTGTAGCTCCGAGAAAACAGTTTTCACTAAATTGAAAAATCGAAAAAAAAAAGATATGTTCAAAACGGTTTTCGAAGTTTTGCACAAAATTCGATAACACTTCTTGTACCACCTTCATCGCCCAATAAAGGCGATTCGTTCTCTCACTCGCACTGTCGATTCCTGAGCTCGTGTAAATCTCAGGCTTTCTCTGCTTGTCTAGAGAAATCGTACGCGCCGCGCACAAGGCGACACAGAAACCATAAAATTATGTCACACGAAAAGCTAGGGAAAATAATAAAAATATAGATAACGGGGACAGGCTGCGCTCGTCGCATGCATATACCTAAAAATAACCGAATTCGTGTGGTGCCGCCTTTGCCAACGATATGCAGAACTTACCTGTTCTATGTATTATACGTACCTATATACACGATACGGGATAAATTATATTTAAATATATTAAGCATTCTCGGCAAACCGGGACACTTTCACGCCCCTAGATCATCGAATTTAACGCCTCTAGAAAATTTCGGCTCTTGTGATTAATAACTCCCTAATTTCGAGAGGGTAGGTACGCCCCGATATTGAGCGACTCGTAAGACATAGCCCACTCGAAAAATATGAAGAAAAGATTTTTCGCCGGATTTAATTGTCGGAAAAATATTCCAAGAAGAGATTGGGAATCTTTTAGTTCCCACATTTCAAGCTGACAAGCTTCTGATATCTAATGAACTATTCTCTGTCATGAATTCTGAATTCTAATTAACATTAGCTAGAAAAATAAATCAAAAACTCTTAAGGAAAAAAAAAATTACAAACGCACGTTTTTCACCCCCGCGCAAAAGTCGCTCGCTGTAGTAATCGCGTCTCGTATTGCGGTAGGACAATTTGTAGTAGCAGAAGATGTGAGCAGCGCTGCACACGTGTATGAGATTATCAGGGAGCCAGTTTCCGACAGTATTGGCGGCTGGCCCGAGGAATTACGAGAGAAATGAATCGAGAATAATTAATTCGGCACGCCTATCGTACCTGTTAGTTGGGCAGTATCGATTGATGGTTTACGGTTGTTCAATCGGCGTTATACAGGGCTGGCGCGATGTCACCAGTTCCGTCGACGTATTAATTACCAAAATTTCAGGGCGATATCAGTTAACGAATTTTAACCGTCAAACTTGACAAGAGACATGATTATGAACGGTAATCGTAGGAGGACCGATACATCGAATCAAAAAATGGATATCGTGGATTTAGAGAGATAGTCGTGCGATTAAGAGTGACTTTGACTCTATCGGGCTGATTAATAGTTGTCAATTAATATAAGAATGTGGAAAAGCTAATTTAGGCGTAACCTCGATTCCCTAGATAAACATCAAAGATGAGTTTTTAAATACGTGATTACGCGTTCTTCCACGCCCTACTAAGAGTCTCATTAAACCCTTGAAGGTTGTTTTAAAATAACCGCATTCGTCGCTGGTTAATGTCATCGACGCCAGACGGACGGAATATATCAGTCATCGTGTGATTCCTTCAGGGTAAGCTCGAGTCCGGAAGCTTGAGTCCTCGAGAAGTTAATATAGCAATATTGCCAAGTAGTATATAAGCCAAAATCATAATGAGTAGCCCTCGAGCAATCGGCTGACCTTGTACCTCCGAGTAATTCCATTAGTACCTACATCAAACGCTTTGTACGTGTGGGTATATGTGATTCGGTAATTAGCGACGTCTAATTCGTGGCTTAGCCAATTTTAGCATAATTACACGCAGCGGAATACAAGATATATTTTCATTTCATTTTTGCCAACGTCCAGCCAATAATGTCCACTAATTTTCTTCGCAGTTCATTCGTTTTCGAAACATAGGAATTCACCATATTAATTTGATCAATTTTATTCAAAAAAATAAAGAAAATTTCAAAAGCAGATCATTCGTTCAATCTTGTGGGAAAAAAAAAAAAAAAAAATTCAACCCTGAACTTATCGCGGAAGTATAAACTGTGGCCCTACAATCCAAATTTTTGACTACATACTTTGACTTTCATTTTGTTTTATTTTTTTTTAACGCTATAAAAAAATTAAGGAAGTATATTCAACTTTGGAAGTTTAGCATCGATAACAGCTGCAGGATTCACTTTACCAGTTTTATTTATTGTTTAACTCTTGAAGCTGCTAGTAAGCTTTTAATGTTTCTCACGGATCAATACTCCCGTTTCTATTACCAGTTTGAAACCTGCATCAGCACCAGTTCATTTAGTAGGTACGCCCACGAGCTTCATCAGTTCAATATAGTTTTTGTTCGGATCAAACCCCCTAAGAATGTTGCAATTTTTATCTCGGAAAATATCGAAGAATTTTATTATTATAAAACGGTAGGAAGAGGAGCTCGTGAGTATTTGATTAAAATCGTTCAATCACGATGTCGACAATTTACATATAATCACAAATTTATAACAGTTTTCGTCTCGGCGATGTGAAAAAAAAAAACATACACTCTTCCTATACCACCGTTATATTTGCCCAAATTCCGGCAAATTCTATTCGGTTCTCTCAACCCTATATTCACATCTGCCGTTCTCAATATCGTACATTGGTCACAGAGCGTAAGGGTGTTTCGTTTATAAATGTCTTCGACCGACTTTACCGCTCAAATATCTCGAAAACTGTATATAAATATAAATCCTTAATCGGCTTCTATAATGTCTTTCACACTCTATCATATATTGCCTCGATAAATAATATCGCGAGATTTGTAATAGGTACCAGTAGCAATGCATGCAATTTCATTTTGCTGTATAACAGCTGTTCCTTCTTGTTTTACATTTCATATTCTCTCCCTCTCTTTCCCTCTGATTCTTTTTCTTTTTACTTGACGTAATGTCAGTGTGCGCAGACTGCGTGATATTTTTTTTTTTTTTTTTCTTTTTTCTTCTTTTTTTTTCCATTCGTAATAATTGGAGGAATGGACCAAGCTGAGCAAAGCTAAATTTATAATGGTGGGTTTGTCTCGTTATTTCTGAAATTCTTATCATTTTGTTTGTGAATCGTGAAGAAAAACGGATAGTTCCGCATGCGTGGATTCAACAAAGCCCATAAACAGAGAAAATACCATACAGAATTTTTTCCTCAACTAATACTAAACGCTTAAATACAGAAAAGAAGACGAATTACACACAACACACTGATGAATACATACATACATATATAGATATATTTTTTTTTTCTTCTCTTATTCTACAGGAAAATTGGAAGAGATTATTTATGGCTGAATAAAAAATCGCCTTATGACTCGCGAAAAATCGTGGTGTGAATTTTCTCTGATAAAAGCACATTCAATTACAGTTTAAAGTACTACAAGCAAGGGTAGAGGTGTGCACCACGCGTGTCCATTGACCAAGGTAATGTCATATATATATATATGAACATAGCTCGACTTACTCGACGTGGTCAAAAAATAATGACTCATTAACATACCCACACGTGCGATTCGTGCACATGGATTTTTCACTCGAGCTTTTTACCCACCCCTAAAAGCACGTAGTTTGAAAAGTGTGAAAACGGAAGTATTAACTGTGAATTAATTATTCCCACGGCAGATCGGAAATCTGTATTACTTGTAAAATGGTTTGCTGAATGGAAAACGTAATCACTATCTACCCCATTACCCACCCCTGTATTTTTTTTTTTTTTTTTTTTCAGAGGAGTTGATTTTATCGGAGATAATTGAGAAATAAGAAACGAACGTTTACATGTATTTTATTTATTCTATTTTTTTTTTTTTTTTTCTTTTTTATCTGATACCTGTGTGGTAACTGAGTAATTGAACATTCAATCTTCCGATTCGAACATCGCGTTACGTCACGATACGGCATTGTGATGTAATTATGCAGCGTTATATAAACGGAGTTATAACTTTTCCAATTATTTTTTTTTAAATTCAAAAATTTTCGAAGCTACTGACAGTGAGAATCTTAACGACGATCTATTGATCCAAAGTATGAAATTGATATCAAATTATCTGTTTCTTCTTACTTGTTTATTTCGGTGATTATCGCTGGAAATAAGCGATAAATGCTATGCTAAATACAACACGTATAGGTATAGGATCGGAAAATAATCAAATCGAATCGAATCTATATAATAACATTTGTTTATAAACCCAGTCGTCAATCACCCATATTTCACACAACCACATTACAGGGCAATAGGTGAAAGGTAACTGTTGATCCAATTGATCAATTTTACTGCAACTTGGCAAGAATCTTAGAAACACATGCCCATATGATTTACATTCAGAGACCTCGAATATAATGGAACCTCGAATGTGTTTTATTGCAATGATATGCTGGAAACTATAACAGCATAACGATAATCAGACATTTATTTTTTAAGCATCGGATCATTTTTTCGATTCGAATTGCAGTTTTAACGAAAAGGAAAGAAAAAAACACTTCGGTTTCCTGAGTTATCGTGAACAATTAGAAAAATCTAAATTGCTACGTACAGCCTCATGTAATTATTCTGGTTTACTTTTCTAAAGGTAAATATACACCCCATTATAGAATGGTGCAGATCAAAGCCAGACATATTCACACGAAAGTTCGACCGATATATGTTTTCGTTGGTTTATCTCAGACGGTATAACGTAGCCCGGCAGCATATCTTCATTCACAGTTAGTAGTCAGAGCGCAGATATAGCAATGCGGATATATAGCCACCCGACTTTTCTACGCCTCCAAACAGCGGGTATGACGTTTCAGGCAAAGTCTGACAGACAGAACAAAGAATCGTGCAGGGGCAATTTTAATAGGCACTTTAATAAAGCATATCTTTCACCGTGAATTGGTATTATTTTCCTATTCCTGCCTCTCCGCACCTACAGAGAATTTCCTGAATAGGTACACACGCCGGCACGTATGCATATCTGTATCTAAACGCCCCTCGACGACACGCGAGCTTTCGCATTCGCATTCACATATATATAATGTAAAAGCGTTGATTAAACAGGAGGCGGAATGCGACCTTAGATATCGCGACTAAGGAAAACGGACAACCAGGATAAGGGTCCTTGTAGGGGATGATGTGGGATGGGGGCGAGCACGTGATACCTGCGGTGCCAGGTGGCGCGTGCACCTGTCTCTCTTTGTGCGCGGTAACGCACGCGTGCTATCATACCTAAGCCCTAAACGCACGAGGATATCTCGAGGCGTGGGTGGGGTAAGGTATATACGAATAAGGGCGGTATATGGTTGATATTTTTATCGGTGATAATTGAAAGGATTTTTATCTCAGAGGTTGCGAAGACGAAGGTTGAAAATCAGGGTCGTTGGAAGAGCGTCCCTAGGGGACGCGCGATGATGGACTCACCCGCCAGCAACTAGGATCATCTGCATGGTGCATTAGGGCGGCTGCTCCCACAACGAGGGCGAGAGGGTCGGTCCAGAAGATAAAGATGTTGTTGTAATAAAGAAGACGCGAGTTTTGAGCTCGCGTTTACACCGCGCGGGCCTACGAGGGTAGATATGAGTGCATCCAAGGGGCGGTAAGGTGTCGGTATTTTTTGGAGAGGGCTATTTCGAGGGTCGCCGACGACGTCCAGCGGCGCTCTCGCACCTGATCCTCCACCTCATGTCGCACCCCCTTCGGCCTGTTCGACGGCCAACGTGCTGCACCACTCGTCTCTTCTACGGTCTGCACCTGCACGCACGCCACGGTCACTGTCCGCTGTCATCGGCCCGCTACGCGCACCTTGCTTAAAATAATCACTTTTACACTTGCGGGGTTTAAATCACCGGGAGTGAACGTGAAGGGGTGATTAAAGCGACCGGGGGAGATGAGTAAAACCTCGGACCTGACTGTTACTTTTTTTTTTCTTTTTCCTTTTTTTTTTTTTATCTATATATATATCACATATGTATATATAACACGAAGCTCGCCCCGGCACTCGCCAGCCACACACTGACTGACGACGCGGTGCAGGCGGCCCTCTCGCCGTGCGGAGAAGGCTTCTAAGTGGGTTTCTGTCGGATAGGTTGGACCTGGGGATAGGTAGGACGGTAGAGGATAACGGGTTGATGCCGCGCGGCGCCGCGACGCTGCCTGGCGGCGCCACTCGCGCGGGAAAACTCCGAGGGCCCGCTACACCCGCGCGGGGGAGGGACGCCTTCAGTCGATATCCTCAACCCAGCTCTCACCCCCAAAACATCCCCCTCTTCTTTCTATATATATATATGTATACATTCGAATGTATACATCACTAGTACCTGCGTATAATCGCATGTATATATATATATATATATATATATATGTATACATTCGAATGTATACATCACTAGTACCTGCGTATAATCGCATGTATATATATATATATATATATATATATACCAACATATACTATGGTACGTTTTTTTTCGCACGAACCTATATTACGCAAAAGCACGTGAATCTGCGTAACTTTGATAATCTGCACGTAATAAATAGTCGTAGGTCTATGGGAGAAGGTATCCGCGTGGCGGTAGTAAGTTGAAGAATTGTGAAGCATGTAAAACGTGCAGAGAAAAGTTTGAGTTCATCTTTGGAAAGTATCGAATGGTTTTAGCCAGACCGTACGATTTTGACTGTCGGAAATGTACGAAGTTTTCTATAAACTTTGTGATCATCGACTACTCTGAATGCCCTGGACGAGGCATTGTCTATGATAGACGAACTGATTGCTAAATTTTAGATCGATTTTTCAAAGTCACCGGACGGCACGGTTCGATCTTCATGATTTAAAGGTATAATCCATGAGATTTGTGGAACGAAACTTTCGGTGTTTTATATGAGGAATTTTCGGATTACCACAAATTGATATTTGCGACAGTTTCTTTCGAAAATTGTCATAAACCTCTCCGTTAACCCCGAACCCTGAATAACGTCATATTCATACGGTTACGAGGCGGACGTCTGCCACTGATCTATCCAGCTGATATATCCACGCATGAATTCTACATGCATACGTATTGTTACACGAATATGGTATCAACGACGGATATGTCCCCGGTATATACCGTGCTATTTCCTATTACACAGCGGCGACGACCTCAGCCACCAACAACGTGATAAGTGCTGGCGGATTTCAAAAGAACATTGGTTTGTAATGTGACAACAACCAACGGAAGACATTTAACCATTTCAAGCAGCCATTCACACTTATACGTTTCCCACAATAATTCTATTATATCGATGACCTTTATGGTGGGGCATTCATTTTTATCCATAATCGACACCATATAAGGGAAGCAGCCAAATTGCAGGGACAGTCCACATCATTGTTATACTCGCAATGTGCAGTGGTAAGAGTTTGCCTTTTTATTTTAAGTATTCACAGCGAAAATAGCGTATTGTTCAACAGGGGTTACTCTACACTAGAGGCCTTTTTCTGTGTACACATCTTACCATTCATAGTTGCAAGTGTTTTCCTTTCATTCTTTTTCAAGCTGCTTCACACCCTTGCATATCATTGTCTCGTCTAGTTGTGCGACGCTTTGGTATACGTATACCGAGTCGAGAAATGAATGGGTATCGACAATTTGGGGTTGATACGCTGATAGAGATTCGAATATTAGTGGAAATAGTAGCGAAGTAATATCAATTTGTTACTTTGATTTCTGATCATCATCGTGTATTCGGGCGGAAATTAGCGCCCTCGGTTTTGGCGCTTTATAAGATTCTCCATTCCGAACACGTCTACCCTTTGAAGCGTAAAGCTGCTCGTTTCATACATCGACGAGATGGAAATCTAGTGATATTAAATGAATATTATACAGCCTTGACTGCGTCTCAACCCTATACTCAAACTCTTTGGATAGTTGGGTTGTTTGTCGAATCTGGGTCACCGTGGCATTAACAGTATGAGATAGAAAAAGTGTCATCGATGACCGGTGGTACAAGATTTATCCAATTTAGCTTATGTTACGTTACTCTCCATGTATTTCCTGCCATCACGTCCTCGCTCGAGGAAATTGATATCCTCAAGAAATATATATCCTATCAAAAATTTCCTCGGACATTCTGATACGTTATTTTTTATTTTAACTTTCGCATTATCTTGTGCGGTAATCTACTACATATACTCCGACGAATGTACTTGACAATTTCCAAAATATCATCTCATTAACATCTGGAAGACATCGATCGCAGGGTGTTTGTATTACCGAAAGGACATTAGACTCCAGTCTTGTTATTCAATCATTGTACATAGCTGTGTATACAGGATGCTTAACCAAATTGATCCACTTCCAAGGATCTCTGCACTTGATGGAGAGAAGGAAGAGAAAAACATTCAGCCAGATATGCTGTATGGTTTGAGAGAGGAAATGTCAGAAACGTAACAGGTTTCTCATGAATCCGAACATTTCCTCAGGAATGAACAGTGATTTTGGGTATTTTCAAAGCGAAATCGATTCTTATTACTCAACGAATGTTATTCTCGTTGACAATGAACCCAAAACGAATCCATGTTCTGATCGAAGAACCGCGAGGTATTGTGATTTATGCCATAACAGTTACAGCCTGACGTATTATTAGAGTACTTCAGGATGCAGCCGCTAACAATTTCTCAATCAAAAAGTTAGGAACTTTGGACCTTTTTCCAACCTCAACCAAAATTTTTGTAAAAAATAAGATAATAAAATTAGAGGCAGAGATATTTGGGTGAATAAATTTAATTAAACACCATACCTTGTGTTCACCTGTATCAGACTATACATACACGAAACCGAAGGAGAAGTGATAAGGGAATTCCCAATATAGGTACACAAAGTATGTGAATATATAACCGCGACTCATTAAAATACTCGCGTCGGCAAGTTCCAGATAGCAAATTAATTTTTTTTTTCATTACGTCTTGCTTCTTTTTTTTTTTTTTTTTTTTTCTTTTATCACATGACCCGATTTGAATAATCCCAACACTCTAGGGGCGTCAAGTTAAGTTATAGTCTTTTTTGAACGGGGCATAATATCGTTTCTTTCTGGGTTGCTCAGCCATGAAATGCCCGAGAACGCTCGGAACGTGAAAAGGAATAGCCATATCTGCTCTGGGCACCAAAAAGATGGCCGCCAATAACGCAAGCTGGAACCTAGTTTGAAACTCAGTTCCCACATGGCTTGTGAGCTTGCCAAAAATAAAATAACTACAGGTATTCGCGACTTCCGCCATTCTGAAACATGAAACTTTTCCCGGTACGAGAATGAAACAAACTTGTGACGCTGTATATTTGAATACGTTACCCTGAGGATATGTACTTGGCATAAATGACAAAATACGTTATACTACTCTACTCTACGGTCGTTCGAAGCCTGTATCATCATCGATATACCTGTGTGATCCAACGTATAGAGAACAACAGCTGCAACTAACAAATAATCAACTACAAGAAAATAAGAACTGACCATCAACTTCACTCAGTTCTATTCATTAATTTTCCCACCGTCCAATTACCGTGCATCCTAATTGAGTTGAATTGTTGCTTTTCTGGTAAAGGCGGATACACACCGTTACCAGTGAAGAACTTTACTTTATTTTAAGGTGCTAAGAGGTGATGAAGAAATTTTGTGAAAAAAAAAGAAACTTTCCTCGCTATGAAATCAATCGTAAGAAAACTGTAGACGCCTCTTAATTCGCTCCTGATTTCTACCTCAGGTCCTTGAAGGGATTCGAAATTTAATACTGCAGGTAAAGGTGTGTATATCATCCCTTAAACGTTGCACCTATACCTTATGTCATTCCATTCTGTCTCTTCGCTCAGTGTTGGCTACAGAGTAGAACTGAATCTCTTTGTTGGAAAGACAAATAATTTCACAGTCTCGGAACCAGCTCTGAGCTATAGACTTATAAAAGACAACGTCACTGGAACGTAGTTCATTTTTACTTCTGTTTTACCGAACCTCGAACAAAGAACCGTAGTAAGTACAAGAGAGGGAAAGAGCATCCGATGTATGTCCGTAGCACGTAGTGGTTGTTCAAGTAAAAGCAAGTATTAGAAAGGAGTGGGGTTGTGAGTGAGCTAGGTAGAACGGGGAAGCTACCTGTCACTCAATCAATTACTAACGTGTCCCTGAACCAGTTGTCCTTGCTCGGTAGGCAGCTAGTGTAACCGGGAAATCCTACGCCTGTATCCAACTTGGAATCCCACAAACTCCATCCTGCGAACATTTCTTCGGAGGCCAGGTAAGTAATGGTGAAAGCTCATAGTCATAGTGCCAGCTGCTAACAGCCAGGGGATTTCCAGAACGCGTCAACTATTTTCTCATAAGTTTTCAACATTTATTAATCCGCTATATTTCACTTCGGATTATATATTCCTGCCGATTATTCATGTAACGACAGGTGAGCAATCCAGATAGACGATTCGGTATCAAGATTGAAGCATTCAAATATTATATGCATAACTCCGAAAATAGGATTATAAGCGGATAGATATTTTCCCGGCACAAGGTTAATAATTTCTAACGATCCAGTGGCCAGAAAATGAGCAAGTTCAACGAGTCTTGTGCCGATGAAAAAATTCATGAAAAAACGAAACTCTGCTAAGCACACCCAACCGTAAATGAATTGGGGTTAACTTAAATGCATGAAACCACAATTTCTGACCACCCAAGGTTTGTGATGGGTATACATAAACTCTACCGGGCAGACTTTCAGAGTTCATGATACACTTTTTTTCTACTGGCCGGTGAGCCGAGGAGTTAAAAAAAGGACGGGACGTACGTAGCCGGAGAGTCGGAAAGTAAATGCATTCGCACCCAGCTAACAAAATCACTACCAAAGTGAGTTAGTTCACTCTGCTGCAAAACATTATATCAAAGTACGGCAAACTGCACTATGATTGTTTCAAGCAACATATAGGTTTGTATTTCGTATCAAAATTGGATTCTAGACATTCAGGTGAACGAAGAGCGTCTATCGATCGAAAAGATGAGCCTAATCATGGTAAGCATTTGACGAACGCTTAGCATGTCCGAATACGCAAGATCTATGGTGTGTTTAGCGATCCGGTTCGCCCCAAAAACGGAGAAAGCCCGCTGCGAAGCTTGAGATTAAGTTGGGGTCGAAAGTACGGATGGGGTGCAAACAAGGTGCTAGATAATATAACGTGCAGCTTATTATGTACCGAAAGAAATAAGAAAAAATAACCGTGCAATTGCAGCCCGGAGTTTGTATAGATTTTTACATCATTAATGACGTCAGCAATTTGAACCCCTCCAAACTTCATTCCCTTAAGACACTTTATCCCTTACCTACGCGGAGTTACGAATGAGTATACAGATATACAGACGGATACTAAATGCTGTACTGTGGGCGTCTTTCATCCGGAAAGTGGATCTACGATCTGATTTTATTGGAGAATAAATTCATTCGCAAAACTGTGTCGTCAGCACTGTTTGGTCTTATTTATGAGTCGATTTGTGGAAAGAGATAATTACTTGGAGACATTATCGAAGATAAGGAGCTGATAATTTGACGGAGCTATATTATGTATTAAAAAAAGAAAAAGTTTCACTTCTTACTTGCTTTGATTCGCAAATCTATAATAAATATCAGACCCTTCGCCAGATAAGCGAAATATGGAAGCTGTATATGCACTATCTTTTACACAAGCATAAAAATAGATGGAATTGACTATGTACGACCATTGTTCATATTATTATTACTAGCTTGATGTCTTGCTAAACATTGAGAACATGAATAAAGATAGTGATAACCATTGTTTATCCCACCGCTGTCACTATTCTGTTTTCTGTGGCGATTAAGCTATTCTCTCTTATCTAGGGGGGATGTGTGATTGAATGAGATATTTCATTTCTTTGGAAAGAGTGATACTGATCCTTACGATCGTCAGTGGTTACGTAAACAGTTACGGTCGGCGGTAAGTGGTATAGAATAGTTTCTCTAAAGGAAGTGGGGGGTAGCACTAGAAAGTCATATTATCAGATCATACTTGCACGCCTTACAGCACGCCACTTATATGCTTAAAATAACAGGATCACGATAAGCTACGAAAATTGCTTCACAGTAAGAGTAAGTTATCCGTCACAAATTGGTCTGATAATGAAATAGGCAGCTGTTGAAGTGAGTAATGATCGCTATGCGCATATAACGTACACCATCGTATCCTTCAATTGCCATTATTCGTTAATGATCATAAGCTTTTTTTAAGTGCAGATAATTATCGATACACATGATAATGATGCAGAAAAAAAACCCAATAAATTTCTGCAAAAAAAAAAAAAAAAATTAGCGAAGGTGAAACACCCCATTGAGGAAAAACTATTTTAGTATAATGATCTTTGCGTGCAGCTTCTAGCTATTTGAATGAGTCTCACGAGATAAGTTCATCTGTTATAGCTTTCACAGAAAGTGAGTGAGTTTTTTTTTTTTCTTTTTCCTTTTTTAATAATAACCCAAACTAGCAGTACTAAGAAGTCATTCTCCGTCATGAGTGGTCGAAGTCAAGGTTATCACAGCCACCTAGCCGAAATAAATTGCTATAACGAGGTAGTACTATTTTTGGTGCTAGGGAGAACAAAGGAGAATTATTACCTACTTAGTCCAAAGCATCTATAAAAGCTCTCACACGTACACGATTTGCTAATTTAATGATCTAGTGTTACGTTGCCAACTGCGCCTCGTTTATCGCAATTAGTAGGCATTTAAAATTTGCGTAATTTCTCAACCCTTTGACATAACTTTTTCAGGAATAGAACTGTACTGTGATATCGTACCACTTCAATGCCTATCTGCGAAAAAACAGTGATGCCTCGAGTGTCTAGATGTCTAATGACAAAAAATTTTCCGCAGATACTAGAATATATGTATATTCGTGAATTTGTCTAATGCGATAATTGCTATGATTGAGCTAACGGTTGATCAACGTATGACTTGATCAGACAAACGAAAGGGATGAGGGCGTGAACAAAATGCTATATATTTTTTAGGACACTTAGTCCCGAAATTTTTAAGGTGGTTAAATTTCGAAAAGGTTTTTTATCCCTGAAAAAACACGTATATTTCAAGTGAAATCTAACGTTCATGACTTTCGATGTTTTTTTACTCAGACAATTTTACTATTTTACTTAAAGTCTCAACTTTCTCCAATAGCAAGTAATGTTTATGAAAAAAATGCAGAAACACTTTTAAAGTCCAAACGCTTTCGCGATCCAGAAACTTATACGGCTCTAGGCATAGCATATCTGCAGAAAGCAGCATTCTGCATATTTTTGTAACAACGAGATTTGTAAAAATTTTTACACCGTTTTCTTCCACTTCGTTCGTATACAATCTTGAATGATTTTTTTTTTTTTTTGAATGGTCCGAAAAAAATCATCCTTATTTTTGATGCATGGGGATCTTCAGCACCAGTGAGCCCGATATTTGACATATATATGTGGGTATGAGTTTTAATTTATTGCTCAACACGTAAAAATAATATTTTGGAATTTATTCATCGGTCTTTTCAAGTAGAGCAGCATGGCAGCGGTGTTTCCATGACAATATGGAAAAAACGAAATGTGTATACAGGTGACGGCTATACCTATATAACGCTGTAGACAGAATGACGACGAAGATGGCAGACAGCAGACAGAAAGACGAAGAGATAGAGAGACAGACAGTAGGGCGCCGCGACGCACCACGCAACGGCGTCGTGAATATATATATATATATATTAGGGTGTTTCAAAAAAAATCGATATTTTTTTTTTCTTGCTCTCCGCCCAAAATATCGTAGAATATGTCCGAACAAATATCCTGTTAAAAAAGGAGCTCATAATTTCAATTTTAAGAGGTCCTTCGTCGAATCTGAAGTTTTGCCGTTTAAATAACACAGAAAAATGACTTTTTTACTTTATTTATTCTTGCAACCTAGGAAGAAATTTTTTTTTCATAAAGTCCATGACTATATCTTACAAAGCATTAAATTTGGACAAAAAAATCTCATTGAGCCGAATTTCAATTTTCATTATTAAAATTTTGAGTTTAAAGCTCTGAAAAAAATCAAATAATGAAAATTGAAATTCGGCTCAATGAGATTTTTTTGTCCAAATTTAATGCTTTGTAAGATATAGTCATGGACTTTATGAAAAAAAAATTTCTTCCTAGGTTGCAAGAATAAATAAAGTAAAAAAGTCATTTTTCTGTGTTATTTAAACGGCAAAACTTCAGATTCGACGAAGGACCTCTTAAAATTGAAATTATGAGCTCCTCTTTTAACAGGATATTTGTTCGGACATATTCTACGATATTTTGGGCGGAGAGCAAGAAAAAAAAAATATCGAGTTTTTTTGAAACACCCTAATATATATATATATATATATATATATATATATATATATATATATGGAGGTGAGAGGGTAGCAGAAAACCCGAACGAAATTTTCCGAAATTTACCGAAATTGTCCGAATCAAACGCCGCGGCGCACAGCTCGAGTATATACTGACCACCCACGCAATCTATCTCGAACAGGATGTGTAGAAATAATTGCAAAGTTTATTATCCAAGTTGTATAACTGCAGCGATCAATTATCTTGAAAACGAAATAATAATTATAACCAAAAACCTGATAGCTGCGTAGATCCGGATATACGTGGTTGGATAATTTATTTCTCAAAACAAAGCATCGCTGGTACATACTTAAATTATAGTAGACGAGTCGAATGATATAATTAAAATCTCGTTTGCCGATATTAAATCCAGAAGATTGAAATCAGTTCGCGATTTTGAGTTGAATTGAACTCACGAGTCTGAAAAAAATAAGCAAAAAAGAAAAATAATTTGACCTAGAAAATTCGCATTGATTTGCGAAAAGAATTTTTTCTCTACCTACGAAAGGAGAGAGACGATTTTGTTCGCGGATCGGTTTGTTGAACGCTTTGGCCTGTGACTCTGATTTATTATAATCTCAACTTGAAACGCTCTTAAAAATTTTCATTATTCGTATCCGAATCCGCGGCCAATTATTGACAACCCGCCAAGCCAATTTTTACGTTCAAACTTACTTCGAAGTCTTCCGTGCACAAGGAGAGAATTGATGGGCGAGGATGAGGTGGTATTTGTAGCTCGGCCTAGCCTTGCCTAGCCTTGCCTTGCCTAACCTAGCCAAGCCAAGCCTAGTCTGGCGTAGCTAACCTCGAGAAGAGGTTAACCAATCGTTAATCTTGTTAGACAACCTCCAGCGCACCTACACCCTACCTGCCGCAGTCCTTATCCAATAAAGTAACGAAAGATCTTGGTCTGATTATTCCACTATTTTCCAAACTCGAAAATATATTTTCTGTTTCGTATCGGAACATAATCGACCAAAAATTAGCTAATTAAATCCAAATATTTTTAACGGATAAAAAATTTTTTGAAAAAAAGCTCCGACCAGTTACGATAAAAGGTTGCGAAAATGTCGATTATTTCGTATTCAAAAGATTCTTCATGGGCCAATAATTGTACCAAATATAATTGTTAGAAGATTCCAAACAACGTATCTCCGTATCGTGAAGATTAATCGATGATTACGTAATCAAGAAAGCTCACCAGAGCTTTGCGCTAATACAATGTGAAATTTCGTCAAGGTCCAGACAGTTTTTGGCAAACTTCAACCACCACCATTCGATGGCATAATTTTCGTTCTAAGTCTCTTTTTGCTTTGCAAGACGATATTCGACTATCAAACACTTCCTAGTATCACGTGCTGATTTTCTGCTTTTTCCGGGGATGGGAAAGATGTAAGGATCGATAAAGTTCGAGTTTTATTATGGAAGCCACATCTATCTTCGCTTCGTATATAATCGATCCGCGGGGCTGGGGACATTCACTAAAAATTTTCCAGCGAAATTTACACATTTTTTTCTATCACTTATCTATCGTTCATCACTGGATCAGGCTCAACGCGGCTGGACCTGTAATTAAATTTGTCTAATAATGTGGAAAGTAAAGTAAAAAGAAGGTAATAAATGAACGGAATGAAATGAAAAACGAAATAGCTGCAGTGTGTACGAAAAAACGTTGACAGCGCAGAAGACTCCGATCCAAAAGAATGCGGGAAAAAATTCTTGACAAATTATGCTCAATCTATCCAGCCGCGGTTTTATTATATCCATAAACTATGCGGCACTTAAACTGCACAAATGAGCCTAAGAATTCGAGATGTTAGGTCTGAATTTCTTGCTTTTGAACTGTAGAATATTTGAGATACTATTGAAAACGAAAAAAAATTTGGGAAAAGCCTATGAAATTGAGTTGAGACTATTTGAAGAAAAGATTGCCACCCACGTCGAAAGTTTGACGGTCAAGGTCAACCGAGGCATATACCCTCGCAGGGAATGTGATTATCCAAGTTTGTACAAAATTTTGTAGGACTAATGCTTAGGGCAGTCGTAAAGTGAGAGAGACAAAAATTTCGAAAGCTTTTTCATTCTTGGTCGCGGATAGGATTGAACATAATTTTGCAATCCCTCACACACGAGAACGTCGTGGGGTGGAAATAAAGCCCTTTCCAGCCCGCGTCCGCCTATAATACAACGGCATAACGACCATTCGATTAAACGATATAAATAAAGAGAAGAGGCGGAAGAAGAAATTTGCATCCGTTGGATTGAAGGCTGGAAAATATTTCGCTCGCAAGCACATTGATCCCCGCGAATCCTTGCGAGCCAGTCGTTGACTAACAATCGAATTGCTTAAAGGGAGCGACCGACGCAGAGCGTATGCGGGATAATCTATGGCGTTTTCTGCCTCCACAGTCGGTTAGCATCGATTTCCGAGCTACCCCCTCTTCCACTTCCCAGTTCTGGCTCCTCGGTCTCTAGGTACGCAGGCCGGCAGGGAGGCATTCCACCCTTTACCTCACCGTAGCGGCGCCGCGGGGTTACCCCAGCTTGCGCCATACTCAGGGCAAAACGCGTCATAGAGCGAATCTCTTCTGGTCTGCTTTGAGGGTTGGTGCAGTACCGTGGCGCCATCTATCGTAGGGTGAACCAACTACGTATATAGCAAACAGGTTCCAGGGAAAAGCTTTGCCGCGAAGCTTTAACCGTCAGGCAGCTGTATTACCAGCTTGAGACAATGAAAGAGGTCGGAGATGGTTAAGAGCTTGAGCTCGTCGACTCGAGAGGGTAAGTTGTTGCTACTGAAGTAACTAATATGTATACGAGGGTACGAGAGGACTTGCCCGGAGGCAAAGACGGGTTAAGTACATTTTAACAGCTGCCCTTAAGCCGGAGACGCGCGAGCTTTTACTCATTTCTTTTCAGTTTCTTTGTGGTTTTGATTTTTCATTTCATTTTTCTGTTTCTTTTTTTTTTCTTCTTCTTCTTATTTTTATTTTTTTCTATAGAACGCATTTCCGGCTCGACAGTATTTCAAACCTCAACTCAAAAAGCTATTAGTATCGATAAGTCATGAGGTTTCTATACGTGGCAAAGCGTTTAATAGCTTCAAGGGTACTTCCGCCGGGAAAAAGCACCCCCACGTACCTTGCTTGAGTGCGATACGGCTAATTAACGTGCGCCCAGTTTTACGACTAACTTTTTAATCTCAAGGTTACTTTCAAAAATAATTTCTCGAACGTGGTACAATATACGTTACGATACCTTCTCTTACCATTTTTTTTCATTTTTTAATTTTATTTCTTAATTACTTTTCCTTTTTTTCTTATTATTATTTTTTTCTACCGAGGACCTTGAACTACAGGAATAAGCTTAGGTAGGTATTATAAAATGACAACTTGTCTTGCGTACTAGTCGTGGGAAACGGGATCAAACTGGATTTCTATGGAATCACTGTATATTTAGAATGCCTCGAATATCGATCTCTCCGTTTTAGTTCTCGTCAACTATTTTACGTTTACGAACGTATACCAGAAGATTCTTCTTCAATTTATAGATTCCAGTCAATTTCTGTGTTGTTCAGAGGTCGGATAGTTTTTTCAAAAAGTTATGCAGTACCCGATAATTAGCAGAAAAACAATTTTTCGATTCTTACGCATCCGAAATCATTCCGCCTTTGAGACCAACAAAGAATTTCGAAAATTACGCAATCGGCAACTGAAAGTGTTAATGCCTGCGCGGTATGGCTGTCCTCGGGGCAAGGTCTTCTAACACGAGCTATGTAACTCGGCCGACATTTTTTAGTATTCATCAATACTGTGAAAAAGTTAGATTCGTGTGATTCCATCAATTCATTCACATCGTCAAAGACAAGGGTCCCCATAATAGCGATTCCAATATCGATTAGCAACAGATAAGCTATCGTGTGCAATTACAAATACTTCCTACTGTGACAAACCATGTCATAATATAACGGAATCTGATATCAATTATCAAATAGATAACAAAGATAATTATTCACAAGGATTTTGTTAACCCCTAACTTTGATATTCTAAAATACATCTAAAGCCAATTGAATCCAAATGGTAGAAATGCTCCCCTAAATCTATGGCTTATCTGTAAAGCTCAATCTCCATGTAAAGACAGTCCTGACTTACTACCGCATGTCTTACTCGAAAGCTCGACGGCACATGTCGTCTGTAGAAGCGTGACAGAGTGAACAAGCCACATACTCGAAAATGACGATACCGGTGGGTATTTGAGAAATGAATATTGACGCTTGATATGCAAACGCAAAAGACACTACGTATAGTGAAATGTCTACGAGGAGCCAAGGGGGTTTTTCTATACAGTTACGAAAACGACCAACTCTCAAGTATTATGTGTGTATATTCTATCTACTGATTACTATCACCGTTTCTTTCGTCGGGGGAACGAACTCCCGCCTCCCTGTCCTGGAAACAGAATCCCCGTCAAGTACAATCTGATGATCCACTCCAGCATCACGACGGTTGACCCTTGCCTCGCCAACGGGAGCTGCCAAGCAGAAAATGCACCGCACAGGGTTTGGACATCCGCATATGACCACTGAGCGGTACAGTATATACGCAAACTACCCCTCGGGCCGCCATCACTTATATCGTAACGATAATTCACCGTTATGTTGACATTTGACACCATAATCAGTCGCGTTTAGCTTAGCAGCTCCCAAGGCAATGCTTTCCAACATTAAATCTGAAATCTAGATTCATATTATCTTTTGCTGAAGATGGATTGATCAGGATGGAAGTGGACAAGTTCTAGCAGAGCTATATCACATCGTCGTTGATTCTCTGTTACCCTTTTTATTCGGGACAGTTTTCGTCGACATTCGTGTATTTCACTCTTAGCTCCTGAACTGTTCGACACTGCATGTCCAATACAGTTTGTTATCAAAGTTATATATCGGATAGCTTTTATCGATAGTTTCAGTCTCCAACTCCTACGTCTCGAAAGCTTGAAAGTTTCGACCGCGTAACAGATACACTATGTCATATGACTAAACGATCAGGTATCGTGATGCAAAAGGAATCAATGGATAAGACGGCCCCGAGGATTGGTTGTACGTATGAATAAAATCTCTCCTGTCAAGGATCATAGAGAAGTTTTTATTTCACGAAGCAGAAAGGTAGAGTCATTAGAGCGGCTTGAAAATTGCGTAAAACGAAGATTGGACAATTATTCACTCTCTGAAATGATCCTTGACAAATTTTATACGGTCAAAAGTATAGGTTATAAGTGTAATTTAGTCCGGTGTCGAGACTCACATGAAAATACAGCCAATGACAAGAACCGTCAACAATATCGTGTACGGTATGCAGACGTCACAAACACCGAAAAGTTTCAGCGCTACATTGGCGCATATCAGAACGAGCACCAGGTCCAACAACGAGCCACCTGTACCCATATCACTCGGTCATTTTAGTTTTTCACATCCGAATCCCCCTTCAGAATCTAGTCCAATGTCCACTACACAACGACCCTAAAACGGACCACCGTCCCCCAGCCAAGCCTGCCTACCACTGATCAGTCTTCACCTCGACACATGTCACATGTATGGAATATCTATTACCGTTTGTAGACGCAGTGCCGTAGCAATTAGTTGAGCAAAGTCTCGACTCTGAAATAAGAAATACATATGCACAAAGAATGTGTCGTCGAGAATCGTCCAAGTAGAAAATGAAAGATACCCAGAAATCAAAGCTCTGGTTTGGTTGACAGTCACGATATTGAGAGTGAAACATTGATCTGTGGATTTAACAGCAGAGATTTAGCTGATCACCTGAATAAAAGTCCGAACAATTTTCAGTAGTATCGAGTGCCATGTGATCAATATGAATATTATGCAAACCCCTGTTGATCCTGAACCAATGAAAGATTCCGATTCAGAGTACGCGGATCTTTGGGGGCTGAATAAAACAGCCCTGTGAATTAAAACAATGTGTATGTTTACTTCACGAAACCACTTTTAAGGTTTCTTAAACCCCGCAACCATGCATCGAGGGAGGATAAACGTTGGCCGAGAAGGGGTTGGCATTGGTTAGGTTATGAGTCAGGTCTAGTTAGGTCGAGTCTTAAGGTCGGGGTTGGGGGTTGGGGGTTGGGCTACAACCTTGTAAGGGAATATGATTACATAACGCCGACTACCTGCGCTATGCTGATTGTTGTTATTCATGTATCCATTTTTCTCGTCATATAACTTTACCAGGAACATCAAAGAGCCTTTATTATACCCTTAACAAAAACGAGCAGATCCACTGATACACTCAAACGGACGAATCAAAAGAAACTTTATTCGCCCGTTCTACTTTCAGGGCAATTCCTGCCTCGTAAGATACGTTCAGTAGCTAACGAAATTACTAATTGACTCGTGTAACCATTCAAGTAATATAATTGCACTTGTATAGTCAATCTTCTACGGTGCATCTCCTCAAGAGTTTGCCACTGGAAGATGGCATCCTATTGAATCGTGATATTTCATTTGGAGACAGATTTCATTGGGCAAAGTTAAACGAAAAGGGAAAGACGGAATGAAAGCATTTCAAATAAGATGGCAGAGATAGTCTGGAAATTAAATTCCATCTACTTAGGAAGCCACTTGCTTTGTTCTTTCCTTATAGCCGGATGTATGTTTCAATATTGTAAATTATTCCCGAGTTCCAACTAATCTTAATGATTAAACTTTCAGCTATGACAATGATGCGTGAAAATAGTTGATATTAATTTTCGCCCAAGTTAATCTCTGTTGTTTTCGGGAGGAAAAGGATGCTGTAATAGCGAGCAAGCCAAATCCCCTCAGCGATAAGCCCAATGTGATAAAGTTCACGGTATCTCATTAAACTGTAGAATGGGGGTCAGCGAAGAGGTGCTCGAAGATACAAGATCAGAGTAAAGGCAAGATCTTACAATCGCGATATGAGTGTTTCTAGTGACATAAGCTAAGCCTGCATCAAAGAGTGCGGATAAAAATACTTCCGCAAATCGTCTTTCCACATCCTTTATCTGATCGCAAGTCTATCTGTGCATCGAACATCAAACATCCCGAGAGATGAAGCGATGTCGCACGCTATTTCAGTTTTTATCAGTCTCCACACGAGGAAAACTGTCCACTCTGACACAATGCATACGATAACACCCACATGGTATACCGAATGCTGATAAACAGCTCGCAGCCAGTACAAACACACCGCGCTAAAAATGTCTAGCTTATATTATATTTGATGTGAAAATATCGTACCGCGAATCTTTACCTATTCATCAAATTTTTCCCGAAATTATTTATAGCTTGACCCAAAACCCGGAGCTATTTGATAGAAAATTTTATCGAAACCGGGCGTTTTAACTTGCCTTGAACTGCAGGCTCACTTTATCGACCCAGAAACTCCTACCGTATACGGTGGTAGGTACGTCCTGGTTATTCAAGGAGAACATTTCTCTAGCTGTCCGCCAAGTTTCCGCTGGCTTCTTCGATTACGATCAACAGGGTAGCATATTAGAACTCAGGGTCAACCCTGCATACTGTTTATTGGCCTCGGAGAGATTAGACGTTAATTATAAGCGTCTGAAATAATTATACCATCGTGGTGTCTGCGGATCTACGAGTCATTTTTAACTCATAACAGAATCTCATACAGTTGCAGATCCACGCGAGAATAATCGGTCTTTTTAAAATTTTGATAATCAGACAGCCTTTACGGAGTTAGATTTTTCTGCCATCATTATTTAGCAAATTTTTAACATTTCTCCACGCGTTTCAACGCAAATAAACGTCCTTATTTTCAATGCAGCATAACTCTGTTAACAATGCTGCAATGGAGTCGATATATTCGATTTTTGTTCTTTTCTCTATCCTCCGTGGAAAGAACTTTCAAAAAATACACACTATTTCAAAGCGTGACGTATGTTAATATAGTGCCGAAAGGGAGGTATACACGTATCATTGACTGAACAGAAGACTCCAAGTCCTAAGGCATGGACGTAATTTTGTTAAAGGGGAACGAGTTCAACTACCTCGTAGAAGTAGGTGTAGTTTTTCAGTCAGATCTTAGTTTGCTCAAGAACTTTTCACTTCAGACTCAAATAGGTGCGACTGTATTTTTTACACAGTATATATGAATAGTTAACGCGAGCGGCGACCTGTGAAAATAGTGAATAGATCGATGTAACCGAACGTCGCGTTATCTCTCGATCCCGTCATAAATATTTATTGCTGATTTCGGGTGATCAAGCGGTTTCGATACTTGTTAAGCAGAAACGAGTAGAGATAACTGCAGTGAACCTGTCGACAAGGGATTGAAATGCTGATGAGCGAGAATAAAACTTTGAAACGTGTTTCTACTTTTTTTTTTTTTTTTTGGCTCATCAATATCACGACTCAATTTTTTATTATATCCATATGACAGAGAAAGGAATTTAATATCCCAATCTACTCTGAGAAAATAAGGACAAACTAGCGGCAGGGGAGTCAGAGAAATGATGGAGAGAATTTCAATACGAGTTAGGTACCGAAGACAATAGGGTTGAAAAAAAAAAAGAAGAATTAGAATAAGACATGTTTGAGAATGAAAAACTTCGGAGAGTTTCTAAAACTGAAAAATCTCTCGTTGACGTTGAAGATAATGGACCGACGTACGTGAAACTCCATTCGATAGAAACCCAAGAGATTTCGCTGCTGCAACATACTCGAATTTTATCACTTATTATTGACTGCTTCAGCTCTGGGGAAATATTTTGTACGATAGTATAAGTTACAACTACGTCAGCTAGCTACAATATGAAATTCACCCCTCACCGCTATAGGCTACTTCACTAGCTCTAGGAGGCAAGGAGACGCCCAGGGAGACTGCCAGAAATCGATAGTGACTTTCTACCCCTTGCCCTACCAATCAAGGCTCCTAATTACTGTCACGAAAGCTCCTAATTCGATTAAATCTAGTGCTAAGAGCAAAACGCTGTGAAATGCATTCGTAGCCCAACTTGAGTGGATGATACCAAAATTTCAACCATCCCTGGATTGATCTCCCCGATTATATATTGAACAACCTACAAGTATGAAAAGTTTTTCTCCAGTAAATAATCTCAAGTTACAGTTTTGGCAAATAATTTTGTTGATGGGTTCTTAAAATATCGACTCTGACAGGGTGATAAAAATTAATCGGCATAGATTATTCCTCCACTTCACTCCACTGCAATATCGGTGCACCACAAATCACGCCGAACAAAGGTGGCCCCTTTTATCACGTGCAGAAACCTCTTGTATCATTTGTGGATGGTACCCGTGAGGAATTCGCGTGGAAATTTTGATTAATTTTTATCGTTACTACCGGTGATTTAATTATTTTTTGAAAAATTTTCCAAATTTATTCAACCGCCGACATCATGATGGTCATCAATCTTTCGGGTGAATATATAGAGAGATTATACTTCAATCCCAGCACATCTACAACTAACACACGGCTACTTAGGATCCCCCAACCCCACTAACATTTGGTTGGGATAACAAACAGATGGTGAATAAATAAACCCTAGTCTATAACAATTCGCGTGACTCGAAAATACGGCAAAACAACTACCTAATGTAATAAGTCTGACTCGAGGGTTGCCATAACTTTTTTTTATCAAAGAGAAAAAAGTTATCGCAGTTGGCGAAATTTTCGGTGGTGGGAACGAAATCCTGTTTATAATTTCCATTCCGTATTGATGGCAGCAGACGAATACGTAAACCGTGGAAATTATTGTAATCAGTTTCGTTCTTTGGTGTTTCTAAGTGGCAATTATCGCGGGGTGTAATTCGAGGGTGTTATTGAAAAATTCATGTGTACCTAATTGTATTTTAATCACAGATGGAAACGGCGAATTCGAAATTGCTCGTTCGTTTCGATTGCAAATCAATAAAAGCAGTCATTCAAAACTAACGTGTTTCGTTGCAAGTCAGACAGAGATGACCTCGATGTAATTTACGACCTGAAACTACGTAGCAGTTTGACCAAGGCAGCTGAAAAATAGCTTTCGTGTTCAACTAGATTTTATTTGCGTTCTAAAGCTCGAGAAAGGACAGGTGAATTGTAGTATAAGTTTTCGGATTGGCACTAATAGAGACATGGATGGAGCTGCAGGAGGGAAGACAGAAATGTTTCATGAATGCAACTTCTCGTATACTTGGTTCCAAATAGAAGTATAGTCGATCATCGAGAACATGGTATATGTAAAAAATTCCTCGGTCTAGGTACAAAAATGTACATTTTTATTTCGGGGAATTTCGATTTTCAATTTACATCCTATTTACTCAACGGTGAAGACTCTCGTAGAGAATCTTGACGAATCATTTTATTCTTAACGGAGACAGTGCACTATGCTTGGTATACCCTTTACATATGATATACTTGGTGCAAACAGGTCAACGCGTATACAGCAGTTTACAAACATGGCTAGCGTCCGCAGGGAATCAAAAGATAAGAATCTTCGTGGTACGTTCTAGATTCTAGAATAATATCTGTGCAACGATGTTGTTGTACAATCCAATTGAATTTATAGAGAAATTTCGACTGTAAGTTCGCTTGATTTCCGTTCCATACCCTGTTGGAAAATACCAGGTTGAAATCGAGCTCGTATCCCAGCTAGATCACGATAGGATTTTGGAACAACACTCTGTATAAATCCAGCTTGGGTTCCAAGAGGATCGTGCTCAAATTCCTACACGATCCTAGATGAGCTTCTATAAGGTCATAGCTGGACTTGCATCGGATCTTCGGGTTGGGTTCTCATCAAAGCCCAGCTAAGGCGGAATTCCTTGCAGTGCAAGAGGATCATATGGATCATCAGGTGAGCGGCCCAGATTCCGAATGTTTAAAAAAAGAAGCTAAGCTCTGATTTTCACAAAAAAATGAAATTACAACTTGACAATATCACGAGGACAGTTTGGGCTTTGTTGAACAAAAAATATGGATTTTTTAATGCCGAAGATCAAGACGTACGTTTTTGGTTTTTGATTGATTTGATTTGGATGATAAATTCTACTCATCATCAGTGGATCGAGACTTCTGATCTTCACCAGTAAAGTATCAGTATTGTCGTTTGTTCTGTTAACATCCGTTTTAATATCCATACGAAATTTGATTCATATAGATAAAGCACAAGTCGATACAGGGTCTGCAGAAACTGGGACAAAGTAAAAGAAGAAAAAAATCTGCCATTTTACTTACAGCGTCTTTTACTTCACAGAAAAAACTTCTCTTCGATTATTCAATGGCGTATGCTGATCGTTATCTGGATACCAACAATCATGTACATTATTCTATGCAATGTTCTGCTTTCTAGTGAAATCTAGTGATCGGTAGGTAGGGATCTATCGATCTCAACTTGCATGTATTCGATATAACAAGGGGTCCCTGAACGGATCCACTCACCAAGAAGCTATCATTATTATTATCACTCAGATTTAGTGATAAAATATCTAGGCATATGGTGCTGATGGGAAACGTTTGAATAATCAATTTTTATCCAATCATTAATGGTGTGAAATCTGTTCAGATTTCTAGGTGTGAATTCATACATCGAGAGAGGGAAATTTTGTATATAAATATATGTACATCCTTTATTATCAATAATTAAGTAACATGGTAAGCAGGTACAGAAAACATTCCAATATGAAAGCATTCATTTCTGCCGAATCATGTGCTGGCGTAAAATAATAAATAAGAAACTGGAATCTCGTTTGCATGTTGAAAGCTAATGAAACTAAATACCTAAGCCCCGGTTGACGTGATCACCCCAAACTTTCAGGATCGTTTATATTTGATCAGCACGATCATGGCCACCCGGAAGCTTGTCAATCGCCTCTTTACGTGCGTCAAATTAAATTTCAAACGGATGTATAATTTGAGTGCTTTCTCATGAGCTCAAATTTCATCTTTAGTATGAAAGCTCTGCCTCTCTTGATAATATAACTGCCAAAGGATCATATTGGGAATTCATGAGATCGAGTCCATGAGCCGCAGGTACATTTCATGTATATGTATGTTAAAAAGCGTCGTTATAAGCGCAAGTGGGTGGGGTTTGCTCCAATTAAAGCATCCATCTCAATCCAAACAACCGCAGACATCGCGACAGCAGCTCGTCTCGAACATCCTTGAGCCTGGAGCCTTGAGCCTCATGGTCTCTGCAACCTTTAAGCTTTCAGCCCTCAGCCTTTAGTTTGATTCAGCCTTTGCGTCGAATAAGCATTTTTTCTCCCGTGTTCAGGGAGCTCAATGCTCATTCCAAAAGTGTTATAAGCGCAGCACCAAAGACATCGACATCGGATTTTGGCACGATCGGGTAAAGCAGCAACCAGCCAAATCAGCAGCGGTCCAACATCAAACAATGCAAGCGAGTGTGTCGTGGTGCGGAATGGTGCTTTTATATGCCTGTGCCGTGCCTGTGCAGGCTGTGGCTGTGCTGCGTGTATCAAGTCAGGGTAGTTTTCTGGGTCGTCGGCTCAACCCGGTGGGATCCGAGGAGCGCACTCTCGAGGATATCGCACGGGACATAGAATGACTCTGTGAACATTGCGTACAGACAAAGCGTGAGTGAGGGTATGAGAGTCATTGTGTATCATCGTCACAGGTAAGACTCATCGCTAGGGTATGACGTTCGCGTTTTACATATACACAGACAGGTGCAGGTACTCCATGTAAAGAGAAACGAACGTTTAAATGTATAATCGGCTCCACGAAGCAGAAAATCAATTTGTTAACAGAGATGACGCGACCAAATGGAAAAATGGCGAAACGTCGTACGTCTAGCTTGAACCTTGGGAACGTAAATGCAAGATAAGGACGTACGGGATAAGGAGGACCAAGGCACAAGGATATTGTGAATACTTTCTGTGTCATACAAGTTTATGTTTCAAGTGTATTATGTATAATCTTACGCTGTTAAAAATTCCGCTGTTAAAAATCTATAGCGATACGGATTGATAGGTGCAGTGCGTCGTGGACCACCCCGTTTCTTGTTCGACTATTGACACAACGTTTCTTCTAATGAAGTTGAAATTGAGACCGCTGAATTTCTAACAGTGTATTCGTATGTATATATGTAAAAAAAAAAGGATTGGGATAAGTGATCGTTCTTAACTGTAAGAAAACGGCGTATGGGACCAGTTTATGGCACCCTCATACGCCTTGAGTCATAAACTTACCGCTGACGCGTCTTGACGCGTCGGTATCTTCTAAAATCATTGGATGTAGCGTCATTGGGGTCGAAGCCCCGGCGATGCTTAGGAGGTGATGACATGGCCGTCTTTGCGGATCCGTTAACCGTAGCGTCCGCGTTATTGTTATTGTGAATGTGCAACACCGTCAACGGGGGTGGCGAGGGCAATGCAATTGCGGGGGGCGTCGTCGGCGGGGGACAACAACGGCACGCGGGGGCTGGCGACTCGCCGATGACGAGAACTCGCTCCCCGTGGCCGACGTGGTGTGGCACGATGTTAAGCTCGTGCCTCGTCGCCCGCCCGGCGCCTGGCCCACCCATTCAACCCGATGCTTGTCCTCAACCGACTCCACCTTTTGGTCCCTGTCTCTCTCTCTTTTCGAACCCCTATCCCTTCTTCACTATCTCTCTTTATTTTTTCGCGTCGCTTTCGTACGATGCTTTATTAGCTTTATTTTTTACCCTATTTCACCCCTCTCCCCGTTGCTTCTTCTCCCTTGCTCTTTTGCTATCTATCTATCTATCTATCTGTCTGTCTACGTCTGACCACCTCGCCTTTTTCGGTGTGCGATATTTTTCGCTTTTTATTTTCTCCCTTATTTTATATATTCTTTCTGTCTCCGGGTCTGTCCTCGTCCGTAAAGAACGACGGCGCGCCCCGCGGTCTGGGCCGCCTAGACGACGGCGTCGGACGGTCTCCTTCGTTCACGCACCCGGAGTTACTGCCCTCGCGGTGATACCGGGAGAGGGTGTCTCGTGGCTCGGCGCGTGGCGTCGACGGGGTTGGCGACGGAGTCGCGCCGAGGGTGCGCGAGTCAGGTCAATACCGGAGACACAAGCGCGCTACTATACAGCGTACAGCTACCACCCTGATGACAGAGATTCGAGCAACCCCAACGAACGATTCCACCGCAACTTTTTCAAATATCTCTTATTGGATCGAAGATCGATTCTTATACGGCCTAAATATCATGCGGTTTATCGGATGACGGAGAATCGATTACGGTAAATTGTTGAACGACGATTATCAAGATAATCGCTCGCTCTAAAAACCCGCCGAATATCGAAATTCAAAAACTTTATTCACGGCCTGCGAGACGCAGACTAGAAAATCACTGTTTTAATTCCGGATAAAAATTGTGGGAAACGTATTGCGATAAGAATTAAACGACTATACTCTATTGATACGATAATCAAACGAGTACTCAAACCAACCGTCAATTCGATCCAGGGTAAAAAGACAGTGCGGACAATAGCTGTTACGATATCTCGATAAGTTCCAAATTCAATGTCGATTTCGGACGCGACGTTGGCGACGCCTAGTGCCTATCTAGAACACTGCCTCCCCCGTAGTTCGAGAACCCTTATTCAGCAGTCGGGGATGCAGCGTGGCGCTACTCCTCGCGCACTTTCGAAACCTGCAGGGGTATTATAGTCTGTGGGAATATTCCACAGATGTCGTCAGCTGCGCCTTCCGCTTTCAAACTTCCGCGTTCCCGTTTCCGGATTCCGGTTTCCCGTTTCCAGTCTCCGGTTATGCCGTTCGACTCTTCGCTTTTGCGGTTTCTGTCTCACGATCTCGCCGAATCTCAACTTATTATAAACCAAGTTCGATCGGGTCAAATTGGCTAAGACTTCCGGACTCTAGAGTATATAATGCAACCGGTCGATGACGAGGCACCTGGTGCGACGGCTTGGGAATGACTGACGGTTGATAGGCCGGCTCCGCGGTTCTCCGCCACCGACGAAGATTGCTTCGCGTGTATTCGACGTCCCACTACCTACGGGGAACCTATAGGGTATACAGCACGTAGCACCCTGACACGGAGAGGCCACTAGGAGTCGGTGGCCGCGCGGGTGACCCTGGTTGTCGACCGTATCGGCGCCGACGCCGCTAGAACGGTCGTCCGCCTTTACCTGCCTTGATACGACACACACACACACACATATGAGAATATACATCCGCACCTGGCGCACACGCGACACTATGCCGGCGTCAATAAATGTGGAAAACATAAAAGAGAGAATAGAAACAAAGAATAAATAGGAGAAGAGAAGCAGTATTAACCAGACCCAAGAAACAGAGTTACGCGGTACCCGCCACCGTCTTCCTGACACAATACATGCCCGAAAGACATCGATGACCCCATGCTGCATAGAAGCGACAAATTGAGTCAGCTGGATGAAACGAACCCCTATTTGTCGCGGGAATAATTTAGTTGATTTTTTGGAGCTTTTTGGAGCTTAGGGTAAAAAATGTGACGAGAAAGCTTACGACGACGGAAACTTGTCTTCCGCATATTCTTGTTTTAATGATAATTTTCAATTGAATATAATGCAATGTTGTTTCGAGCAAATTGTACATGCGAAGCTTGCAACATAAAAACAATAAAATGCTTGGTCGATCTCTTATCTATCGCTCGCGTATATGATTCCAATCCTGGTCAGCGAGGTAGCAGACCTATTCCTACGTAGTATATTATGTATACTACGTGCTAAGCCACTGTGAAACAGGAAGTAACTGTATAGTGTTTCTATAGCAAAAGTCTGCGATTATCCGCAGGCGATGTTCGAACCCGCAACCCAGGTCAACGTTATGAACTTTATTCCTTTTACATGCCGCGAAAGTAGGCTTTGCTACCCCGCATTTCTGTTAACGTAATTCATGGACTTCTTTTCTTGAGGCTACCTCGGCGGACGTGATTTACTCCTTCAGTTTTTGTCCACAATTTGTTATTGTAGGATATCGATCATACCGAATAGGAAAAAAGGGAATTTCTATGTAACAATACATGTACAGGTACAGGTATATCTATACGCTGAATTCGAAAACCAAAAGCTGCTCAAAAAACGTAATTAATCAAATCTGAAAGGCGATGGCGAATCCTTCTCAAAGTACAAAAGTATACATTAATTAAGAAAAACAGGCTCATATATAAATGTTATCATTAGTTTGTAGAGATCGTAACAATTAGTATCAATCCGTTCCACGGTTGCGGATGGACCCGTGATCGCGCTGGCTTGGAGTTCAATGTTCAAAATGGTACCTAAATGATGTCCGGAATAGGAGATCAAGAGTGATTAAACCAATTGCAGGTGAAATTAGGTCAATTCTATATAGGAAATCTAAAGCAAGTAGGTACGAGTAAATCTTCATTGTAAATGCGCATAAATTTACGTTCGTTTAAAGTTGTCGTCAACGCCGTGTTACAGGATTCGTGGAGTGCGCAAGCGATAGATTTAGCAATTGGTTTCTCGTACCTAGTGCCAGATGGCGAAAGCGCAGCCTTTCCCTCGTTTCGAGAGCTTAAAAACCGCTAAGGGCTAGCTACTTCGCCCCTACGTTTAAGGGCGTCTATACTGTCCCGGAGAATTAACCCTTAAGAAAAAGACTTTCTATTGAGCTACACATACGTACATGTGGCATATCGACATTTACTTCAAATGGTCGTAGCTATACTTTACGTTGAACAAATAAAGCGGACTATTCAACCGTCAAATATCGATCTGCTATTAAATTACTTACATACATGCACCAGTGGCTTAGATATTTCTAGGAGGTAAATAAACGCAGAACGGATATGATAAACGGCTCAAATCAGAATTTGTCAATTGTTTTTTTTTTTTTTTTACCCGCTAAAATTCCAGTCTCAAAATTATTGAAATCGGGGGTGGGTTATATAAATTTTCGTCCGAATTTCGACGGTAGGGAATCTGCACCCTTGCAATATCAGTGTCAACGGTCGCTCTCCGGCTTTCAGACATTACCATCTTCTCTGTCTCAATAGTACCGTGGAATCTTTCCCTGAATTATCAATTTTTGATAAGAATGAGTGGAAAATCTCTGAATTTTATGGTCGAATAAATCAACAAAATTTGACATCAGCTAGAATTGTACGACTGTTTGAAATAACGCGGAGAGTTTTTACTCGTATTTTACCCGGACTATGGGAAAAGTTGAGATTAACAACTAGCGAAATCCCTTCGGCAAGAACAGCGAATAATTTGATTAAATATTTGGGGATAAATATCGATAGAATAGACTGCGGACGAGTTTGGGTAGAATTTCAGTGATTAAAAATAATGTGAATTATTAATTCATTGTAATCAGCAATTTCTGAATTTCTTGTAGCCGAAACGGAGTATAATTGGATATTTTCTTACCCGTTGAATTTACTAATCATCATACAATAACTGAGAGCCTGACAGCTGTAACGATACCGACGAAATTCTCAGCATTCTTATTTGAATTCGCATACAAAACGAGATTCATGTAAATTGTAAATCTGTTTCGTAGAATTTGAATAAAAAAAAGGAAAAAAATCATCTTCGTAAAGATAACGCGTTTTTATTTTATTTTTTTTAATTTTTTTTTTAATATCACCTTTTCCAGTAGACATCGATCTCTTATGTCTATAGGTCATACGTCGTATATGTAGATATATACACATACACGACGTATGCCAGATCTGGTGGTCGGGAATTATCTCTGACAATGAAAAAATGTACACATCGAAAAGATAGCTATATGAACGAATTCGTGACAGCTCCAACGGCGAAATATTGATGATATCCTCGCGCGTGAATTCATAGCCCAGCATTTAATGACCCAAATTGGTCCAGAATAATCGCCACCGCTCATCCCAGAGTTATTACCGATAGTGAATCGATTCTGTCAAGTACAAAGGGCGCCAATATCTCTTCGCAATAAAATTTCTACCCTCTCACCAACCTCTTTTGTGTAGAAGCTCGGAAAAATACGTGAAGGAAAAAAAAACGAAAATAAATAATCGATAACATCGTACAAGGAAAAAGTCGCGCTGAGCCAAATCACGCGTACTGTGTATATTATATATATACGTATATACCGTCGCCGATAGTGCAATACCGCGTAACTACATATTGCAATGCCGCGTAAGTACAAAAATATCAAAAATGAGATTTGGTTTGCATTCTATGTAAATATAAAAAATACATAATATGAATACCAAATCTCATTTTTGCTATTTTTATACTCACGCGGTATTGCACTATCACCGACGATACCTATATCGAAGATCACGCTTCAGAGTGAAGTATTATAAAAGCGGCAAAATCACTCCAGGGTAAAAAGCCAAGAGATGAAGAGAAAGAAAAAAGACTGGGAAGGGGATAAGGAGATGAAAGTAACACCTATATAAAAACTTAAAAGAGAAAAGGTCCATTTGTATACAGCCTTGGTGATAAGTAACCTCCCCTGACGCCAACACTTTATGTAGATCGCGATTATGCACAGACTTTTTGGCACACCGAAGATACACCTAGTGTATAACATGCAATTTGATACACATGACGAGCGTTGTGAGTAATTGAGTTTTCCACTAATCTGAAATCCGTAACAAATTTTGTTCGTTTAAAGATTTGAAATCCTCGTCCCGATATTTGAGAAAGGTTCAATCCACTTTGAGACTTGCCGTGGTACATCAAACAGTCGGGCGTTGCTGATCCAGCTTATTTTCCGCATGTAGTTGGTCAAACAGGGTTAACCAGTCTTTCATGAATTATTGAAAATGAGTGGTCATTACCTGCTCGTACCTGCGGATGTTTGAGGACGGCGGAGCTCCCCTGGGAGAGCCCAGCATGGCACTTCTCATTCCAGCATGCATCGCGCCGGTTCTAGCACCACCAGCACTACCCTGATGACGGTACGGATAACCGTGGTGTCCCTTGGACCAGTCTAGCCCATCATCACCCCCGGCGTTACCCAACGATGGTAAGATTATATCGTGAATTTTTGCTACCCCGTAAAGTTTAACTTGTTAAATATATGTCTTTCGAATGGCGAGTCGATCGACTCGAAGGACTATTCATCCGTCGTCTTTTCTCCGATCTCCTTATCTCCTAGTTTACCAACACCACAGACACTTGCCCATTAGAAGATTAACGGTAAATTAATTTAGCCGAAATGAAACGATTTATCACCGATTTTCACGAGACACTTGTCTCAATTACTGATTGATTAATATATTGGTCCAGATCTTGCGACTGTTCAGTTTGAAACGAATAATTGTTTTTCCTCAATCAGGAGACAAAGAGAAGTTTTTTTTTAAATCTTTTTCTTTCAGTGACAAACTTCCAGATTACCCAGTCAAAAGAATAATTAAACCGTGAACATTCGAGTGAACGTGACGTTTGCACTTCGCTTGACAAATCTAACTCGACTTGGTTCGTTTTTTTTTTTTTTTTTTTTTTCTTTTCTTTCTTTTTCTTTGGCTCAAATAAATACGACCTACAAATTTCCAATAAATTTTTCTAGTTATGTAACCCGTGAACCGAGGTAATAGCAATACCCGACGTTATGCCAAAAAATATTACGGATGTATCGAGTATCCGCAACGTCGCGTATCGTATAATTCCGAATACGTATAGCCTGATGCCTCTAACTGTTCGTTTTTCGCCAATTTTTTTTTTTTTTTTTTTTTCCACCTTTATCCACGTTATTTTTCATACACAAGGAAAGTCGAGCATCGCAAAGGGTTGACATTAATTAGCAAAAACCTAACCACCCCCAACTTTTTTACCACCCTATAAAAGATTTCATCGGTCACTCGATAACGAAGAGAGAGTTAGACACGCCCGTGCAGTGTCGAACGAAGAAAAAAGAAAAAAGAAAAAAAGGAAACTTTCAGCTCAAGAAATAGTATTAAGCAAATTTAAGTCAAGCTCGGAATTCAGACTGTCAACCATATTCCTATCCCCTTTAGACCACGTGTATAAATCTCCGCTGTGTTAGTAACTATTCTGTTTATAAAATATCAGATATATAAACAAACTAGAGATCATTGCCAAAAAATTCTACGCCACTTCTATAAGTCAAAGCTTAATATTATATCTGCCTATTATAAATTTTCCCCGCAAAAAAAAAAAAAAAAAAAACTAAAAGGAACAAAAAATTTTCGCCAGTAAAACTTCCAGCTATGAAATTTTCGGTTTGAATCGATGATTAAATATGATGGATGCGATTGTCGCGCGCAATTATCAATTCACACTCTACGTGCTCTATGGTCGGTTCTTTTATTACTATTGTTTTTATTATTATTATTATTTTTTTTTTTTTTTTTTTTTCTTTTTCTATCCACTTAGACTAACATAACTGAAAAATTTTGTCCCGTAATTGAAAACCCGCACAAAATTGGTCACGATTGTCATAAAATTGGCACAAAAATTTAAACGACGACGCTGGGCTTTACGCTCACACGATTAGTTCTGAATTACAGCGCTTGTCAGGTTGACAACGAGTGCTCGACCCAACGTGGAGGTCGCCGAAGCAAACTACTGTTTCTTAGGATAGTTATCTGGGAAATTGGGATTCAGCACTGGACCTAGACAACGGTCGACGGTTGGTCGGGAGTCCGACAACGTTTCTTCTCGAAGAGACGCTCGACAATAATGTACCTCACTGTTGAAGTGCCCTGGTCAAAATACCAGCCTAACAAACTAACATAATAATCAGGAAC
This sequence comes from Tenthredo scrophulariae, assembly GCA_963978835.1. NCBI lineage: Eukaryota > Metazoa > Arthropoda > Insecta > Hymenoptera > Tenthredinidae > Tenthredo > Tenthredo scrophulariae. Next base: position 23,555,603 of record OZ022229.1, read on the forward strand.
GTACCATTTTATAAGGTTTAAGATCAGCTTTCGGGAACCCCCAAGTGACCAGTGACCAGCACAGTCCCGTAATACCGTGAACGGATTATTTCCCGGGAGTGTAAATTCATTTCAGGAACTAGGGAGGATTAGCTCAGTTTTTGCTACGCAATCAGTCGACCGTTCACCCCGTCTAGAAAAATATTCATTTTGAATCTATAATAGACTGAGGAGCCAGCGGTCTAATGCGAATCATTTAAAACGAGGCGAGATATAACAACTGATGAGTGATGGAAATTTGACAATTTCATCTTCAGATCCGGCGACTGAATATCAAAGGCAGAATTTTTTGATATCTTGAGAGACAGGGATCATAACGACACGCCAAAAAGGAATTTATGGCAAAAATTGACTCAACATTTGATTTTCGACTTTACACAAGGGTCACATATAAACATCCTACGGCCCTGTTTTATTTGAGTGTCTGGTGGGTGGAGGGAATTTATATTTTGGAAACAGAGGTAACGCCTGGTCTGGGAATAGCCTCACGAGCGGACGAACGTTCGGACGTATAGAACGCGTAGACGTATGCACGTTATGCCAGACACTCGTACAAACATTTACCTATATATAAATACATGTCAATGTGTCGGAATGCGTATACGGTAGAGCTTCGAAACCAGCAAGGCTAGCCCATAATAACCCACCTAGAATCTAAATACGTTCACATATGGGTATAAATACATGTGTTGCTAGAAGGCGACTAGGACTGTGCCATTTGCATATAGAAATAGTTTTTTTTCGCTAAAAGTCGATAATAAAGTCAGAAGACCATCGCTGGCAGGTGGTCTGGCAAAAATTAGTCAGAATTGATAGCGTCTCTTCCATTTATCTTTTTCTTCTTTTTTCTTTTTTGGTACCCCATCGACATTTTTGGAAGGGTGGGGGGTGAGTAAATTTTGGCCTCAGGAGAATATAACATAGTATGTGTCGAGGTCAAAAGTTCGAACCGATAATATGAGTGGCTCGATACAGGTATATCTATTTATATGTGAACATTCGTATAATAAGTCATGGATTGAGCGCGCGGAAAGCTCGAGAGGGTGAAAAATGACTGTTCAGATAACCCATCGGGGTATTTCCGGCTTCTGGACGTCCTTGAGGGACGATTTTTCTGGTAATCCACACTGTGCAAGAATCTTGGCACAGATTTATACCGTCTAGGTTCGTTCGAGAATTAGGTACCCTAACGCAGTTACGTTACACGTATACATACGTATCTAGGCATATGTTACACGCATGTATAAAATCTACGTACGCGATCCACCGCAAGCTTTTTATTACCGTAAAAATCACAATGCCGAATATACGTATGCGTAACAACCATCAAAGACATTGGGATAATATAATTACCAATTTTCTACACTTGGTTAGACATGCCAAACAAAACATGCCGTAAAAATCTTAACGATCTTCTCGGCTACGAGCCTTTTACGAAACGTCTAATTTTGTCAAAAACACTGGCACAGGGTATGACGGTCATATTCCAGTGGTTGAGTCGACTGGTTGGACATTTCTAACGATGAATTCAACCTGAACAAACAAAATATCGAGGATTTAAACACTGGTATAAAACCATTCCCATTTTTGTTGCAAGTCGTAGAATTGTGCAGAAAAATGACAGGGTGCAAGTTCACCAAAATGACGAGACGCAAAAATCTGGAAGGCGTTTTGGACTTTGCGAATTCAAAAACTAGGTAAAACCTAGTCTGAGTTAGTCACAAAATTTTTGTTCTTTCTTTAATTTTCAAATTTAGTGAACGAACCAAGTTTTCGACTTTATAAGAACAAAAAATGGTATCTTGACAGTTACAAACGTTCTACCATAACATACTTCGATCATATTTGAGTTGTCTTATGTTGTTCAGATGAAAAGTAGCTTTCTATTATATACATATAGTTTTGAAAGCGTGATGCTGCGCGCGGTTATTCGTCATCCCCTATAAATCCGCGCCCTTGTGCCTGTGGGTAACCATGAATAAGTGATACTCGCAATTAATCTTGCCTTCCACCCTACACAACCGCGCACCCGTTGTACACGCATTGACCCAAAACTTCAACCCGCAAACAGACTACCGCTGGTATTACCTGTGATCAAATAGATTAGCGAGATAAATACCTTGGGGTAACGGCGAGTGCTTTCTTATGCAATGGTTTAAAGAAGAAGATTGAGTCAATCTCGTGAATCCGAAGTGTTTTTACCCTCGTACCTATGTATCCATTCTGAAATCAGAGTGAATCTAATGCCTCGGTTAAATGCGAGGCAGTAAAATTTTTCCTGAGAAAAGTACCCCGCACTTTTAACTTCCCGTTTCTCTGTTTTCAGAGGAAAAAGAAAGTTTTTTAATCACCCCGGAGATGAAAAGTTGAGTTTTTACCAGATCCTCACGTTTTCAAGTCTAGAGAATCACCTCCAATCATTTTCTGCAGATGGGAGTCTGTGCGAACGTACGTATGTGACCGATCCTTTTGTCCGACGATATCTCGAGAACGAGTTACCGGATTTTAATGATTCTGGTCTCAATCGACGCGGCTTTTCCAAACTTAAGACTGATTGGATTTTGACTATGGTCGGTTTAGTACTTTTCGAATTATTTGAATAACAAAATTCTAAAAAATAATATAAAAATGATGATATCCTGAGAACGGAGAAACGGATTCGAACGGAAATTGGTACCACAAGGTTTTTTGGGTCGCTGATTACGAATTTGACATTATGCTTCGAAAGTTTGAATAAAATAATGACATTATTATTATTATTTCAACTCGAAACGAGTTTGATAACGGAAAGTTCAAAGCCTGGCTCATGGTCAGTCGAAACCCGGTTGTTTAAGGCAGAATACGCTCTCAGATCACTAACTAATGGTAATGTAGCATTTAAACAAAACGTGCTATGTCTAGCCGGCGTTTGAAAACCTTGACGAATAAAATCCCGGTGGTAATATTCAGGGAAAATTATTTGTTATTCTTTGTGTGAAAATAAACGGCGGGTAGTGATACCCACAGCTGTTTTTTTTTTTTTTTTTCTTTCTTTCTCTCTTTTTTCTATTTTATTTTTATTTTTCTTATTTATCGGATGAAGAACTGTGTATTTGTGCGCGGTTTTTACGCCCTCGTAAATAGCTATAAAAAAAAAATGAAAAAAGAGGTGATGAGATTAAAACACTTTTGCTAACAGCTGAATAGACGTTGAGGTAGGGGATCTCTCTAGTAATAATAGAGGAGGTCTACCGTCTGTCTGCCGCTCACGCTTACCGCTTGCTAATAATACATTTGCTGCGGTCGTTGCTCGAGGACATCCAAAGAGACCCGCGGGGCCTTTCCAAAGCACAGTTTCTGCAGGAGTTGGCCCTCCCTCAAATCCTTAGCTGCTATTAATGCAGTTTTATCGCAATTATCAATAAACGTACCTACTCTTAACTACATATTACGGGGTGCTCACATTTCAAGGTTCGCATGTTTAACCCACTCCACAAAATCCCAGCGTTAATGATCATTAAATTTACACATTCTGACTCGAACGCATATCCCCCGTTCTGCCACACGTATATGGAAAATAATAACGAGCATGGGCTCACTTTAAATCCGTGTAATGTCTCGTTTCCGCTTTTCAGTGTCACATTACTTTTGTCAAAGCGCGATGCTTTTATCGTCGATGAAATTTCTCGCCCTTAATTTGCAACCTTAATTAAATCAACGGACAAAATCGCGAGGTCCTAAACGCGATTTTACCCCCATAGAGGCATTTTTAGCTCCTTTGAGGATCGAATCTATTCGTGAACCTATATACTTCGCGTCTTCTGCAGAGCTATCAGTTACTGATTAATGTCTGAGTATGGTCAATCTTTTTTTCTTTTCGTCAGAACAGTTTGCCACTTTTTTTGTTCGCTAAAATACGATGCAATATCGCAGAAGCAAGCGGCGCTGCCCCATATGATACTTTGTGGATCTGCAATGCCCCACGTTTACAAATCTAGGTTTATTCAATATTCAACTTTTATATTACGGTAGTAGTAGTTTTTACTTTGCAAATTCGTACGCAGTTATTTAAGGGTAGAAATCTACGCTGTTGATAGCATACTATAGATAATATTCAGAAATGAAATTTAACCCGCAACCGATAACTGAAGTAAACTACCTTTATTGTTAGTAACGGGTATAGAGAGCTACTTTGAAGTTCAACCTCTGTGAAGCTCTAGGATCTCCAACTTTGCTGTAGTCTTGGTTCTCGGATAGTACTCTCATGAATGTATTATACTGATCTACCATGCACCTCCGAAAATCTATTGCCGACTTGTTAACGGTACAGAAACCCGGCAAAGCCGTAACCCGTGAAATAAATATATCAATTTCACGAGCCTCGGGCCGAGACGTTTCGTCCTGAAATGGTATGAACAAAATGCACTATTTCCCTATCAAAAATCTCAAGTATTTCCCCAGAGTTGGTAACTGCATAGTTGTAGTCTGGTTGATGATCGTCTTCTTTACGAACGACGGCTAGGTATTCACCCCCGTCTTTCTTCACCCTTCAACAGTACAGCCTGAATTCGAAACGCTTTTCCGGATAAAGTTGCTTCGCAGAGTTTTGCGAAAGCCGACCGGCTCCTTGAGTGCTTTTTCTAATCGAGTTCGTTCTTTCGTTTTCTAAGCAAGTGCAACGCCATACCCGATAAGCTTGAACAGTTTTTGCTCTCAAGATACATCTATTGAAGATATACCTATATGTACGTAAAGGTATCAGTTGCACCGTGCTTAATTCCTGTTCTCAGAGTCATAAGCCAAATTATCGCAAGATCTGATTCAGACAGATTTGTCTGGCGCGGATATCACCTTTCAGCAGTTGATTATTCATCCCTTATATTTCACAGCGTGATGGAAACTCGTAAACAGGATTAGCGAGTAGATTCAAAGTCTGGGGGCATTTTAATTTCTGAGCTCCTGCAGGGATCGCTAGCTATTTTCATCGAGCCTCCCTTAAACGCTCCAGACTCGGTAGAATGGAGGAACAGTCAGCAGGTAAGAGGTTTACGAGACCATAGAGTGTTCCGCCCGATCTTGTAGGCAGAAACCCATAAAAACTGAAATTTTAGGGCAGGCCGTAGCTCGGTAGCTTCTACGAAAGAGAAAAAGGAATACTTAACTACAGCGGCTATTCAAAAGTTCTTAAGCAACAATGGGTTTATAGTGCTCTCATTAAAATGCATCGTAATTACCAAGGGCTAGCATCGTTTACAGCGAGTTAAGATCTTTCGAATGAAATTTACCAAACACTAATGCTCCCTGAGAAGTTCAGAAATCATTTTCTCGTTAGTGATCGTTCTCGACTTAGGTAAAATAATTTTTTATATTTTTTTATGAACGTGTGTGTGTGCTTCTATTTCGTATCCAAAAAATTTCTTCCCACATCCCTGCAGCAGATATTAATTTCCGGTGCAGAGGACATTATAACTAGTTTTTTTTTCTTTTTTTTTTTTTTCTACTCACCGCTGCAGTTCCTGGATCTGTTTTTGAGTCGTTGAATTTTTAAATTAGCACAACTTACCTGAAACAAAGGGATAAAATGATATTAATGTTAGTGTATTCGTTAGAGCTCATCGGTTCACAATATTATATATTTCGCCATTAATTGTTCAGTTGAGTCGTCTGACATCAAATTTGAAAACGTAATACCATGAAATGAAATCCGAAGATTAAAAAGACACATACATAACATTTGAAGTAACATCGAACGTAGCCAAGTCGAAGGTATTTGTGAAATTCGAGAAAATCTTGAATTCATTACACTATATTATTATAGGTATATCCGTATACGGAGATCATCGTCTTTGTTTCCGGCCAGTGCGCAAAGAGAATCACCAAGGTATATGCAATCGACTGGAAAAGCTTCGGGATCTATATTTAAAAGTGTCTCGTGCAGAATTTCCTTCTGAATTGTTGTTCGAGAAAGAAATAGGGCTATAAGGCTTATAGTATAAGCGATCAGCTTCATCCAGCGCAGCTCAACGGTGAGCTCGGTAAAAAAGTCCGCGGCATAAGGATGTCGCGCTAAGATAAATGTCTGATAAACTGAAAATAATTGCATACGCCTGCGTGAATAAATGAAGAAATCCATTTATTTCAAGGTAGATATTTAATTTTACACCACCCCCGTATTTGCTATCCGGAATCAATGCATTCATCGTGTGAAATGAATAAAACTAATGACTTTCGTTGCAGACTACAGAAAGGTGTTGAAAAGATTGACTTATTGATGCAATTTACGTATACTTATATATATGTATATACCGTTCTTAATTAAAATCACACCATTTATTTCCAACGAGTTTTCTTTCACGGGGGAATAATATCACGTAATAATTGATAATTACCTACCTATTGCAGTCTTAGAAATAAGCCAGTCACAAGCTGCTTACTCTGAGGTCCAATTAATTTTGAATCATAATTATAACGGGGTAAAAATGTTGAGTCGTTTATCGGCTTCCAATGAGAAATTCATTTGTTTTTTCGCACGTGATTGGTAATTTCCTCGTAAGCTTTGCGTGAATTTTATCGAATTAATTGAATCGTGATTTTGGAAGTAGTTGAATAATTCGACAGGTAAAGTACTGTGTGATTTCTGAAGAGAAAAACTTCGGTATCGTCAGCGAATAGGGTCAATGTTGTAACTCTCGGTTACGTTGGGAACCGTGAACTGGCTTGTGAAATCTGACTCCATACAGCTAAAAGGTTAAAAATTAAGTTTCTGGTTCGTATCACGTACGAGAGCTTTAGTTCTCCGGACATTTTGAAGCGTCACTTTGCATTTTTAATTACACCAAATAACACGGCGATAAAAGTTCAGCCTGCACAGGGCTGCAGGGTAACCTACATTATGATTATAATTCAGTTGGAAATTCAAAGCGAAAAATTTTTTTCATGAGACGAAGCAGCCTCACCGTCATTTTTTATTCATTGCTTTGAGGTGCGGCTGGTCTGCTAGTATTTAACGAGACCCAACGAAGACTAATGAGGCAAGGTTATTCCTCAACACAGAGACATACGTTAAAATACATATGCAAAGACTGAAGACTCGTATAAATCTATGGCGTTAAAAATCGCGTAGAATTATATGTCTTCGAAGTTTGGTTTATTATTTTTTGTCTCTAATCTACCCCTACGTACTCTAATAAATTGCTTCCTTAGACTTCCCTCGAACATGCATAGTTCCACAAATAGGCATGCTGCGTATTTCCCACACGCTTTTTGCCGAGGTTTACATATGCACTTTGTTGCCAGCCCAGTTTAGCCTGAAACCCCAAGTTGGGCAGGACTGACAAGCGTGTATGCATGCATATTCAGACACAGGTACAAACACTTCGTAAAATGCTTGTGTGTTCGGTAAACGTACACCGGGCATGTAGCTAAGGTTGTGCATGTCGTATCGGTGTACCTCGAAACTTCGTTGCTTGCAACTGATTTTGAGTTCGTCGTATACGTAACAAACTTCAAGCTCGACGTTAGAATGGTGAAATATATTTTTGAGTAATTGTGATGTAAGCAACGTACTCTGAAATAACTTTTGAATCTATGGAACCTCTCGATTGTGAGAAGCTTATGGTGAGACAATAAATGATCAGTAGAAAAAAGGTCGAAACTCTGGATGCATAAAATAATATACTATGTAATTTTACTCACAATCCGGCATAAGTAACACGGAGGTAAAGTAAACACGGTATAAAAGTAACCCAGTAAGTTAGCCAACGATTAGAATAATGACTATTATCATTTACTAGTAGCGTGGCATGCAGCCTTGGAATATTTCATAGCTAAACGACTCCTTGATCGTGTAATACACCAACATATACCTACAGTTAAACGTACGGAACCTAATTTGAAGAAAAATATATCTATATGATGTAATTCGTTAAAACACGAAATAGTTTCGAACTAGTATATTACTTTTTATACTCCGACCGATGGGAAATAGTAACAAAGTCGACAACCATATTTAACACTGTAAACGGAAGGGTGGGTTCGTGTTTTGCTTAACTTATACAAAGTCCTTAGTGTTTCCCCTAATCAGCTGTTGAGCTTTACGCTTTGGGTTATACTATACGCTAATGTACATATATAAATATGTATAAATCAGGTAAAAACTTATGCGGATAATATCATTTGCGAAAAAACGGTGTAAAAAATTGTTCGAAGAATTATTGCACCCTTTAAATGAATGATGGATTGATTAGACCTGATGTAATTTGATATAGGTACTATCTTATGTAAGATCCAGCTGCGTCATTCAACCCCTTATATTATAGTGTAACCCTTTTCACTGTGGAGATATAACGTTGGGAATAGGGATGCCCACTTGTACAGTGCAGAAAGGGTTGTTTAAAAAATTACTCGAGATAAAATTCCACGTAGGGAACATTTTTTAAAACGCTTTTATACCTTGGCTTTAACAAAATATGATAAGTATATACATGTATTGCAGAGAGAGAGAGAGAGAGGGAGAGAAAGCGAAACATAACTATCCTTGTTCTATATACTTATATACTATAAATACGCGTATTCAACGCGAAGTAAAGAAGAAATTCGATAATTTCTATATGGTGATATCTTTCTAGAGGTGTGCAGGGCTAATAAAAAATAACGACTCTTCGTAACTCAGTAATAAATCATATCACTGTTGAAAAAAAGAAGCGTAGAAAAATAATTCAAAGGGAATAATTCAAATTCATATCCACGTTCGTACATGAATCTTTATGTCCACGCGGGTAAAGGTTAAAAAAATATATATGTATATTATTTCACGTATATAATGCAGATATGTGTCAAGCTTTTGAATAAAATTGGAAAATTCAACAGCTTTATAAGAGAGAGAGAGAGAAAAAAAAGAAAATCTAAATCCACTCCTGTAATACATCGAGAATTGCAAGAGTCAAGTTTAAGGGAAGAAAATTCTTGGTTCGGAAAGAAGACCGATGAAATTTTAAACACCCTTTTCCCCTTTTGTTATTCCCCGTCTTCCAGGTCGCATCTCCATACATCGCGGCATCACATACATAAATTCCGGTACATGGGGATGCAGCCTCCGGCTATCACGTACGTATGAGAAAGTGCGATAGCCGTACGCTCCCCGACGCCGCCTCTACCCCCAACCCCCACCCTAGTGACAGATCTTCTTCCGCTACAACGTTTTCAATTTTCATTTTCAACCCGGCGCCTCAACGCCGCTTTCTATTGGTCGAGATCATGGGCAGGAGGCCGCAGTGACGCGCTCGCAAGCGGTAGCGAGCCATGCGAGGAGGGTATGTCGCATTGCGTCTCCACGTCACGGAATGCGGCCGGGCAAGGGGTGGGGGCTGGTAGTTGGTGCGAGCTTTGCGGGTGGTGCGGAGGGTTGGGTACGGGCTAAAGAGGGATGAGAAGGACGAGAAAAGCTCCATTGCGCAGGGCCACCACTACGCGTCGCCACCTGTCGGTTAACTTCATTTCACTTCCGTTAGACCCGAGCCTCGAGTTTTCCGAGCTTTAGATCTCGGATTTTCGCGCATAGGGTAGCTTAGCGTTAAATAAAATGCAGTCGCACTGGCGGGCGGTGTTTCCCTTTGAAAAATTAACGCCATACAGCGGCCAAGTATAATTGAACAATTTATATCCGCTGCATGTCGAATTATCTTCAAATACACGCGCAAACAGCTACGAGATCTTTTTCCATCGACAGTGAAGATTGAGAGTGCCGAGGGGTCTGGGGATCCCGAGGATTAGGTTTGTATTATCCTTCGGGGGAATCAGTCGGGTCTACCGGGTGCTTCTTAAACTTTTAAACTTTCCGGTGAAATAAAAATTTCACCCAGCGTGTACTCGCCACGTCTCTATCCAAAAGGATAACTTCCTCTTCTTCTTCTTCTTCTTCTTCTTCTTCTTTTTCTTACAGTCCTGCTTGCCTTATTAGAGCGACGATTCAGACGTGCAATTCTGGCGTTTCGTGTCAGATCGTAAAACAGCTAATTCAACTCTGTAGCTGGCCTATCCGGAAGTAGGTAGGTACTAATACAAAAATGGGATTCCGTTCGCGATAGACTGCCAGGAATGATTTAAAGAAATTTATTTGGTAAAATAATGATGACGGGTCAACGTGGCAGTAGATTAGGTCATCTAGAATGTTATTCAATTCGTGTGATGATGATATGCAATGCGGGATTTTAATGTTCAGCAACCTTCCAATGTGCGCAATTATCATAATGGGATCATGATAACGAGAGTTTCGGTACACATAGCGAGTACGATTATCGTCTGATACAAATATTGACTTTTGAGGGCTGCCCAAATGGAATCATACGCATCCTACACCCCTCGTAGATATGTTTTGGCGAGAATTCAGTGTGCAATAAGAGTAATTTACGATAACGTGCGCTATCACAATTTTGAATCAAATTTCACCCCCCACATCGAGCTTGTCATTAGACAAGGAATTTCTCATTTCACGTAAGAACTTATCGTTGTACAGTGATGTTAGAGGAAACCCTGGAAAATACGATTTGCCTCTATATTGGAGACGGATATAATTTTGAATTCGTAAAAAAGGAACGAAAATAATAAAAGTAAAGAAAAAACGATACTGTCACAGTTTTTATGAGTTTCTGATGAAAATCGACGAGGTTTTATTATTTTCAAATACCGGCTACCCTTCCCTATATACAGCCGTTGAAACGCTGCGTATAATTGGAACCGAAATTGAAGGTATTAAATTTCTTTTTCGCGTAGAACTTTTTCATACTAACCACGCGATATATCAGCTGTCACCTAATATCTCGACTCGGTATCAAAGTGAAAGATCCTGAAAGTGAATGAGCTTGTCGTACGTGTTCAGCTTGATTTATTTTTTCAAGCCGTCTTCAACCCATGGGGATGAAGATAGAAATTGCTTATCAGTTAAGGAACTGCATAAATTTCCTAGCATTTGTTACTTCGAGGTTCGATACAGCAAAGTTCAGCTTTTAATGAAATTTTGAATTAGCTACCCTTTGCCTAGACGTGAGATAGCGACTCACTCCTTGCTATGAACTTTCGCAGTCGGTTATACTTGGAGACGGGTAACTATAGATAGACGTGATATTATTTCCTAGGTAGTCCTCGTTGCATAAACTTTAAAAGCTTATTCGAAAATGCAAACCGGAAAAGGTTCGGCCAAGGAAATTAGGCGCCTTGAAGTATACCTAAACTTATTTATGCAAACTTCCTGGCCATCTAATTCTGTGCTTTGTTATGCGTGCTCGAGTGAATGGCTAATCTCAGGGAAGAAATTCGCTTCCGTTCAGAACTTGGCAGTTAAGTGAAAATTTTCAGCAATATAAATCAGTTAATCTTCTACATCACCGGAAAGTAACCTCGGTAGCGTAGTTACTCATTAAAGTCAAAATGACTGCCTATTAGCCATTTATTTATTATAAATTTAATATCATCGTGATTGTTTGTTCAATCGTATTGAGTATTTATATTTTCTGGCAACAGAGAATGGGGGCTACTGAAAAATATCAACAAGTTGGATAATGAATTCATCAATTTCACTAACAAACTGGAAACCAATTAGATTACTTGTACCGCATCAATGTGCGTCATGTTGACGAACCGTGTAAGGGAAGAAATTATGATAAAAAACCATGAATGTCGCAAACGCAAATTGAAACCAGAGGAAATATCGTCAAACACATTTATTGTATTTTGCTAATTGAATTCAATTCACATTGTAACATTTTCGCAAATTTTCTCTCTTCTGAGGCGGCGAAAGTATGAAAGCGCTCCGCATTGCGAGCCCGACTCGTTAATGTTTACATCCCCGAAAGGGTGCGCCGTTCCTCGAGCATGGAAATTCTCATTGCTCTCTTCCCTCTCTCTATCCCTCTGTACATACACACAACGAACTTAAATAGTTTCATGTAAAGGTCTTCTTCGCGGTAAATAAGTGAGCCAGTATCCCTCCCAAGCTGCGCTTCTCGCGTTTCTCTTTGCATATTTAAGACGCCAGACGCAAGCACACTGCGGATGGGTCTTACCGCAGAGCCATATCCTATTTTCCCGTTTCTGTCGAAGCATCGACAGAAATTTCCGGTTCTGGTATAGCTTTCAGGCCAGATATAAGCTGGTATATCATCTTATCTGCGCGCAAGGGTACCTTCCATACATGGCGTATCTTAACCTCGGTATAGGGTTTCAATAGATTCAGTTTGATTTATTCCAACCGATCGTATGAAAGTCTTCAATATAAAGCTCGAATACTGCGAGGCGGTTCGATAGTGGCTCATTCTCAACCTAAACTCGACAACTTTTGTCATTATCGTAATCACCCAGCAACGTGTCGGGCCGGGCCACGGAACGATCTGCAGAAGGCAAAAGTTCCTCCTCGGAGTCTGCCACTTCGCCGACAGTTTGTCATTAATCTTGAATCACTAAGAAAATTATTTCCATGCCTATCAATTAACCGCGACAGGTTGGGCAGGAATACCCTACAGCGAGTAACCATCAACCTATAAGTAGGTATTTATTTGTTTAAAATGAGCTTCATCATTTCTACTATACTGAAAAAGCATTTTTGGAACTCAAAAATTGTAAGGGAGTATAGGGGTGGTTCGCAAGAGAATTTCAGCCCATATTTTCTGTTTTCTAGATACTCTGTGACTATATTCAGCTCAGTTATTTCTTTCAAAGCATGTTCAACCGTGGATGAGGAAAAAAAGCACTTCAAAGCATTAGAGATAATACCGTGTACCCTCCATTTTTCAATTACCTTGTACACCTAACACTACACGGTGGGCTTTATACTTGGCTAGTATGAACGTAGATGGCACTACCAGCACACGAAAGCTCTGTCTGACATATAACTGGTGAAATGTTTACAGCACACTGCAAGCTCCGCCAGCCCAGCTAGAGCAAACCTGCATATCAATTTATTGCACTAATTGCGTTGGCCATCGAAGCGTCTTATTCAGCTGGGAAACGTGGCGAATCTACTTCCCAGGGAATTGACAGAAAACTGATTACACCGAGCCACCAAATTCCGAAGCTTTGATCTCCAGCGTTTCCAATTGATGTTATACAAAATTAACGGTGAACGGAATTTTTATATGATCGCTTCAGCCGCAAGTCGAAAACGCAGTGTTCTAGCAAGTAACAAATTACTATTTCATGAACTTATGAGAACAGAAATGCCAATGTTTCATAAGCTAAGTTTTATTCAATGTTTCTGTAACAAAGCAGCGTTGTTTTGTGGGTAAGTAACTCATGACTGTTCTGCTAAGATATGAATCTTAATGTATGTTACACCTCACCATATTCATTTTCTAATTAATTAACTGTCCACTCCCAGGCGCGAGCTTGCAATGTTCTGGCATTACCACTCCTATTTAATATAGATGGACGATATTGGCTGGACAGATCTTGACCTATATTCTGACAACGGGATGAGGTACCAGATTTACAGCTAGATAAGCTCTGGTGCGGTTGGTCCTTTGTGAAGGTAACCCAACGAACTGCAAACTTGAATCATGCTTATAACATTGCCGCTCAGAGATCAGAGCGTACCGGGTTCATCCTGACTTTCTAATTGATGAGGAAGTGAAACTCATGCTGCCGTGTGATACAGCTAATCTCGGCAATTAGTAATTGGGTAATTCGGAGGAAATTATCGTCGGACCCTTCTGCTGTTTATACTTACTCGTTATTATCTTCAACCTCCTCTATCTCTAGCTCTATCTTACTGTTTTCTTGAGGTCCTCGAGTCTTAGAACGTAGTAAACCAGGAGGATAACAACCATCCAGATAGTGAATTACGCCTTTATCTGTACGAACCTGGTTTTGAACAAGACTATGCGGTTACAGATGATCGAGGATACAATTAGTTCCCTCGAATTGAGGTCAGTGTGGTGAAGATAATCGTGCATCTAGAAGATCATTACGCAGAGTTCTTGCGAATGGAAATGCAATTGTTACTGAAACAATAACATTTGGGTATGATAACCGCAGCTGATCGATAATCAGAGTCCAATATTGCTGCAGATCAAATTATATCTAGTCTTACGTGCAAGTTGAGTACATTTTGCACCACTAACAAGAATACTGTGGATCGATGAGCTACCCCCAACACCTGTCAAACCGGCTAATCAGGTGCTGTAGCTAATTGACGGCAGATATTGAGGATGTAATGAGGAACGGAAGCTTGGGTAAGGTAGAACTTTATTGACACTTGACTCTCTGGTTATACAATAACTTCAAAGCACTTGGGAATTGCGTGACTGAAAACGTTTTTCGCGAAAATAATATTTCTATATACACAATATACGCTTTGTGTCAGCGAGCATTCTTTCCATGTTTGATTAACTAGGTAGGTGTTATTTATCGGAAATTTCCAGCTTTTAGTTGACATCATTTTGTTTTGTTGAGTCCTATGGGATAGCTCTGCGACTCCAAATGCTCCCCTCGACACACTCGATGATTATTTTACATCTGTTCTCGGTTCCACTCTATCATGCTGGTGGGAGTTCCATCCGATTTGCCATCTGCTACATCCTCTAAGCTTTTTCATATTACCAGTAAATTTCACTTGCCGGAAATTGTAGTCGATCACCTCTTGACTAATTGATTCTGCTTTAAACACAATACCATCAGAGGACTGCTGGGCCTTGTGAGCCGTATTACATGATTTTACCTTCAGCTAAACTCGTAATGCTCGTGATTTTTACATGTACGTCGACTCCCCTCGAATTGAAATACTTTTTTTTTTACATACAATTCTGACTAATGTAAGCAGCTCCTAATTCACCAGTGGTCGAAACCCCAGGAGATTTCTTTTTCAAGAAAGATTAAAAAAAAAAAATCATTTCGCTGACGGGTGGCTTAAAAAATCTACGCAAAAAGTCGTACATTTTTTTTCGAGTAATACCACAGATGGAGGGAGGAGGGTTAACCATTGGTAGAATCAGCATGGAATGTCCCAATATATCCAGTCGTTCCGAACCCCTGAGCGTCAGCTTTAGTGTTAAATAACTCGAGGGTTCGCTTCCACAGAAGTCATCCGCAAGCTCGAATCATCATCGTTTATTTCCCTCGTAATGGCATGCCCGCAAGCTCTGACTACGTCAATTTGAATATAACGCGATTTCGGATAAGCGAAACAAGCCACACATATGGCCCTGACAGCCAGTTAATTTCTGACGTAACTCGCCTCTGTAACACACGTATGCCTAATTGACCGAGATAATTTCTTCCCCAAGGATATCGGGACCAAAAGCTCAGGGAGTTCGGGGCGGACAGAACCAAGATTCCCAAGTGCTCCCGAGCGGGTGCTGGGCCAAACCAACCCGACCCTTGAAGCTGGAATAAATTGAGTGTCCCGTTGCAGCAGTCAAGGATGCGCCCACATTATTACAGGAAGCCAAGAGGCCAACCAACCTTTGCGCTTTCTCTCGTGGTTAGGAAATACTACCCTTAGTCAAGGCGATCACTTCATGCTCGGCATTACAATGAGGAAATTCGCTCTTCAGCTGTATCTCAGTTTATAATTTCACAAAAATGAGCTCGACTATATTTTTAACTGAAGATATTATGATTGAATTTTTTGTTATCAGTCTAAACTTTTGTGTATATTCACTAGTCTTGAAGCTAGGGTTAATATTGTACGATTCAGCCTACGAGATGACAAGAAGAAAATGTACTCCATCTCCATGCTGCAAGGCAGAACATTGAAAAGCACTTTATGTTACTCCTGAAGGGGCCACCAATAATGCTCTGCATCGATTTTACGAGTAAATGAAAAATACGTTCAGCACAAACAGGTAAAGTTACACCTTCGCGTTGAAGGAAAAGCTGCCAGTGGAGTGACTTTTACTGAGTAGTAATTATTTTTACCCTCATTAGCTCTGAGTGGTACGGAAAATAGTGGAATTCCTGTATACAATCAATTTCTGAGAAATTGGGAAAAAAAAAATACTGAAGGACTTACTTACGCTTCGGGCTTGTGCCATATAGCAGATCGATCAGTTAATTTATTAGAAATTATACCAATTTGATAAAGATCGGAGTAAATATGCGTTTTGCGAATTCTTCACTTTTTACCGCGAAGCTATTCACTTCAGAAAGATATAAAACAAAAATATTTGCGGAAGGTCGGTACTTAGTTAACGGAGGTATTTTTGACTCCGGTTTACTTCATGACAGTTACGTTTTAGCTGACATTTATTTGTCACCCACCAGACAGATTTAAGACTTGCTCTCCGTCACGGAAGTTGGAGTTGATGTAGGCGTGTTATAAGCTCTGACCTTAAAAGCATTCCATGCTTCCTCTCATTGTCGGTAAAATTTACTAAAACGAGTCTGTCCTGAAGATAAGTCGCTCAGAATATCCACCCTTTTATCTATCCCTCAGAAGAGATCTTGTACTGCTTTGCAGGTATATACACATACGTTAAGCTCTCCTCAGTAGTTGGACAATATCGTAAAAAGCTTCACGCCTGAGCTTATTTTTTTTTTTTTTTTCTCCTTTTTTCGTTCTTTTTCTTACTTCTCGCATTTCAGCATCATCCTCTCCTCTCCAGAATAACTGGCTCTATAGGGTTTATAGACGTGCAAGCTTATCCACGAGCAAGGAACACGCACGTGTCACACGGTGAAATTGTTAACACCACGTCTCACTGCACATCTATGAATTGCCGGACCAGTATCACGCTACGCTGCCCTTTCCGGCTAGCTATATCGCTTCACTGTCACAGGTGCATACCGTTATGCACTTTGCTTTACAATCCGTCGACGTTACGTACGCGTTACGGTGTCGTCACTATTCCAATTGTTATTTAGACCAGATCGGCCAATCTCATGCACGTATGGTGCCACTAGCCTGCGACAATTATCGACCTGAGGTGGCCGAAAAAATCTTGAAAAATTAATTTTCACAATTTCCACTGTCCTATCTTCGACATTTTCTTACAGACGCATATTAAGTTATTAAGGAATATCTCACTTCGTATTTTTTTGAAAGTTACCAAAATTGATGAAGAATCAATTTTCGGGATAGATAATGACCGACAAAGACTCTATTGTAATGATTACATATAATTCGATCGCAAGATATACGGTATCAGAATCATCGAAATTATTCAGCCTAAGGTAGCCAATATTACTGCGAAACATTGAACCAACAATACGGTATTCGGGCCGATCCAAATCTATGCAAATCACCAAGCAGAACGAGGATTGCTTTTCTTGGCAAGACGATGCAGTAGAGGAAACAGGAACTGGTCGGACAGTCTGGCGACGAGTTCTCTCCACCTCTTGGCTCTTTTTATCGTTTCCTTCCTCGAGACCTTGAGCATTTTTGTTCATATACTATATACCCATATGCCTATACATATAGGTACATGTATACACTAGCGTCGGAGAGTTTTCGGCGAAGATTGACCGTGGAAAAGTAATAATTAACTTCACTCCTCTCTTTTACCATAATAGAAAATAACTTAGTCCTGTATGGTGTCGGAACTGAGAATACCTTTGCAATAATACTCACTTGTTTTAAAATACTCGTAAAAAATCTACAGCCTTTGATCCCCTGAAATGAAAATGTGAATAGTAAAGTCAGCTCGAAATCCTCCTGTACGGCTAATAAAGTGATCCTCGCAATTTTTATTACGAGTGAATAGTGTCAGACACCAGACTTTGAGTCAAGAACAACAACTATCCCAGATGTGAGAGTAATGAAACCTCATTAATAGCTCGGTCGAGTATTATAAGTGACCGAGTGATAGCTATATACTTATTCCGAAAGAACTTTTCCGGATAATCTGACTTTGATATGAGGAATGTACAGGCTTTGATCGAACTGAAAGCTGTCTCAAGGTTCTCCCCTCTCTGGAACTTATCGAATACTTTGTGATAATCTGAATTCAAGTTACGGTGCATTTTTCTACGGAATAAAATCATTCGAGTTATCAGATGAATTATTTAGATTATAGAATGAAATATCTTGGTTTTACGATGCAATCCTGATATAGACCCACATTGGATGCTGGAAATTGGATAATGACAAAGAAAGAAGAAAAACTTTGTGTCTCAAAGAATATCTGGGTAAGGACCTCTAGGCACATAATTATACATAGGCACACATGTAGCTGACTCTCTTTCTCTCTTCTTACATCTATACCCCTGTCTATCTTTACCATTCTTTTTCTGTGTCTCTGTTAAGAACGGGCAGCTTTATTTGGGTCAAACGGTGGTCGATGTGTTCATACAAAAGGCTGACAAATAATTCATTGTGCAAACAAAAGCTGTATGGTAGGAAGGAGATTTGACGCGTAGGGGTAGGTTTAAGCAATACGTTAATGGCGCAGGCGGTAGGAGTTAATCGCGTCAATTAATCGCCGAGGAAAATAATATCAACGTTGACACGGAAAGCAATTCTCTTTCGTGGCACCCCTACCTCGTTTTGACTCACTCGCGTCGCGTTCTTCTCTCGCAATTTATGCCAAGCCAAGATTAAAATGGCGGAAAACGTGCGGAAAAATGTATTAAAGTGGTGAAAAAGAAGCAAACTTCAAACTGTTATATGCTTACTCGGACAGTTTCCCTATTCACGCGACGATATAACACCAAGGTCAGGATTCAGGGTGAACTCAACAACTCAGGTGTGAGGTACGCTTGCTTCTTTCACATCATTTCATTTCAGACAAAAAGCTCCTCAACTGTAGCTACACGTGTCTATATTGCAATACTCGTACCTACATGACTATACCCTCGCGCTTAGGGTGATACTTCTTTTTTTTCTACAAAGTCGGGATTTCCATCCGTCGAAACGTTCTCTGCAATACAATGGAATATACCTGCCTATATTTGTTTGTATAGTTAATCTCGACAACAATGTTAAGACTTTCCAAATGGCGAGATTCAGCGTAATTTTGATAACAAGTTTTCAATTTTCTATATTTTCTGTTGCTAATATCTTAGATTCGAAATTATGAATTTCGCAATCAACGATCTTCGCTCACTTGCTGGTCCGCTATATTGATTCCGCCATTGTGAATTTCTCAATAGTGACCTTAGGTTCGCATTCACTGAACCAAAAAACCCTGGGGCGGCCCGCACCAGATTTCGTTGAAATCGAGCAGAAACGTTCGGAATTAGAAGAGGCGGTTGCCAAAAGGGTGGCCCCGAAGGGTTAAATCTGGTGAATAACAAATAACAAATAACAAATATTATACCATACCATACATCAGTCTAATGAACGTCTTAACACTATAGCTACCCTTAGATAAGGTAATGGCAAAAAATTCCTACTAAATACATGCCCACACCTCCCGAAAGACATTCTACATGGCCACATATGCCACATTAATACCACATGGCATAAGCATAACAATAGTATCGGCTGACCATATTAAAAGTTTGGGTTCGACAAAAATGTGGCGGCAGCATCGCTTCAATATGGTTTTCTGTTATGACAATAACCGGGCTAACTGACAAAGTTTATCAATGTTGAATCAATGCAGCGACTACATGCATAGCCGCACGGATGTATCAAAAAGCACTAAAAGTTTTTTTGAGTTCTCGCAAGTTGGAGATTTTTCTAAAACGGTACAAATACATGGGTGACTGTAAAACGATTCGGTCCAAGAAATTAATTCCTAAATTTCCAAAATTGCGGGGGTGAGACCATCGGCTTCATCATCTTGGTCAGATAAAAAAAAAAAGTATTGGTTTTCATCGAGAATGACTCTGAGCCTTCATCATCAGAGAAACATGTTTTTAGACAGATGCCTGTCCATCCAACAAACTCGCCGAATGATCTCAGAAACGGCTGGATGAAAGAATCTGATACTTACGGGATCTTACATTGGGCCAAGCTGACGCTGCCATGTCTTAAAGTGAACTGGCATCTACCTGTTCCTTACATCGAGCTGTCATTGACCTAGTTCCTCGTCATGCCGAAGCCATAAATAAACCATGTTCTTTATCCAGCTATCTGCCATCAAGGGGCGACATGGGCTGGCCGTACTTGCCAGGTAAAAGCCAAGATAAAACTGACTACGACCCCCGTGGCGGTGACATTGCTCAGGTAAGTTGGCCATATAGTGGCCGTATGGGTGCCACTTAAAATTGCGACCCGGATTGGAATTGTCATTCGAGCAGTTTACTCAAAACTTGTAAAATATTTGCTATAATAATCGTGACTTGCAACTTATCGAACGTAATATGTGTAAAAAAAGGAAAGGAAAGAAAAAATGATTTCCGGGTAGAATGGCAATCGTGTGAATTTTGGCAATAAGTAAAAATAAAAACGGCCTTTTCTCAATTCGCAAAATTTCGCCGAATAAACACACCACTACCCAACTATAGGACACCGATGTGCTTTAGCTATGAAATAGGAATTCAAGAATCGGACAGACGCGGACGGAGGAAGGGCCGAGGGAAAGACGTAGGTGCAGACGTACATTGAATTGTTCTTTTTTAGAAGAAATGAGAGAGCTCTTCGTGGGCATAGAGGCGAATCCCAGAAAGATCTCGTTTGTTGGGTATAGTACCTGAGTTGCAGAAAATTGGCATCATTGCTACAGCCTGTCGGATCCTATGTAGTATCCGTGGTATCCGTGGGTCACGAATACCTTTCGTGTTCGCTGTTCTCCTTGTATACATCCGGACGGTGAAATAATTTTTTCTCTTATTTTCTCCCTTGGCTATCGGGGTCCACGAGTATTTCCTTGTTTTATACCTTCCTTTATTCCACCCCACCTTGTCTCAGAACTTCTTTTATTTCTATTCTCTGCTTTTCTCTATATTATTTAATGCTACTGGCTCAATAAGATGGAATTGAAGTCGACTTCACGATTGGACAATCCTAGCTGTGCACCGAGGTTACTACTTCCGATTCTATTTCATCGGATATATCATGGTTAAAAATAAGGAGCAGATAATTTCCCGGATTTTCCGGACGTTTTAAGTTGGCCAATTAATTCCTCCAATCTGTTCGGTGGAACTACTAAATGGCAAAAATATTTATCAGCACTAACGTTCAAACATTATCAGGATACTATTCATACGAATCTAGGTGAGTGCTTTTCACCCGACCTTTTACTAAGAGTGAATGCTCGCTACTTGTACCTTATACTTGAATTTATTCATTCACTTATTTATTTACCTATTTTCTTATATTGACTATGTATACACCCAGTTATACCCTAGTTCCTTCCCTGTTTACCCAAACCCCTGATTTTTCCGGCGCTAACCCTAGCACAAAAGCCCAATGATCTCCGCAATGCGCCAACCCCGACCAATCGTCGTTTGCTGGTGCCGCTGTAATAATTATCCGGCAAAAGTCTACCTCCACCAGTCTTGTTTTGGCTAGTCTAGTAAATACCGAACTAGTGTGTGTTCACCACGTTTTGGTACGTCGCAGTGTGCGTCCCAGCTCCTCCTATCCCGCTAAGCACCTTAATTTTCACTGCAAGACACCACCTTATCTCTCGGTGCAAATTGCTACCAGTCTCACGTCAACCTAACTACCGCTATCCCGGGTGGAGCGAGCGATTTCCTTCACTCACTCCACCTCCAGTACCTATACCTCTTAGTTTACCCTTTCTAAGCCCTTCTTCAAGGTTCGCATGCCGTATGTTACTAAAGCTGTCTCATATATATTGAGCATTGCGTCTCACAGTGGGAATGTCTTGTCACGTTCACAAAGCTAGTAGTTATAATGTAAGTAGAACTTGACACAGTAATCACTGTAACCTTCAGCAAGTCTTACGCACCCTAAGAGAACCAGTGCATGGGTATTAGTGATGCAACAGGGTCGTGATAGTCGAAGCCTGGTAGAAGCTAGGCTCGTCCAGATATTCCGAGAAATCAATAAGACCGATATTTGACGTGGAAATTCAAATGGGCGAGAGATACGAGTCAAGTGGTTTTTTCTCCCACAACGGCTTTCCACTCATCGTCGAAGACGTAGCTAAGTCAGGGGCCTGATTTCTCTATAGTTTACCAAGACAATATTTGACCACCTAAAAATTAACATACCTTTGATTTTCCAGCGTATCCCAGTTCTGTTCATAGAATTGACTGAAACGAGTCTGTAGACGTGAGTCTGTCACTATATTGTTCTTTTCTCGTGCGGATAGATTGACATTATGTTCGATCAAACGGGGCTATAATTTTGGAGTAGCGATATTGACATATGACTACATTTTGTTTATTTTTACAGGAATGGTGCAGGGATTAACGTATTCAGTGATACATAAAACTTTCGTGTATGATCATTACCCTCGTCCTCATTAACGTGAAAAAGCAAATTTTTAAAAGGATAATGAATGTGGGTATATAATTGCTGGTCTCTGCGTGTTTGCCAGTCTGTTATACGCACGGAACAGGACGATTTGCTCTGACAATTACAAGCAGGCAATTAAAACGGCGCGTTGCTTCATCCTTGTGTACGAATTTATCCCCCATCCCGTTTTTTCCGCCCTTGTTAAACGCAGATGAAGACATCAAGCTAGCGATAGAAATTCTGGGCTGTGCCAGAATCTGCCAGTTGCAAACCCGCGCTTCGATGATCGCTACCGTTGTTTCAAAAATCGCGTTTTAACGAAGACAATAAAGTCGAGAATCATTCAGCTTTGGCCAGGATAAGCAAGAAGCCAAACTATTGTATACCTTCGAAGGCATAATTCTAGAAATTCGTTTTGTTTTCTATATCTCGATAACAAGGAATTTTTTTTTTTCATAGGTATCAACAGTTCGTTACTAGTACCATTCGATACTAGTGCGAAAGTCTTGATTCTCGGACGGGTGTGAAGTCTTTCGCCCAAACGCAGCAAGGATGACAATCGATTTATGCATGCAAAGCGCGCGCAAAATCGAACGTTACGCACAACGTGTTGAAAATATCTTTCTTCAAAATTTCACCACCCAATTTCCGGGATACGTTTTTTCCCCACTTATTCATTGCACAATGATTTTCGGAGCAGTAGATCGGTGTCGTTAGAACCATTTTCTGAGAATATATAGTTACTTTAGAGGCTGTTTAGGTCTCTTGATGCACCCCCGTAAATCGTTGTGTGAAGGGAGGTATCTCGTTTGGTGATAAAATTGATCAAAGAGTAGGTACCGAAACTGAAATGATACCGGAAGATATATGGATGAAAGAATGGATAGATGCATTATAGATAAATGAAGAGCCCAGGGGATTCCCCAGCCCGTAAAATTCAGGGAACAGTGTGCTGCAGACCGGAATGCCGGAGATTGTAAAGGCTGTCTTTACGTGATAGTCAGTACCGGGTAGAACCATGCACGACAATACTTACCCCTGTCTTGTTATATCTCATGCAACATAACGGCACTTACTCACTTCGCACAGTAAATGTTCTCAAAAGAAACGGAACAAGTAATTATGTACATAGTTTATTTGGACGGATTCCCAACGAATGATTCATCTCCTGGCTTTTATTATAGTGCCGGTGCAGCAATTGCCAAGAATTTTCATTATAACATCATAACGTTCTTTCAGCTGATACAGGTCTTGGTATCTCCCTAATTGATCGATGTCTTGGTACTGTTGTAAAAATTAACTTATAATACTGACAAAATTAATCAATGACACTGGTCACGACGATATTGGATACAGTCATCACATTGGTGACAAGAAATACTTGACACAGATTTACAGTGAAAAGTTTCTCACTTTTTCCCTCCATTTAACACGGTGTACCTTGTACATTATAATCTATCTAAACTACAGTTCACCGAGAGTTGCGTGTTGGCAAAAATTGTTGTCTGAAGTTTCATTAACGTTTGATGACGAGTAAAATTACACCCATATACCCATGTGATAACAGAAAAATTTATTTATTCGCCTGACGAAGGGAAGAGGGTTTCATTGACCGTATGCAATCCTGTATTGTGATTCTCGCTTTCTATTGAAAGATAGGATTTACGCATTAGCGAGCAGGTATGGCTTCCCGGAAGCTTATGCGGTCGAGAAAATTCTGCTTGAAATTCCTCAAACATCCCCAATGAACGTTTACAGATTATCGCCATAGTTCATGAAGCTTTTTTTTTTTGTAAATCATCACTAATGATTAACAAAATCGAATTAATTTTTAGTAGAATTTTTTCAACTCCATCAGTCAAAGATTATTGTATAAATTGGTGATACGTGTGACTGAAAATTGGGTCTCGTCTTTAATTTGTCAAATGCGACAGAGTCATATGAGAACAGAACCGGAGTCGCAGAGTCTAAGTGAAAAATTATAAGGCAGAGGACGAAGCTAGGCAATCATATTTTAGTCTCAGGGGATTTAATTCGGTTACAATTTACGGCTAGGCAGAAGAACGATAAGGAGTCAAGCGGTTGAAGGACGAGAGAGAGGGAGATAAGTATTCGGCACTTTCGTGCAGCGGAAATAAAGCAGCGAATTATCATGAAACTTGAACAATTTAATAAATTTCAAACTAGTTAAGCCCATGATGGGTATAAAGTATGGAGTAGGAAAATTCAATGCGAATGAAGATCCCTGTGGCAGAGTATATTTACCTGTACGAATTTAGTCAAGGCTAAAAACCACGTCGTGAATCGCATGTTTGATATTCATTCTTCATTCGACTCTTCGTCTAGGTTTATACCTATTACAAATAACGCTA
Organism: Tenthredo scrophulariae; assembly: GCA_963978835.1. Lineage (NCBI taxonomy): Eukaryota > Metazoa > Arthropoda > Insecta > Hymenoptera > Tenthredinidae > Tenthredo > Tenthredo scrophulariae. Next base: position 23,580,293 of record OZ022229.1, read on the forward strand.
GAACTTTTTAATGGCACCAACTTTTTTACCTGCAACTGTTCTTTTAGGGAACAAAACTAACCGCCGAACCTTCAGCGGTTCAACCGCAAGGTACAGGTAGGTATACATACTAATGTACACATACGCATTACACACATATACTTCAAATTTCAGCTCCGCCACAGGTTTCAAAGCTATAATAATATAAACGTCAATATGGCCTACATATGTAGACCCAAAGCCTTTTTCAAACGAAATTTCAAACTCCCAAAATATTCATTTTTAATGATGTTATTTTGGAAACTAGACATTTCTCTTCCGACTTGAAGGCGAATTGAAATTTGATTAATATACGTAAGCGACGATGCAGAGTCGACATAAGTAAAAAAGATAAACGACTGGAAAGTTGATGTGCAATTGTCCCGTGCCAGGGCGAATTACCAGCACGCTAATCGTTGGATTTCGTGACCAAATTCGTGGATGAAAGAAAACGGTTTGAAAAATTTTTAACCAGCTCCCAAAAGCGCCGGTTTCTCTTCCCTCAACCCTTACCTCTTACCTTTCATTCTTTTTAACACTAGCGTTTATGGTACCGTCAGAGAGTCCATAAAATTCTGTCCGATTGATGTAATTGCCACTTCCCCGCCACCTTGTATTGTTACAGTAGATGGTAATGGAAGCTAAAACTGTTTTACGCGAGAGGTTCCGGTTCCCTTAAGGTCTAGGTAACAGTTTCGCAAGCCGTAACTGTTAACTTTTACCTTTACCAAATTGTGGCCGTTTTTGAAACCCCTTTTAAAGGTGTGTAAGCTTTCCCCTGAATTTAAGAAAATAATAGGAAAAAAATTCTCGCAAAATTTCCGCTTAGCCCCTGGCGATTTATTGACGTGAAATACCATCTTATACCCAAATTTATGGGAGAGGAATACTCCGATACGAGATAGCAGAGAGTTATAAACTCGCAAATCTTATAAATCAATATTTGAATATGTGTTGCGCCTTAGGCCTACAGGTTGCCGCCGGTTGGCAACAAGTGATCTGCCGACTACCTATAATATATGTACCTACCTCTGAATATTTTTTCACCTCTTCACATATCCAGACAATTGTAGATATTATGCTTTGATCTAAACAGCAGCTCTTCTTCCGTATAAAATACCGGATCATCAAGATGAATTTTTTTTAATGGAAAGCTAACGCTGTGAACCTTAATCGAGTGTTTACGCGCTATTGGTATCGCCATCGGATCTCGTCTGACCATAAACGTGGCTAAACTACTGTCAGACAGCCTGAAGAGTTGTTTCAACGCTGCATAAAATTAAGATCAAAGCTTTTCTCTTACAAAACTAACTTTGTTGTAAACTGTTTATATTGCTTAGGTAAAAATGAATATCCAGTTATGAGATAATTAGGTAAACAGTGTTAACAGAGATAGCCAACCCCCAGCACACATAGCAAACCCAACAAGACGGTAGAGGTAAAAAGTTCTTCCTGCTTAACACGGCAGTCTCCACAGTACATAGATATATGCATATACCTATGTACAGTAGAGAACAGGTAACTTTTCCGGCTAAAACTCACGGAATAATGAACTTTTATATTTTAGCATTGTCCTGAAAAATCAGCCAGTGGGTCGCGCAGTGAAAATCCCGTATAAAAGGTTGTGCAGTTCAAATTCTAGTGAAATTTCAACGGCTAGGGCAGCAGTGAAAACCGCAAAATCGTCGTTCAAAAAGTATACAAAAATATTTTATTCAAGAATAAACTTTGGAAAAGATTTCTTTCCGTATATCCAGTTCTCTGAGTTTTTTACTTTTAGTTTTTTCCATTTTGCGGGCAAATAGCGAACAGCATACACTTGAGTGTATTTCAATCGAGCCAGTATTGTAATAATTTATGTGAAATTTGCGGAAGGTTTGAAACGCTAATTCCATTCTGTTGACTCGCAGCTATACCTGAAACTCCGTAAATTCGGTCAGCAGTTTTCTTAGAAAAGTCAGACTACCGATCGTATCTAGGACGTTGGATATTCAATACGCTATGCAGACTTTTAATTTGCAGTATAAAATAACATACATTGATTGATCTAGGATTTTAATCGATAAAAAGCACTGGGAATCTTTCTATGCTTGTATATGACATTTCTTTCATAAAATAAATGTATGAGGAATCATTAAGTAGAGTGGATTACCCAGCCGCCTCGTGTCCGTTATCTCCCTGAACTTTCACCTTTCACCATCTGCCTTCATTGGCCTACCGTCACGGGGTTGAAGATAGCAGCCACGTGGAGTACCAGATTGGAAGGGGTGAGCGAGTGGCGTTAAAAGGGATAAAAAATAAGGGGTCAGGGGGAAGAGCGTAATATATATAATAGAATAGTATAGGCATTATGATCCGAACTGCGCGTAAAAATTGAATTGCAACTTTCCTACAATCAGAAACCCCCGCAAGAATAAACGTCTCGAAAGATACAGTTGAACGACAAACAGCTCTTCAATTTTCAATTAGACACTTCAGAGGTTCAAAGCTTCCGGATATCCCCACGCAGCTTGAATGATCGGAAAATTTTCTTGACCATCATTCTCCATAATGACTAATAATTATCAAATACTTATTTATATCATTAGGGTGCAATTGTACATGATATGTTTTACTCCTATACTATTTGTCTTGCTATTTCTTAAGCTTGGGGACGGATGAAAAAAAAGCAGAAAATATAAGCCTTGGTCAAGCAGAACCGCGCGATAAGAAAAGTGTGAAACCATAAGTAACGTGAATCGACGTAGCAAATAACGGCGATCCTACCGAAAAATCAATGAAGCTACAAATAGAGGTAAATGTTCGGTAAAAAGTTTGATTTTCTCCGAGATTGGCCAATTTATAAAGTGGATTGTCGCGGGTGTCGACAGCCGAGTTGGCACTGGTGTCTCTGGTTATCAACGTGGTTGGAAATTGGCACTGCCAACATTCGGGCCTGGGGGAGCTGCAAGGATTCAGTTCAGGAGTTTGGGAAATTATTGGAACGAGCTCACGTGTTCAATGTCGAGTGTTTTGAAATTGAAATGAAAATTAAATACGCAGCTACGAACTCGTTAAATTTTCATAAACTGCCAGAAAAACCAGAGGCGTAATTAACTGCCATGAGGAAGTTAATGAAATAACAACGAAAAAGTGTTCATATTTCTGGGTAATTCAGAATCCACCCGAATTATTGCAAAAACTAACGTTAAGCGTTTTTTTTTTTTTTTTTTTTCAATACTGTTAAACACAACGCGGTGGCAACAACATGTCGTTTTCATTGCGAGCTCAACAGCAAGCTAATAATATTATGATGAACGATCAATGTGCAGATGATTGGATAGCCAAGAGAAAGCTTTGAATTGATTTCACACACACATACGGGAAGAACCTTAGACCTTTGAAACGGATATCCGATAAAATTTTGGTGTACGATGTCTGCACGTACAGGTTCAGTCGTAAAGTAGATCAGAAATTTTCCGATTTTTATGATCACAAAAAAAAACCGCGATTGAATTATCCGGACGAGCTTTTTCGAGCCTTAGAAACTTAACTTTAATCCTGACCTGTCTCTTTGGCCAACTTCTGAGCGTCTACTTAGTTCGAGAATGAATCAAGTTTCATTGGTGAAATAAAAGAGGAAAAGTTTGGGTACGGCTGGGTCTCTGACCTCCGCGGATTGCAACGCTAAAGACAAAGTAAATTTCCGGAAACCTTAAGGCGATCTAAACATTTTCGTTTCAACTCTTCCATGGTACTTACAAGGTAGGAGTTTAACTGCTTTTAAAAGTGAATCAAGTTGGTTCTGCCAAATTGAATCCTTGTTAGGAAACGGTAAAAATTAATACTCTACTCTCTGGCTTCTAGACGATATCGCAAATTACGAAGGGGTAAGTGAGCACTCCACTTCCAAATCGCAATTCAATGTAGATTAGCCCCGGCAGGCACATAACAGCCAGCTCTAAAGTCTATGTACAGGGTAATCTAATTAGAAGAAAAGGCAAGCGCTTCTATCGCCCATCGCCCATCGCCTTTAAATTCTGCTGAATCGCTTTAAACAAACAAGAAGCCCGGAGGCTTAACGAGTAGCTGAGACGTGCCTGACCTCAAACGTCTACGCCAAATCAGCTAGACATTCCCGAGTATCATGTTGACAGAGCGTGGCTCTGCCACCGAGTGACCAATATGTCACCTTACTAAAAGCCCCCGTGTCATACAAGCTCACTCACTTTACCATACCGTCATGTCGGTTTCAGAGATGCAAATACTTGATAACATTGCGGTAAACCCTGGCATATGAATGTGCAAAATATGGATAGCACTTTCTCGACACAGTTGCAAGCGAATAACTCGACATCGCAAGTCTGAAGGACTACGAAAACCGTGAACCACTAAATCGTTTTCATTCTCATCTCCGTCATGTTATCTTATCGGTAACGCAATGTGGAAGAAATATATATTTTCTCGATTTCGAGTTCATTGGAGTGCGAAATTTGGCATCGAGTTCAAATGAAAACTCTCAGCAGTTTAGTGGTCCATATTGTATATGATGCGGGGGTAGGCATCGATACCGAAAGTCTCTACCCGATTCAATCGCCGTTCAAACATCGTCCATTTCGCTAGATCGAGTGAAGCGTGAACTTGAGTACTGTAAATAGGGTAGGTATAGCGGAACGTGAGTGGCGGCGAGTGGTGAGTGTAGTCAGGAAGGGTAGCAACATGTGGCACATTACATACAATACCTATTCGGAACTCTCCGGGTCCGACGCGTGCCAAATGGCTCCCTTCTGGCTCTTGGCACCACTCTGACGATGCCCTCTCAGATTGGTGACGCGAGGGGTTCCTCTAATCTTAAACCCCGAGGATAGTAAAAACGCATAATTGAATCACTGCCTGAATAATATTTACCACCATCACCCTTCCTGAATGTATAAAATTCGAGCCCGAGCTCATACCATGTCAACCGAATCACTTTTGCCCCACATGATCATCGATTTTTATCTAACACAACTATGTTGGGTAGCTTTTTGACTTGCGCAGTTCTGCAGCCAGTTCTGCTCTAACACATTTTCTTGATAATTTATAAACACCCATCGCACACTGTCGCCATTTCGGTCCATCGCTTATACTAAAAATAGTTGAGCTTATTCAGCTTTTAGTATTGTATTAAACTTACCGTCAGCCAGAAAGTAATGTGGTTTATTGAAATATTATACCGCTGAAAACCGGAAATCGAATGAATATCGGAATTTCTAATTGCCCGTATTCAAACGGTCGGATATTTCCCATGGAGTTTAATTTAGGAATCTATTGAACGATTCTGGGAGAGTCTTTTTTAACGATCGTATCCGACGAGGGAGCGGATAGAGCTGATTGATTAATTAAGTAGACACGTCTAGACCATCGCATGTCGTCTCGTATCGGTCTTTGAAACAATCCTGACAGCGAGGTATATCCTGCCCTTTCAGCTTCCCAAGGTATCCAACTGTTTTATTCTACGCGATAGATATAATTTATCGATCGAATGCTACGTATAATTGAATCGAACGGCGCAAGAGAATGGAAGACATAGAAGCAGAATTGTTCAGAAAAAAATATTACAACAAGGTCATTTCTCCACTTGATTCATTATCAAAGAGTGGGATTTCAGCGTTTCCAAGAAATCCAATCATTTCAACGAAATGAACCAATTTCCAGTCTTCCTTCTATATTAGCACTCTCAAAAGCTTCTGAAGTACCGAATTTTCAATCAATTGATGATTGAATGGAATCCAAAAATGTTTCAAGATTTATTTAAGCTCTTTTTGGATTTATATTTTGCTATAATCTAACTGTAAATTCTGTCGCATGTTCGGTATATATAGTCGTTGCAGCTCCACTTAGCGCAATACTAACCGGCTGCATAGCTGTTACTCTGCACTTTGGAATAACAACTGTATGCTAAGCAGACAGTAGCACGTATACCTGTGGCTATTGTTCAGCCCCGTTGTTTGCGCCACTCGCATCAGCCGTCGTCCATCCCTCTCGTTCGCAACATCACATATACGGTTCTGAGTGAGATGGTGGCGTCGAGCACGCATGCAACTGTTACATTCGCACGGCACCGCCATTACCAATTCCAATAACTAATCTCAGCTAGCAACGCTCACGATGTTCACATATCGTGCCTCATATTCCGATCGAAATGGAGTTTGAAATTTGTCAAGAAATTTATCAATATTCGCTTACCTCATATCGAACGTCACTCGAAACCATCAAGCCGTCATAATTTCTTAAACGCTTGCAGATTCATATTTTAGCAAACAGCCTATCAGACTACGGCATGAATTTACCGTTGAATCTCACGTTAGTATATCATTTGAGTTCGGGAAGTTATTGTTACTTTGCGGCCCAGAATTCTGTTTTACTTTTTCGTTTTCTGTTTTTTCCTTTTATCAAACCATGTCAATCATCCGAGCTCGATTAGAGCATTACATTACACATTCATCGAGTATCACATTGTGAGGGATCATGCACCCTCGTTACGAGGTTCGTTGCCAATCTATTGAGCTGGCGTATCGCGCTCATCCTCGATTCTACTGGGTCGATCAAAACGACGCATATATTTCAAACGGCGTCAAACAATGGAACGAATTATTCAGAGGGTTTGACAGCTGCCGTTCACCGGCGGGACCATACAGCAAAATTTTTTTCCCCCGGGAACGAGGGGTTGGAAATAATTTGCGAAAAGGTGGATTGGACGTGACTGTACTTCCTAATATTAAAGCTATTGAATCTCTCTATTAGACGAGGGAGAAACGAGCTTTTAAGTTCCTTTGACAGCGGCGATGTCTCTACTTTAAAATCTGAACGATGTAAAAGCAGCCTTCTATTTCTCCGTATCGCATTTCTTCCTTTTTCTATCTCTGTTTCTTTTCCGTATGAATAGAACAAGGAATAATGCCAGTCCTTTTATTTTTACAAACATAATGGCCGAGAGAGTGGTTAACAATGAGATACTTCTTCCAAGTTTTCTGTACCGTCGAGTAGTTCACGGGCGATCTTTTCTTGGCGAGAAAACGCCCCTCGTAAATACCTTCTTAAAGTTTTCAAAATGGATGAATACGGGATTTTATATGCGGCTTTTGGATTAGATTTTGGTTTAGTTTTATGAAAACATTTCCAAGATAGCTGCATTTCCTGAACTTTGATAATCTTCAGCATTTTTGGGTTCTTCAGTGACGGGTTCGACCCTTCATCGCTAGATTTTAACAAGACACGTCGAACAATAGTTCGAGAATCGACAAACCGTTAGAGTTCGGATAAAACCAAAGAATGCAGAGCTGCAATGCTTAACTCAAAATATATCGATCTAGCCATACGTATTTTTGCCAACAGTGAGGTAATTAGCCTGGGTACGCAGACCCGTGCTCAGTTTGCGCAGCACAGACCAATTACTTTGATCATAGCGTTCCTGTGTACGCAGCTGGCGACAGGGTCACTCGTATGAACGTTCTGGCCGAACGCAGCCTGTGTAGGAAGGACGAAATTGGATGTACGTGGTTGTGTGGGAGGATAAACGACTCGCCATAAGAATACCGCAACCGCTTGGTCTTCCTCTTTCTTCCTCTAACCGCCCTCAGGGCTTTTTCTCCCTCGCTCTCCTGACTTTAGATTACGCAGTCTTACAGTTATATTCTTGTATCTGGTCTCCCCAGCATCGCGCAAACATGCGCCCAGACTACGAGAGCGGAAAGACGTCGCAACGGTATTCAAGATACAATGTTTCCCCCATACCTACCCTTCATTTCCCGCCATACCCCATATACCTACTCGACCCACCCGAATCTGATAATCTGAATATCTTGCAGGCGTGAAATCTAGAGATTACCACAGATTCTGTGTCGCAGGTTAGAGATTTATTCATTTTTCTTTGCTTCGTATTTTGCTTTTTCATTTTACGTATTCTTTTTTTTTTTTTTTGCGCGCGCGAACCTCAACTTCAAAATGTACGCGCTACTCTAACGTCACTGGAGTAAAGTCGACGTAATTGTCCTGGTTATTCGGGGGAAAATCAATACCTACCCGTCCTTCGGGAACTTCGGAAGTTCGCATTGCTATGGAAAGGGAAGAAATACACGTTCGAAAATACTGTAACGGTTTAATGTTCCAGCTATATCGAGAGCCGAAGTGAGTCAAAGTCACAATTAAAGCTGTAAAATAATTATCAACATTTATCGAAGATTTCCTAACACTAGAAACTTCATTGTCAGATGCATTCACTTACAGAGCTAATGGGACGCGATAAAAACTGAAGAAAAAAAGTTATGAAATCGAGACCCCGAGAGTTTCAATAACCACTTTCAACTTCCCTTAACTGAAGTCAAGTTATACTAAGTTTCTAGAAAAAAATAATTAAACAAATAAAAATAAGAGAATAGCTTTAATTCCAAGGGATTTCCGGAGACTGGGTCAAAATAACAAAATATAAACTTGCCACCGTATAAGTAGAGTTGCCCTTCTGCCGTGTGCAAGAAGCCAACATCAGCTAGACCCTTGGGACCACGACGCTTATTAAAGATATAGAGTGGTCGCTTGGTTATGAGATATTTTCACTCGAAATAAATTAAATTCCGGTATTTTTGACAAAATAAAGCTGTTCTTATACGAATGACCGATCGTTAATATTTTTCACGGGTTTATTATATCTACTTGTCAAAAAAATCAGTTGAAGTTTTTTCTTCTTTCTTTTACCCTTGAAGTAAGTTTGGGCATATAAAACAATGTTGAAGTTTTTCAAAAATGTCTGAACTTCGTTAGACTTCAACTTGTAAGCCAAGGCAGCTCCTTTTTAGCCACCGGCTCATATGCCAAGTCCTGTGAGATGTGAAAAACTCTGTTGCAGGTTTTTCTTCGACCTTGAATCTGTTATTTCAATTTAGTTTGATCCCGGCGCCGCAGTGACCCAATTCGTACAAAAAACGATATTATTTACTTGGGTCTAAGTAAATTGCGAGAAAAGCGCATGAATCACTCAGGAGATGAAAGCCACGTAAAAATAAGGTAGATTGTATCGATTGGACAAGGTCAGATAAAAATTTCCGCTACTTATTGCTAATGAAAAAATGAAAAAACGAAAAAGTAATTTTCCCTAATTAGAAAACGTTTTCCACAAAATTGAACAATCTATCGGCTGATCTAAGAACCTGGGATGCGAGACTGTCGTCGATTGAAAAACAACTCAGGTACCCAGTTCCATGTCATATACCTGTAGGAATAGAAAAACTTTCTTAAAAGAATGCGAAACGCGCAAAAAGATATCCCAAATCCTAAATATATGCATGCGTCCATGACAAAAGTTGCACAACACCCGAAGTAGGTATGGCAGCAACGCTCCAATGCAGTCTATTAAACATAGATAGAGGAATGCCGCATTGCCGTGAATTTGGCCTGGGGAAGTGTTAGGAGCAGCGCAGCAGTCGCAGCGGAGCTTGCGAGGCGAAGCTACGAAGTAGTGGAACCACCAGTTAGGTCAGCCGCAGTTGAATGTACACGGGGCCCCTCGTCGCCCCACTCCGGCTACAGTATATAGAAATATATATGTACCTATATTGTGCAGCGATTTTGCACGCCAAAATAAAAGTACAAAGTGGAAATTTTTTTTTTTTTTTTTTTTAATAGAGAGACCAACGAACAAAGGGCGGCAGAAGCGGTAGGATAGATTACGAACGGTGGTAGCGCATAACACGCCTAGATGCTAATTTTCACGTTTATTTATAGATGTATCAGGGAATGTAGTTCACGGAGAGTTTTAGTGGTATTGAGGAAATTAGATTATAGAGACATGCAAAAATCACTTTATCACGGATCTTTGGAAGGGTATCAAAAAGTCAACCGAATTTTTTGGCCGTGAGGGATTAAGTATTGGTTCTGGTCGGAGAATGAGTTTTGGTAATTTCGATAAATTTTTACCGTTGATTATTGAAGTATAATTATAAGTTTGACTTCGAGAGCTTTTTACAGGGTAACAGGGTGAACAGATTGAATGATTTGATGGTAAATGATGAAAAAGTTTGTGGAAGGTGAAGATTGGAAATGGAAATCGTAAACTTCTGTAAGAACCATATAAGAATCGTAGAGATAGTAAAAATCAACGGTTTTGGGATTCAATCGTGGAATTGAATTCGCCTCCTGCCCCACGACCTCGAAAATTTTCCCACGCGTCTGGCCGACGCCAGGCGTCCACTTCCGAAGAAACGCGTCTAGGGACAAGCGGCCAGCCAAGCTTGAATTCACTGTGTGCCAATTTTATTAAATAATCGAACAACGTGCTGTCCCAGTTTCCAGTCCTAGAATACTCAGAAATAGGAATGATACAACGAACAGCTGGCTCCTTCAGGACAATTCATCCTTTAAATTAAATCTCGACAAAAATTCGATGGAAGAAAAAAAAAAATGAATTATTTGCAAACAAATGCAAAAACTACGACAACTTTTAACTCTAGGTGACGTCGCGATGGGAGTGGTAATAGATAGACGCCGTTGTAGAGATTAACCCAATCCATGAAAGGGAAGAACCTTGAACATAGCAAAGGCGTGTCAGAAATTGTGCCTACTGGGAAATTATCTTTGAGACAAAGTCGTGACGTCGTGACGGGCGGAACGCGAACGTATTGTCAAAAGCCTAAGCTGACCACGAAAGTGGAATTCTGTCGGCCAAAGGAACTGGTATGCCGAAATCACCCTCAATTACAAAGTTACCCTCAAGGGCTCGCGCGTTAATTGTTGCCTCTGAATATTCTGGTGTTTCGTGACTTTACGAGCCACTACGTAACCCCCGGTGCAGAAAACACGCCTAAACCCATTGTTGCAGACTAACTTCATGACCCACATGCCTACATACGAATGATATGAATGAAACACCAGCGCAAGACTCACATGATTTAATATTGAAAAGATCAATTTTCTAAAAATTTATGCAACAACGTAATAATAATGCATCCGAATATCCATGATCATTCTATTTCACGCTCTTGAACGAATCATAATTCCAGTATGGATTTGTGAGGTACAGTATAAGAAACCATTCGCCATTTTCCGTCTTCTCTTAGTTGGATTATGATAGACTTACTACATGAATTATCACAGTTATTCAAGGCGATATCCAAAGTGTCCTCGATGAATTTTCACAGCAAAATAATCCTAGAAAGGAATGCCAGAATTGTTCAAGGCGGCCCAGTCAGACGAGCTGCACTTCTCCCTGCAGTGTTTTACGTAAGCAGTTCTACCGCGGCGGAGTTTGACGGAAAACAATTGACACGATTGATTGGTTCGAGGAAACAGGAGGAGTAACAGATTTCCGAGGATCTAAGGAGAATCGATATACCACAAATCTTAACGTTCCTCGTGGACACTTTCGTTTCGTAATAGGATAGTTAATTTACCGCAATCGCCCGTGCCGTTACGTTGAAATCGATGCCGAAAGCCTCGCAATAAAACTAAGTCTGAATAAAATGCTTTCTTGATGAATGCAAAAAAATAAAGAAAGCACAAAAAGATGGTGACCACCAAAGCCAACTTATATGCTCATGATGTTCTCCAGCTTCCAACAAACTCCATGGTTAATTCACCCCAGCTTACCCCTTATTTCGGAATATTAGCAGCACACCGGGGTGGCTGGAGGAAACGGGAGTGTAAACAAGCAGAGGAAGGCTATATCACATACTGCTCGACCACTGGCTGGTTTGCAAACGAAAGCTTTGTCCCTTTATTCTGGGCAACCTCACTTAGTGGACAAAGAAGGGGCAGACTAGCTCGATGGTGATGTGACAGGGTTGGAAGGAACCGAGAGGAGCTGAGGCATGTCTGTTCTGTAAACTGTGAAATCGGTATATACATACACGCGTGTGTGTGACTGTGACTATGTGAGGAGGATACGCGACACGTCCCAACTCCCAGGGGTGAATGTAAGGGTAGGTGATGGTCGCGAACTATGCCGCGTCACGTAAACGGTTACACGTGGTTCTTCTTATTCCCCGGACAATATTTTCATGACGAATACTTGCGGCCTGAATTTATAGCGGTGACAGCATTTTCGGAAATGTTCGAATGCTCTAAGACCTGCCAGAGTTATCGACGATCAAGAAACGCGGAGCTGTTTCGCGGGTGTTTTCCATCCTATACGTCGCGTCGTAGCGAATGGAAATCGAAACGGTCCGATTGACACGGAGCTTTTATTCGCTTGTAAAACTCGACACGTATTTACGAAAGTGAAAAGACACGGGTCACTTGTTGGTCCGGAAAACATTCGCTGCTGTTGATCTTTGGTTCAGTTTAATGAAATCAAATACCAGCTACCTGCAGCCTCCGATATCGGTCGGGTCGCTCATAGCCCAGTTTCTTCGATTGCACGGATCCAGCTACTGCCAATTTCGTTTTGCATCAAACCCCTCGCCCTGGGGGAGTCGCTATTAAATTTCCCCAACCGTTAACGTTCGGAAATTCGAAGTAAACGTATATCCGATACCTTGTGATTATACCAAATCACCCAGGTGAAATTTAAACGATGGAGAAAACCAGATCAACGGGTTTGGGATCCCAAGTTTCCAACTTTAATGCATGAAATCCTCTGGAGACGCGAAGTATATAGACATCATATATTATACAGCTGTTACACAACTTAAGGGTTATAGTTACATAAGCAAACATATGTATGTACACGTTTACCCATGACGAGGGTCAGACCATTTTATTTTTACATGTTATTTTGGTCGTTTTAAGGGATGCGGTCAATTTTTCACTCGTATAAGCTTCATAACTATTGGTATACAACATCGCGGATAAATACTTGTCGATTTTCTAAAACTGAATCAAATGTCAAGATTATCTTCTGGTTCATGAATCGCATTCATCATTCGCCACACTTCGTAGCCTTACGATTATAAAATCTTTTACTTTCGTAGGGCAAAAAAAGAATCGAGTCAGTTTCCACATCTTTCTATTCTGTTCATCAAAGCCTGTCCCTTTTATAACGGCGTAACTTTGCACTCTTCAAGAAAGAAATTTGATCAGTTTTCTTCGAATTATCAAGCCAGTCATCCCCACCCCCAAGATTCAAGACCGCGGAATGATGATCGTAGGTCATAATCCACAACAAAAACAATGACGTAACTAATGCAGTGGAAAGAGACTGCAGAGGGAAATGCGGCTATTCCAGCTAATAGATTTATTCATACCACAGTTTCTCGCGAATTGTAAAGTGCCCCGGGTTCCGCTAGATAACGTAAACGTGACTAACGCAATAACAGATTAATTTAAATAGCGTTTAGAAAATAGCTACTCCGTCCTGTTTGCATATAATTTTCAGATCGGTTACCCCCGTTCCGTCAAGTCCCCTTACCCATATTTTCATCCCCGTACTTCCCCATCCGCTAAGACCAACACGCAAGAGAATAGCAGCCGCAACTACATCATTGATAATTCACGAATCACGAGACCCACTGGTGGAGCGAAAAAAAAAATGGGAAAAAAAATGTGATCGTGATACCTTGTAAAGCTGCTTGTTAACTCGGTAAACTCATTCTCGGTCAAGAATTACACTATCACCTAACGTTATCGAGCCACTCGACCTCGCAATGCAGCTTCAATGTTATGTTATGTTTTCATCGAGCTCAAGTGAAAATCGATGCCTCAGTACATACCCAGATGGACAGACATTCGGTATTTACCAGTGCCAAATCAAAATCCGATGTTATTTCAGATTTTTTGATCGTTCTCAGAACGGAACAGCATCATTACTTTCTCTTCGCCACTTCTCTGCGGTCTGAGATGTCGTCTTGATTCTCAAAACTTGACATACTTGCATTCTGTGGACCAATTAATTCTGAAAATTCAGCTGAGGTTTCATTTTTTGGCCTTAGAATAAGGGTCACTCGTCAACGAATGGATCAATCGACTCGAGTGCTTTTCACATGCTCACTCGGAAATGCCCTTTGACGCAGATTCAGGATAATATGCATCCTTTTTTTTTTTAAGAAACTACTGGTCTTAATATCTCCAAGCATCTGGAAAAAAATTTCAATTGGCAAACCTATAAAAAAAAAAAACCTGTAACTGTTTTTCGTCAATCACAATTTCGCGAAGCATTATACAATACGTGTCAACTTTTTATGCCTTTATTCTCATGGGAGGGTGTCCGGTGGATAGATGCGTGATAAAGATCCTCACGGTCAACCGTTGGAGTCAATTGATAAAGTTCCATGGTATATATAATAAGAAGACGATTACGGCAAGGTAAAATATCAGAACGATCAAGCCATCAATTTTCGTAACACTATATTATGATCGTAATAGGTAATATTGGTAGGTCGTATGATGATTCTAGATTGAATATAACTCTGGGGATTATTCAGCCCTAGTAACTCAAGTGAATCGATTTATTCGAAAATTTATGAACCGCGTTGCGTAGAGTTTCTATTAATTGGCTCGCGATATCGTGAGAAAGGCTATTGCGGACAAATCGGGACTGAGAAGGGTAAAGAGGGAATATTATATGCGTGTAGGCAAATGCAACGAGTATTATTACCGATTTGTACCGAATTCAATAAATTTTGGCACAATAATTGAAGGGGTTGTAGCTGTCCGGATTCAATCGATCTACTAATTGGTTTTGTATTAAATACGGGTCAAGAGTGGTGATTATTTTCGAGGTTGCAAAGCCGCAGCCTGCACAATCTCTTATCGGCTTCCTCGATACTCGCAGCTTATAGTTCAAACCCAAAAAAGTTATCCGGTGATCGAAATATTTTCAAACTGCATTAATAAATATCTTAAAATAAGTTTTCCAACATTTCATAATTTCATACTAGCTGCAATCGAGGCTTGGGTTATAACTGAATTACGCTCACTTAATTGTCCGATAAGCAATTGAGCATGGCCTTGCGCAGATACCTGTTAAATAAAATATGCTTGATATGATTTTACGCTCCGAGTTTAAACCCGAGGAGAATAATGGTTGTGTAATTCCGTAGATCCGAGGCTGTAGAATTTATTCTAAAATTTGTTGTGAAATTTAAAATGTACTTTCCACGTTGACCGATATTCTCTTAAGACCTGTAGACAATAAAATCTCTTTTGAATAAGAACTGCTAAAAGTTACGCCAACTCCCTGCAACCAAACTCCAACTCAGCTCTTTACCCATTCTTCCAGTTGACCAACTCTTTCGCCTCAGTCGAGGAACTCATTAGCACCGATCTCGTAGCCTAATCTCTTCGCGGAGGAATCGATGCCCGTAAGTCATCACCGCGTAGTAAGAAAGTAGAAAAAAAAAGAGGAACCAGAAGTAGAAGTAGAAGGAGATGAAGATGAAGATAAATCCGACGATTCCGATGAACCGCCTCTCCCGATTAAGCCTTTTTCACAGTCTAACTAACCAACACTCTTCGATCGCTTCCAGCATAATCACGATTTGTTAAAGTTAGATAATTTTATTCGAACCTTAGATAAGGTCACGGCTCTATCGTACGTAAATTTTTTCACTCCATAGCTTAGATTCAGGAGTACTCCTTGCGGTAAAAAGACACGAGTAGAAAGGTAGCACCGAGCCCTGACGTTTGCCCTGAGGGAAATTCCTTCCCGGAAAATTACCGCTATGGAAGTAGTTTTTGTTCACCTGTCGAGCTCCGGAAACGACGCGAATTCGGGTCTGGTATATCGCAGGTCAAAATGACGGGGTAACTTTTCGGTCATGTTTTGCTGGTCAACTTTTTCCTACCCCTTAAAACGCATTACTGATGAACGGTCTGAGCTTTCAGGTGTGCCTAGGGAACAGACAGATATTTATCAGTGCATTAGGTGAAACGTTTAATTCATCTTATTGCGGATGTCAGAATGAAGTATATAAAATACCGTAATACGATCGAAAATATTTTTTATTTTAAGACCGTCGTTTTATATCGAGCCGTTACACAAGCCAAAGCAGATGATCTGATTTATTCGAAGACAAAGAGGCGGAGTATACGATACCCACACAAGCCTGGCGTGGCGGCGCATAGTGTTCCTTATCGGAATTTCCCCCAGTTATTTCCACCCCGATAAAATAATGCGATACTTTCAGCTCGAGAGAAAATACAATCAAATCACATTGAAGAAGGTAAATACGCAAGTATACGTATAGTATGTCATGGTGGGTTGGCAAAAAATATAAATATATCTTCTCACTCCGCCGGTGGTAAAGCGTCGTTTGGTTGGAATACTTGGGCGAAAATTGAGACCGCTAAAAGCGTGTGATACAACAGCGGGCTTACACTTCTGTACAGGGTTGGTAGAAGAAAGCCGAATGTCAGAAAGAGGTCCGGACAAGCGGTTAATTCGATTGTTGTACTTGATGAAGAGGGGAAGATCCGAGAACAAATGATCTCTCCCCACAGCCAACTCCTTTGACGTTTGATTAAATAGGATTAGCTACGATTATTCTGGGGTTGAAGAAAATTGGGAAAAATCTACCATCAACGTTCGCAAATACAGAAAAACAAAAAGAAATAAAATAATGAGAAATAGGTTTGATCCGATGACAACGTTTAGGCCTGTTATGCTAATAATTTTGATATTTTGTTAGCTGTAAACAACGCTGATGTATAATTACGCGAAATATGAGATGAAAGTTCGAAACGTGACGCTTTCATCTAATTCTAGGCACCCTCTCGTCTGACGGCCTTCGAATTTCGAAAACAGGTCGCGCAAGATCACGTATAGTACCCAGCTACCAGGCGTACGAGAAAATTTGAAGCCATATTATTTCTCCGTCGCTCGAAGAATATAATACGAAATCCTCGAGCCGAAAATACAAGGGCAAGTTTCATCAGCGGTAGGTATATCGAGGCGAGCTTTGTCGATCCTTCCCGTCCGTCGTCGAGGCGTTACGGCTTTATTTCTCTCTGACCTTCATATTTCACTATATCCTCGTATAAAGGAGCCTTGAAAAATGACGATTGCTTGAGAACTACTCCATCCTGAAAAGCCACGACATCGCTCAGACCTCTGCGCAAACCGAACCCATTGCTGGTTGGCAAACAGACAGTCGGAAATGGAAGCGGGGTTCCTCGGAAAACCCTCTTTGCTGCAGCCAATATCTTTGGGATTCACCGCGAGCCTGCGCTTCCTCTTCTCAAGAACTTGGAAACGTTTTTGTTATTGATACCTACCTTGCCTCGCCTTTCTTGCCTTCTTTCTTTCCTTTCTTTCTTATTCAACTTTCCTCTTGCATAACGGTCCCCGACCAAATTCAAGGAATATCATAATCCCGGCAGGAACGTCGACTGTCTAACGGCTCTGAATCAACTGCCGGTAACACTCATTTCCGAACTAGAGTGGAACTCTGGTTCGGAACCATTGAAAAGACGAGGATTAACGTCACTTACAATTTATCGCTTCACTACGACCAACACGAACTAGTCGGAAGTCTGGAGTCCCTGCAAAGTTTTCGAGCAAGTCGCGTCAACACCGCGCTTCGTATCTTCCGCTGAACTTCGCACCTTCAAGGAAAAAGTAAATTAAAGCAGCATCAAGTTCCATTTATTACTTTTGAAGAATTCGTCGGTTCAATACCGCTGCACCCTTATTCCATACAATTTGAATTCCAACTTTCAGGCTTACACGAAACATGAGATATTCGACAGGTTAATTTCTGATCACCATGTGACGTAGTTAACAAACGCTGCGCCTAATTTCCAGCGTAAATTTAACCGATGGCGAACTTGCCCTCCATCAATATACGGCTACGTTAGAAACCCAAGGACTAGTGATGGCTTGCAATTAGTCACCCCAGCTGGTTACCCCTGTGATATTTCTGCGCCATATTGCAGTCGGGTGTGAAAACGTGGCCAAATGTTATCAAGAAACTATCATTTATCACACGTTGCATGGCGCAATGACAACTTATCCGACGTATCTCAAGACTTAAACCACATCTGACTCTGCCCAGGGAAACTTTAGAAATTTGATTACTGATGCCGCGAGAACCAGATCAGTGGAAATACAAACTAGCGGGCGTGGGATTTTTCATCGAAACTGCTGTGGTGTCATCCAAACTGTCCCGGGTGATCTCGCAGATATCTATTGCATTTTCAGAATTGATCATATCCATTCTGAACACTGAGTTAAGTATTTAGTATGACATAGACACGATATGACCCGATTTTAGCCTTTCTGTATAAGGTAGATAGCATTCCTTCAGATACATGTCAATTTCGTGACCCGTTTCGTCTGCAATATTGCCGAAGGTGATCCTTGAATGATACCTGAGGGATGAAATCTGGTTGAAAGTTACTTAAGATGGTGAGTTAACCAAAGGGGGATGTGTTGGCTACACTTTATCTGGTGGACACATTATCATATTCACTGATCAACCGAGGACCCTTGATATTACTACATTCTTGGATATTAATTGAATTTTCGCAAACAAGTAATGGACAGTCCCTGCGAAATGAATTAGCCCGAAAATCAAGCGTGATTATTAAGTTCCATGGCTAATCTGCACGTATACCATAGCATAGAATTTATTAGACTATACGATATGTGACGTGTCTGAATCTCTTGAAACGTGAAGAATCAGTATATAACATCCAGCTAAATGGACTAGCCTTGTATCTTAGGTCAGTGCTGAGTGCAGGATAAGTTATACCTATAAGTGCAGTGCGGTGTAAAAAAGTTTATATGGTCCGCGACGGAGAAAGTCAAGTTTGATTTTGGCACTGTTCTACTCGCCAGAGAATATCCAATGATAAATAAAGTAAGAGATCAGAGATACGGTGATAAGATGAAGACTCACTGGTTGAGGTTCCGATCGTTGCTTCCGGTGGTCGCTGATCCTTGTCCCCCGGAAGCCCCACCTCCACCCGAATCGTGGTGTCTCCTCTCCTTGTGGACGATGCCCATCAACTTCATCCATGGGTTGTTGGCGGCGTGGCCACCCATGCCGCCGCTCTGCCACATGGCACTCGCCAGCCTCGCTTTCTGGATGGGGGCTCCGGAGGAGCTCCCGACTTGGCCTACCCGGGAACGCGATGGGCCCCTTACACGGGGTCCCGAAGAAGATTAAGGTGGCTAAGGGGCTGCTAGGGGTGGTGCGTCGTGCCCTGCACGACCCCGTTGGCTCCCAAGGCCGCCACTCAAGGACTTCGAACATCTAACCTATATGACCGGTCCGCACCGCTTCCCTCCCCCCTCAGTCGCCGCCAACACCTTCTTGCTTCGTTATTTATAGTTTGGCTTGTCTTCTTCTCGGTCGAAATACTTCCGAGCTTACTTCCGGGTGTTTGGTGTCCCGATTTTTTTTTATCTTATTTTATTTTATATATTTATTTGTCCGTGGATCCTCTGCAGCACACTACGACACACACTGGATGAGAAAAACACATCCGTACCGCGGGTACCGGAAGTAATCGAAATTCGCGTATCTCCCAGGGGGAGTGCACAGCACTTGAACGGCCCGTTCCTGTTGTACGAATTGAACGAATTCACCTACCCACGACGTTTGATCCGAGTTCTGCGATCCGCACTCGAAAAGGTATTTGACGGCATATCGGGGGCTCGGCCAGAACGATAACAGAGGTGTTCGCGGAAGCGTAAATTTAACAAATTTTTTACGCACCCTTTAGCCTTTAGCTTCCTACAGATGATATGAATTATTTTCACTTGGTCAATTATTAGCGGTATGTACGCGAAGTTTGGCTGATGAAATTTTCAAGGGAGTAAAACTGCTTCAGTCAAGTGCCGGGTGGACAAAGAATTTACCATAAATACTGTCAACCCTTTCCCTAGTCATACCGTCATACCCCGAAAAAGCTCGATCTGTATATTCGAACTTCAAGCTCAATACAAAAATTTGAATGTCATATTTTTTGGCAAAAAATTGGACCTGTGTATTAAATTAAGATTCTGCTCCCCAACAACAGGAATCGAGCCGTTCATTGTAAGCTTTTTTGACCATCATATTGAACAAATAAATGAAGAAAAAATTAAACCAATTACTGTACACTCGCACTTCTGAGCCGAAAGACAAGCACCTTATATACACCCTATGGCTATCGGTGATAAGTTACACTGAAATTAGGTGGTTTGTATTCCGGACGAAAGCTTTTCGCCCTCTCATCAATCCTTTCAGTCGTCCTGAACCTCAAGGGTTGTAGAAACGATGTAACCGCATCTCGGGATCACATCACGATAATAATTACAGATTTTTCAAGGTCTGCCGTATAAGCGTAATCTTCCTCGTCTTCGTTGCGTCTTGACTTCCTTCTCATTTTCCTGTTTTTTTTTTTTTTTGTTTTTGTTTTTTTTTTTGACCTACATCGTGTAGTGTTACAAAAATCGACGAGTCACGAGCCGCAACTATCCAGGATCACGCGACACTCCGGGGCGAGAACGCGCGCCAAGACACGAGGTCGACCCGCAAGTATGAACCCTAAAATTTTTCGCTATATCTCGAGAGTTCTGGTCATATGACCGTTTCAGAACTCAAAATGATTATATATATACCTATACACCATTATATGCATAGACATGTATAGGTATATATATATATATGGGTATAATCGCCAGTTTTTTGGTACGGAAAAGAAGTTGCCATCCCTTAACGCTACCGCAGGATAAATCCTCACATCGATGTGTACAGATTAATCAAACGATAGTGAAGGAATGATGTTTGTACGTATAAAGTGGCGAAGGGGATGATCCAGTATCTGTGAGCTTGCACTGTATAGAGGGATTAACGAACCTGGTCTTATCCCAGTGGGAATCTGATAAGAAACTAGCTAATCTCTTCGAGTGTGAAAGTCTGGTGTTTCTTATACTTCCGTATAAAGGAAGAGCAAATAGGAGCTGGGCTAAACTCAGCGTGGTCCGCGTAGCGCGTGTTCTCGTCCGGGGTTGATTTAATAACGGGGTTGAACGGGGATCGACGCGACGACCGGGTACACGGAGAGGGGCTCAAGAAAGCGGCACCAGGCTCTCGGGGTCCGGCACGGTGCCACGGTTTCGCCTCACTGCCGGGCTCACTGCAGACACTGACGCACCGCACCCCCACCCTCGTGGTACACCAGGCGTACGGGACGGCAGCGGCCCCGGCCAGCGCCGAACACCTGCGCCGTGCTACCAAAGCACGGAACCTTCACCACTGCCGTATATATATTTTACAGGGAGGAGATGGGGGTGGCAAAACCTACCCCCGAACCCAGGAGTTGTAATAATTAATCGTGGGTCGTTGGCAAGTCACTGCGTGCGTGGCTATGTACAAATATATACGATTTCGTATGCACCCACATACGCACGTATAGCTATATGCGTTACTATATTTATATAGGTACATAGCAATGTATCGTGCATATTTTTTCTTACATAT
This sequence comes from Tenthredo scrophulariae, assembly GCA_963978835.1. Lineage (NCBI taxonomy): Eukaryota > Metazoa > Arthropoda > Insecta > Hymenoptera > Tenthredinidae > Tenthredo > Tenthredo scrophulariae. The sequence continues at coordinate 23,601,667 of OZ022229.1, forward strand.
TTATATAAAAATCGTTAAACCTAACGGGGACACGGTCATTACAAAGTGATGCCTGTCTGAAAAAAAAACTCGAAATTTCTATTCAATGGTTGATTTTTATTCATCTTATCTTAAGTACGAGTCGATTCGAGTTCGTAGTCATTTCTAAATTCGTTAAATCATGGGGATGAACAACTGTTCACTTTTAATTAAAATTCGGAAAGTATTTCTGAACAAAATTTAATTTATAAATTAAATTAGCGTTGTGACAAAAATTTCGAAATAAGTCACAATACGTAGAACAGAAGTTAGCCAATTAAATTTGCTGAATTGCTGAAATTTTCGCAGAGTATTGTTTTTTAAACGCTAAAGATTGTCTTGTTCAGAAATTACAGCGCGTACTGCTGCACTATTACATTGCAGGTGGAAATAATATGATGTGAAATCGGAAAAAAAAATCAAGAGAGATACAGAAAATGTCAGTTCAAAAAAAAAATTCATTGATTCATCGAAAGTTCAAAATATGCATTCATTAAAATATTCTGCGATTCTGTCGAAAAAACGAAAATTCCCAGACTGTTTCTGAAACTCGCAGACTATTTTTTCCCGATTTTTTTTTTTTTTTTTTTTCAGAAACAAATAGGAATTCACGTTGGACTGCAGAATTTTACCGAAATTCTCTGCAATTCTCTGGAAAATTTTTCTCCTACTTCTTCTAGTGCTGGATTATTTTCTCCGCGCGCATGGGGTATAAAAATCACTGCAATCTCCTGAAATAACTCTGAATTATTCGACTAAAATTCACTGGGAATCTCCAGTCCGCTTTTCTGGAAACTTATCAGTATTCTGATAACGTTTACTGATTTTCTCTGAGAATCTTTCAACCTGAAAACGAAAAAAAAAAAATCTAAAATAGTAAGAATAGAAAAAAAAAAAAAAAAAAAAAATCTGAGCTCGAAATAATTGACTAAATTTCTTATGAAGTGGACTTTGTGCTTTTATTTTTATAGGAAACTTTCCCGGATTAGATTCTACCGTTATATCAGAGGAAAATATTAGAAAACTTTATAAGAAAGTAAAAATTCAAATTTTTATAGAATCCGCGTAGGTATATCCCTTCTAAATTTTATAATTAAGGGGTGAAGTTCACAGAGTAATGTCCACTCTTCTATAGAACTACGATATATTATATTTGCCAAAAAAAAATCGGATCTATAGGCAAATGCCATCAGCTGGTTGAGATGAGCTGGAATACTCCAGATACGGATACCAATTTACGAACAAAAAAAGTTTAGTGCTTACCCGCTTCTTCTGGGATAGCTGGGATCAAAAAAATTCTAAATCTATCATCAAAGCGAGGTTTCTATATTTGTCATTTTGTCATTAATGGAATTTATTCTGAAAAAAATGAAGAGAAGAAGGTTTTTAGGCGGCAGAACCCTGAAAAAAAAACGAAATTTTGTTTTTTTTTTCATCTTAAAGACCGTTTGGATCGAGTGCTTCAATGTAAGTTTTGATTTTCGTCAAACAAACATCACCCAATGTCCATATCCGTTTGATAAGTAGTATTACACACACCCTCGTGTATAGTTACCATCTGCTTATCGGTCGTAAGTACACAAATTTAAGGGTTGACTTTACGTACGTATGTACATTGTACATATGTATACAAGCCTTCACGGCTCACCTCTATTCACCAAAGATTGGTTACAGTCTCGTTCCCACTCACAGGATACGAGACTCGTTGCCGCATGATGTTAGGCCTGCGTCATCTCTTTCAACTTTTAAGACCCGTAACTATATTTTTCCTCGCTTGAAGACCCCTCGAATCGATCAATTTTTATCACTTTCTGATCCGCCCGCGCATAGGACTGGGTATAATAAGTGATCGTCGGTATGGATCGGAGTATGAGAAGTGAGTCAGAGTACTGGACAGTTTCGAATTTCGAATTGAGAAGAACGTGAAGAGAGAGTATTTCAAACGCTTCATTGTTACAAAATTGCGGTTAAAAAAACATTTCTGAAAGCTTTTTCGAAAAAGGATATCCGGAAAGAAGACGTAAATCGAGACCCTCCCTTATTCCATTCCCTGCATTTCTTGAATTATTTTTTTTTCTTCTTTTCTTCTTGCTTGAATTAACCAAGGAAGTTTATAGTTGACACTTCAGTCTCATTGCTAGTTCATTCAGGTTTTATATTCTCTTATCTCCGTTAATCTGTTTTATTACATTCTAGAGAGAATACAGCTTTCTGCAGGATTAAACGGTAGTCTCGGTAATGGCAAAAATAATCACACCATCCAGTATGTGTTTGAATAAAATTTATTCCGAAAATTTTTTCTTTTTTCCTAAGAAATTAATGCAAAATTCTGAAATATCGTCCGATGGTTTTCCTGCTGGTGAGAAATTTACAAAATAAGTGAGAAAATCGTAAAGAAAGAAAAAATCGTCCCTCCACAGGATTTCCAGGTCGTAAAATTCAGCCGTTTATTTTTTCGCGATCGTCCAGATTCTTGTAATGATTAATTGTCATGCCAGTACATGATCCCAGGGCATAACCATGACCCAGACAAATTCCTCTGCCCTATACTTTCCGTGAAATAAATAGAATAGATTGGCAATGGCTTTGGCTTCTGTACTGCAGACGCATTGCACTGCTGCCAAGTCGTTCCACTGGCGACACCCAGATTGGTGATTCAGGCCATATACTGGAAGCTCCGGATCATTGTGAACGACCACAGGGTTACGGTGTTACGTTGAAACTGCGGTGGTAAGTTAATTGATTTAATTCTGTATAAAATAACGATTCGCGCTCCGCGTCATACCGTAACAATTTGCGAAAAGCCCAGACCGCCCCTTTGGCTGCGGTCAATTAAATTTTTCTCGGCTCATTCCTACCCCCTTCTATTAACGCTCGGTGCACGTTCTTTACTTTTTTTTATTTATTCCTGTATAAAAACGCCTTCACGACGTTGAACCACTCGTCAAACGATTAATCGCGATTTACGAGGTGCTCGCAACAAATTATTGCTGAAAAGTTTGAGGAAAGCACTGACAAGGAAAAAAGCTCAGCAACGTAGATTACCGATGCCTGCTGCAGGGTGCGTTAATCGCTGGTGAAATAAATCACTTTCGTCCACGACTCTTTTGCTACACGATTTGATAATGAATCCACAGAGAGCCCCATTCCGAGAATGGGGTATTGAAAAATTAAGATCGTGTATAATTCTGGTTTCATTTTGCGCAAGAAAAGTGTCTATAAATGGTGGACATTTTTCGCGTGTCAATTTTTCGGACACCAATTTTATAAATGCATATAGTATTCCATATCTTCTTAAAGTTTTTTTTTTTTATAGTAGCCAGATACGGATAAGCTTCTGATCTTGCTCGTGACGTATGAGCTAACAAACGCCTGCCGACATCTTTGAAGAGCCAATTAATTAACACGTGCCCAGACGGCTTTGAGAACTAACTTCCTCGCTCCAACCAGACCAAGAAAGGGTCAGCTAAGGGTCGATTAACCTTCTCCTAGTTTCATTCCCCTCTCGAAGTTCCTATCTCGCTCAATCCCGTGCGCCTTATCATTAGCTTGTTGTATATCCGGTTCTCCGCCTTTCCATCGCCACTTCGTCACGTCCCCTCGGATTGTGCTGAATTCTGTTATTTCATTTTATTATGCTTTTTTTAAGTACTATTGTATTTTCATTCCGTACTTGGTTCTTAGTCGTTCCTTGGGAGCTCAATGATTACTCTAGTGGTTGTGGTCCTTCTATGGAGTTCGTCCTTCGAAAATATTCCCTCAAGCAAAACAATGCAATATCCAAATATCCAGAATTTTGATGGTAAAATAGCGATCAGCTGCCATCGCCATCGCTGGGGAAATGCTAAACACGTACATTACTTTACAGGTAGATATAAGCCCGCGAATCCATGAGATAAACAAAAACAGTAGGTAGCTCTACTAAGTAAGTTAAAGTATGGCTTAACCATAAAAGCTCTTTGACTAAGTAATTCTAGATTATGAGGTCCGGAACGCGTCCCTATCACGCGGATCGCGGAGATAATCTTCGCGGTGTTAGGCTGATCCAATTTCAGCACATCATGATGGACAAGCCTATACAATTTCGGCAATCCTTTCGTAACGATTTTGCAAGCGGCCTAATCCTAGAAATTATTATCAATTTTTTTTTTTTTCCCACAAGGAATGACTCCGATACATTTAAACAAATTGTTATATCTACGGATCTTTTCATCGTCTGATACCTCTAGTATCAAATCTTTCGTTCGACTCATTCTGGTACCAAATAGATAGCTGTTCCTCGTAAATTCGATACACCGAAATGGATATTTATGTATTACTTTTCTAGTCGAAGCAGCACGGTTGGTTTGAATTTTTTTCTGGCACTTGAATACCTATCGTAAAAGCAAAAAAAAATAAGCCTGGATATTTGCGACTCTATTTTTTAGCTGAAAGAAACTATAAAACTTTCAGTCACCTAGAAGAAATTTATATTTTTCTGATTTACAGCGAGCCAAGAGACAATAAATTTCAGGACCTTTCTAACATTCCCGATACGCTTCCGCTTTAACGGAAACAGCCGCTGTTCGACTGGCATTTGTATTCGGACGTGTCGATTTTTTCTACTACGAGAATCTAGTGACTATAAAATATTGCAAACCTACAATAATTGTTGTCATAAGGCCAGTACCAGTGTCGATTCCTGTATAAATCAGCAGCCTGTATATGTTCGGATTTTAGTTACAAATCGTTATGCCACGCTTACGTGTTTCAATCACGTTTAATTACCCTTTAGGATCGTTGAAAATTGGCCTGCTTTTCGCCGCAAGGTTCAAAAGTTTAGGATGTTATCGCTGAAGCAAATTCGCAGATTCAAAAACAGCTGTATTTCGCACAGACACTATGGCGAGTAAGAAAATCGTGCAACGTTACACAATGATCATCTTTTATGAGCCCCCTGATTTTGAAAATCAATAGAAATAGAAAATATAAACTTTCGTCGATGAAATGAGCATTGTGTAAAATATTTCTGATCGTATTGAAACAAGTTTCCCTTTTCATATAAGAACATTATTTCTAGTCCATGTACAAGTCTGTTTCGTCAAATGAACTTCCATTTTATTCAATCGATGTAGAATATATCGAGGGCTAAGGACCAGAAGGGCGTAACCCACATTTTTTCGACTTCGTAGAATTTGCTGCCATAAGGGCGTATATGTGAAAATTTACCACGTGAGCCCTTCTGGCAGCATCCACAGTTTTTTGTGGGTTACGCCCTTCTGATCCTTAGCCCTCGATATATTTCACCGTGTTTGATCTCTGGATTTTTCTCATTATCAATCCAATAAATTTCATTCGGTTCAAAATAAACCTGCACCGGTCGCACAACATCGTTGTTATTTCGAATTTCAAACAAAGGGTAGTCCGCACTTTTTAATCAAAATCTCACCCCCTATTGATTTTGAAAATACCAAATATGGGATCGTATCACAGAAAATGGGAAATTACTCCTCCGTAAAATTAAACGTATATTCCCGAATTTGTTGATAAAATTTTTCTCATATCTTTTGTAGAACTCGAGATTATGAATCGAGATGACACCGCGGTAAAGACTGAGTTAAGGCTAACCTCGACCTAAAAATACGAATCGCATGACACCCAGAGCGAGTTGTATTGTCTCTCCAATTCACCCTATATCGATGAATTCCGTGGCTATATTTATTTCCGACATACGTGTTTTAAAATATAAAATGAATATAAATTGAACGTAAATATTTGAGATAGCATATTTCGCAAGGGGTTCTCGGAGTTTCTCTGTACCTACCCTCGCGTTCGCCTGCACCACTTAATATGTTAATATATAAAGTAATTGACGCGTGAGTAAGGGAGGTACGTACCTACTTACACAGGTACACCTGCGTCGCTCGAAAATACGAGATATGGACCTCAAAAATGCAGCAACGGTTTAATTTATTCGAACTTTATTCAGAGCGCACCCTAACGTTTATATTAATTTTTAATTAACGTAATCCTGCTCTGGTTTCCTGATTCGTTTACGCATAATACGTACAGATAATACCTATGTATAATCTCGACTATGTCAAGAATCAGGCCGAGTAAAGAACGGGACTAAATGAACAATTATTATCACCACTTGTTTCCACTGTCGAGAGTTGTTTAAACGTGATTTTTACTACTGTGACAAATTACGGTGATAAATGTGTGCGGTAACAAGGGGTGCATAAGTGGCCACTGTGTTAGCTCAAAACAAACGTTGGGCTGCACGATCGTAGAATCTTCCCAAATTGAAATGAACAATTTAATTTTACCCTCGCGAAGAACATTTTCACCCGACGAAGATCTTTCGGTTTTATTTATAAATAAATTATACTCCTGAATGAACAATTTTTCCAATAACGATAGGTATATGCAATTACATCGAAGAACAATTTCTAGCTCAAGTTATTCTTCGTCGACTTTATTATTTAATTATTATTATCAAAAGCAAAAGTCATCATCTTCGTCCGACTCGTTATACACTTGTCCTGTAATCAATCATGCCATCCTTTCCTCGGGATGTATTCTATGCGATGGACAAGCTCGCCGCTGGAAACTATTTTGTATTCCGAACCCTGCGCGTACTGGCTGCACGATCACTTACTCGTACTACTTATTTTCTTTGGCGAAGTCGCAGAGACGATACTCGCTAGTCTGACTACCGCAGGATCATTCTACTGGATCGTATATCCATACAGTCAGACTGTAATCAAGGATCAGAGTTATATCCAAATAGTTGTGAAAAATTGCCGTTAATATATCCTAAGTATAACTCAAATGTTGAAAATTTGGAAGTTCAACTTAAATGCGATTCTTCGAGTGGTCAACTATAGGTAATTGGTATAGAGGCTTATTATTATACTTATAGTATAGACGGCGAGGAAAATGTGTATCTTACTTGGGCATTTTCTACTACGGTTCTACTAGCGTGAATGTTATTAAGAGCAATTTTATAATCCCCTACTCAGCGTTTATTAGATCATAAATTTAAACCATGACTGCAGATATGAATTTAACGGTTTATGATATAGTATACAGTAAATTGAGTAGCTGCAGTTTCGCGTAGTGAAGAACAGCTTTTTACAGATCATCTATTAAACTCGCAAATAAGAATACCTACACTTGGAAATTGATTGATCGGTGTTATCAAAAAACGATGCAAAATTATCCTATTCATTTTGTAATAAGCCACGCCCGTTTAGCAGTTTCAATAAAGCTTGGCAAAGTTCCGTGAACACGATCAACGTCGTTTTTTCTCTCTTGAATTCATCGAAACCATACCACTTATTCAAAGTACTGGCAAATAGTATACGACTACCCGAAGATTTTTCGGTTTGTTGAGACCAAATTTTCAATACCCCATAAATCGACATCTGCGTAGATCATATCGGAGAGATGAATGTAGTAATGAAAATTTATTTGGAATTGGATGTAGTTTTGAAAATAATTTTAACAGCGTTCTGAAACTATGCTGAATAATTGGTGCAATAAAGTTTATCCGACAATAAACTACATGCTATTTTGTTGAATATTTTACAATACATTCTCCGAAAATAGGTGAAAATAGCGAATCACTGTATTCGAAATTCACAATTATGTACATACCTATAAACTCGGAGAAGTTTCATCGATATTTCGGTTTAGTATACGAAGGTTTTTATGCAATTCTCACTTTAGGCTTGATAACGTGTTGAAGTAAATAGAACCCTTGTGACCTTCCTCATTCACAATCCAATTATCGTTCCCTTTTTCAGACGTTTCCACCTGAAAGCGAATTTCACTGGAACTTTTTTGTGAAACCATTTAATTCAGTTTAAGTTGGCTTCGCTCCGGCTAGGTTTACTCTGATGTTTGAATAATTGTGAAAGATCTGAATGAAGTGATTCGCAATTTCACTCAAAGTCCTGAAATTTTCACCTATCTCGGAAAAATGTCGTTTCTTAATAATTTCAAGACAATCTAAGACGACCTCTACTCTTCGAAATCACCTTAAAATTATGCACCCTGATACCTATGAGAATATACTTAAAGTCTCATTTAATCTACGGACTTTCCTCATCACGGTGAGGACAAATTTCCCAGTCCTAGCTGCCGTTATTTTTTATACGGTTGCTTGATCGATCGTTGGATTTCCTCAAACGGGAATACATGAAAAACTCAATGGCTGAACTGGAATAGGCTCGATGAGCTAAACTGACCAGTGCCAATCCAATATCATGCGATATGCACGAGTTGAACGCGGACAAAAATAGCTTTCGGTTAATTTGAATAGAATGACTCGATTTGAGTGATGGGGTGTAGCTAGGGGCTTGGGAAATCGCGGGCCGAGAGATAACTGGGCGTTGAAATAGGCAATGCAGGGTGATGGGCGAGGAGGCGTTAGGATCGTTCTATAGGGGAGTATAAGGCGAGAAACTGGGCCCATCGGTGTGCCGAGGTCCGGGGGTGAGCGAGGGCCGTAATTTCCGGCAAGCATTAATGCACGTTGGCTTCGCCCCGTGTTGTGACGTCACAAGTTCAGTCGATAAGCGGAGCTGGCACGAGTCTAAAGCTACAAGGAAACGGACAAGCACCAAATGTGATAAATGCCACCATTGCCTTGTGCAAATGATTTATTATGATGGACAATTTATAACCGAGTTTATAACACATATGTGTACAATCATTGCAACTCCAATGTGGAAGAGGGTGGATGAGTTACCACTTGTTAAGAATAGTTTACAATATCATAATTGAGCGTATAAATACTGCAGGGTTTTTCGGCACCCCATTTATCCGAGATACAATATTCGAATTTATCACGCCTTATCAAAACAGCTAAATATTGAGAAAATATTTATTAGGAACTTGTAGCGACCTATCTACTAACATTACATGCTCCGCATTTGGAGATGACAGTAAGAGTTATGTAGGTATGATATTCCGCAACTTGGATTTTACAGTTGTTCTTTTCTTTCCCTTTTTCCGTTTTTTTTTTCATACATTTACATACTATATATTTGAGGGAGTGGACGGAACAGGGGGACGAGTCAAAGAATACAGTTCCCGGAAAAATGCGAAAATAATTGACATGTTAAAGGATACTTTTCGGGACATAATCTTCAGATTCTTGAACAAAATAGATATTCGTTACACAATACTTTAATTTACAATAAACTGTAGCGCGCCAAAAAAGTGCTTTCTTTGCATAAAACCTTTGCACCGCACGAAGATGAACCGCAAACTTATCAAGTTCAGTTTTAGGTACTTTTTTACAGACAGATCTTTCAGCTTCATTTCCCTCATAGTCGTGGCTCAGAATTTCATGAATGACAAAAGTTATAGCCAAAAATGTGAAGCGCGGCACGCCAATTCAAACGGCGCGTATCAACTTATTCAAACTCATTGATACGAAAAACCCGCTATTGAATAGAGTAATCGCAATTGCTCCAAGAACGCTCAACATATTGACTATAATTTTGTACAGCCACTAGTTATTATGAATACTGGGTATAAGATTTCAAAAACAGAACGGATTGTATCTTTCAGCGCCCTTACGTTGAACTGCAATCGTGATTATATACGAGGAAAGCGTCTATCGATGCATCGCCAATGTCAAAAAATATTTAATCTCAATATTCGATAATGAATTGGCGAATTTTGCATCATGGATCAACCGAAAAGAAACAATATATCGATGTTTCGATCAATTGAGTATAGATCGACATCAGTTACCCCTTTGAGAAACTATCTAAATTCCAATGATTCCCATAATTTATCAATAATTAATTTCACTCGCATTGAATCATTTTATTTTCCGTCTGCAAATATACCATTTCAGTTTTATAATTGTTCTTTACAATAATTACGCATAGGAAATTACATGCGCGGTATAAATAAAATTACAATTTGCAATAAATTTCACCCTGCTATCCCACCCCAGAAATTGAAATATAGTATAGCTAATGGAAATTAAATAGTGCGCGAAAGGGAGAAAGGGGGTAGGTAATTGCTCCGTGGAGCAAATTACCTTCATAAATCCTTAAAAAAAAAATTAAAAAAAAACACAGCGCTCTTTACCGACGGTGCATTTCCGTCGCTTTATAGTCACGGCGATCTACACCAGGGAGAGCAGCCTTCGAGATTTCACGCATGCGCACTATTTTCGCGATTGATAGAATTTTATGGAAACAACGAGTCGCCATTTTGTAAAGTGTGTTTGGTTCGCTCGGGAAGGAACTTGAATTAGTATTCAGGCGTGAATTAATTAGTTATACTAAACAAATTGGCTGACATTTTAATGCCGCACCGTTAGCCAAACCGAAGTTTATAATGACGCAGTTTCTGCCGCCGAATTTACTGGCCCTATTTGCTCCGCGAGAACCCATACCGTACCTACCACCAGCCAACAAGCTCCCCCACGAGAAGAAGAATGGAGGATATATCGGCGTCGGAGCTTTCCTCAAGTATTTCGAGGTCAGTAATGAAGCTTTAAATTCTAACTTCAAATTCATTTCATTACAACGACACGTATGCATTTTTTATCTAATCACACTCAATGATTAGCCGGTTCTACAGCTCGTTGCAATACGGAAATGATTCTTGAATATTTCTTCGTTAAAGAATAGGTTCAAACATAACGAAATTACTAAGTACCAACTACTTATATAACTCAGAACATATCTCCTATTTCTCCTCGTAATTGGTCATCTAAACCCATACGGCATACGCTAAAGTCTGCTGTTGCTGCGCCGATCTTACCTCGACGAACTCTACGTGTTCATCTCGCGTGGTCTTGTCGAAACTGATGTCCGAATCGCTGGATTTTAGCTCCTTCTAAAAGGTCATTTACGGAACTTATGTGTTGATTAATTCAACTGGCCGTGCTGAAAATCTGTTTGAAATATTTAAGAACGTCGGAAAGTCGGGATAATCAGACTCAGATCTTAGTGTAAAACTAAAGTTCTAGCAATGTAGGGCTCGCAGTAAAATACTTTTCTTCGCTCGTCGAAGACCGCTAAAATTCAATGCTAGATCTTCGCAGTCTAAAGAAATCATAATACTAAGTATTTTATATAAATCAGATTGTTAGTCCTCAAAGTATTGAAATTTAATATATTTTGCTAGGATTTATTATACACAATAATTATCTGATAAGCTTTGGTGAACAATAACGATTATGCGTAATAATTAGGATCCAAAAGATACTCCACCTCCTGTACGCGTTGAGACACGAGAAGAGCGTCTAGAACGTCGCAGAAGGGAACGTGCTGAACAAGTTGCTTATAAACTTGAACAAGAAATCGCCGTATGGGATCCAGCTGGCATTCCAAACGTCACTGCAGATCCTTTCAGAACACTCTTCGTAGCGCGTATAGTGAGTTAATCATTATTCAAGTATTTATCATTTAATAAACAGACTTAAAATGAATTCATTACTTTTAGGAAGCCTGTATGTAATTTTATTGCCTTTCAATAGAATCATGCTTTGATAGTTATTCAATAAATTATCACTATATGCTTTTGAATTTAATTACAGAACTATGATACTTCAGAATCCAAGCTCAGAAGAGAGTTCGAGGTGTACGGACCTGTTAAGAAAGTAAGTATCGCGTCATATCGAGGAGCGTGATTAACAAAAGCAAAGCATTTACTTACCTGATGAATTTGGAATTAGATTATTCTCTGATATGATATGATATGAGATGAGAAATAGATTCTAACAGAAGTATTGTAACAAAGTAATTATAACAAAGTATTGAAGATTAACAATTTTCTTGAAATAACTTGTAACATGTTGTTACAGATTGTGGTAATCCATAACACGATCAATGGCAAGCCCAGGGGTTATGCGTTCATCGAATACGAACACGAGAGGGATATGCACTGTAAGTAACACGATAAAAAGCAGAAGTCCTATTGAAAGTCTCTATGACCTATAGTACGAAACTCCATATTCCTTAGCATCACTTCCAGATAGCATAGTTGGGCTGGGCTATAGTTAGACTATCCATTTTCATTGATATTAAGCCTGAACGGTAAAGGGGGTCCCGCCATACATCCATGCAGGTCTACCATTGTCTACTAAATACACATATGGTAAACGAATCACGAAAAACAATATTGGCTGTCTTGATTAATACAGTTTTTATCTTGTTCTTGGTACAGCGTGGCGGCCGCTGCCGGCAACTAGTGCCGTTCACTATTCCATGCAAAATCCCTGAACCTGCCTGATATGATAGGTTTGTATGTGTGGTAAGATCCAACATACAACAACGTTTGTTAGATTCTATACTTACCCTGTTTACCTTACCTGGTTCAGTTTCATTTTATTGTCTGAATGAGCCAGATGAGAAACGAAAAATTTGAAATATTCACCAAAAGAAACACACGTTAAGTGTTTGCTAAGCCCTCGTTTACATGGAAATTAGGAACACCCTCAGCAACATTATTTGATTGAGAAAATTGATGTACGCTAAATTCGTGTTCCACATTGAAATTTAGCCTTTCGGTATTATTAGGAATAAATGGAAGGAGGTTCAGGGACGTGATCAATGGACATTTATCACTGGTAATAATAATTATATTACTTTAAACTCACTTCCTATCTTTGGAATAGGAAAAATTATGCTATGCGGAAACAATTTCATATAAAATTTGTTTAAAAACACAAATTACAACTTAGCATATCGTTTTCAGAATATAATTTATCAAATATTCAAAACTAATCACGACAGCATAAGTACATAGTAATTCGTCGATATTGGAATACCAATCGGATGATATGATCTTCGCGTTGTTTTAATTAGCGCCAATTTCTATATGGAATACTAATTTACCGTACACTGCTTTTTCTTGGAACAAAACAAGAAAGAAAGAAAGAAAGAAAAACAAGTTTCATTTCTCCTTCACGTTTTATCAAACAATTGTATGTATGAGTACGTAGTGTAATTCTGTGAGCAGATGAACTCTTTAAAAGAAAAGTAAAGTAAAGAAAACGATTTAAAGGGGGAGAATAATTAAAAGTCGCCCATTAATTCTAATGTAATGTTAAAATCAAGCTAGAAGTTAAAATGTAAAGTACATTAAAATGCGCACGGTTTGGTTGTAAGTAAAAACATAATAAAGCGCACCAGGTAAAAACAAAATAATCTTCTCCGGAGATTGAACGAACAAACGAAGACTGGGCACCTTCCCAATGAATAGCGTACGCGCTGGCCTACTCTATCCCCGCGAGTCACTTACAAGTTCGTTTCACGATTAAAAGTACCTAGAGTTTGTGTTAACTTCCGTACGTAAGTAGCCGCGGTAGGTATTTTTTGTATCTGCTATACTTTTTTGACAAATGAAATAATTTAATAGAATTAAGGTGCTGTCGCAACTACGCGTTCATACGTTCACTTATTATATCAACTTATATAACAACTCATAATTTTGTATATTAAATTAGAGTAGAAAATCTTTTACTATCACAATATGTAGTAATTTACAATTCTATATTAACATTCAGGGTCCATATAAACAATTGTAAAAGTATTCTGAAATCTTTTAAAACATGTTAAACATCACTAGTTATCATGTTCTTAAAGATTTCCTTTCTACTTTCTACATGTTTTCAAACCTTATGTTAAACATAGAGTATTGCGATGGCTAGAGACCTTTCACTCCGATTTACTTCACAGAATTAAATGGGTACTAAGTTGATACAATAACGTGTCTACCATCAAACGAATAGGTGCTTCACCCCCTTCATTGTTGGTGAATATAATTATAAATAGTGGTCATTGGGTAAGATGACTTAGAGATGCAAAGACATATTGGTTTATAGAAAATCTATTGGAGAAAATGTACATATATTTCCAGCTCCCCGTTTGTACGTAGGTATCTTGAAAAAGCACAATTATGTTTTACCTGAGTAGGGGCATAGATAGTTTCAGAAATTATTACTATTAATTAATAATTTACTGATTTCTATAGAAAGTTTATAAAATATTTCAATATTTTTAAGGTGCATTTCTTTCAAACATCTTTTTTGATAACGTATACACCAAATATACTGCCTATCGGTCTTCTGGAAAAAATTATTATGCATAAAATTAAAAATTTACATCTAAATATATGTAATACTTTTTTGGGGGTGAATATATCCTAAGTTTATTTATTAATCCGTGATTAATGGGGCTCTAAGATTCAAGTGCTCCCACTCAGGTATGTGTAGCATATTTGGACCGCCTAATAACGAGCTATTAATTATTTTAGCTGCGTATAAACATGCGGATGGTAAGAAAATAGATGGTCGAAGAGTGTTGGTTGATGTGGAACGAGCAAGGACAGTTAAGGGATGGCTGCCTAGGAGACTCGGTGGTGGTCTTGGTGGTACACGCAGAGGTGGACCTGACGTCAACATCAAACACTCGGGAAGAGAAGACAACGAACGCGAAAGAGAACGTTATCGACTTGAAAGAGAACGAGAGGCAACCGGACGTGGGCTTGACAGAGAAAGGTGAATCCCTATCCTTTATTGCCTAATTTATTTGAACAATAATGTATATTGAAGAAAATTTTACATCATACAGAATAAAGTATTGAGATATCGTTCTGAGGAAGCAGTGAACCTTGCTTGAGTGGAGTATAATCTGATGGCAAAGAGAAATCGGATGAAAAGAAAATAAAAATAACGTATTTCTTTTTCAGGGAGCGCGATCGCGGATTAGATCGAGAGCGCAGGAGATCGCGAGAACGTAAACGACGATCGAGGAGCAGATCTCGTGACAGGAAACGCAGACGCAGTCGAGAGCGAGTACCTGACCCAGACATTGAGGAAATCGAAAGAGAAGAACGTCCTCGAGAGAGGCGAGAACGCGATCGAGACCGTGACAGGGAACGTAAAAGGCGGAGATCTCGTAGCAAGGATCGCGAACGTGATAGAGAACGCAAACGCGATCGGCGAGATCGGGATCGCGAGCGTAAAGAACAACGCAAAGATCGCGGAGATCGGGAAGATGAAGATGTCAAGGAAGTTCGCATTAAAGAAGAGCCGATTGATGGTCAGTATTGTACATATTTCTCTACTTAAAATAAAGAAATAATATTCCCATTTTATTGCATGACACAATGTAGGAAATGGAAAATATTTTACATGATTCATTGAATCGGGTATAAAACAGCTTGCTATTTTCGTTTACAGATTATCCTGACTATAGTAACAGTTACACGACATCTTACAACGAGGCGGCTGTGAAGTACGAAGATGAACATGAGGAGAAATACCGTATCCCAGACGGAGACAGTAACGGTCGTCCAGATCCGACCCAATACAATAATTACGAATCAGTCCAAGACTATTAACCTATTACATATTTCATTTCCGTTACTCATATCACGCAATAATTGAAAAACAATTAACTATTCTCTATTGTTGTTGTTATTACTGAACCGCAATGTCATATTGATGATTGAACTCTAATGTGAAACGCTTTTTCATTATATAAATCGCAAGATAACAGCGCTGAAATATTCTAGGGTATACGTTACATAATCCGGCTATAAGAGTTAGACGATTACGTTTAACAATAAATATTATATATCTATTTTAAAAGCGATCTGTCTAAAAACATTTTATCCGATACATGGGAGGACACAAAAGCCTGAATGAATTTAACAACAATTCACAATCGAATTGTATTTAATAATTAATTAATTCAATATTCAGTATGTATATAGAAGTAAATTCTATCATTTAAACTATTGACATTGACTACTCTATGTATATTTATACATATAGAAATAAAATGTGATTGATATTTCTGATCGGCTTATTTATCGCATTTATTATTTCGTTTAGTTATCATTAATTACCTAATCATTACCCCAAGTTTAAAATTAAACGAAATCCATAACTAAATTAATTTATTTGGCATTTGATATTTCATTCACAATATTGAAATTTATTCATAAAGTTTGAAAATAACTCAGAACCTAAGTAAAAATCACGTTCGTTTTTTTTTTTCTTCTATCAATTCTTACACAAGTTTGAAATCAAATATTCCTTTTTCTTCAAATCGTGAGGAATCGATTTTCAATCCGTTTCAAGATTGCGCGTATATTCGACCATTCTCAACTTAGGTTTTTCTATTTTAGAACAATGTCAGTTGTAAAAAAAAAAAAAAAAAACGGTGTAAATATAATGATTGATACGCAGCCGTGTATTTTATTGATGAAATCTGAAAATAAAGGTACATACAATACATAGTCGATATTCAACATTCTATAAAGTGAATTTATTTTTATGTAACACAACGCTGTCATTTCTACGATAAGAATTTATTTTATACCCACTTTAAAGTGATATAAAAAAAAAAAATCAAGTACATAACAATATTATACACACCTACATAATATATTATATATTTCAATTTTTGATTGATACGGGTAAGATTAGTGGTTTATACAATATAAAAGTAACACGTGCAGCCTGGCCCGGTTTCGTGTCATAATAAGTATTCAAAACTTCGAGAATCGCCCGTTAGAGTGTGACGCGGCGTGTGTCGCGTGTTGCCACATCACCACCAACAAAGTAAAAGTTCCGTTGACATCCGTGTGTTGTAGATCGCGCTCGTGCCGACTTTACTCCTTGATACGTGGTGACTGGAAATACATACATAGTGCATACCACGTAGTGCATACTATACCGGGATCATATCTTCGATACCGAAGATGCAAAATTTTGCTTAAAAATTCTGCTTAACAGTAGAAGAAAATATTTGTCACAAGGACCTCGCGGGGTGATATAAAACGCCGTGTTTAGTCACGTGACAATATATATATATATATTTTTATTTTTTTTCTTCATTTTTTTACTGCTGAGCTAACTGCTCCTGCTGCTGCTGCTGCTGCTGCACCATGAGCACGACCGTGACGACTACTCCGCAGGCACCGCCGAAGCGTGGTATCGTTAAACAGGTAAATAATCATATTCAATAAATTTTCCGTGCTCGATTATCCGCGTCACCTGATCACACAATCGTTTCATGAATACCGATTATAAAAAATCCGACTTTTCATTCACACTTAGATTTGAGTTCCGTAAGCATGGTGGTCGCGACTCAGGCATATGGTATCAAGCCAGATTAAACTTCTATGATCACGATGATTTATCAGATACATAACATATTTCAGGTTAACTACGAACCTCGTGATTTTGCCAAAGCGTTAGTTTATCTATTGATAAGAAGATTACATTTATTATAGAGAAATTAGAAGAAACAAAGATTAGACACGCGATAAATTTCGAGTGAATAATCACTTGCGTATATATCTCGAAATATTTTCCCTCCTAAGATTTACACGCTTATCTTCGCATGCATACACATGGTTTCCTCATCGACCAAAAATTCTTATCAAATAACTTAACTCTTAGCCAGCTGCTAATATTTTCTAAACATTGCCATGTTTCGATGATAAAACTGTAAAATTTATGGTCGAACCGTAATGTTTGTATTCAGATCTTATCGGGTGACTCTATAATCATCCGAGATCAACCTAAGGGTGGGCCGCCGCCAGAAAAGCAGCTTATTCTCTCAAACATTACTGCTCCGAAATTGGCTCGGCGAGCAACCGGCAAGTTAGTATATGATGTGATTGATGATCTACAGAACTTATCGCCTTTTCATAAATTATCAAAACAGCACTAATCTTTACTTTTTCACTTTATAGTGCCGATGAAACTAGAGACGAACCCTACGCCTGGGAAGCCAGAGAGTTTCTTAGAAAAAAACTTATCGGACAAGAAGTTATATTCACAAGCGAAAAACCTCAGAATGCAACCAGAGAGTATGGAGTTGTTTGGCTAGGAAAAGGTGAGATTAATAACATCGATATACGTATTTAAAGACTGTTTAATATGAAGTAACAATATTTAGGCGGAAAAGTTCCTCTCTGAAAGGTGTATTAGATAATTATCACTTTTATATTGTGGGAATTGTTCATTGGGCAACAGAACGCTACACTTCCAAAAGCCCGTATAAATAAACACCTCGAAAATATAGCTTTTGGAAATCAAATAGCCATTAATACTTTTACTTTCGTATGATATAATCTTCCTAAGCATTGTTACAATCTGAGGTAATTCAATGAGGAATCTCAGATCTAAAATTTTGTAATGGCATATTTTAAAATAATGGCGTGACTATTATAGGAAAATATTTATATGTAATTAGCGCTGGACTTTATTTGACTCCGATTCTCAGATGACATTGATATTCCATTTGTATGAGAAATTAGACTAGAATGGTACAGAAAAAGCGGACTTTCGGTTCGGAATATTTAATGGAAAGTTATATTTTGTAGCTTTTAATAGCCTTTCCAGAACTCTGTCAGAAATGAATGTTGATATTTCATCCAGTATATTCTCTCCTAATTACCAAATTCCAAAATATATATACTTTCACATTGGATAGTGCCTGACTTGTGTTGAACAGAAAAGCTTTCTCTTTTATGCATCACAGTTCACCGCAGTAGAACACTATCGATCTTATAGTAAGATTCACAGTTTATAATAAGAGACGCAAAACTAGGCAATGAAACAACCCAAAATAACTCAGAAATCCATTTCAAAATTCTTATGGGGAACGAAACCCGTATACAATTTTTTTTCTAAATTTAATATTATTATTAAGATGATGATAATCCGCATTCATGTCTGTAGATCTAAACAATTGATCATTATTTTTCAGACGCAACGACCGGTGAAAACATCACTGAATCCCTGGTATCAGAGGGCTTGGTATCTGTGAGACGAGAAGGTGTGCGTAATATAACGCCTGAATTAGCGCGTCTCCACGAGCTTGAAGATGCTGCGAAAGCAGCAGGCAAGGGAAAATGGTCTGGCACCTCTTCGTCTGAGCATATCCGTGACATCAAATGGTCGACGGAGAACCCTCGTAGTCTAGTAGATAAACTTGGCGGTAAACCAGTTAAAGCTGTGATCGAACATGTGAGAGACGGCTCAACAGTTCGGGCGTTTTTGCTACCCGAATTTCATCACATAACGCTCATGATCTCTGGAATACGGTGCCCTGGATTCAAGTTAGAAGAAGGAAGGCCTGATCATTCCGTTGTCGTACCTTTTGCAGAAGAAGCTCGCTACTTTGTAGAATCCCGGCTACTGCAAAGGGACATTGAAATTGTACTCGAGTCAGTCAATAACAACAATTTCGTCGGTAGCATTATTCATCCAAAAGGTAATTTCTTCAAAGATAACAATACTAAGCTGCTTCCTTTAGATAATTTATATCTAGGATATTAATATTCGCCTGGGAATGAATTTTAAAATCTATGTTTTGATTCCTCTTCGATTTATAAATTACGACTCTCTATACTAAATCATAGATTTCTCTATAAAACTCTGAATTTCGGTTTCTCATATAACATTCCAGAAATGAGTTTACCCCTGATTTGCCATACGGTCCTTTAACGCCTCGAATTCAGATAAACGTAATATAAATCTAAGATAATGTTTGCCGCATAAGAATCCTCCGTCATGAACCAACTCAGCAATATTTACTTGAAGTAGGATCATGGTAGAGGTATATAAACGAGCATTTTCCACCTGACTTACTTTGTAGTATGATCAGAACTAAGAGTGCCCTACAAAATAATAGTTTTAATTCTCCTATCAATTGCATCTCTAGCTAAGCTTGGAGCAATAGATAACTTGTCGATTGAAAAATTGCAGGAAACATCGCTGAGGCATTGTTGCGCGAAGGATTTGCTCGGTGCGTTGACTGGTCTATGGCGTTCATGAAATCTGGTGCGGACAAACTGTATCTTGCTGAGAAGAGTGCGAAAGAGAAGAGACTGCGTATTTGGAAGGACTACGTTCCATCTGGGCCTCAAATCTCTAGTAAGGAAAGAGAATACAACGCTCTGGTTGTTGAAATCGCTGCTGGTGATGCACTGATAGTTGAAACACCATGCGGAACCACCAAGAAGGTCTTTCTGAGCAGTATTCGTCCTCCAAGAGGACCCGTCGGGGAAGACGGAAAGGCTGCTTCAAGACCAAAGGACTTCCGTCATCTCTATGATATACCGTGGATGTTTGAAGCTCGTGAATTTCTCAGGAAAAAACTTATCGGCAAGCAAGTTAAGGTTGTTGTGGACTACATCCAACCTGCCAGAGATAACTTCCCTGAAAAGACCTGCTGCACTGTCACAATTGGCAAGATGTAAGCACCGCTGAATGTGGAGAGTTGAATTTAAAACTGAAAAGATTATATTTCACAGTTAATCTGTTATTCCATTGTATCTCACCTAATTTTATATTACTCTTCCATGATTTATAGCAACGTTGCTGAGGCCATGGTCTCCAAAGGATTAGCAACACCTTTGAGATACAGACAAGACGATGACCAGCGTTCGTCCCACTACAACGATCTACTAGCCGCAGAAAACAAAGCGATAAAATCGCTGGCTGGAGTTCATGGAAAAGAGAAAATACTGGTTCATCGAGTTACTGATGTAGCTGGAGATGTGATTAAGGCCAAACGCCACCTGCCCCATTTGCAACGCTCGCGTAACGAAGCTATCGTCGAGTTTGTAACCAGCGGATCACGGCTCAGATTATATTTGGGGAAGGAATCTTGTTTGATAACTTTCCTATTGGCTGGTATAAACGCACCGCGTGGTCCACGCCTTGCTCCTGGAGGTGGTTCAACCATTGAAGGTGCACCGTTCGGCGAAGAAGCTTTGAACTTCACTAAGAAACGATGCCTGCAACGCGAAGTACTGATTCAAGTTATATCTATGGATGCTAAAGGAGGCAACTTCATCGGTTGGCTTTGGATAGAGGGAGTTAACTTGTCCATAGCTCTGGTCAAAGCAGGTCTTGCTTCTGTACATCCTACAGCGGAACACACGGAATTTTACAGAGAACTTATGACTGCGCAGGAATGTGCTAAGAATGCTAAACTCAAGGTGGGACTCAGCTCGTTTGTAAATGTTTTCTGAATCCGAACAATTATTTCTCCAACTTTGTTCTTTACATTGGAATTTCATGTTACAGATCTGGACAGACTACGTCGAGCAGGAAAAAGAGGTAGAACATCCAGAAGAAGAGGTACAGACTGGAGAAAGGAAGGTTGACTATCAGAAAGTAGTACTAATTGAAGTGACGGATGAGCTTCATTTTTATGCTCAACATTTGGATCAAGGTGATGTGCTAGAAGGGCTTCTTTCACGTCTCCGCCAAGAGCTGGCTGCTAACCCACCGCTTCCCGGAGCTTATAATCCTAAAAGAGGGGATTTAGCGGTTGCTAAATTCACAGAAGATGATCAATGGTATCGCGTTAAAATCGAGAAAGTTGCTGGGCCAAATATTAGCGTATTTTACATCGACTATGGCAACAGGGAGACTTTAAATGTTACAAGAGTTGCCGCCATGCCAGGATCCTTCGCCACTGACAAACCTTTCGCTACAGAATATGTACTGGCGTATGTCACTCTACCCAATGATGTATGTACATTTGTTTGTAGGAAAACAACAATCTCATATTTAATATGGAAATGAAATGTAGAACAGGAAAAGGATTCAATTTTCAGACCGACCTATATTTTAAGCTTCGAATAATCTTAGAATATAATCTTCGAATACAAACATTTGATATTTATGAACAAATCCTATCAAAGATATGATTAGCTAGTTAAAATATCTGCATATATAATAATGTCTAATGGTTTTACAGAATGATTACAAGAAATTAGCGATTGAAATGCTACAGCAAGATACAGCGGGAAAAACTTTACTGCTTAACGTTGAATACAAGAACAATAATCTTGCTGCTGCTACCCTAGTGGATGCAACGACTAAAGAAGACGTCGCAAAGGCTCTTATTCTTGAGGGATTCTTGCTGACTGAGAATCGCCGTGAAAAGAGGCTTGCCAAACTCGTAAGTTGACCTTATTACCACATTATGTAATCAGATGAAATCCCTTGAACAATTCTCCGTGTGATTCTAATAATAAGATAGGAGCAAAATTTTCATGCAAAGCACAAATAGTATCAGAAAAAAGCGACTGACTCAGGATTTAGAATGTCGGAGAACCCAGATGATTATTGAAATTTTGAACTTTTTACAGATCGGTGAGTATCAAGCAGCTCAACAGGAAGCAAAGAAGAGTCACCGCAACATTTGGCAATATGGAGACATCACTGAGGATGATGCTAGAGAGTTTGGTGTTGGTCGCTAATTAATATTGCTCATATGATTTTGACATGGCAAATAATTCATAAGAAAGAGATGAATGTCGACGAAAGATAAGATAAGATAAGATAAGATAAAAGAGGAAAGGAGAGGAGAACACAACATAACATTTGCATAATAAATACATACTGGTACATTATGTAGGGTTAAAAATAAGAATGTGTGGCAGTGTAGGACTTGTGTGTTCTATCGGTTGTGATTCAATCATATATGAATATAAAATGAAAAGTATAAAGTATAAATTATAAATAGTATTTCGCAAGCAAACGTGAATAGCGCTAAATAGATAGAAGTTTGAAGGAAAGACTCAATAGAAGAAAGGAAAAGGAAAGGAAGAGTGCGATGATTAACTATGCTCTTTATTTATATATATTATCTACCTATCTGATGAGACTGTGTTGCAATCGACGTAACGTATTTCTACTATGACTTATGTCAGTAATACGTTTTGCATGTTTTTATCATCATCCCTCTCAAAGCCAAATGTTTTATGGCACAGTAACTATCATGTTTACACAATTGTAGAAATATTTAATATTAACTTACCACTTAGAAAGTGGACAGAGGATATGGATGTAGACTTACGTGTGATTGGACTAATGGAGAACTTATTAGAATCTATAATAAATGCATGTCCATATTCATTATAACTATTGTCTGTTTTTTTTTTAATTATTTCATTTTTCTTTTTCCGTTCACTTCATTGTCCTAAAGTAAAGCATCTATACTATCGTGGAAATTTTGTTATCTTTTATTTTTTATTCTTTCTTTGTTTTTCATTTAATTTCGATTATTTTATACACTTGAGATTGAACAAATGAATGAAGAATAAGCCCTCGCAACATAATCGAAATCGCTTTTGCTATTCGGAAATAAAATTGACTAATTCAACAGCTGTTTGTATTCCGGAAAAATAAATGCCAAATCAAATCGATGTATTTTATTTCAGCGATAATTCGTTGGAATAAATACGCGATTATAAAAGTACTATTCCAGTTTGTTTGTGAATAAACATTTGAGAATTTTTCTAGATTTCAAATGAACATTCTTAGGCAACAGATTATTACGGAGGACTTGAAATGAAATAGAATTAATCAATCCTGATATAAACTTTATACATAAATGGTTACTATCTGTAACCAAAGGTTATTTAAATCGCTTATGAACAAAGTAAAAAACAAAACGGTCAATGGGATCGTATGCTAGAGGATTATTGATTCTTATGCAATTCTAGTGATTGTCTATCACTACCGAATCCGATTCTAGAATTTAAGAGATAATTGATACAAGATAGTGATGGTATATTTATCTATTTATCTAGAAGAATAATAATTAAATTGTAATATTGAATAAGGGAGATTAGACTAATCACTCCGTACTCCCAAATCCATGAAAATATTATCCTTTTTGCATAATACTATACACTAGTATAAATTAATTATTGTTAAAACAATTCTGTCTATACATACGCTGAACAAAACCTGGGTTATAGAGGGGCACTGTCAGTACATATTACCAATAAATTGTTGAAGAATCTTTTTCTTAATCTAAAATCTACATTCTATTCACCTACCTTAGATAATGCCCAATCCCCTTATGTACAACTGGAAAGGACAGAGAGAGTATGAAACTTAAGAAACTTGACAAGACGTCATAATTAGATGAGAGGAAAAGCAAGGTATAGGTATCCGTGTAGTACATAGAATAATGCATATAGATTGAATATAAATCCATTTATTGATTCTCAATTACAGAATGGACATTAATTATAAAACGAGACTATAAAAATAGAACATTGTAGTCAATGGTATTTCCACCTCCCAATTACCAGATCACATTCCCTAACGTGAGGAGTTCTATCTTCATATCGACATCTTTCTAACCTTCAAACGTTAGCCTGCTGTAGCCTTTCTTTATTTCCTGCTCTCTGAGCCGTCGAAATTATTCTTTCTGGAATTCAAGTTTGCGAGTGCGAAATATTGCAATGTCACAATCGTATCTCGTTAATACAATCCCCACACATATCCGTTGACGCCGCAAGCCTAGGCAAGTGACCGCAAGGGCCACTAACCCTACGACAGGTGCTCTAGTGTCCTGGGTCAGGCTGCCGTCCCATGTAGGGTCGGACGGAAAAACGGAACCGGATCTAGTGACCTTTTCCATAATTGCGTGTATGTATACACAGACACATACAACGTTCCGTTCCGTGATTCCGGATTTCGGCGAACTGGTCCTACATGGGACGGCACCCTAAGGTGGTCCGAGATATCAATGCTCACTTTTTCGATCGTGTCTAAACCTAAAGACCAAACTGATCATGGAGTGCTTTGTCGGTATGTAAATCAGTTTTGATATTATTCAGGATAACGCAGTCCCACTGTTCCCGGATTCTCCTAAACACGTCCTAACCTTACTTACGCGCAACGATACAAAAATTAGTCCCGAACCAGGTCACAATCCGGAAATTATGCTTCCAACCGGCGACGATGCGGCTTATAAAAACGATGCAAGCCGACAGCTCCAATGTCAAGAACTGATGGAATTGAACGAGCAAATTGATAATTCACAAGATAATTCCGTCGATAACATGAACGATTATGCAATTTTACCCGCGGTTAACTTGTGTCCAATCGCGTGGGGGATTGGCAATTTGGAAATGGTCGAGACTGGTCAAAGTGGATACCTAGAGGTGCGATAATCTCGTTTAAAAGTCGTTCGGAATATCTTGAAATGAGAAATGGCTGAGGTTTATAATGAATGTATGCACACAGGTTGGTCATGTGGTGAATAGTTCTGTTTCAATGTCGGTTGGCAGGGTGAGGAGAAAACCAAGGCCTTACTCGCCGCCAGATATGACGACGGGTATGAAGAAATCAAAGCAAAAGCCCAAAATAGCAAAGGTGCCAAGAAGTAGGTGTGAAAATAATAGACGAAGAAACGCGAAAGACGGTGTTTTGCATAATTTATGGATAAAATCTATGAGGCATCTTCATTTTCAGTCGTCAGTTCCAATAACGATGTTTACATCGATAAGAGAACGGGTCTACCGTTTTCTTGCGATAAGTGTAAATCGCCTCATATTGTTGACCCGACTCGGTGCAGTCCTGGTAATCGTAAGCGGCCACCCTTGCCCAGGAAGTATGTGGATCCAATAAACGGTAGGATCTTGCTGCTTTGCAACGCATGCGGAATAGCGGCTAGAACAAATCGAAAAGAGCGAACAGCCAAGGCTACTAATCTTGTACGTAATTTAATGTATTGTGTAGAGAGAGGGTCGTAGACCATCGATAGCCTCAAGTCATAAGGTTAACATTTCACGTTCATCAAAAATTAGAAGGGATATTCTAGAATCATGTGATTTCGAGACATACTGATAATATGTAGTGTAATAAGCACCGCCAACAGGTGGGGTTAGGGCGTCGAGCGTCCGGGCAGGCTACTTCTCCAAAACCAGGCGATCCCACCGTTGGTTTATCCGAAATCCTGATAAATCTATATTTGTTGGCCACCAGGTACCTTAGGGAAGAGATGGTCATTTACAGGGACAAAAACTGCCTCGTTAGAATAGGGACGAGATCTGCCTTGTGTTGTGAGCACGTAACACATTTTTTTTCTTCAAACTCTACAAAAAAATGGCTTTGAATAAAAAAATTTCGTAGCTAGAAAGATAATCCATTGAATATCATTAGATTACCTCCAAACTACATCAATATAGAATATCCCCTCCAAATTTGACCAACTTTCGATGAACGACGTGATCTGCACCCTAGAAAACTCACTTTTTTTTTTAGTGCAATCGATCCATGTAAGGCAAAATGTCTCAGAGTACTAGTAATTTGTGAAAATACTTTTTCTAAGCTCACCAATGATTTTAGAAAAAAACATCTCCAAGAAGAATCTTCATCAGAAGAAGAATAGGATTTGTTTAGTAAATTTTTATGTACAAAAGAAAAACTGTATTTGAACTATTATTATACATATAGGATGCAGAAGTGTTGCAGCGGCTCAAAGATCAGTATTTGAGCGAGTCAATGAACTTTGCCAAGAAGCTTTCACACGAGTGCAATGAACCAGACATGGCAATGTTGTATTGTCCATCTTTCAGCGCAAAAGGCTGCGGCTGTATAATGAAGTATTTGTTTTCTGGTACAAACCTGACGGCTCATGAACGTCAGCTGAAAGCACTAGATCTTTTAACTTATCATCGTAGAGCTGGAGAACTGAATAGAAATCGTAATTTTTCAAATAAAAATGAAAAGGACCATAATGTTAATTCGGAAAGTGAACTTCACATTGCTGTGTGCGAAGATAATTTTATTGAAGGGTTTCGCAAGCCACATTACAAATGCAAAAGCAGAGACTATGAGGAATTTGCTCTCACTTCGAGGATGAAGCTAAGATCTGAGTACGCGTTATGCGAAAAAGCTACACAAAAAATATTAATGTATTCTAATAACTTTTTGCACAAAGAATCAAAGACTGCTCCTGAAAGGTGATTTATTATTTTATGCGTACGTTATTATTTTTGCAACATTCAGCCAACGATTATATTTATGAACATTTTTCCAGAGGGCCCAGGGTAGACAAGACAATGAAAAGAACTGCACGTCTAAAGCCAATTATTGATATGCACAAAGAGTGCTGCTGCGGTAATAGATGTACAAGAATTGCTTCAAGTCATACCAATCTATTGGAAGACTGGCGGAAGCAGGCATCTATTTGCCAAAGAGATGCCAGAAGAGTAATCGCTGAAATGTTGACCCCTACTGGAGGCACAAAAGCCAATTGTTACCGTTTCATTAAAATGATCACTGGTAAATAATGTTGTGAGAAATTTTTCTCTATACAAAACATATAGAGATTTGATACGATAGAAAGAGAATAAGATTCATGTACAAATAGTTTTCTTTCAAAACTAACGGCATAGACACATGAGCAAAGGGTCTATAGACAAGTAGATGCAAATAATCTTTCTACAAAAGAACAAATCCCACATAATTAGGTATCTACTAGGGTGCATGAATAGAAATCTACATTTTATATCTTTCACTTTCACCGATCTGAACGTTATTTTTGGACACAAGACAAATCCTCCCACAACATGAGCTATATCTCAACTCTAAGAGTCATTTTTCAATGTTTATTCAAGTTTTGGAATCTTTTCGAAACT
The DNA here is from genome assembly GCA_963978835.1 of Tenthredo scrophulariae. NCBI lineage: Eukaryota > Metazoa > Arthropoda > Insecta > Hymenoptera > Tenthredinidae > Tenthredo > Tenthredo scrophulariae. The sequence continues at coordinate 23,629,129 of OZ022229.1, forward strand.
CACCCAGAAAGGGTTCTTTGGGTCCCTGATTCCAGATCTGGAGTAGACATACAGAAGATCAGAACCGCGGGTTCATTATGGATTACCCAAATCGTAGACAGAAATCTGTTTTGCATCCAAATTGGCAATCGAAAGTTTTTGAGACTGCTATTTTCAAATCTGAATGAAAATAGTCTCCAAATCTAAATTAAAATCATGTCAAATCCACATGGATGGATACCAAAAACCCTGAGTAGCAATTTTGCAACTCGGGCTATTTTCTACAATTTCGATCTGTCGTTTTATATTTCGAATCTTGACTTCTGATTGGAAATAAGCGACCCCAAAAACCAATGATCATTGTATATCAATCTACTTTTAGCGATTTTGCTTTGCCCTGATGGGCCCACCATTTTGAATTTCTGTATTTCGACTTCACATCCAGTATGGGCAGCCCAAAAAACCCCTTCTGAGTGAGTTTTAAAAGAGTAGCATGTAAGGAAAATTCCAGGCTACAAAAAGTCGAATGAACATGAAAATAGGACTCGTGCCACTTCTTAGAGTTGAGATATAAAGCTCATTTTGTGGGATGGTTTGTCTCGTATCAATAACTAATTGTCATAGTGGTAGGGCAATGAAAAAAAAAATCGACCCTATTATCTACGTTGTATATTAATTTACGGTTTAATTGCGCTTGGATACGCAAGGATGCTGTGTCGCAACGATATTTTTGGTGAACGAGCACATGAGAAAGACAAGAGGTGATCGCGAACCCCCAGAACATGGTTTGAAGAGATACTGGCGGAACAATTCAAAGTCGTATAAAACAACGACTAAAAGCTACAATCGTAATAGCTGTACAAATGCAAATTCGCCGTCTGAAGTGACGTTAATTCCATCGAACGAGCAGTTGCTATCGATGGGAATGGAGGCAGCTTCTACTCTGGTATGAACATTTGGTATCTTGATTTTCCAATGAAGAAATCACCATTCTCTGTTTTTGATAATTCATCAAGATTGCTTTTTGTCGTAGCTACAAGCCAAGAAACAACAGCTGGACCATTTGCAGAACAAGTTACGGAGGGCTGAGTCAAGGCTGAAGGCAGTTGCTGCGACAAGTCTGGTAACGCAAGAACTTCAACCGGATACTTTTGTCAATGAAATTAGGCATGAAGTACAGGGCAACCTTTTCGTTCTTGGTCAGGATGGGATTATTCGAGCTTGGAAAGACGATCCTCCCTATGTACAAATCGTAACACAGGATAACAGTTGATCGATTATGAAAGGAAAGCAATTGCGTATATAAAAAAAAAAATAGTTTTAATTTTGTTAGTAAAGTTATAAAACCGTTCCGTACGTTAATTTCTACCTCTTTGTAATTGAACTACCTAATTTGTGTGTGCGTAGCTCTGACTGGAATATTCAATTTCTGTTTGTCATTCAAGTACCCATATTTTTAATAAGTTGCTAAATCGTTGAAATCCCATGACATCATTTAAAATCTTATGGATCCTATTGACAGCATTCCAAATCTTTTCAAGTCTCCGGAATCGCTTCGAAAAATTGCTGAAATATTTTGGAATTTCCGAAGATCTCTAAAATCTGTCAAGTCTTTTGAAATTTTCGAATCTTGAAATCGAGTGTGAATGAACATTGAAGAATGATTAACCCCTTGCTGTTAATAATTACAGAAGATTTTATTATCATTGAAATTCAGTTGAAAGCTGATGCTTTGGATCACCGGTCATATTAGTTATGGCATTTTTTGGGAACCTTTAAATGGGCGTGGCCTTGAGATTGCTGATTACTTTGAACAGTTCCATTTTTCGTCACTAGTTGGCGTATCGAGGTTCTAAGGTTCCCAATAAAAACTGTGTAGTCTGTTGGAATTTCCATAGCAAATCATCGAAATCTCAGGGGTATTCGTCTGGAATACTCGAATTTCGATTTCAGAGTTTTCCAGATGAAACTCCATTCTATGCGAAACTGCAGCCTCAACTCAAATATGTCAATAACATGTTTTGGTATGCCTCAACGTCGATATCTTGGATTAGATTCGTGTTTGGAGTTTTTTTCGTTAGGTTCGTGTAATCGACTACAATCATTCCCGCTGTAACTGCCCCGTCGTGAACTGCATCCAAGTAAATGGTGCTTGACCTGGTTACAATGCCGCCGGAAGTGATGGCGACAGCGGTGGCCACAGCGTCTGCACACTCCCAGAATTCGTCGCCCATATGTAGAGAGCTAGATTCGGCGGAATCGATTAGCCAAATTTTCCGGTTGTTTATTTCACTCAAAGAAGTCCGGAATGCCTGTAATCACATATTTAAGATTCAACAAGTATTTTCTATTTCGAGTAGCATCTGGAAAAGCGATTGAAGGTTTTTTTCTTTTTTATATGCGACCGGAAATTTCTCCAACCCAGTATTTCGGAACGATTCTCCGTGATTGCGCATTGCACATCGAATATGTTTAATTCATGCGAAAATTTCGAGCACCAAACACCGACAGCAGCCAAAGAATTTTCTCGTTTTCTCGTTTATTGTTGTTTAAGGGCGGTAAATCTTTGAATGGATACGAATTTTATTTCACATTTCATAACTACTACCGACATATAGATCAACAAGCATCTCCAGTTCGCTGAGAAAAAACGCCATCCAATATTTTCGACCTAACCGGGATTTGAACCCAAGTCCGCCAGTATTCGCGATAGTACTCATCGCACGCTCTATACCTACTACGCCAAACTACCCCATACATATTTATCTCATATTTTCGAGATCACGCCTGGAAAATGTTGTGATAAATATGAGCGTAACGTGTACACATTGATGCGATATCGCAAATTAAGTGATTTTATATGAAACATATGGAATAATAAAACTTCGTGACATAATTATCACTCACATTATCGAATAGCACGAGAAATATCATTGCAAGCCATCTTTACCGTATGGCCATCTCACCCGGAATTATCCTATCATTTTTGATCGTCGTTTCAGAGTTTTTGAAATTTTTTTTTTTTTCTGCCGGTAAAGGTGGGACTAGGACATGCTCTTAATGCAGAAAAAAACGCTCTTTCTGTGACCGATTTCAGTTTCAACCTACGTCTTCAAGTATAGTTGATATTCAAAGTTGTTTCTTGACAAATTTGTCATGATGCGTGACTTTGGCCTTTACGGACTGTCTTATTACTTAACTTCAGTTATCGGTCATCGGTGACTTACCATCTTCGTTTTAGCTCGACTCGTGGTCTCGCCAGACACCAGAATGGCGGGCTTCGCATGAGACGCATTAAAGACAATGTAGTTAGCGATAGGGTCAACACCAAAGTTAAATTCGATGCCAGGTCGTACATTTCCAATGCCTTCGCTACTTCCACCGAGAATAATCAGCTGTTGAAGGTCGTCGAAGAATGATGGGTACATTCTAATCGCCAGAGCAACATTCGTCAGTGGCCCCAAAGCTAAAAGCGTTACCTCACCTGGCGAATGAACAATGTAAATTAGTTCCTCTTCGTTCGAGAAGAATTCTCAAAAGATAGAGTTTTATGTTATAATACTATCATGACAAGATAAATTGAGGGGATGGGCGGAATAACGGTATAACTCGAAAACCATAGCTGTGAGATAAATAGGAAAAACGTAGGAAATTGAGATAAACTGAACGCATCCTGATATAATTTAAATAGCATGATAGTACATGGAGTAATGTCCGGCATCAGTTCGATAATCTCTGCGCTATCAAAAATACGTTTCCATGCCCGAAATGTTTTGCGTTTTGAGTGAATATCTGGAAGCATTACTTCGATGTTTCCATTTCATTTTATCTAGATATTTGAACGAACAAAATAACTCGATTTATACCATTTTTCCATAAAAGCTGTTCGGTTGAACCCTTCAATATTCAACTCATTTCTATTAAATGAATATATGATGTAAATCTATGGTCACTGATCATTTTTATGCAAATATCTCCGCACAAACGGTATAACTCGACTTATACCGTTATTCCGCCCAACCCTTCAATTCACCTGGGCTCGCCTTGACCAGCTTGATTATCGCGTTCACTGCGTGATCCTCCTGGAGTAAATCTCTCGACGGAGGATCGGGATAATCAAAATCCCCGAAACCATCCTTACCAAAGAAATCGGTTTTCTCATCATTCATTAACAAGGGCTGCTCTGCACCTTTGTAGACAGGAATCTATGGAAAATGACACCAGTAAACCAAAAAGCAATTTACAAATGCGTATTTCTGAAAATTTCAGATCGGTCCGCCATTGATATTCCAATTCTGCAGTTGAATTTATTAAAAAAAAAGTATCAATTACGTAACCCGCTCAGTTCAAATCTCTGGAAATTCACAATGCAGTGGACCAGATTTCAATCTAGTTCAATGTTTTTCAATATTTTGCACTTTCGAAATCCATTCGAAAGTGCACGTACAGCAATTCACGTGTTACCTATTTCAATTGATTCTTTAACCAGATTTATTTTAGAGATGTATAAAACGAGACTCACATCAAGCCTATCGACAACCTTGAGAGTTTTCAGTACATTAAGAGCAACGTCGTCGACATATGTGTTCCCATTAACGCACGTGATCCCCACAATCATTATGTTACCGTTGATTCTTTCGGCTTCCAAAGCCATGAGGATCGCGACTGCATCGTCAGCACCGGCATCCGTGTCGATCAAAAGCTTTCCAACATTCGTTATGGCTGCACAGTTTGTACTACTACATAAAAACACCGGGGAAAAAAAAAAAACAGGTACAGAAAGGTGCCAAATATATATTTTTCGATACAGTATGCGTAAAATTGCATTTTACGCATACTATGTCGAGAAATATCGTATGAAACTCGTGTGTACGATTTTACGCACTCGGTGCATAATATACTATTTCGCATATACCTATATATATTGCCGTGCGAGAATTCATGAGACAAGTTACGCAATTATAAGTATGTCTATTGCGAAACGTTGAAAACTATCCGGGATTTATAGAACTGATATCTATCATTTTGCTATACAGTAACTATTAGACACCGAACGTTAGTTTTTGATCAATGTCGATAAAAATGCGTCGAACTTACCTTCCAAATATTACCAAGCAAGTGACTATAGTGGCTGCTATACAAGCTCCTAGCGTTGCTGTCATACCGATTCTGAAGGCTTCTGACTTGAAGATTTCTTTCGAGCTCGTACTATGCGGTAGAGTATTGGACATGGCACTTATCTTCACTCATAAGATCGGCCTCACCTCGTGTTGAAGACCAATGCAGACTGACACATTTATCTGGAGATATTCACCGTGGCAACGTCATTAAAGTATAGACACGCACATACACACAAAGATGTTCGTCTGACATGGAGAGCGTATACTTTGTGCGGATAATAAATTTTTCGTCATTGAGGCCCGATAAGTGGTATTTACGGGTCCATTTTCGGGCCGAGATATAGCGATCAGCAGTTCTGTCCCGTGAAGTGAGGACTAGTCCCGGTAAATACATTAAGCAGGCCTAGTCCTGATAAAACCCCCCTCTTCGGGCCTTCGTGACATAATATACTAATGTCGAGGCTTCGAGATATGCAATATGGGATAAGGCTTGTCCATAGCAAATGAGACACCGAACTTTGATTTATTAATGGAAATTGAAAGATCTCGACTCTTTCATGTCGCAAAACTCTAACGAAGTCATTTCAGCCGCAGGAAAGACTTCCTTTTGAGCATGAGCGCAAGCATGTCTAGGGGAATCCCCACGAATAATCACAGCGAACAAAACAAGAATCTACAAGATCGTCGATGTTGTCTTATAACCGCGTCGTCAGAATTTGACGATATTAGTGGAACTGATCTCAATATCCTTTGCCAATGGACAGGAAGCATCAATTGTTATATTGTAAGAAACTATACAAGTGACATACAGTGTTTCTCACAAAAAAATAATAAATAAAATCTACACAAAACAGATGGAATTGTTTAGGTCGAACTTGCAAGTGTGGAGTAGTTTGAGTTACGTACCTGCGATAATGTACAATAAGCTTATTCTTTTATTTACTTTGTTTAGTTATCAGACTCTATAGCTAGAGTATTATGTGCCACTTGAACGAGCGTGATAGAACGAATTCGTGTTCTCAAAATAAACTGAAGCAGTTTTAAAAGCGGTTGTGAGTAATTGCCATATTAAGGCACTTGGTTGTGACTTATATTTAGACACCACTGATCATTTTTCGTATAATTCATCACGACCCATGAATCTAGGCTTAGCACCGAGAAACTCGAGAACAACAGCGGATTGTCAGCAGAAACAACGCCTTGTATAACTTTATATTGAAATCAAAATAGCCAGCTTTGAATTATTTCCGGCATGGTATATAACTTCACAATTTTGTTTATCAACTTCGGATGTTTGTATGCGGAAAAATGAAAAAAAAAATCGTGAAAAGTACGTTTTCCGGTGTAATTTTCGACGCGAAATCGATACCGGCAGGTCTCGAATCCGCCAGATTGATATTTTTCATAAATATCGAAGATTGAATGCGAAAAAAAAAATCATCGAAAATACAGATTTTCTAGTCTAATTTTCGACGCGAAAGCAATCCTGAAAGGTTTCGATCCTTAAAGTTTTCGAAAACAAAACTTTAAACGCGTTTTTCTCGAAACAATGTTTTTACAAGGTTTGTTGATAAAATTTCCAAAATTTTTAACTTTCGTCTCATTTTCTTGCTTCTTGCTGGAATGTCCAATTATAATCGCACGCTTCTTTTACGACCTCCCCTCTCAGCATTTTCGTTTGTGTCACGAATTTAGTGTCTGACCCGCTACAATAAGTATAGTTGCATTTTTTTTTTCAAACTACAGAGGACAGGAAAATAGAAGGGGGAGTCTAGTCTCAACCAGTAATTATGTACTTGGTATTTTTGTTTATTCATGGTAAATTTGAGACCGAATTTAGGTCTTTTTTGTCCATTACAAAAAAAAAAAGAAGAAAAGACAATATACTGTTACATTCGTACAGATTTAAAACAAATTTTTGGTGAGACTCTGATTAATACGATTAGGGGAGGAAAAAAGATTCATTGATGTATCGGTTACCTGGCACTCCAGGCAAAATTCATGATGCGCGAGTTTTTAAACTTTCTGACATCAGTACGGAACTGCCAAGAACATGTAATGCACCGTATCACCTGCTTAGAGACTCTGGTCACCCAATCAGAGAATGGCTGCTTGTGCCATTTAGAGATTATGGGAATTTAACCCAGCAACAAAAGTTGTACAACAAAAAGTTCTGTGCAACACGAGTTCTGATTGAAAATAGTTTTGGGATTCTGAAAGGCCGATTTAGACAATTGCTGGAAGTACACATGTACAATAGGGTGGTCCTCAAATGTGGTTGGGAAGAATTTTGACCAGGGCGCCCCCCGGATTAGCTCCAAATAATTCAAAAGAAATGTGGGAAAAGTTTCAGCCCTCCATCTTAAGAATTGGCCATTACCAAAGGGGGATTGGCCCTTTTAAAATACACGTGTTTTTTCGATTTTTCAAAGACCTGCGTACTAGAGCGTCCTAAACTCTTTCTATAAATATCTCAAATACTTATATAGGAATGCGTTCCTGGTACCCATATTCTATATCCAGATGGATAAATCAAACTTCTGATTCAACCTGATTGGTATTGCAATATGTAGTTACGCGGTATTGCAAATATTAGTTACGCGGTATGCCGGTATTGCACTATCACCGACGATATGCTTATGCACCCCAGTGGTCTGCCAAGTATACTACGGTAGTACGGTGAAGATGTTGAGTCGTGAGCTGTGAAGATGCCCATACAGCGCACAGATCCGAAAAATGTTCACAGGATATCCTATGAACATCTATCGGACATGTGTGCTGTGTGGGTGTTGTGAAGGCCCGATTGCCCCGATTATATCATTCAAACGAAATTCGAAAACTTGTACGTTGGGTTGCATCTACGTAGGCGCAACGCGACAGCTACACACGAATCGAAATGGTATATCGATCGTGTTTAGGTGTCTGAATACAGCTGTTCAGCAGACGGCCAGACGGCCACTGAAAGTTGCCTATAAAAGTTGGCCGTTTAACAAAAGGCGTTCATTAATGAAGTGAATAGAATTTTATTATAATATTGAGGCTAACAATAACATAATTACTTCAAAATGGTCACAATTGTGATGAGGAATTTTCGTGCCGTCACGGGCATGGCATCGGTAGTAGCGCCAAAACGTAATAAATATATTCTTTGGTTGGTTATGTTATTTCTTGTGTTACATAAACTCCAATTTTCAGGTTGTATCTCGACCTTTTCTATGCTAAGGAACCAAGCTCAACCTCCGCCGACGACGACAGCCGAGAAAACAGAAGAAACACGTCGTGAGCCTCCATATTTTACTATCTGAATTTTACCTTGAACCTTAGATATGAATAGATTGTTTGATCCCCGTTCTATATCTGTCAAACATTCGTAATTAATACTGTTTTCAAGTCACGAAATCTTTTGGTGTGAAAACTTGAAGAATAAATTTTCTAGCCACTGTCCGCAAGTTTGACCACGTCGCCCGCAACCAGTTAAAAGACTTTGGTCGTTACGTAGCAGATTGTGTTCCCAAGTATGTGCAAAAGATTCAGCTGACTTCCGGAGATGAATTGGAAGTACTTATAGCTCCCGAAGGAGTTGTACCAGTTTTATCTTTCCTCAAGGATCATCACAATGCACAATTTTCAAACATAGTTGACATTACTGCAATCGATGTACCAAGCAGAGAATATAGATTCGAGGTTCGAAGCAAACAATTATTTAACCTAGCTTTATCTTTACAATTTCAAATTAAAGGGATGGATGGAGTAAGGGCTTCTCTTGATTTGCTACCAATGTTGGAAGATTGATTTGGAGAATGTTTCACTTTGTGCTGAAAACACTCAGCAAAGTGTTTTAAGGGTAATCCGAGTGGAATATGACGGTTACGATGCAAACCAGATCAGAAATAGACCTCAATATCAATTTCTTTTATTTTTTCATGTTCTAGTATTCTCAAAATCACCATCTTGTGCATGTATAATACATATTCAGCTATTTTTTGCCGCCATTGTACGAGCTGTTTGAGCTTTCCGTATTCTATACTGTTCTCGACGTCTTTGGGTAGAAACATCTCGGGAATTATATGCCCAAGGAAGAAAGTGATGGAAAAGTGATTTGAAGCATTTTCAACGCTCTTTCACTTATACAATATGATGAGGCGAAAGGGTATGAAAAACGGTTCAAATTGGGTTCCCATGATCTTCTTCGGACATCCAGTTCCTAACATGTTTTCTGCATGTAGGTTGCGAGGAGGGTAGAATAATGGAAACTTGATCAGCTCATTTAATGGCGGCAAAAATATCTAAGTGTGCATTGAGTAAACCAACTCTATTAATTATGAGAATACTAGGACATATCCAGAAATCAAAAGTCAGTGAGATCAAGGTCTTTTCCTGGTTTGGTTTACATCGAGTTCATTATATTTAGAAGGATGGCTGAATAGCGAGGTTCGAAGTCGAATATAATACATATTCAGAAACCCAGTTGTTTTGGATCAATACCCTCATTTAGTGAGATCCTTCGATTTTCATCGTTTTGAGGATGATTCTGACCATCAGTCCAAGAGGCAGACATGAACAAATGATTTTGCACACCTTTTTTTTCAACATTTTTGAAGCGCTGTCAATTGACAACGCAGGTTTGTCATGGTGGCAGACGTGGTCCTTAATGTTTCTTATGATACAAAAATCGATATTAATAATGTCTCCCACATGAACAAATCATATAGAAATTTCGGCAGCCAGCTCCCTAACTAATTCAATCCATCCCTTACATTCCAGTCAATATAGTTCCAAGGCTCTGTGATATTTTTATCTACTCTACAATGATCATTTGTTCATAGCTTATATACAATCTCCTCTCATTGCGCTACAACTCTCGTATTAGAGTTAAGACATACACAGACGAGTTGACGCCAATTGACTCTGCCTACGAGGTGTATAAGGGTGCCGATTGGTACGAACGTGAAATATGGGATATGTACGGTGTTTTCTTTGCCAATCATCCCGATCTGCGCAGAATTCTTACAGACTATGGATTCGAAGGACATCCCCTTAGAAAAGACTTTCCACTCAGTGGATATATCGAGGTACAAATTTAATTATGTTATTCCATGGGAGTCGAGAGGTGGAATTATTCTTGCTTCTTGGATCCAATGAGAATGTATTGTATTTCTGAGCTAGATTCACTTGACTGTAGCCACATAATATCTCCAATTCTTCAAATTACCAATGATATTTTTAAGGTACGCTATGACGATGAAAAGAAGAGGGTTGTCGCAGAGCCGCTGGAATTGGCTCAGGAATTCCGAAGATTTGAATTAGCAGCTCCATGGGAACAGTTTCCAAATTTCAGAAACGTTCCTCCCAGTGCTGAAGAAATACCAGTTGAGAAGAAGTAGGCGTTTATTCTCAATGTTATATAGTCAATAAAATGAACATGGATTATTGTCATTGGAATGTACCACTTTCTGTAGCCATTTATTTACAATTCAAATTACTTATCCAATGTCCGATCTTAGCAAACAATCAAGTATGCAGAAGTTGACATAAAAATTATTTAATTATGGAATTTGAAAATTTTTAAACAAAAGCTAACACTATTTCAGAATCTGTTTCTATAAAAAGTATTTTCATGTATAAACGATTCCTCATTGTTATTTTGTTAATTATCGAATAATTTTACATTGTCACATGCCAATTTATTCAATTAAGCTGCAGTTGGTTGTGCAGCTGGAGAAATAATCGGACGTGATAATAATTCTTGGCAAATAAATTATGATTAAATTGGTTGCGTTAATTATTTATTTTCTTTCTCAATTTCTATACTTGTTACCTCTACCCCAAATTTCTTCTTAATTAATTAAAACGTTAATGACTAACGAAGCGGTATTTGTTTTCATGTTCTCGTGAAAATGCATCTGGGTATAGCTGCATAGTAATAGCCGAAACAAAAAGATGTTTTTGGATGGTTGTGTCCGGAATTTCATATAGAATCGGGCTACAGAGGCCGATTTTGCATATATTTGATGCGTAGACTTTGATATAGGCCGAAATAAATGGCACGCCTACCCTTTTCGATTAAAAAAAAAATTATCTCGATTTCATTAGATCAACCATACCAGTTCGAACTCATTACTCGTCGAACATCGGCTGTCGAAAGGGGAATTCGATTCATGGCTTCAATCCGGAGATATTCGAGAAAATAGATAGGCCGGTAAAAATTGAGTAGACCCCCCTTAAACTAGCTCACATATTGGTATGGTATAATATGTATCAACAGTAGTAATATAATCAACATAAACATAAAGCTATTTTCTTTTTTTTATTTTGCGGTACTTTCCTAAATAGAATTTTTATACAAATTAACAAAAATATTCTCAAGAACGGGTTCGTTGGAAACAGTTTTAATATTATTAATAGAGTTAATATTATAATAGTAATTATATTTAATAAATTTCCATCCAAAACTAAACTACAAACTTTTATTTCACTACATATATTTGTTTTTTTACAAAATTATCAAATCAAATTTATTTCTCTGTTGGTTATTCTTTTTTTCGAAAGGATGCTCATATCGAAAACTTGAACAAGGTCTAAAAGCCTTCTTTCTTCGCGATAAATGTTAAATACGGCTTTGGATGTGAGCAGCTTATCATTCCGGTAAGTCTATTGAATAAATAATATATCGAGTGGTTCTTACCAATTAGACATCTATAAGTTGATTCATATTCACAATCTTCGTCACTACTAACTGATTAAACAATTTACCCACGAAATTCCCCTTTAAAATCTACGTTCATCTTGGGGTCTATAAATATTGCTATATTTTGATGTCGTACCCTGTGATAATGATCAAATCTGGCAAAATACAATTTTCACCACACCTGCACGGAAAGATGCTAGAAATTACCCATTCCCCCCCCTGTTGTACAATGTATTATTATTTAATCATTTTGTGGCCACAAATACATTTTCATTTGCTAATAAGCGGGAGAATTCAACCAAATTATAGTCTTGAACTAATACCATAGCATGCAAAAAAATGACTAGATGAATCAAATATGGCCAGATTTTACAGTTATCACAGGGTATGGCATAAAAATTTCTGAACCCCGGCGTGCGTATATCGCCTTGAGTAAATACTCTGTGAAAAATTGAAGGAAAAAACATTTTTTCGTTTTTTGAAATACTAAGAAATGTCTAATTAAAGAAGGCATATCTTACTCGGTAGATCATGGTAGTATATCGCGTGTCTAATGGTATAAGGTCGTATGCGCTAAACAGGCGATTTTGGTAGTAAAAGGTCGTATTTTTTTTTTTTTTTTTGCGGCGTTCACTGTAAAAGTACTCAAAACACATAGATTCATTGGAATTATCTGAAAAAATAAGTAAAGGTAAAAGGTCGTATGTTTGGTGGATCCGCTCTTTTACCACTAACTTTTTTTTTCATCACATTTGTCAATGGGAGAAGGTTTTTTGGAAATAAAAAAAAGTCGCGGATACGACCTTATACCGTTCGTTTTGAATTTTTTTTTGAAAATAAAAAAATTTTCGACTGTTTTCAATTATCGATGAATCTGCGTTTCAGAAATTTTTGAAGCATTCGCATCGAAAAACAGATTTTGGGGCATACAACCTTATACCGTTAGTTAAAGAGGTCTTTTCTGACAAATTTAGAGATGAGCGGGCGTAACCACGCAGTACTTACGACCTTTTACCGTTAACTGAATAATTTTTCAAATCCGTCTTTTTTGAACGCATTTTGACATTTTCGGCGCAAATACGGAAAAAAAATTGATATGCCTGTTACGTCCTACTCCACGTTCCTCTCGCCAACCCTGCTATCATATCTCCCTACATCCTGTCTTCTTATCTCGCTACCTTTCTCACACTGACCCGCTGCATACAGCACTCACAAGTGCGTCGGTCAGCAATCCTCTAATCCCCACCTTTACCTCAAGCCCTCACAACTAACGAATTACGATTACAATAACTCACTTTCAAGTCAACTCTCCAACTATCGACTTCCTTCACTCTCACCTCTTCGTCATTCATCGCGCTTTTCCTATCCAACCCACACCTTTCACCAAGTCTCATTTTCACCTATAACTACGAATAAACTATCAAATCGATCTACATATATGTATATTGTTATTCGTTCACGTCTACCTCGTCACAACCTTTCCCTTAATAGCGTTATAACAGCGACATAACATGCCCTTTTATTTCTATACGTGGTAAATGGTCGTATATTGGCGCGTACGTTCTTATACTGTGGGCACGCTATATGTATTGACAAAAAATTGCAATCTTCTACAGTGGTACACAAGAAAGTTTATGCAAAAGGTTCCCTGCACTAACTTTGGCATCGCAGAAGATTGAATTTTATTGTCAATAAATATACCTACTATGGGCCATGATCTACAGAGTTAGGTATAATTTTTTTAGATTGGACGATTTTTAGTACTTTGAAAATCGTAAAAAATTTTGTTTGTTTTCGAATTTTTAGTCGTGTTCCTCTCAAATATAGCAAAATACAAGTAATGATGACGTTGTGGTATAATTTGTTCTTCGCCTAGTAACATAAGAGGCATCATTGATGTTCGATTTGAAGAGGATAGCTGTTTAGTTCGAATCATTCGTTTGTTTCAGCATTTACAAGTCACTATCATACCTACTACAGTGGACTCCTATATCAATTTTGTCCCGTTTAACAATGATTTGCTTTCTGACTACTTGCTCAGATTTGCAGTTCTCGGACATCTGCTGTGTGTTAGTTTTTATTTTGCATAAGAATAAATCAGTCGAAAAAATAAAAAGTCTGATATCAGATTAACTAATAACATCCATTGTATACATTAATTACACAATAACATTTAATCACTCATGATTTGTTCATTATAATAAATTGTTGAACTCGCCTGAAAGCTTGTAAATTCGAACTGGACTCAGGCTGGTTTTCATAGTCAGGTTTTGAGACCGGACTCCGTCAAGAAGATCTCAAGTCGGCTTCAGATACGACTTGATTGGCGAAGAGCCGGTCTTGAGACCATCTAGAACCACGCCGGTCCCAAGACCTGACTATGAATCCCGGCCTTAAGCATTCTACAACCAAATGTAACACAATAGAATAATGGTAAAAATAAATAAGATAATTATATAGAGCTAGTTTTTGGTAGCGGTCTTAAAGTAGAGACTTCCCTCTGTCGTTCATGGAATTCTTGGAAGCAGGGTACAATGCAGAGATTCGTCTGACATTCAGGACAGTGATATTTAGTCTTCCTCCTGAGTATTCTGCCATGTGCATCTATGGTGTTCCAACAATGATTACAGCCCAAAGCTGGTCCAGGTCGTTGTACCGGACAATGACCAAGACGTTGATCACTTGATCCTTCCCGAGACAGTCTCATCTCACCTCTGACTCCGGTCTGTAGGGAGAAGCTGTGTTTTTAAGACTTTCAAACTAGGCAGAAACTACCTCTAAAAATATGTACAAAAACAAATTTGTTAAAAATACGAACCTGTGGCGAAGAAGAACTTCGTCTTAACTCGGCAGTCCTTACTCTTAATCCACCAATGCTGCTCCCCGAATCTCTAACATCTCTTCCTTCCCTGTGACCACCATCTTCTGTCTTGATGAATGGTGCATGATCTATTACGATACTAGGACTAGTTGCTCTTCCGGGATATTCTGGGTTCGAATGTTGCCTATGTATCAAATAACTTCCGGACACACTGTGCTGTTGACTGGGTAACAATGGGTGGGAATGCTGTTTGACTAGGTAGGAAGGTTGTGGGACAGTTAAAAGGTTTGTCGGCGTGCTAGTGGTCAATAAACTCTGTTGATTCACTACTGTTATATGAGGGGATGGCGTTCTTTGACTTTCATCCCATGTTTGTGAAAGTTGAGGGAGGTTTAAAATCGGAGTTGAAGGGTGGGAAGAGGTGGGAGGATAGCTTACAGGAGAGGCAACAATGTGAGGAGAGCCTGGTTCACTGTCCGGCGATGGATGACCTGGTTCTGACTCTTTTTTAACACGGGGTTGACGCATTAGTAGCCGACCACGTTTTGATCCTGCTTGTTTGCATTGAATGGCTGAAATGGGGAGTAGAAATAATGTATGAGTCTACCTATACACTATTCACTCACAATGGTTGACAACAAATAATTCATACTGTTAGTTTGGTCTTTCTACGCGATACGGATGGAGAGGGATGAAAATACACCTCAATGATATCGTTCATATGCCCTGTCCAAACATTTTCGTTGATAATCGACAGTACAGTTACTCCGTGGCTGTACTATAGAAGTATTTGTTTTTCGGGAATGTGTTGATTTTCGATAGAAAGAGAAGTAAGGTGTTGTATTTCAAACTTCCTTTGTCGTAACAATTTCTGTTATAGATTCAACATACAGTACCTGGGTAATGTTTTTGATTTGGAATTAAAATTACGTAGAATATTGTTCGATAGCGAAATGCTACATATTCCTTATCTTTATAGATGGTATAAGAAGTAAGCACTATAAAGTTGAGCAAAGGGTTAACAAACCGATGAATAGAATAGAAGTAAATAATTATGTTTATTTTTTATTGCTCTAAATATGAAAAGCAAAATCCTGCCATAAATGTTTTTTTTTCTCTCACATTTGCACAAAAATTCTAACAACTAAGTTACCAGATCTCTATACCTGTATATGCTACTACTCTGAATAACAAATTGTTTTATGAATAATTAGTGAACATGGATAATTATTATTGAACAATTAAAATTTATACTACATGTAGCTAATATATATACGTACAAAGACGCCCTAAAATGTATTATTATTTAAACTCGTTACGATTTTGATAACTATTTACACAATTTAACAAATAGCGTCTAGAGAATATACACATTTTGTTGCATTGAGTTTTTTTTTATTTTTTAGTCGAAATACTATTTCCCAAGGACAAATATTCAGCGGTAATTCAGATGCTATATTGTTAATGAATTATTCTGCTATTGCTGATACTTAATATCAGACAAATTTAATGAACTGTGAGATTAGCGCATTGATTACTGAGATAGATGGGTCAGTGGAATGTGTTTATTATACCGTATTGTTCCGAATATAAGGCGACCCCGGATACAGGTGGACTCCTAGTTTTCAGACTATATTTAGGGACTTTTTTTAAATACCGAATATAAGTCGACCCCGCGTACAAGTCGAGGACGATTTCTGCTGGTGATAGTGGCAACAAAAAGTCTCGGACTTTTTTCGGAACAACACGGTGATTATCCTATGATGTCAATGAGGAGAAAAGCCATGTATGAATTTAAGTCTATAGTTTTATTCTAATTTTGTTAAGACTTTACCAGTGATCGATATTCCCTACGTCCCCAAAAGGAATTATGGATAATTAATAGTTTCTTATGCCCCTAAATGATATTATAATAATCGTGAGGTGTCGCATTTTAGAAATATAGAAAGAGTTTGATCTGAATTTGGGATTGAATTTGTTTGAGGATGAATCCCTCCAATAGTAACTTTGAAATATAGCTACCAAACTACCACTGATTGTGCGCATACATAATACATACTATTTCTGCAAGCTTGCCAAGTCTAACAATACCACTAAGCACATAAGTACAATATTAATTTTACATTAAGTGCGATTTGTATTAAACGAAAGAGAAAATCAATATCCAACAGTTGGTAAGTATAATAGTTAGCCGTTACTAGAATAAAAAATACAATTGTCAATCAAATGTTTACAAATAAGGTACCACCATCGCTTAGTTAGGTACGCTGGGCGTGTTTAATCATGACTGATGTGAAGTTGGCACCACAGTATTGTCTTCTTCCATCCCTCATGATTACATAAAGAAGGGAAGAGACAGACGACTGTGAGGCCAATTTCATACCGGTTATGATTAAACACGCCAATTGTACACATGGCGAGGTTGATTCTGGTCCGGAAGTGATCCGGTTATCGTGTTAAACGGTATACCAAACAGCCACTTCCGGGCCAGGTTCAACCTTGCTATGTGTACAGACTAACAACACTTTACAATATGCAGTTCAATGTATCATCAGGCTCCTTCCTCTCTTTCACAAAAACAGAAGACTTTTCACAAATTACAGAATAATTATATGATTTTAAACGTAAATATAGGATGAAATGATTTAAACAAGAAGTAGCTTTCTAATAATAGCTTGAACTAGTGTATCATCATGATCTTGTCTGCTAGTGATTACGTCTTCAAATATACATCCGCACATTCTCGACGAAAAATCTATCACCGTATTGTTTTGAATATAAGTCGAGGTCTTTTGTTCCTGATATAACCCCTCGACTGATATTTAAGATTTTCATGAGATGGTATTCTTCGCTATCCACGCTACCATCAACTCAAAACTTGCGTCATAACTATTTTCAATTCTCTTGAACCTCATGTATTTCACTCTTTCTGGACTCCAAATATCCATTTTTACTATAATTTACACTCATCCCACGTATGATTATTAGTAATTGTTAATACTCAACGGACGCCCAGCCAAGAAAAATTGAAAAAAAATGGAATTTAAGAATTCATATATTATAACTTGTAACTAAATATTAATAAGAATTTATATATATATATATATATATATATGTATATATATTAGGGTAGTCCTTATTTAGGGTGTTTTGGACATTTTCTTCGGACAAGACGGAAAAAGTTTTCAAATAAAAAAAAAAAAAAAAGTACGCAAAACTTGGAGTCTACAGGTCAACTCAATGTACTGCCTACAAGGCAGTGAATTTTTCCATTTAATTTACATATGAATTCCGGCTCAATGCAGTAATTTTTTTGTCCCTTCCTTGACAGTGCTTCAGAAAATCTGAAATTCCGCATACGTCTCCCCTATAGTCATAGGTATTCCATAAAAAATTGGGCGATTTTCAGTGATCAAAGTTTCGAAGTTCCAGAACGTCAAACTTGTGTTTCGAAGTCAAAAATCACCATTTTGACATTCTGGAACTTCGAAACTTTTATCGCTGAAAATTGCCCAATTTTTTATGGAATACCTATGACTATAGGGGAGACATATGCCAAATTTCAGATTTTCCGAAACACTATTGAGGCACAGAAAAAGAAAACAATGCATTGAGCCCGAATTCCCATGTGAATTAAATGGGAAAATTCACTGCCTTGTGGGCAGTACTTTGAGTTGACCTACAGACCTCAAGTTTGGCGTACTTTCTATTTTCATTTATTTGCAAACTTTTTCCACCTTGTCCGCAGAAAATTTCCAAAAAACCCTAAATAAGGACCACCCTAATATATATGGTATATTTATAACAATATACTCTTGTGATGAGAATTTTGTCATGAAACTTGACTCACAATCAGTATTTGGTACAGAGAAAGAGAGACAGAGAGAAAAGAAAATAAAAAACAGTCGATTTATATTGGTAACAATACGATAATACTATAAATTTCATTCTATATGAATATAAAAAATATCATGAGATGAAGAAGATTTATTTTTATCAAGAGGTTTCGGAACTGCTTAAATCATAATGCCATTTCCATTTTCTTTATAGTTTAGTATAAGCCAGCCGTAGAAGCTGGAATTAACTGTCAGTGGACAACTCCTAACCATTTTCATTCTATTGATAATAAGTATTTTATTAGTTCATTATATAGTGTAATCAAAGTTGAAAGTTATTAAACTACAAGGAGATAAATATGAATTGAAATGTACAAGTGAAATAGCTGTTTAGAAATGTGGATTAAAACAAAACAAATCAATCCATTTGTCCAATCAGTTTGTCCATGTTGTACAATCCACACAGATTGTAGCTCAAGAAATTAACGATCATGAAGAATCGAAGCTACCAATTTAACTATAATAATTATTGTTAAATTGGTATAATGTGATAATACATGTTATGTTGTTGACGATGTTTTTCATCAATATCAAACCAACTTTGTATTATCGTTTTCGAATAACGTACAGAGGACATTATCACAAGCAGATTATTAGCTAAATAATAAAACGGTTGTTCGGCAGATTTTAATAATGATACTGATGTCTATCCGAATGTGGTTCAGTTCACATGGAATTATAATTGACACCATGTAAATTGATAGGCATGGCTGTACTCTGAAGGGCAAAATCACTGTGTCTGTTGTCTAGATATCCACTCAGCATTGTATGCGGTGTATGTGCCATATGCATGGTATGGGTGGTATGAGCATTCAGAGTACTGTGTGGGGTAGACGGTGGCCCCATTGGCGAAGGGCTTTGAGAATTAATGGGCTGACTGAGTTGAGTCGGTGGTGGTGAAGCGTTAACTTCTTGTTTTACCCTGGATTTGACACTCGGTCGATTGTTAGGGTATCCTCGCTTCTTATACTCGAGCCAAAGAGTTCGATTATTAACACCAAACATACGTGCCGCCTTGCAAAAACCTATCCCCCCATACCGAACGGCGTCTAGAGCTCTAATAAAATTTTCATCAGCTTGTGGATTCGTAGATCTTTTTCTTTTGTTTGCCGTTTGTGGGCTAGCGCAGGGACTTTGACAGTTTGTTGTACACGGAGCCGGTGGCGTTGTCCCGCCTGAGGAGTGTTGAACCGTTGAATGAGAAGAGTTTGAATAGTTGGTCAGAGCGCAGCTAGATGCGGTCGTGCTTGTAGTTGAGTACTGACCACTGACAGGTGGTGGCGTCGTTATTTCAGGTGCCGTAAAAGCTGATGGTGCTTGGATCGACAGATTCGTTTGACATGACGACAAAGCGAAACGTGGATACGTGTGCTCCATGATTGTCCATTGCAATCCTGCGGGACAGACCAATTTTTTTGGTCAGGGTAACAATGGTTGTAAATTGAAAAGGAAAAAAAAAAGAAAAAAGAAAAAAAAAGGACGTCTGCGTTCTCTCAAATGAAATACACGCGTAACTGAACAAAGTACGACTTGAAATCTCCATCCAATGATTAATTGAAGTGAAATTGATCAAATTAGGTATTCAGAATATTTGCTATCAGATTGAATGTGTAAATTCTGGAAGAATTATCAATTTTTACTGTTACTAAGACAAGTCACTTCATAAAAAGAAAATGGTAAATATATAATTGTGAAAAAAAACTTATGGCGTGGCACAGATACATTTTCAAGCACAAAATTATCCAAATTGTGTTAATTTTGCTGTTCTTTTTTTTTTTTCCAAAAGGCCAAGACAGAGCACACATACGCACATAGTTATAAGGGAGGCGACGCATATAGTTATCATGAATATGATAGATATTTCTTTTCACTGTGTGCTATGTATCTGTGTGCCATGATGATTTTATGAATGAATTATTTATATCAATATTCTTTAGTCTTTGGATCTGTTATCGATTTATTATCATGTCAAACGTCTGTTGATCCAATGTGCAACATACTTGAACGCATCTGTGCCAGCATATGTAATATTTTCTAATATGTAATATTTTCTAATATTTATATACCATAAATATCAACATGCAATCTAAATACCTACCAGAATAGGAATATTACTAGTATAACGAAATCGATTGTTCAACTGGAAATAATAATATACTTTGCGTATTTTTTAGCCGCTTGGCTATACAAGATACAAATAAGTATTAAAAAAACTTTTGTCGGGCAACTTTCTTCCGCAACTCATTACCTGGCTTCGAAATTTCGAAAAATTAACGCATAAATAAATTACATTGAAAATATATGACGTCATGAACAATTAATATTCTCTAATGCACACACCCTGATCAATTTTTAAAATATTTCAAATCATTATAGTATCCTTATCAAACTTTGTTACATGATCATCTCATATACTGGTTGATCTTCATAGAATTATTCATGAGTTCAGATGAAAGATACTAAAGAACAAAAAGGACTGGATATTGGGAAAGAAAAATTTCTGATATTTCTTAGACAGGATGAAATATTTTACGAATTAATTTTCTAATGATGCCCATGTACAGTTGGCCAATAAAGTTCTTGTAGGGTCAAAATTTAGGCTCATGGGCAATGGATCGTGAATATCAATGATATAATTGATTTTATTTTCGAAAATTGATTACTTGTAAAAGATACAAAAAAATGAGAATGAAAAAAAAAAATTAATGTTAAATGAGAATAAAACAAAAATTTACAATTAATAAAATTTTACATAATACATAAGTTACTTTTGTATGATTTCAAAATCGAGTTCGGATTCAACTTTTTCACTAAAGTTAAGAAGTTTGTAATCAGGTGACGAAATATTCTATATGACATACGTATTTGTCGCCAACGTTTGACGAGTTGGTAGGCGAGAAGGCAAATCGAGCAGATTACCTACTCAAAGTGAAGTAAGAAATACTGCCTAAATATCCATAGGCCGCCTCGGGCCAGGCTAGCTGAACGATCGGCCATAACGCATCGATGAGCTCAGGGAGCAGGGTACGCGGTATGAAGGGCCTGCTCAACAGCGTAGACGCTAAAAGGTGTGAACCTGAATTTCGACCCTACAAGAACTTTATTGCCCAACTGTACAACGGTACTAGCAACGCCTGGTATGCGTATTAGGAAGGTTGGACTGTTGGTATCAATAAATTTATAATTAATTTTGAATTAATTTGTATTAATCGCCTATCGAATATTAATCACATTTATCTACTCGTAAACTACAAAAGCTTCTACAAGAATTCTCGAATGTAAGATCTCAAAATTGTAAACAAATACTTAGATACTAATGTTCTATTTCAAACTGCTTTGAAATAAAGAAAAATCTATGAGATTCTGTCGATTTCATCTTAGGTATGCTTATTTTGTTGAGAAACTTAAGGCGATATGAAATGTGAATCATACACCTGGAATTTTTGGCAGCCCGTTTCCCAGCTAAAACACATCCGATCGATGTGAAATTGGTATTCGTGACGCAACAAAAGTGCACGGAGGGCATGATGCTCTTGGATTTCCAAAAAGCGAAAATGTTCCGGGTATTTTCATATTTATCAAGTACAACGTCAGCAACAACGATTATTTGTTAAAGAGCACTCTCGATGAAAATCTGTACATTTTATTTTCACTTTTTGGAAATCCAAGAGCATCATGCCCTCCGTGCACTTTTTCTGCGTATCTGATATCAATTTCACATCGATCGGATGTGTTTTAGCTGGGAAACGGGCTGCCAAAAATTCGAGGTGTATAATTCACATTCCATATCCCCATGACTACAACTTCACAGCGACAAAATTTTCTTACAAGATTTCATTGTTGAGTATGTAATTTCGAAAGGCCACATGGGTATCGATTTTGAGCAAAAAATAGCAATATTTGACTGACTATTGAAAGGAAAAAAAAAAAAAAAGATTGTGTCACGGTAAAATTGTAGGGACTAGTTTTCTGAAAAAAGAAGCCAACATAGACTAGAATTGATCGAATCTAATAGATTTGTCTTGATCTGAAAGTGCTTTGAAATAAAACATCTATATCTGAGCACTTATTTATCATTTATATATTAGTTTTTCGGGAATATCTGTGAAAGATGTCTTGGTTAACTATTAAATTGATATGAAAAATACTGGATGTGTGATTATTGCCAACTAAAGTTTATTACAGGAGCACCGATTTTGAACGTCCAATCTTTATGATAAAAATCCTATGTTGTTAAGAATCGAGAAATATTTTTTCCGCCCGTTTTATTTTATTTCAGTTCTGTACTTGAACAATTTCTCCACGGTGTAGAATGATTCAATAACAGAAAAATTTAATAGAAAATTTATAACATCGTTATAGACTCGCAGCAATTTCGAAAATATATCTGCCAGGAATCTCAAAATTTTTGCAAAACAGAATTCAGGCAATGACTAAGAAATGATAAATATACAGTTTTTTCAATTCATCCTACCTTGATGGGCCGGCGGTTGAGACACAGCCGAACTCTGCGCTGCATTACCCGCAGATTGTTGGCTCATATCCTGCATCGATCCCTCGCTTTGTGCCGGAGTAGTGGCAGAACTACTTTCCATATTACTCATCTATAATCGAATTTATACATTGACTTGTGCGAATAACTTGAATATTAGGATACATGATTTTATAACGTATCAGGAAATTACTTGAATGATATAGTATCTATTAAATACTCGAGAGAAAGAATTCTGTGAATGAGCGAGGGAAATTTAATTGGAAAATATAAAGAAAACACCTTCTGGATCATAGTTAATGCATTATCCAAAAATACTTCAATATTACACTCTAAATTCCAGATTCTTAATCGAGTTCTTTGACTTTTCTTGGTTTCCCAAGGTTCCCTAAGAATTTCGTTTGCTATAACAAAGAATCTCAATAACCAATATCTGAGACTTACGATTGATATTTGGTCTTCGTCGATACTTCCTTGTGATTCTGTACTGGCATTCAACGGTCTTCGTAAATGATCGCCGCCTTCTTGCGTTATAATTGATGGTTCAGGTTTGACGACGTTGGTAGCCACTAATGTAATTTCGTTTATTTCCTCTGACTTTTCACCGGAACCAGAAGTGGAACCAGTAGATGTTTTCCTCAGCCTTTTTCGTCTCAACGAAGGAGACAGAGGCGACGGACTAGGAGAACAAGATTCACCTCTATCCCCTCCGCCTGGCTCACTGCTACCACTTGGCCACTTTGTGACAGACGCTGTATGCATTTCGGCAAGACCTTTGATCTTCAGACTTTCAGCAGTCTGAAAAATTTCATAAAGAGATTATCGTGTCACCTAGTCATAAAATACGTGTACCATTTTTCATGTTTAATAATTTCCAAATTTTATTCCAAGCAACGACTTTGTATTGCAGAAGTTTGCTAGTCCTTTGAACCGTGACCGAGTAAAAGTTAGGAGTTGTGAGTCGTCGAGGCTCAGAGTTAGATGCGGTCAAAGTAGAAGCGCTTAATGCAACGATTTGGATCTACCGCTGTTCCGTTATTACATATTTAGGTCTCTGATTGTTCAGAAAACGAACTTCCATCTGATGAGTAGACAACTTCTCGACACGTTGATTTTTGTTCTAGTAAATTGAAAAACAGTGAAAAAAAAAGTTTATAAACTTGCGAACTCGGCAGTAAAAAATCGATTGCTCGCGTCATGTTAGTAGTATCAAAAAGTTATCGGTTGATCGGAGAAAGCTTCGTTTGCCGAACAATCAGAGACCCAAACATCTGAAATCATATAACAGGTTGATCCAAATCCTTGCATCAAGTGTTCATACTTTGACTACATGTAATTGTGAAACACGATGACACAGAACCTTTTCGCTGATTATAGGGTAGATTGTAAGACTTGGAGAACTGAAAAATTCTATGGGGACAAAATCGAATTGTCTTGTCCAATGTTTATAAAGAAACATTTACCTTGATGATGGAGGGTAGTTGATCTTGCGAGACATTGACTTCTCCGTAATACATAAAATCGACCATTATTTTAAGGTCTGAAAACTTGACGTCTTTTAATATGACGATAGGGTGTTGGCAAGGATTAACAGTGAATAAAGATTGAAAGTATGTACTGCAAGCTGATAGGACAACTTTGTGAGCTTGAAGATGTCTCCCTTCAGCTGCGAGTGTAACATCGACCAATGTTTCATTGTTCAATAAGTTTGAAAATACTGATATGAAATTTGGTTGATGATTGTTCCATCGTAGACAAAATTGCTGCATCGACATACTGCTCAGATATATGCGCCTCGTTATCAGACGAGTCTAATGAATTCAACTGAAAGCAAGAATAAAAAAAATAAATAAATAAAAAATAAACTTGACGAGGTGGTTTTTTTTTCACTCTTCTTTCTCGTTTTTTTTTCACTGTTCTCAAACAATATATTCTTTCTTATCTGAACAAATTCTCGTCATTATTATTATTATTATTATTATTTATATTGTTGTTGTTGTTTTTGTTATTATTTTTTTTATTGTTATCATTATTATTACGATCGTTGTTGTTACATGGAGATAAAAATTGAAGGTGTGTAAGTCAACATTTAAATTGTTGCGAGTATCAGTAGTGTGGATATTATCACTAAAATATCCCCGTGTTCATTTATAATACGAAATCAGACGATCATATTGAGGGAAATAACAGTTTGGAATGATTATCAAACATAGAACACATAAAATTGGATTTTGTGGCTATTCGTGGATGGCAAACGGGATAGGAACAGCGTTGCAGACTGAATCTCAGTGGTGCTGTCGAGTTTCTATCGTAAATGAATTTTATTTATTTAACTATTATTAACACCGTAGATTTAGAGCTCGGTATACTCGTGAGAATCATTCAATTCTTATTATCGACCACGCTGAGGCCATGGGATTGTTTGTGGCCCGTATGTTTACATGTTATTTTGATGGGTTTTAGATGATCGCTACGTCTGCCTAAGCGCGATGGGTTAAGAGGGGAGTCTCCGTCGCCTGAGCCAAACAAAATAGTTTTTTTAATCCCGGAGCCTTTTAGATTATGGGAGATATTCTATCCGTTTCATTTATTCTCGGTTTATTAAACGTCGTTAATGATATTACATAATGAGAATTAGATGTTACCTTGATCTGGTAAATTTCCCACAATAGACTGGCCGATGACGCTGGTGTAACTCAGGAATGACGTCATAAGCCAACCTATTACGTAGTTCTAATCCGACCGTATTATTCGGTGATTTTTAGTCGCGAAAATTGATATTTTTATATTAGTCCTTGCAGATAATACGTTAAATAGTTCGACGTTAAAATTACGAGCATTAATAAAGTCTAACTTGATCAATATATTTACCATAGGTATTGTGCTGCCATCGCTCGGTTAATCGGAGAGTTACCATCATGGCGCACGCACTTGAGTCCAATTGTGTGATTGATTATTGCCCGGAATATTCTAGAGTGAGAACTAATTATTGATAAAATTTTTATTTCTATTGAAATACCGTTTCGAATAGTAGACTTAATTATTATCAGACTCTGAAACTTTTTTACTTTTATCAATTACGCATAGTTTTACTTTTGACTTGTAGACCATGACTCGACGAGGCAAACTGTATGTGGATTTGAAAAATGTTCAATATGATGAGTCGTGCATTGCGCATCGATATCTTCAGTCAACGCTCATTGTAAGAATTAAGGGAAGGCCCCACTGAGATTTTCACCAAAATTGCTGGAAAATTCAATTTTGCGTTTTTAATGGAAATATACTCTAGATATCTCCCCACCTTGTGACAAATATTCAAGGCCCTCTGATTTTTCCTTAAGGCCCATCCCTAGTCGCCCACCTCCTTTTTGACGAAATGTGTCACATTTCGAATATTATCCGACCCCACGCGTCGAAAACGCAAAAAAGGCCAACGTCGCACGAACTCTATTTCAATTCCGAACGCATACGTCCAAAAAAATGTTCGTTTGATGCGAAAATAGAGCCAATACAGATGGTTTTTACATTATTCTAATGTTTTCGAATTCGATATAAGTTTCATAAAATATAAAGTCAAATTATAAACTACATAGCCGCATGTATGGGTATAGGTACTGCAGGACATTGCAGGTAAATGCGATGAAAAGCTGGAGCGCTCGAAATATAAAATTTCTTCATCAATATTTTTTCTTGATTCTGAATACAACTTCTGTAGGACAACAATTCTGTAAGATAACAAATGTCCCTTAATTGAAGGAAACCATCACCGCCTGCACGCTAGAAAATTTCAGTCGTTATATCAAAAATCTCTAATACTTGAGAAACTAATCTCTTTTCATGAGAGATCAGCCACAGAAGAGCTAAGAATGCCAACAGAAGCCTTCCGCAGAGTATCTGGTGTAAGTGCTCAAACACAGTTCCATTTAAAAAGGGGCGCAGCAGTGAGCACTGTTGGGCGATGCGTGGGTTACTGTTCTAAGGCAACGACCAGAGATAAACGAATGTTATAGATCAGCACCAAGATTTTCTGGGAACCGCAACAGCTAATTTAATTCTTATTTTCATTTTCTTTTGTGTGACGTTGGATCCAGCGATGCAGGGCAAAGAAGATTCACGGTTTGAGATGCCAACGCAGCAGGAATAGAAAATCTGAGATACGTTGATCATAAAGTTTGATGAAATGACCGTTCCAATCTTTTTGTGGCATATATTCTGGAGACTTCAATAAACTTACACCAGTTTTCACTAAGATGCCATTTACTCAAGACTATCTTTTCAGATACCCTAAATGCACCTTGCATCTGAGTTTTGCTTTGATCAACTTTTCCTTCGCAATGAAGATTCACACATACCTTATGCACAAAATGAGGGATCGGTTTCATTCTATTCTGAAAGAAACATTTTTTTAGTTTCATATAACATGAAAAATGCAAAAACTTTGAAATAAAAAATAATAAATTCCCTTAAAATGGAACGAGTGATCTAATCTGAAATCTGATTCCTCTCTTTCTTCGCCTCAGTGTGCTGAAGACCTCAGACGAAGGGGAATATAATGTGATTAAAGTGGAGCAAAGTCACGAAGTAAGCTACTGGTTATAGGCAAATCAAATATTTGTATAAGGGAGATTTGATTTAAAAAAAGGCTTGGAAAAATAGTGAGTCACAGGGACACCATCGATGAACATTACTGTACGTAATCAATATTGGGTTATAAGGTGATGAAAAGTACTGTGAAAAACACTGTCTCTTCCGTCATAATTGTTTTGCTTGCTTGTTTTGCTGTAGTACATTCAATTTCAATTTAGGACTTAACGTAACATAAACGAATTAGGAAGAATACACACTCAAAATCTATGATGGCCAATACAGTATTTCAAGAAACAGGGATTAGTATAGCGGTCGTGAAAAAAATCCATTTCAATTCTTTTACTTCCCATTCCAGATTGAAACGGGTATAATGAATTACTTCCGATTCCAGATTGAAACTAATTGGAAAGTATTCGTTTTGCCACAAAATCAATTCTCATAGATTCGCTTTGGTTTATGTACGCTGGTTTGTACGTAAAAGCGGAATATTCTTTTTTTTTTATGGATTGTAGTGAATTATCCATCCATGATATACCATTCTATAATATACGTATAGGTTGCATAATATAATGTAGTATTGCAATCGATCTTTTAAATTATGCATGTTGGATCAATAAAAATGTATCCATATTCATTTCAACTGATAACCAGACAATGGAAGAGCAACAAATAGGGCTGTACGGGTACTGAAAATTCTTCGGGTCGGGTCGGGTAAAATGGATGACTTTCGGGTCGGATACCCGAAAATTTCGGATTACCCAAAAATTTCGGGTATCCGAAAATTTAGAGTTACCCGAAACCCGATCCGATGCAAACCCGACCCGAACTCGAGTTCGAGTACTCGCAGAACCCTAGTAACAAATAATGATTTTCATGCGGTCCGAAATTCTCATTATAAAATAGAAACGAGCGAGACGAATAGCGGTGGGAAATGACCGTATCGCACTCAAATTTTCCGCATTATTGGATTAAGAAATTCAAGTGCAATCGCGTAAAACTGAACAATATAACAATCGATTCAGTGGTCGAAAGGGAAGTTGATTTTATCCGCTTTCACAAACATTATCCGTTTCGCTACCACTGTATATACATATAGTTTATAATATCATTCACAGTCATGTATATTATATGAGATGAATAAATAGAATTCAAACTGTAATAACAGTAAGTAATATAGGGGAATTCTCTGTCACAACGTACGGAAAGAATAATTCGAAATTTTTATTCCATCAACATTTTTATGGGTGATTGCGCCTAACGATTTTTTTCGTGCACGTGTTCTCGAGATATGAATTTTTGAATTTTTTTATTACGAAAATTCACAACTTCTTGAAAAATTGACCAAATGAGTTTTTTTTTTTTAAAAGTTTTGTTTTTATCTATACTTTAAGAAAAAAAAAAAAAATATACAAAAAACGTGATTATTATCTATTGCGGTATGATTTTTTCATTTAAAGCTCAAACTTCACGATGTCGAGAGGTTGGACACTTGTTTTTTCTTCAAAAATTTTCATGAAGAGCACTTGTTTTTTTCACAAATTATGCCGTCGGATTTATCGTGGGGTCACATCTCATTCTATTCTTTTTATCAATTCGAAATTCCGTTCTGCAGAATAAGGATCAAATCTTCTGTATCAAATCAGACAGGAAGATTTCGTTAAATTTTGACTCCCTCCTAACTCGTTCACTTAATTTCACTATTTTGAAGACGGGACTATTTCCCACAAAATTTTCGCAAGTTGAATCCTGCTATCAATATTACATAATCTGTCCATGTTGCGATGTTTTTTTCTACTGGAAAAGCATACAATTCGTGAAAAAGTCAGACTTCTTCGTACTTAAATCTAAACTGATGTGAATTTTAGCTATCGTACCTTAAGCTAAGTTCGGCCTGAAAGACGGACAAAAAACGTGACAGTTCAAAGGAGACAAGTTTCAACGTTTTATCGAAATTTATTAGGAAATTATATACAAAGAATCGAATGAAAATTTCATACATGCGCCGTTGTCATTAATTCTGCTTTCATGAACGGAACTGTTATTTTGAATCTTTTTAGAAATTTAGTACGATTAAATTTACGCAAAAAGACTTTGAATCAGAAAAAGAATAGAATGAAATGTGACCCCACGATAAATCCGACAGCATAATTTATGAAAAAAAAAAAGTGCTTTTATGAGAATTTTTTCATAAAAAAAAAGGTGTCCAACCTCTCGAAATCGTGAAGTTTGAGCTTTAAATGTAAAAATCATACTGCAATTGATAATAATCACGTTTTTTGTATTTTTTTTCTCATAGTATAAATAAAAACAAAACTTTGAAAAAAAAAATAACACCTCATTCGGTCAATTTTTCAAGAAGTTGTGAATTTTCGAAATAAAAAAATTCAAAAATTCATATCTTAAGAACATGTGAATGAAAAAATCGAAAAAAAAATCGTGAAAGCTCCTCTCATTAGGTGCAATCACCCATAAAAATTTTGATGGAATCACACTTATCAATAAATAACAAACATTGTGAATTTAGTAATAGGCGGGAAAATTTTGCAGATTCAGAAAATCCGTGCACGTGGTTTCAAATTCAATTGCTATAGAGGCGTGAATCACTTCATAGATTCTGAAAATGTAACTTTCTGGATGAACGGTTGTTATATTAACTGTCAGAATATCTTGAGTAAAGAAAGAGTGTTAATGTAGCGTTGCAGCTAGTGAATTATAGCTGTCAGGCTGGGCGGTTGGTGTAAATACCAAATCCAATTACCGAGGCTCATTAAAAGTACGTCCGGAGCGCATGAAAACTTTCTTTCGACAGATCTCCAGGGAAGGGTGACGCGCGGTAGAGTGAGACGTTTCGTCAAATATTATAGGATAGAACTGAACGTTATTATACCTACGGGGAAGTATGGCTGGGGATTGTAGAAGCGGGAGGTAGATCACTCCACTCATAGTTCTTTAATGTAAATGAAGTGGAGCGTGTAACGACCATGAAGATGATGAACAAAAGGACCACGTCTCCGCGGGTCGCAGCTCATTTTCATACCCGTCTGCCTCGACGAAACAGCGAGAAGTCCCGCAAATCAAGAAGAAGTACGAACCTTAGGCAAAATGCGACTTCGAGTCGCGGTACAGTAATTATTTTCGTATTTTCAATTTTTGTTTTTGGTAAAAATGAAACAATTCATTGTCGTATCTGTTTTTATCATGAATACCTATGCTGATAATCGTTCAAAAACGGGAATCTTCAAATGTGTGAATACTACTTTATGTGATATTATATAATTCTTCAGAGTGTTTTATTATTACTCCGCGATCATAAGACTGATTCTTATACTGATTTTGATTATGTGCGCTATGCCTACAGCTACTGCAGTGAACATGTGAATCCTCTTATACCGTGAAGATTCGTGGATACGGATCACTTGTTGATGCTTGACAATGAATTCACAATGAATTGAACACAGATTCATTCAAAAAGTGATCCGCATCCACGAATCTTCAAGGTATAACAAACGGTTTACAGTATCAATGATATCTAACATGTAAATTAAGGATTTTAAAGAATTTTGCGCAATATAATGCTCGCTATAATGTCCGTCCTTCCTAATAACCACATATATAACTATTGTAGTAAAATATCTCCCTATATTATTACACCAAAATCGACCATTTCCGCGCTCTCAATCTTCTTACATCATATCAGAAAAAAAAAAATGATTGAGAGCGATAACTGATCGCGATGATGAATCGTATTATATTGTTGCAGAGTTGTTATCGGCTTTTATTATTGCTGATTAATTTGATGGTGCAAGGAGTGTCGGCAGATCAAAAAAAACACGATTTTAGGTAAGTATATACTATATTGCCTGACTCATATAGTTATATCTTTTGATTTTGTCATTTGATCGAAAAACTGTTCTAGCCAAAAACCAAAAATTTAAATGCAAAATGACATAGGCGCTGCCGATACGGTCCTTTGCCATTAACTAATTTTTGGACTAATGCCGAAAGGGCGTATCCGCAAAATTGAGGTTTAGTAACCAATTAAATATTTTTGGTGGATATACTCTTTGGACATTAATTCATCCGATTTTTCTAAACAGCGATGGGCGTACCTTCGGCGCTTACGCCCTGTTACTTTTAATTTCGTTCAGTTTTCAATGTCAACGTTTTCTTCCGCTGCAAAGGTTTTTTAGTGGAATGACGAAAAAGGACAAGCGGGTGTGGGCTGACCGCATGAGCCAGCCTTTGAACTTCGCGTTTGCAAACTCGTTGCGAGTTGAAATAATAATAATAATAATAATAATAATGTCATTATCGTATTCGAACTTTGGAAACACAATGTCAAATTCATGATCGGCGACTCGAAAAACCTTGTGGTACCAATTTTCATTCGAATCCGTTCATCCATTCTCAAGATATGATTTTTATTTTATTTTCAGAATTTTGATACTTAAATAATTCGAAAAGTATTGAACCGATCGAAGCCAAAATCTTGTCAGTTCTAAGTTTGGAGAAGCCGCGCCGATTGATCATTAGAATCCGGTACCTCGTTCTCGAGATATCGTCGAAACTCAACTTCTCATTTTCGGGGTGATTGCAATAACTAGCTTCCTTTTTTTTTCTCTGAAAAGAGAGAGACGGGAAGTTAAAAAATATACGCCTTTTTGCCTTTAAGAATTGCAAAAGGTTGTAAGAGTGTCGTTAACGGGCCTTTTTCATGAGTCAGGCGATATATGTATACACGTGTAGGTACAGACGAATATAAAAAATCGGATCTCTGCGTAAAAGCTAAACATTTTTCGAGTGTTTCCAGACATGCACGCGAAGAAAATTTTATGGTAAGCGCTTTCATACTGGTATAGGTCTTTTGACATATCGCGCACTTGTGAGGTTCCGTACTATACGTTCTTCGTTCCTTTAATGGTTTATATCCCTAACGGGAAAGTAGCCTTCCGTACTATACGTATGGTAACCGTTCTCACAATTGAGACAGTGGTTACCATACTTATAGTACGAGACCTCAAAAGTGCGCGATATGTCAAAAGACCTATACCAGTATGAAAGCGCCTACCATAAGATATTCTCTCCGTGCACTTATATATTATACACATTTTGTTACTCACAATTTTATTCCACGCACACGAGTGCCTTTATATTATAATACAATCAACAATTGACCCGGCATCAATTTTTAAGGTGATCCCCTACCCAATTCCACCTGACCTGAAAACATTGGGCTGAACGCGTACAGAAGGTGCTATTAAACGGAATATCTCTGCCTGGGCACCGAAATCAAAAAAATAAAATTCGTTACATAATTCTATGCGCGATTCCGAATACGTCCGGCCCGAAACATGTTGGTTTCACGCTAAAATAGGGTAGAAATCCATGTAAAACGTTTTTAAAGCCGTCCAGAACAGCGTTCTGGGAACTACTTTCATGACATGAGCGGCCATTGCCGCTCCCAGCCGTTGACAATCGCGAAAATTACTACAAAATCGTAGATTAGATACCGTTTCTTCATCGTTGTCGAAAACAAAGATGTTTTTGGATGGCGTTGTGTTCGGAATTCCATACAGAATCGGGCTCGGAAAGCCGATTTTGCATTTGCGATTCGTAGGGTTTGATACAAGTCGAAATAAATGGGACAACCACACTTCGCGATTAAAAGAAAAAGAAAAAAAATCCAATTTCATTCAATCGAACGTACCAGTTCGAATGCATTACTCGTTAAACATCAGCTACGAAAAGGACAATTCGATTGATTGCCCCGTTTTGGAGAAGTTCGAGAAAATAGGCAGGCCGGTAAAAATCTGGTAGACCCCCCCCCCCGATATACAGTTAATGCTCTTCGAACCATTGTCTGATAATTCTGGTGAAATTTAGAGCAAAAAAGATGAATGCAGAAGAACTAGTAGAGTACGGTATTGTCGCGATTAAAATCTACTTTTACAAATTATACGGTGCTTCTGGTATAGCTGCGTAGATAATTGTATACATATACATATAATACACACCATGGCTTAGGGTGTGTGACTGCGGAGTGCTAGTTACCCGTTATGTTAATTCCTGACGGCGAGAGAATAAGTGAGACGCGACGTTGAGTCTTAGCTTTTTTTCTGTTTTCTTTAACGAATGAATAAACGATCTCCCACGCTCCATGTTTTATATGTCGAACTGATATAAACTTTGTCATCGCAGACCTGTGTAATTGGTCAAGTGAATTTTCTTAAAATTTCAGATTAAAGCGAATTCAAAAGAATCCATTTGACGTTAGAATAATTTTTTTTCAATTATTTTCATCAACAGTTCACTTCAATCTGAAATCTTTAGATAATTAATTGACTAATTCGTTTCAATTCGCTCGAATAGTATATCTATTTACTGGTCAATTGAATTACGAGAAAAACTGGAAATCAACTACGGGAAATGATGATTTGTATCAATGTATGTCGTTGGCCCTAATATTTTGGAAAATTTATTCAAAAAAATCGATCACGGCGCTGTTTCGAATTTTCGAAAATCCAAAACTCACAAACGGTTGGATGAAAGAATTTGAAAAAAATCAGAGAAGTGTTTTAAAAATCGCTAAAAAAAATCGAAGAGGGTCAATGTTTTTGGCTCATTGAGTTGACGTGGAATTCCCGATATATACCTTCTTGAATTCAAAATTATTTTTGGTCAATGTTCGGATTTTGTAAATGTGCAATATAAAATAATAAAGTACAATAATTATCCAGCACACCAGAGATAGTTTTTCCTGGCAACTAATCTCGTCGCTTGTTTAATATTTCACAATCTCACGGTAATTATAGTTAGATAATTACCTTAAGGTAAAATACCGCGCTAGCATAATGAATAAATGTGTAGCGTACACCTATATGTATGTCGTTGCTTTTGAATTATTCCTAAACCCAGATGAATTGTCAATGTTTTTATAGAAGAATTTTTCCGAGTTCGAACTCGCTGATGGATGCTATGATGAAGAAGTATTCTTATCCGAAGAACGAAGTAACTGCTGGCGTTGGATACGGAGTAAGTTTATTTTTATTCCAAGATCGGCTAAAGGCCTCGTATTAAGTTCTTGTTGGACTAGGGTGAAACATGAGTTAATTATGTACGACATTATGCTTTTTGCTATCCAGCGAAACCAACAAAATATATATTTGCTGTAGCATGCGTTCTGTCGTGTTCTGAACAGGATCGCGGCAGACTTGGTCGTAATTATTCAAAATCGAAGACTGTTAGTCTTGCAGAAGTTTTCTTTTTTTTTTTTTTGACGTCGAGAAAGTACGGAGGGACGATTTTTGACTACAACCAATTACGAAAGTTTCACCATCTTCCAGCTTCGGGTTAACTTGATTTGTGGGTCTTAGATTGAATTAAACTGGATTTAGGACACAAAGCGATCTGTACGTGCCTCTTCACCTATTATATGATTCGACAGAATACTGTAAGACTGTACCCATATAGAAACGGACGATGACTTCATACTTCAATTCGTTTAGTTAAAAAAAAAAGCCTTCTACAATTCACATCCGGTACTATATAACGAATGGATTCTCATAGCAATTGTTTTAATTGTAGATTCTGCGTCTATTGTTCAAAGTAATCTGCATATGGGGCATTCCATGCCAACTCAACCAACATGGAAATAGACATTTTTGATTCGGCCTTAATTTTTACAATTGTTTTAACTCTGTCACAAAGAGCTCCATGATTTATTTGGATTTTTTTTATCAAGCTGCTCACGGGATATGAATTGTTCAAAATTTTAGGTGTTTTTTTTTTTCGAATGCTCATAACTTTTTCAAAAATGCATCAATCTGAATGTTTGTTTTTTTTTCAAATTGTGTATTTTTCAATGAATTTTTCAACGATTTGTTGCGAAAAAAAAATTATTCGCGAGATTTTTTTCAATTCATAGATCAAAATCCGATTTTGAGAACTATTTGTATCCTTTTGTTTTTTAAATTCTGATAAAAACTACTGCGAAGTGGAGATTTGAATCAGTAACGTTTCTGCACAGCATCATCTACATCCGCTCTACTACCAAGGCGAAAAAGAAATGATGTACCCGTGTGCCGTCGAATGCGGTGAGTCTTGATGAGCGCTCGGTAATTTGGACAGTACATATAATGTGTAAAATCAAGTTCACCTTTTTTTTTTCAATGCAACTGCATGATTTTTATAAATTAGGTCGTATGGATCTTTCTGAGTCGAATCGAAAAGCTGTGCCATATTGTGCATACGGTAATGCGCAGTTTAGATTTTTCTCCAAAATAAGCAACTGCATCATTAAACTTTATCTAGATTCAAAAATGAATTTCATTGCAATTTCTCTTTATTTCTGAATACGGATTGATATTATAACATCCTCCATACTGTTAGTTATATTTGAACTGCATACTCTTATACTCTTCCCCTGATGAATCGACTTTCGAACAGGCAAATGGGAGACAATGAACTTGAACGACAATGCCAACGATGCAAGCAGTAACGTTGACGTTGTGACGGTGCATCCCGATGTTTCTACCATCGACATTACGACGTCAAAATCGCGGCCCTATAAAGACACGTTTTTCTTACGTCCCAAAAAGTATCAGTCAGCGGCATTTACCACTGAGCCGACACCCGCAGCTTCAATTCCGAAGACCACGAGCGACAACGACTTCGCCCACCAAGACTCTAAAGGTGCCGATGTACAGATAATACTTCAGAAATCAGAGAATGGAGATCTCGGAGAGCGTGAGACTAATAAGGAAAGGCTAAACGATGGTTCATTGTACGCAAAATACTACGACGCCTTAGTGAGCGGCTATGGCGGCGAATTAAATACAGATGATACCAGGAACAAAGACAACGAATACTTCGATCCTATGGAAGAAAGCATGAGGTACAATTCCCCTTCGTTTGATGATGCTGAAAATGACGACATCGAAGCTCCGGTTTATCCGACGAAGTCAAAATCTCATCCGGAACGAGAGAGGATCGAGGAAAAGTACGTGAAGCATAACGTCCGTGAAGAACGTTTGGAGGATGTGAGGACCAACAGCTTTGGTTCGTTCAGAGCAGACGAAGATTATCCAACAGATCCTAACCCTGGAAAACAATCTAATAGCTACGACCTTTCAAAATATATAGATGATTATGCAGCTCCGATTAAGCCCTATAATCACCCAGATCGGTACAAAGGCGGGTTTGCAGGTTCTAGTGCTGCAAAACCGTTCGTGCCGAGTCCTCAGCAAGGTCAGGCTCACTATCAAGGAGAAAAGAACCCCTCTACGCACAACGGGCATTTCCACGGGGAGAATGAAAGATCACGCCCGTTTTACAATCCCCGAAATAAAATACCTCATCAAGATTATAACGGTTACTCCGATTATCAAACCAAAGATTACGGTGTCGGAAGCGGAACGGATTATGATAAACCCCATACGAAATTTGGGGCACAGTATAGTCCGATGAACTATAATACCAAGCAAGGTCAAAATTATGGGATAAAATCCCCGCACGGAAGAGTTCTGAATCCAAAAGTATTCAAACGGCCTTTAATGTACGGAAGAGACAGAAGGTATCCTCAGACTATAACCGCGGTCGGTAAAACTCACCGAAACCCATATCCTGAAACAGAAAATCTGAGCAACCCTCCAAAATTTCCATCAAAACAGTACTACGGTTCGTATCCAAGAAGTCTTAGTTCCGAAAACGGTGTGGGTCAATCCTACAACCCCTACGCTCCGAAGCACCGCTATTCACTTCAAAGTCAACAGTTTCCTGTACGTTCGATCTCAGGAGAAATTCGGGTTGTTCCACCACCTCAAATTAAAACACATCCAACACTGCATGGAAATCCTCTTTACCACAGGACAGGGGTTCAAAATAGCCCACACGCTAGAGGGCAGAGGATCAGTTACAGACGAACAATACCTCAGAAGGACGGTTTTATCAAGATTATTCAAAAGTATAGATCCTTTGTTGATCATACACCAAAGAGGTACGTTAGATCTGGTGAACCGTACGCTAAACTTTGACATGGAATCACTATAATGCAAGTGCTTAGTATATGTAGAGAAAACGAGTTTATTGTATTTAATATTGTTTGTTCAAGTAGATCCCTACACAACATAGAACGTTTCACATAGGTTTCGGGCGGCATATTTCTACTGCAGAGAGAACTTTGCGCCGAACTTACCCCTAGCGGTGTATGCTGCACTACTACGTGGGTAAGGCGATTCTTTTTAAATGTTTCCGCAATGTTTCTGTCACATCTCTTGAAATATAATTTTACAAGCTTCCTGTTATATTTCTGAAAGATACCTATCTGCGACGTTTCAAAGTAGTAATAAGCGTAATATAACTGGAACGTAACTTTCCGAACATTGAGAAACATTGTGGGAACGAAAACTAGTAACGTTTCTAATATCTAACTGAAACGATTTGTCCTGTGTCGGCGTGTCTATGATAAATAGTTCTTCTAATTTCATAAGATATTTTCTGTAAAACAACAAGAACGTTTATTGATAGGTACGTAGGGACACGAGTCGTGTGACTGATTAGCTGAGAACGTAGATTGAAGCTTCCGGATCATTTGGATGAGCCTAAACTTCGGCACCCGTATTCATAGAAATTTAGTAGCCCACTAACTCTTTTTTAGTCGGCTACCAACTTCATTTTAGTCGGCCGCCACTAGTAGGTTACTAATTAAGGTGCTTGCCTACCCAATTCCACCAGACCTGAAAACATTGGGAAAAAAGGTGCTATTAAATGGAATATCTCTGCCTGGGCACCGAAATCAATGAAACAAAATACGTCGCGCAATTCTATGTGCGACTCCGAACACGTAGATCCTAAAAAATGTTTTTTTTTTACGCAAAAATAGAGAAGATATCCATGTAAAACGTTTCAAAACCGTTTCAAAACCGTTTTACATGGATATCTTCTCTATTTTTGCGTTTGATTTCGGTGCCCAGGCAGAGATATTCCATTTAATAGCACCCTTTTTCCCAATGTTTTTAGGTCTGGTGGAATTTGGTAGGCAAGCAAGCACCTTAAGTAGATGATTAACCCGTGAAAATCAAATACTATTGGTAAACTTTCATGAAATTCTCGATCACAGAATCTTTCGAACCGGTCTAGTCTTGTAAAATACTCTTATCTGCCTCTACCTTCAATTACCCTTACATTTCGCACTTCATCTATATCATCTATTTCCACTGAAATATAATGATACTTGAACGCGCGCAGACCATTCTGTACCATAAGAAGCAGCGGCATCCTGGTGGTATTTTTGTCACGAAAAAATCTCTATTGCTTGACCTAACTATGAATACGGGTGCGGAAGTATAGCTAATAGTTATAAAGTATGTATTCAACGTTATGTGTGTAAATACTAACTACACTAAAACGTGTTTGATTCTGACGGAATGTGAATGAGAACCATTCAATTCGTCGGTGGCGCCCCTAATGGCCTCAGAGGGAATCTCGCCCCGATAAAGATATCGACTTGTTGTTTCATTGACATTGACATTAAAGGGCTAGGTATTGATAGATTAACTAGCTTACCGTGATATTGCTATATTTTTTTCTCAATTCCGCAGCGTTGCAGATAATTTAATTGATACGATTTTCGGCACGTGACGAAAAGCATAGCAGAATTTATCTATACTTAGTCCTTCAATATCGACGTCGATAAAACAGCGAGTCGACATCTTTATCGGGGCGAGATCGTATCAGAGGCTATTCGATGCGCTCCTGACAAATTGAATGGGTCTCAACCATATTTGCGCTTGCTTAAAATATGCAAGGCCTTTAATCGATCAGAATCAAACACGTTCAGTGTACTCTTCATACAATTGTATTTTATAAACATGTTACTTAGATGGATAGCTTAAAAATAATATAATTACTGTATACCTGAATAATGTGTATAATCAATTGAAAAAAAATACCTACTGCTATTTACCCGTTTACGATCCCGATATAAGCCTTTTTAATTGTCAAGTAGAAAATGAGAAAAACTCATATACCAATATATTGCATTTATGGTTGTTATCAAAGAGTAAAGGTAATCAGTTACTGTATACTTTAGTAACGAAAAAATAATAGATTCGTTTCCACACCAATTGCATACATAATTTCAATATCTTTGTGGTCTGCTAATCCCGAATCCAATAAAAGTACCTAATTAGGAGTCAGGAGTCTCGTACTTGTGGGTATTCTCATGCTTACTGCAACACTGAAGATCACAGCTAGCTGCATCTCGCAATTATGCGAAGCAGAACCTGATATAATTTCTGATCTTCAGTCGAAATTCGTTTGAGGTAATAACATAGTTTGTGCGCACAGAACTGATAACGGTGAAGTACTACCGAGTCATGTCCGGTGAGTGTTGAAATACAATATGCCCTCTTAAGATTCTATAGACTAATATCCTCCTTCCTTTCATAGTTCTGTTGAGTTCTCTTCAAACTCGGCCTTAAAGGTAAAGTCGGATTATATAGACTATGTCGTAATCCGTTAGATTGAGAATCCGTTTCATTTTTCAAACGAGTTACCGTCGATGTTGGACTGTAATCAGGATCCGGTATATCCCAGAGAGTTGGTTTTCTCCACATGCCCAAGGATGGGAAATCTGAAATTGGAGATTGCAAATTGCTTCTAGGTTCTTGATGATTCATATAGTAATTACGGAGTGCTGAAACCGTTGTAACATTTTGGTGGTTCGAGTTTGAGTTCAGATTCAGAGTAGTCGGCCTGTATGAATACCAAAAAGAAAAAAATTAAATTGGTCAGATATATTCAGTGCAGGATAAGTCCTAAACTCTCCACAAGTTTTATCATTGAATAAACTACAAAACCTGAAATTACCTTGGCACTTCGATCGGCGCAAATCCATTAATAGGACTTCGGTCAAGAAATCCAGCTCGTTCTAAAAACAATGGTTGGCTGTCGTCTTTATGGTTTATGAAGTTGTGCAAAGCAACTATGGCAAATATACTACCAAAAAAGTTGATCAACCACAGTACAACTCCTTTCAGTGATAAAATCATCATTGCAAAAGGAACAACAGGCAGTAGTGTAGTGCCGTTGACCTCGATATTGGACTGTAAGAAATGGATATCATGTAAATCTGCAAATATATTAGTCTATACAATCAATGCATGAGTTTCTTGACTCTAAGTTTATATGTCAACTCACAATAAGGTTGGTATAATCGAATCCGAAATGAAGAGCCAATACAAAGTCCATTATACAATTTCCAAGTGTTAGCATAATCCAAAAAGGGAGGTAATAGTGCAGCGTCTTCGATTCATGGAAATTACCTAAGAAGAATTACGTGTTAAGAATTGAGATAAGTCTGTTACTTGGACAAGTATTCCCGAATTATGATGTACATTTCAGCCGTTCTTTTATCAATTGACGTTCGCTGTCTTGTTTAAAATACAGGGTGAGTTCCTAACGTCCGCACAACAAGAGTCGTGATGAGGTGGCCAAGAATCGAAATCGGCAATTGTTTGCCGCAGTACTAGGTAGCGAATCAAGAACTCGGTAGCTGCTAAAATAATTGCCGATTTTTACTCGCGATTTTACAACACTACTTCACAACACGATTCTTGGCTGGCGGACGTTAGGAATTCACCCTGTATGTTTAGAAAAAATGATTGATATGTATCTGAGATCATATTGCCATGAAATACGGTTTGCTTCTGTAATTACCATTCATTATGAGTATGCTATAAATAATCCAAAATCCGGAAACTCCGATGTAAACTGTTATCCAATTGAAGAGCCATTCCGGTGTTACAAGATTGGAAAAGTAATCATTATAAAGTACCGTCGTGTTATATACTTGACAATCCAAGCCTGTAAAAAATAAATGAATAAATTGGAAAAACTTAGTAATTATTTTACTGAACTTAATTTTAATAATGTTAAATTAGCAGGATTACTGCTTCAAAGTTTACCCTGGAAGTACAGTCCTACCACAAGTGGTATAAAAGCAGTTAGTGTTTCATCTGAGGCTACTCTGATGGTACAGAGATGTACTAAAGCCCCGAGTAGAGTTAGTGTAAAAACCAACAATCCTTGTACCTGAAACATGAATAAATTTTCATCAACTTGAAGTATCTGACATAACAGATCTCATATCAAGTTGCAAATGTATGATTTAACCATATTAGTATAAGCGAATCTTTTTAGAACTGATTATAAACATTGTTCTAAGACCAATCTGGCGAATCGCAGTACGGAATAAATAATCCTAATCAACTAGGAATATTAAACATAATTTGTAACTTACCAACCCCACAGTGCCTAAAAAAAGGCACAAAGGTCGTACGAGTTGCGAAATCGCCATTTGGCAATAAACTATTTTATTTTTGTACTTTGCCTGCTGCTGATCGTTTTACGTGTTACAGTTTTTGTTGTCCAGGCTATATCTAATCAATGCTCAATAAATGATTTACCATCCAGACTTCCACCCACTCACACTGACTAATACTGATATCATGATATCTGGATTTCTCTGATAAACCTGACTTTATTGTTTCTCAAAGTGAAATTTATCTTATAGTATAGCTTACATACCTTATCTATAGAATTCAATACTATTATTGTTTCCAGATTCTATTAGGTCTAACACACGTCACAATCAGTATCAACAACTTCATTACTAATTCAATTGATCAAGACGGAGTATACTGGTAGATCTTGATGTTGTTTCTAAACGCATATCTGCACTTTGGAAGAATATCGAAAACATCATGCCAATTAGTTACAGATTAGCAAGAAGAAGTGCAATCGTGAATTGTCATAGGAAGCACAATATATTTATTATTCAAAAGCTTTCATTTTCAAACAAAAATTGAAACCCTACCCCATGTACAGTATCGACCATGAAAAGAAGAAAGTATTATAATGCAAAACATCCAACAAAGAAATCGTATGGTATTTCGACGGATGAAAAGAAATATTCCAATTATTCTACACGATATTAATCAAAATCAGCTTCTGATCATGATACAGAACCATTGATTATGATTTCGGCAGCCTGTACAGTCCACCGGAAAATAGCAATTGATGTTCTCTAACTTTTCTATCTAAAAAATGTCTCAATTCTGGTAAACCACACTCCACAGCACCAGGGCCTTGGGAAGCGAACATTTTCAGCATTTGATGAATTCTCTCCAAGGGCATAGAATCCAAATTGGTCAACATCCCAACGATGTAAGACCAAAATACTTGCAATTCTTCTTCTCTCTGATCACTAGCTGAAGCCATTGCACTCTCGACTTCTTCTTCTTCAACAATTTCAGCGGTCGAACGATTTCTTGCCGCACTTTCTTCTTGGAGTAAAAATTTATCGCTTGATATTTCTTTTAAAACACCCTGCGATACCCAGAAAGTTATCTTACGACGAAGCACCGTAGCTGGTACGTGGATCTTTTCACTCAGTTCATCCACTGTCCATTCGTCTGATGAAAAAACGATATTAAAAACAAATGCTTGAGAAACCACCGTAGGTGAACTACTATTGCAGCACAATACAAAGAAATATGTTTTTGAGACGTTCGACGTGATTTTAGATTGCTATTTTTGTACCCCGATATATGGGAGTTTTCTGAGGTAGAACTATTTTTTGGGTGGCTCAAGTCACATGGAATGTCTCATACGTATGTCTAGTACACTCACTTTTGTTTTGGAAATGTATGATGATTGTGGCGTGGATGGGGGTGACATTCAAATTCAGTTTTCTGTCCTTCAGTTCTATCTCTAAGTTGACATTACCTAAATGTGGCTTCCAGCACAGAGTTCTATTCCCTTTAAGAGCTTCGAATGCTTTCATGTACTTTGCTAGCTGATCTT
Organism: Tenthredo scrophulariae; assembly: GCA_963978835.1. NCBI lineage: Eukaryota > Metazoa > Arthropoda > Insecta > Hymenoptera > Tenthredinidae > Tenthredo > Tenthredo scrophulariae. The sequence continues at coordinate 23,672,576 of OZ022229.1, forward strand.
GAACAGGTCTTGGCAATTCTAGTTTCCACTCCTCCTTAAACGGTGGCCAAAATTGAGCGGATAGAATGAGTGCCGAAGTAGGAAATAGTTGGGCTTCAACGCCGTAGCTAGAATCTGATTGTATATTTCCATCTATTCTTTTAGAATCGTAAACATCCTTAAGCATTACTTCACAGTAATGTAACTGGTTTTCTCCAAAACGTCTTTTGAGCAGTTCCAAATGTCGGATTTCCCTTTCAGTGTGATAGTTCAATTGGGAGAGCAGTCTGTCAGCTAATAACGTTCGATATTCATTAACAAATAGGTCTTGGCTTCCGTAGACATTGACCAGCATGGAAATGATATCAGATACTCGGCGTTGGGACGATTTAGCTATAAACAATAATCACACCATGTATCACATCTTTGCATGTATCTAAAGTCTACATTCATCTCCTCATATCCCCGACTTACAAGGATCGGCGTCAACTGGGTCAGGTGTCCATTTTTCCCAGTCTTCATCTTCTTCGTCGACAGAACTTTCTTCTAGCTGTAACGATTCACTTTTCACCAATTCGTCAGCCAAATCGCTCGGTGAATCATCCAACAATCCGCTGACTACACATCTAACTGTGTCTTCTCTGCTTCTTAGGTATTGCCTAGTTATATATTGGTGGTAATTATTTTGTCATTCAAGCAGTAGTCTTTCTAATTGTGTTAAGCCCTACCTACTTAACGGGTTGAGTAACAGTTTCCAACAGAACTCCTGTAGAATCCAATTGTCTCAATGCTTTGATGGCTGCTATATATGCAGTTAATATATCAGGAGTGTTCACTCCTGGATGTAATAGTCTCGTTTTTAAAGCATCTTGTAAGCTCTCAATTAAAGTCTTTCGTAAGTCTGTTCGTTCCAAACCGATTCGTAGATCTTCTATTGCTGGCTGGGATTCAGGATATTCTAAAATCCCAAATACATTCTACTGGTTTGAAAATATTCTAAAGTCTCTACAGAATGTATCGATCATTGGTTACTAGCTCGTTACCTATAATAATATTGAACAGTTGGTCAATCCTTGTTCGTGTGTAGGTTTCGTAAAGGAAGTGTGATAGTTTATATTTGAATTTGTTAATCGCTTCTCGTGTCTTACTGCTCAGGGAAGGAGACTTTGAAGAGCCCCCAGAATAAATCCTAGTTAACCAGCTCATAACGACTGTTTCAAGCCACTATAAAAAATTGAATAATTTAAGTAGGCCGCATCGTTATTTCAGAACATTTAGTTTGAACTTACGTTTTCTAAAGACGTCAACTGCAAAACATCAAAACTACTCTTACATACTCGAGACACGTGACTCTCGATGCGAATATGTATCAAACAAGTTAGAACATTTCCCACTAATCGCTCGAGCAGTTCTAGCTCGATTAATTTTCTGTTCGCCTCGTGAAATATGTAGACTATTGCCTGGCATCGACAATCGTCTACTTCTCGATTGCAACCCCCGCAATGGCTGACATCGCCAGTCAGTTCATCTGAATTTCAAAACGTAATACTGTCAGCAAACAAAACGAAAGAACGGTTTTGAAGAAGATATGCATAAATGCAGGACAATTTCAGTGCCATCACAAAGATATTGTGGTCGGAAGGAAATTTGGCAATATTCTGATTAGGAAACACAAGATCTCATGACTAACTAAACGATTGCAACAATGTACAGATTCTGCGATGCAACGACAATGGGACATGTTATAACGAGAATATTGGATGGGATATGGGCCTAGCCTAGCTTTTGGTAAAATATATTTTCCCGATTTACACCCTCTTCTTGACATGGCTATAGATCCCCATCTGAAATGCCTTCGATATGCCAAATAAAAATCAGTTGAAGATTTGAAGATTTTTTGAAGAAAGACGCGTAAAACATGCTTGCGTTGTATAATGTTATTGAAGAAGCACTCATATTTGAGTAAAAAGTATAGATCTTCTTGAGTCCATGATAGGATTCGGACGATCAAGAACTATCAAAAACTATCACGAACCATCATATTTTTGACTTAAATACAAAAGTGTTTTGTTGAAAACTATTTTCAGTGGTTTCGAAGAAATTGTTCTTTGAACAACCAGTTTTATGATACTAGTTTGCTAATCTTTCGAAGCAAGTCAAGCAAAAATTTGGAGTTACGAGTCATCGGACTTCGAAGTTCAATGCAGTCAAAGTGAAAACACTTAATGCAAGCGATTGGAATAACTGTTGCTATAATTTTAGATATATGGGTCTCGAATCGTTCAGAATACAAAGCTCTGTCAACTCTGAACGGATAACTTTCTGATACTACAACGTGACTCAAATAATCAATTTTTTACTGTCAAGTTTCCAAGCTTACAAAGTATCTTTTGACTATTTTTCAATTCTATAGAAGGAGAATTGATGCATTTAATAGTTGCCTGTTCACCGGATAGAGGTTTGTTTTCTGGCTAATTGGCGACTGAAATATCTAAAACTGAAGCAACGGTTGTGTTCCTCTTTACCTTAAATTTCGTTATCCAGAAGCTGGCATCGTCAAAAAAATATCTATTATAGTTTCTCGAATTATAAATTTGTAGGCGCAATTTTGGAATATTTTCAAGACACATAGGTGGACTTCCAAAAATTTATACTGCAGACAATTATTTCGTGTTAATCCAGGAAATTGGAATGTTGCCTATCTTACTGAATTAGAATGGAAGAAAAATTACCAAATTTATAAAAAAATTTGATACTCTTAATTAACAAGCTGGTAAATATAAGTGGTTCTCAGGAAGTAGAAAGAATTCTACATTATTGCACATTTGGGGGATATTCTCAGTTTCGACGTGACTACAGGGGATCTAGGGGGAATAGTGTGTTTTTAGGGGAATGAGGGAACGACTGTGAGGGCTGCGTTAATAGGAAATAGTAAAAAACGTATAAATATTCTTTCCAGGCAGGTAGCCTAAGTAGTGTAGCTTTGAATTTTCATTTCGAAATATTGATCGAAAGAACTGACAAGAAAATGAAAAGTTTGAAGGTCGCTTCCGAAGCAAATACATGGCTTGTGAACACTTTTCTTCATTAATTATGTTTCATGCATTCGATATACTCGGACGACTAGTCGTTATCTCCCACATTATTTATTCTAGTTCTGAAAACTTACCTTGCAATAAAGCGTCGCTATTACAAAATACGTTGAAAGCAATTCTATAAAAGTGTTCGATGATTACTTCATGATCCAATGCAAGTTGACTCAACAACGTAGCTCTAACTATGAGCTTGAACTGTCCAAGTATGCTATTTTCACCATAGAATGACCCGCCAGACGCTTTACTTTGTACCAGTCTTTCCAGTCTCTTTAGCATTGGTAAAAACTCTATTAAACTAGAATACAAGCCGTCGACAGCAGTTTTGAAGCATTCAAATCCATATTGTTCATTTGCAGTGTTGCTGAATTTACTCCAGAAATTTGGAGCTACATGCTGACGTATGTAATGTTCTATACTATGTAAAACTGTCTCCTCAACTCGTTGGGACAAGTTTAAATCGCTTATTTGCCTTAGTATATCTGTGAATTGGTCATCTGAACACTCGCTGATCACCTAAAATGTTCATTTTGAGTGATAATAACTCATTTCTTAAATTTGGTTATGTAGATTGTTCAGCAACGTAGTTTTGTTTGACGAAAAGTTCAAAAAACAAACACTGTCAGTTGATATTGACAAAAGGGGGAATAATGTGAAGAAGAATGTGCAGAGGAATGTGTGTACAATAGGGCGTATCATTTAGCCATCCACATTTTTTAATTTGTCCTCGCACCCCTGAAAATGTGAGTGCAGGAAGTCAATATTAATACCTATCAATACATCCACGGTGCAATTTTTCTTCGCGTGGTAACATGGGAACATCGCTCTTCTTCAACTTAATCCTATATTACAGCGTGAAAAATTGCTTCATCGTTATAAGGTCTTGGTGAATATATCCAATAAATGTCAATGATCAAGTAGCCAAAGCAAAATAATTTTTTTTAACGAATGCCAGTGAACGAGAATAGTGACGAAGAGGTTTGATTTTTTTTTTTTATTTAAATTTTTGTTATTTATTTATTTTTTTCAGTTTCACTCATTCATTGACATTTATTGGATATATTCAGCAAGACCTTATAACGATGAAGCAATTTTTTGCCTTGTAAAATAAAATCAAGTTGAAGAAGAGCCATGTTCTCATGTTAATTAAATGGGAAAAATACTTTTGCGATGGGCCAAGCCAAAAAAAATTGCACTGTGGACATATTGGTAGGTATTCATATTGACCTCATACACTCACATTTTCAGGGGTGCGAGGGCAAATTAAAAAATATGGATAGCTAAATGATACGCCCTGGTGTACAACTTCATACTGGTCATAATGAAACACACTAAAACCGTTTGCCAATTGGTCAAAAGTAGCTAAGGTGTACCCCTGTACACTTGCCCTCACCTTGCACACTTGCCCTTACGTTTGCCATTCGTCTTTGCCAATTGGAACGCTTGTCTTGTTTGTACTCTTCTTGAGTACCCTTGACTACCCCAGAGTTCTGCTAGTTGGTGTTCCGAGCATGTTCTACATCACTTTACTTAGAGATTTGTCGAACTAGAACTTTACTGAAAGGACTAGAAAAGCTCGACTATAGTATATATAGTTGATATGCAAGGCGAGGGCAGATAGAAACGTCCACAACTATACCCTTGTGCCCTTATTCCGCGTACAAATGCCCCTGATCAATTGGAACGATATTCGTGACGCGATAAGTACCCTAATTAAGGGTAAGGGGTATCAAGGGTGTACATTTAACTACATTTGACGAATTGGAATACACCTTAAGTTACAAACGAGAACGAAGAAAACATAACCTCGTAACGGTCGAGAAAAAGGACGAGCCATATCTCGTTAATTCTGTCTGCAAGTATCATGAAGGGACATAAAATTAGGTAGGTATTATAAAATCACAAAATTCACCTTCTCACCGAGGATGGGAAAGGCGTATTCTATTCTTAAGAGCATGCTCTGCTCAGATGCGGCATTCGTTGCCGCCATATCTGTCAACTTATGTCAGGGGTAATGACACTGAAATATAATAATACTGAAACGCACGCTGACGGCTTTGGTGGCTTTGGCCCGTATAGAGAAAGATAGCTCCGAAGCGGCGCTAGTAGTATCGCCGTCTTTGTTGGTACAGTCCCGTCCAAAACTTTGATTTAACGATACGTTTATGGAAGGCAATGTAGCCCGAAGAGGGGGAAAGCGGAAGGAACATATTATGGTACTACCTACATACTATGTAGTTTAGGGACGACGAAAATGATTTTCCAAATAATGAAATACTTTCCAATCGACTTCCCAAATCATTTAGAGGCGATCTAAAGGAGAAAAAAATAACATCGGTCAATTAGTTTGCCAACTATACGCGTAATTGATTTTAATTAATTATTAATTATCCATTGTTTTCCAAACTATGTAAATGATTTTCCGAATTTATCCAAACGATTTCTTAACGATTGGGAAAACTTATTTTGAAATTGGTTCCAACTTTGTCCCCAATTTTAAAGGGGATTGTTATGTATAATTATTAATAAAGCCTCGTGTATTGCAACGGATCGTTGCTTGACGGAGATTTTTTTGGTCAAATAAGACCCGTTGACGGATTTTAAGCAATCTCAAGGAATTTACCCTCAGATATACTCTTCCTATAACCGGACTCATTGTCGTATATGTAACACAGAACAAGACCATTTGGATTGCATTAATCAGCCACCAGTTTCGAGCATTATATCTATTCACTTACATTATTATTTTGTGACGAAAAAAGTCATTCAGCAGAATGAAGGTATAGCAGTTAAACAGGAAGAACAGCTCTAAACAAAACCAGTTCACAATGTAATGAATTTATTACAAAATTGTATCACTTTACACATAAATTCCATAGATAATTGATTACGAATTCCTCACAGATCCTTTAATAATCTTAACATCGTCAATTGGTCGATCATTCTTGTCGGTTTCAACAAGTCCGATTCTCTTCACTATTGCCATACCAGAATGTATTCTTCCTGTTAACAAGTAATATGCAATTGTTATCATCAAGTCTAATTATCAAAAATCGAGGGCTGACCAAAATCATCATTCCAAAGTGAAACAAAAATGCTAGATTTTTTCAGTTGTAATAAAGTTTTCCGAATTTTAACGTCTTTTGATTACCCTAAGTTTTTTAATATTCTATTCGGAATACCAATTTGAGGTCACATTCAGTTATTCAGGATGGCGACAATTTGGCGAAAATAAATTTCCCTGATTTTTCCCATACCAAGTTCGATATTCTCTGACCTCTATCGACAGAATATCGAAAATATGCTCAGTGGTTTTCAAGAATAAATATCTTTCATTTAAACATACGTTACGCAAATATTTTTCATGTATTTATCTAATTGAAGTTTTCCAAAATTAAAAAAATATCCGGGAGGTGACTCATCCGGTTCACATGGAATGGCCCATATGTAAGTTCGACAATAGCAAAAATTGGGAATCATTAAGAAGAAACAGCATTTTCTCTATGGACCGGCGTAATTCCATGACTTTTCCCAGTTTTCCCGGTTTTCCCGATCTGTCGCCACCCTGTTATTCGGATTAGTTCATTGGAATTGCGCCGACCCCCGCCAGATTCACACCGTTAAATATATACTACCAAAGACCGCATGTTTTCCATCAAGCCATTGAGTCGGGGCTAATGTTATAAAGAACTGCGAACCATTAGAGTCTGGCCCTGAATTAGCCATAGACAGTATGCCTGCACCTGAAGTAAACCAAATTGTAAACACAGTTATGAAGAATCCAATCACAAGTTAATGTTAATTTTATATTATAATGACCAGTGTGCTTTAAGTCGTCATGTATCTCGTCGTCGAAGCATTCTCCATAAATAGACATCCCGCCTTTCCCAGTCGCAGTAGGATCACCTCCTGGACACGAGGAGAAATGATCAAACTGAACCTGAGTAATTTGGTCATTTCAATATCATAATTTTAATACGAATCATCGCTGACCTTGAATCATAAAGTCACGTATTATCCTGTGAAACTTAGTACCGTTGTAGTAACCCCGCCTCACAAGCTCGGCAAAGTTTCTGCAGGTGATGGGCGCGTGTTTCCAATATAGTTCTATCAGTACCTCTCCCATCCTGAAATTGATAAGGGAAATTGCAAGTGATAGACGACGTTTCAACACGTCAATAAGCATTAGCGTTGAAGGAAAATTTAACCTCACATTAAACGCCGGTCACTTACGTTGTTTCCAGAGCTACGATGGGAGGCTGCCAGTGTTTATCTGGGATCCCCGAGATATTTGCTAACGCCATTCTCGGCTACTGATAATTAGTTAAAACAGTTGATACGGCAAATCGATTGAAATTTTTAAATTTAGATTTTAATTGGTTAGCGTGTGACAAACTCTGCTACAGTGTGGCCAACCTTCAATTTGACAGCCCTGTAGAAGTAAGTGAACATAACCCAGAAACTCGATGTCTTTCCTCCACTGTTTTTATTCTCTTGATTTGATAAATCTGATAGAAAATATAGAGGATTTGAAATCATTCTACATATCACTGCGCTGATTATTTAGGCTCGAAGTTACGGACAATACGACGCCAGGCCCGAATTAACCGCAATCATTTACGCTATTACGCATTTAGGCTAATAAGGCTATAGTCTTAGGCCCTCGAAATTTTCGGCCCTTCAATTTTCAAAATTCAATTTTTGAAAATAGGATTTAATTTTTCTTAGATTATACTGTGAACTTTTAATTGTAATCTATAAAGCGTCGCCTGAATTTAGTTAATTTTTCCGTCGCCGCTTCATGAATTTCATCTATTGGATCTACATTCGACATCTTGAGGAGTAGCCTTAGGTATCGCGACTACTTAATTCGGGCCTGTACGACGCTATTCTAATCGTTATGATTGTTCTGAAGTCCGAATACTGGCATTGAATGTGAAGCAAAATTGCTGGTTATTTCGCTGATGAACAAGATTTGTTGAAATTTCTTACAATCGAGTTTTTATAGAAACAAATCAACACTCCAATATCGGGGTTATATAGGTTGACAACCTTTCAATCGATAAGAATTTCAAATCATAGCCATTTCGGTTAAAGTCAAATGTTGAAAAATAGAGGCAAACGGAACAGTGACCCTGAATCGAGTAGTGGAGAAACAGAGACTAAAAAAATAAATAAACAATTCTTATGCGACGTGTGTAGCAGGACGTTCGCATCTAGAACAGGATTGGGATTTCATTTACGAACCCATACAGGTTACAAACCATACACGTGCCAGTACTGCAGCAAAACCTTTACCATATCGAGTAATAAAATAAGACATGAACGCACGCATACTGGTGATAAACATTTCAAATGCCATTTTTGTAGCACCCCATTCGCTTCCTCTAATGGTTTGAAGTATCATTTAACCATTCACACCGGTGAGTATTGAAACTTGGCTTACATTTATGTCCGGGTCCCTTGGAAGCTACTCTTTCACTATTCAAAAATCCCAGAACAAATTGCCACTGGATTCACTTCGGTTCCTTTCTCTCATGCTGATTTGCAATATCTTTTTCCATAGAAGTATGCAAATATTCGGTCTGTTTTACTTAGCAGAAGTGTGATGTCGTTTTAATCAGACACTTTTATACTTCCTATAATCGATGCGATTCCTTTATATTGATATTGTGATTGATTGAATACTTCTCGCTCATAGCAGTGTATAAGCTAGGTATATTGAATTATTTAGGTGAAAGCAATTACCACTGTGAAACCTGTGGAAAATCATTTACTAGATTGAAATATTTGAAAGAGCATAACTTTACCCATACTGGAGAAAAGCCATTTGTATGTAAGATATGTAGCGCATGTTATGGAAATTCTGGCAGCCTATTTGCCCATGGAAAGAAGTGTAAGGCACAATTTGGGAACTCTGTGGCTGGGACTAATAAATGCAATAATGAGGAGAGTCAGTACATACCAAATCAAGAAAATAATGGTGAGCCTTCTTTGTAAATATATATATATATATATATATATATATTATATGAATTATTCAGCCGAACACAAAAGAAGCTCAGTTTTATAGGAAATTGTGAATGGATCCTGCCTCATTTGCACAACGTATTAACAAATTCACAAGAATGACTGTATTTTTGTACCTAAAATTAGGAACATTATACTCGGAAGGAAATGATCAGCCTGAAGATAAACTACAGATTTTGAACACCCAAGATGCACTGCACCAAGTCACTTATCCATTGCCTAGTCAGAGTCCGTGCGCATCCAATACTCTCAATCAAACACATTATGAAATTTCTGCGACCATGAAGCCTGGTGGCATTCAGTGTTTGAAGTGGAACAGAAATACATAAATGCCAATGCACAAGTATGGAAAAAAAAAAAATATACATACCGATAGTAAACTGATTCTATGTTTGTAGATTTATAAAATTTGTGCCTTCAAGGAAAAAGTCGACTGCTCAGGAAGTTTGAGAACTGAATGTAAATTGTGAGACTATAATAAATGTACACCAAGCGTGTTTGATTCTGACCGGTATGAAGTTGGCCCCACAGTCTTCTGTCTCTTTTATTCTCTATGTCACCAGGAAGGATAGAAGGAGACAGAATACTGTGGTGCCAACTTCATACCGGTCAGAATCAAACACGCTAAGCGTACAATGAAATAAAAACAGTGTTTTCTTTCTGATGAGTTGGGGTGTGCCAAAAACTAATGATTGAAAGTATATACCAGGTTTTTAGACCAAGAGATCCATATCATTCCATACCACTAGATTATGTGTACTATGTAGAAGGCATGGATTTCCTGGAAACTGATCTGGAGTGGCAAAAACCACTGTACTGTATAATTTTCAATAAAAATAATGAGATTATGAATTTTTGATAATTTATCTGAACGTAGGTTGTTACATTTGAGTATAATGATAAGTTTATTGCATTTTTTAAAATGATTACATGAAATAGACATCTATGTAAGGTTCTTGTTAAATGGTTAATTATTACTGATCGAGAGCATTTTCAAATTTTGCTCTATTCGCTATGTGCATTAGGCTGGAGGGGATAGATGAAACTATGATAGCGCCCATGGTGGCGGTAAATAGCGTTTACAGTGGACAAAATCCAGCACTTGTATTGGCTAGTTTCGAACTGCGTATACGCGTACTCAATCAGACCATATCCTGTCGCCACAGTTTATGCCATTTTTCGTCACTTGTGGCGCTACATGTCTTGATGCACATAGCGAATATTAAAGCTGCCGAGGGGGTGGTATGGTGGCGGTACCGGGACATACAAATGTACACATAATGAAATTAATTCTGAGCAGGATGTGTTTGACAATTGAAGAAACAGCCAATCGGTGCTCTAAATTTTTACAATCCAAAGCGCCGATTGGCTGTTTCTAGAATTTTCAAACACATATCCGGCTCAGAATCAATTTCATTATATGTACGCTTGGCGTGTTTGATTCTGACCGATATGAAGTTGGCACCATAGTCGTCTGTCTCCTTTTATCCTTGATGGTTACATAGAGAAGAAAAGAGACAGAAGACTGTGGAGCCAACTTCATGCCGGTCAGAATCAAACACGTTTAGTTTACATACACACCTACGAGAAAATTTCGCTCCTTAAATTCTCGAGTATAAAAAATTATTTCGAGAATCTGATGTGTACGAAATATTCCTTGTTCAAAATTGTTTTGGGTGAAATAGTGGAGGTTAGCCACAAATGAGCCTAAAGCTGCAATGAAATGTTATTGAAGTTTGGTCATAACTAGAGATGAATTATTTTTCTTTAATAATTGATTATTTTCGACCGATGTTTTTAAGGTCAGATTAATCGATGTTCGACGCATTTCATTGAACATCGATAAAAAGACGCGAAAGCGGATTGTTGGCGGCTATTGACCATTAGCGAATGAACACAATATGTGGTTGACTATATTTTACAGTAGGTACAATTTACAATTAAATTTGAAAATCACAGTGTTGGATATCGTGATTAAATTTTTTTATTTTTCACAGTGAATTTCGGACCAATCAAACGAACAATTCGAGAACAAAGTCATACCAGAACGTGCGTTTCACCAAGTTTCTTCAATTTTCGAACTAAATTTGAACATCATTCACTAGCACGCATTGTGTCGAATTTTTTATCTATGAACTTTTGATGGAACATAATGCCTTTCGCAAAAAAATACTCAAAAATAAAATTATCGATGTTCCGATTTATTTTCCAAACATCGATGCTTTCGCTTTCTAATCATCGATTATTATCATCGATTATTATCCGTGCATCATTCATTCTATTTGATTTATGAATTAAATAGGTATGTTTGTCCCGACAAATTCGTATGCCGTCCAAGAAACTTATATAATTATAAAAATATCAAACAAAAACCCCAATGGCATACGTAATATTATATCATTACAATTGTTAGAGATTTAGCGCGACTCTTTTATCGAATTAAAACAATTTTGTTCCAATCGATTCGTATGCCGTTTTTTATTTTCCAAACAGCATCGATGTTTGACATCGATGCTTTCTAACCATCGATTATTATCCGATAACGTTTATTAATTGATATAACGTTTATTTAATTATTATGATAACGTTTTGGCAGCGGGCTGACGGCCTATTATGATCGGGTATATTTGTGGTCTTAGCCAATCACTGAATTTCCACAACAGAATCGACCAATCAGTTGACAGATTTCCTAACTATACCTAATCATAACGTGCGTGTGTAGACCGGGCATAGTAGGGATGTTCGATCTTCTGAAAAAATCGATTTCGGGATCGATTCTGCAATAAATCAAGACGTAAAAGATCAATCTTGCAAAAATCAATTTTTTTTGTATTAAACGGGATTTAAAAAAAAAAAAACGAAAAAACCCAAGCGTACGCGGATGAACTAAACTGCAGTTTCTGAATAAAGAAAGGCGTACATCTTCAACCCTTCAAGGCCGAAGCCTCTTTTCTGGTGAAAACAAAAGTTCCTGAACTGATGACTGATTTTTCATTCTGCTGGAAGCTGGAAGCCGGAACCCGGATACGACGCGAAGACGAAGAATCGATACAGGGGCTCGATTCTTGAGATCGTGCGATCAATTTTCGTATGCGAGATTCGCCTTTCGACCAATCATGTGATAGTACCAAAGAAAGCGAACATCGCAATTGGCCGGAGAATGAATCTCGCATACGAAAATTGATTGCACGAACTCAAGAATCGAGCCCCTGGCTTAGAAAAATCGATTCTCAAAAAAATCGGACACCAGAGAATCGATACAAAAAATCGATTTTTCTCATCAAGAAGATCGATTCTCCTGAAGATCGATTCAGAATCGAACATCCCTAAATTCCCTAATCATAACAGTGACAAACGGATAGATATACACACTGACACAATAAACATGGCCGCCGTGTCGGACGCCTGGAATCACATTTTGGCTTAGAGCATATATACCTGGAGGGAGCATGTCGTATCTTTTCCCATAAGTGGCGATTTGGCGAATGATGCAGAGACAGACTTAGTAAGAAAATAACTTCTCTTTGTCGCGCAGGATCTGATTGGTCATCACATTGTAGTCACGTGACTAGCTACACCCGTAAGTAAAGAGTCGCGGTGCCTCGCGCATTTATTTACACTAGTCCCTTTCGAACTGTTGAATATGATGTGTGTGTTTCTCGTTCACTAGCGCGGGTACCCGGCTTGTCATGTTACGCTCCTGGCGTGTAAAGAGAGGTTATTTTCTTACCGTTTCCCTCTCTGTCTGCATACTTTTCGACCAACATGCTCCCTCCAGGTACATATGCTCTAAGCATTTTGGCGAGCAAATATTTTTTGGCACTCGCTGGTTACTGAGGACTATTCCACCCACAACAATATTACGTTCGAAACAGTGATTCACGATCTTAAGTTGAAAAACAATCTGAATTCTGAGAATTCAGGGTACGAAAGTTCGCTGCAGATGATGAGCTCCGTGTTAGGACCTATAGCCGGCGAAAAATATGCGCAAGCCCCGTCTATCTCACTCATACAGTCCCACACATTTGTATTGAATATAAAATATAAACGAACAAAGGGGGGTAGCCAGCTTCAGTATTCTGAAATATGACTTAAATAATTATTCATTAATAAGCAAGAACTTAGATTTGATAAATAAAAGTACCACATGTTTTCATAAACTCGGTCCTGTATGGTGTCGTTCGAAAAACTAATACATAGCGGCGCTAGTTTCCCCTCGGACAGCCTTAAGTCTATGATCTTAGGTATTCTAGAAAGAATTTATTTGAACACATAGCTTTGCCAACGGTTTTGAGCATTTTACTTGCAAGTGATTAGTCATATATACATTTTGATTGTAATTCACAATGGTGATTTTTTTTCGGAATGAAGATCAGCTTAAGTCTGTGTGAAAAGATTTTATGGATGGAAATTCATGCTTGTGAATCATTTCAACAGGCTCCAGTAAAGTTCCTCAATGTCTTCTGACAAGGACAATTACCATTTTTAACATTCCGTGTGATATCGCATCGTTTAGACTCTGGTAAGATTAACAACGAACTATTTAGCGTGTAAATATATTTAATCACCCACAAGTGGTCTCGCAAGTTCATCACATTCTTTCCTCTTCAGGAAATAAATGGCTGCTTGTCTTATTAACTCGCAATACTTCATGTAGTATAAGATTCAATCCTACTGGCTGCTGGATCTTGTCATATGCTCATATCCGAGCATTGTACTGAATTCATATGCTTTAACCTAACACAAAATGTTTTCTTCTATACACATTTGAATTCTTTAGTAGCACATAACATTTAACACATTTACTATATACTAACAGTTGCTAGTAATTGTAAACATTTACTAGGAAATGTATGAAATGTTACATTTCTCTCAATATACTTCACACATGTTCAATAACTGTATTTATCTACGTATTGCATATGTTTACGAGATTTTCATTATACACTTACACTGTATCATCGTATACACTGTAGTAATTGCAATAGTTCGAACAATCTGAAAATTACATCACAATTATGACATAAATAAACCATAACACAAGATTTTCCATATTTTATCAAATTATATAAATAATATCTTTGTCGATATAAATAATTGTGATTTTCACATAAAGATATATACTATATAGATCCATATTTGGATAACGCTTTGAACATTAATCTAAAGAGTTGACAAATGTATAGAAACAAATAATGCACAAAAAGTTTCAAATTTTAAATCCAAAGAACTTCTCAATAACGATGCAAATAAATATTCAATCTAAGGGAACACCCAATTCTATTATAATGAAAAATATGTGAACATTTTAGAACATGGCAACAGGTGAGTTATGAAAATCAATGATCAGTGTTACTCTAATGAGAAGAATCAATTGCCAGACATCAACAACACAGAGGTTTTCTAAGGTGCCACAGAACTGCCGTCAGTTCAGAAGTTTTCGATACATACATTACATACAGAGACATCAAATAGGAGGAGTTTCTAAGACAAATATTAGGCTTCATTTACAGAAGAAGTTGTCCACGAAATCTCTCTGCTTCTGCCATTATCAAATATATAGACATTCCTGTGGCACCATAATGGAAAATAATTTTTTTTCATGGACCCTCAATTGCAACTACAGTGCTTCAATGTAAGATGAGTTCACATGGGCATTATGGAACGACTAATGCACTCCTATCGATTGTCTGATGCGAAAATAATTACTATGCGCTTAGAGTAAAGTAATGATTATGATATATTAGTATTTAGAAATTCAACTGGAAACAATGATTGCACAATAACGTGATAAGTAATTCAACAAAAATCAGTTCAATATCATCATATCCTTGACAATTCGGTGGAAAGGCCGCTGATATGTACATATTCACGATACACTTAATTAGGACAAGGATCTTGATTATTATGCTCTCTCTGCTTATTATTAGTACAGTAAAACCTCCAGCACTGTTGCTTGGATACCCCCATCATGCCCCTGTAGCAGTACCGCATCTACTGACTACCGTGACGTCTTAGCGTCGGCCGTGTATGTTACGAAACCTTGGGTGCTATCAGGTTAATTCTATGTACTTGCTTTCGATTGGTCGGGAAAAAGTCGGCCAATATACGACAGTGCCGGGGGTTGTCGGTTCCGACTAGTAACAGTGCCGTAAGTTTTACTGTATAGGCTTTACTGACTGATATTTCTCTAACATATACATATATTCATAAATTACATCTTAACAGTAAACGATATAGGTAAGTATATAAAAGGCTCAAACATTGTGGACTATAAATTGATTGTCATTCATAAATTGAGCTGTTCGAATAAATTTATGTTTAAACAATTACAAAGCATGTATCTTTGATTATTCGTTTGAAGTTGAATTTCCAAATAAGTACACGTACTGTTCTTAATGTTAAGGACACTTAAGTTTGTAATTGTCTCTAAACAATAACCACATATGCTATTTAGGTAACTGTAGTGTGTGTCTGCGTCTCTCTGAGTGTACATATCAATAAATCGACTCTCTAGATATATTTTTAGAAGTGTTACGGCAATTAAGTCTAATTTCACCGTTCATATAGATATTACAAAGGTACATTGTTCGCTTTGAAATACAACGGAAATCTGATTTTCAGATGCTGACCACAAAAGGTATTACTTGAATCTCATCATTGATATCGCTCTATAAATTTCCATGATTATAAGTTCTCATCTAATGAAATATCAATCCTTACCAATAAAATGATTGTTCTTACAAAATTGCGCACTCAAAAAATTGAATGCTTTGATTTTTCATTTAATTCTCATGACTTAAACCTAATGTCACGTAAGATTGTCTGTGCCATATTTACAAAACTAATTGAAACGGAAAAAAATCAATTACTCGCAAATAGTTCCTTGAAAAAACCTGAGTAACAATTATCGTGTCGATCCTGATGTATCAGTGGTTTTTAGGAATTTATAAGCAATGTAGCCAATTTTTCAACACACACGCATCCAAATCTTGCAAAGTTCAGGGTAATAGTCATCTGAAGAGAATATGAGTTTAAAAACTAGTTAGATTATAGTAGGATAAGAAGTCCCGGTATCACAGTAAGAAGGGAATGGAATAGAATACGTCAAGTACAGCAATACTATAATCTATATAGTGTAATTTTTATAATATTAAAATTTCCAATGATATTTAATTAATCTTCCTTCGCGTTGCATAAAAATATGCATTTTATAATAATATACGCTACTCGACTTATGAAAAGTTCGTTAACTTTCAGCAAAAGCACCAAGAATACGATAGTCTTGATTTGAGGTGATTTCATTATATGTCAACTCGGTATGAAATTTTTTATTTCCAAATGGCTCGAGTAATAATCATTACATAAGTTCTTTAGCCACCCTCTCGGATCTGTTATTGACTAATTCGAAATTTAATTTAATTTAATTGCAAAATTTTTATAATCAAAATTATCCTTCTATACTACCTACTTATGTAATGTATAAATAATCTGATAGACGTACATTTTTAGCGTCATCTCCTAGATAGCACAATGAATTCAGATACCTTAGTCATTCTTTGGTAATAATCATTATTGAAATACATTATTGATATAGCATTATCATATTCATTATATATACTTGCTAAAACATCACGACATGCATATACAGGGTGAGTCATTTGGAAGTCCGAGAATGGAAGGAGCTTAGTTGATGAATTAGGCCGTACCCCTCAGCCGATCTAGCAATTATATTTAGTAAAACGTCAAGGAGTCCTTGGTGTTTTTATCAAAGTTAGATTCAAAGTCTACAAGTACGTAACCACTATGAGTAAGAAACAATAATGAAGATATTACAACAGGAAACAGACGATGGCGCGAAATGTAGACAATCAGGTTTCTCTTGGCACATGAGAGTTATGCTTCGTCAGTGTGATCAGAGAAATTGATTGTATTCGCTAGATTGGATGAGGCGTGGGCCCTAATTCATCTACTAAGGCTTAGTAACTAAGCTGCTCCCATTCTCGGAGTTTCAATTGACTCACCCTGTATAGGAGGGTGTCCCTCATTTTCATCATTTGAAGCGATTTCAGAGCACGCCTCCTAGATCGATTCTTTTTTTAAAAAGATGAATTTTTCCGCCAAAATTAATTTTTTATCTTAATAACAACACTTGCGTGCAAGCACGAGATCTTTATATGCAAATTACACGGGAATACGGGATATCGTTGAATTTTCAGCTATAATACCACAAGATCTTCAGAATTATCGGATATTTCCCGATTGTTTTGCTGCGTAGCATCGAGAGGGCTAAGTTTTGCAGATCAAAAATCACGAGCGCGCAGCGCGAGTGATTTTTGTGCGAAGCTTGGCCCATTCGTTGCTACGCAGGATCAAAACATGAGGGAAATAACCGATTCATTTTGAAGGTCGCGGGGTATTCGGAGGATTATTTCTTCCATCACGATCTCGGCCGAACAGAGTGTATTCATTTTGGGATCAGCGTCCTGAAATTGATCCAAACTGGGACACGAGTTTGACAGTTTGACAGATATTTGAATGGAATCTGTCAAAATCGGGTAAAACAATTGGCAGGCTACAGGGAAATTATCAGATTGAAACAGGCCACGTGACCGAGAATACTGTACTCTGATTGGCCAAGATCGTAATGGAGGAAATAATCAATGATAATTTTTTTTCAACATTACAAGCTGAATATCTCTGAGTAAAAAGTACAGGATATTGTTGAAGCACAATGTATTTACATGAAAAAATATTTATATTTGACGTAGGGTGGGGTACTTCGGTACCTCATACCATCGCTAATAGCCCATCCTACATCAGATATAAATTTGTTCATCTAAGTACATCGTCCTTCAACAACATCCTGTACTTTTCACTCAGAAATATTCAACTTGTAATGTTGAAAAAAATTACCATTGAAAATTCAGTGATATCCCGCGTAATTTGTACATAAAAATCTCGTGCTTGCACGCATGTGTTAATATTAAGAGAGAAAATCATGTTTTGCGGGAAAATTTATTTTTATTTAAATAAAGAATCGATCTAGGGGGCGTGCTTTAAAATTGCTCGAAATGATGAAAATAAGGGACACTCTAATATATAGGTATAGTGAAATATATCTCAATTATGCCATTGAACTACATTTATGGTTTGATTTAGTCAGTGGGGTGAATTTCTTCGTATTGTCTATGCATATCATCTTGAACGAAAAGTAGCTTTCAAATAGGGTGTTTATCATCTGAGAATCTCATGATGAATAAAGAGAAAGTTTTCATGAACCCTCATACGTAATAGCTTATCGAAAAAAAAAAAATGAGAACGTTACTAACACACTGAATTCACTCTTGGCTATCGAGGAATAACTTTCTAGGAATTTATAGTACCCATTGTTCATGTGGTTATTTTAAATATATGCAGAGAGATTAAAGCGTTGGTTTACACACAGTCAAAGCCAACTCGGCACACCCCAGGCTTTTCGTCTGTTTATTGCAGACTGGCCATACACTTTTCTTTTTGTTTTTTCGAATCGATGTCTTCCGAAAGCAAATCAATTCAACCAAAGAAAAAGTGCAGATGGTCGGCCTGCAATAAAGAGACGAAAAACCTGGAGTATGCCGAGTTGGCTTTGACTGAGTGGAAACCAACGCTTTAAGGTGAAGTGAAACGTTTCAAGGCCACGGCCGGGTGCTTTTCACCGTGGTAAGACAGAAATACCGAACATTCGGTACCTCTGCCTACCGCTAGATGGCGCAGTGCACATCTTCCGACGCTTGCTACGCCAGTATACACGTATACCAATGCTCGCGATTATTTCGAACTTCGAAATCGAACTTTCCATAACCTTTAATATGAAATGAACTCCTATGTTAGGCTAGCTGTCAAAAGTCTGAGGTTATGTCGTCCACTTGTATTATTCGGATTCTTGTCCAACAAATCGAACTTTCCATAACCTCAAATCTGAAATGAACTCCTACGCTAGGCTAGCTGTCAAAAGTGTGAGGTTATGTATTATGTGAGGGCTTGTGTTATTTGGATTCTTGTCCAATAAATCGATCTTTCCATAAACTCAAATCTGAAATAGAGTGACTAGCTGTCAGTCGAGTGAGGTTAGGTCAGGAGGAGCAGCAGAAACATCTTACGTGAAGCGACAGAAGAAGTCTTCACTAGCGCCACCGCTCGGTTCACAAGTATACTGGTCGCGATGTCGGTACAGGTTCTCACCTCAACTGAATGTCGGTTTTTTAGTTATGAGTGACGGAGAATCGTCAATTTTCAGTCATTTCTCTATCAAATGACACGGAAATAGGCTCAAAGTGTGTGGTTTTTCATTGCGGAGTGGCTGATTGTCGGGGAAATGCGATTATCTGCGGGAACAGTGAATAATCTCGAGATTTATATGGTCGGTACGTCAATCTGTAAAAATTTTTGTCAAATTTTGAAAAAGTGGAATAATCAGCCACTTTCTGCCACAATTATGTGTAATCGCTCAAAGTTTCATTGCGATTGATTCAGTAGTTTCGGAGAATTCACGATTCCCGTTTTCGAGGTTCTGACAAACGTTTCACTTCACCTTAAGGCCGGCGCCCACTACACCGCACCGAACCGACCCGACCCGCACCAAATTTTATTGTTTACATGCTTTTGACAACTGACAACGTATCAGTTGCAGATTCCTTCGATGCAATGGGCGCACGAATTGTCGGCGCAGATCGCAGCCGACTAGTGAGCGCACTCTCATAAAAAAGCATGCAAACAATAAAATTTGGTGCGAATTCGCTTCGATGCCGATCGGTTCGGTGCCGATCGGTTCGGTTCGGTGCGGTGTAGTGGGCGCCGGCCTTTAATCTCTCTGTATGTTCATCGAGCACTGACCCAACTATGTATAAAATATATTGGTTCTAAATTTTTTTAAACGATAGTCAATATAGGCGCATGTATAATTCATATAATAATATAGTATAGTCGTATATCGTTTGTCGTTATGCGTGAAAATGAAAAATCTCACAACTTTCTAGAAGTAATTCAGATTCTTATATCCTGCTTGGGTACTGATCACTAGACAAAATCATTCCCGGCAATTAAGTTTTAAACATGATTTTTTTTTCTCAAATACTTTCATAGAGCCTTATAAAACCTGTATCCAACCCGTCGTATCGTATCGTGCAAATTTATAGTTGTATAAAAGCTACCTTAAGAACTAATGATTGTTAATGCGGTAATTAATATTATAGAATGTATAGCAATTGACAATACGTATATGGAATATTTTTTGCCGCTAATTTCTGTCTGTAAAAACAACCTTGCACGCAAGTGTGCACGACTATAACGGGTCGATTTTTGACTAGACATTGATTCTTGACTTACTTCTTATTATTAAAGCTTGAGTAATTAGGATATAATAGGCTGTGTATAGGCCAAAGACATAGTCGTGCATACATAACACAAGCATTCAGGCTTCTCATACAGCTCATTACGTAAGAGAAGACAGTTACATTAAGTGTAAATTCAAATTGACACATTTTACTGGCAGGCTTCGGAGGGGTTTTTCAGAGCTTTTTCTGATACTTCATTTAATTACTATCCAACAATTTCTCTTTTGCTGGACACTTTCAACGTGGATATTAGATAATCACTGCCAATAATCATTCACAGACATTGATTTTAACAGCTTATGAAAGAGGAGCTAATAACATAACGTTATATAATGTGTTCATTTCTTATTTGAACGATGCGGTTGTGAGCTTGAGATTCTCTATCCCAATCAATGTTATATCAACACATAATATAACAAATAAATCTGCAATTCTCATTTAGGTGATATGATTCGGCATCACAGGTGTATAGATGGTCAAGCATTACTGATAAGTTTCTAACATTACATTGGAAGAATTATTTGACTATCCACTCTCCATTCTTATCTCTCTCAGAGTTTTGATATAAAATGATAAAATAATTATACAAAACTCCTGGGCTGTATCCAGTTCTATATATATCCAGACATCGTATAATGCTATTGCTTTATGCTAGTCATTTAATGCTTGAGATATTACTCACGTATCAGTATGCATTGATCCGGATTTTAATTTCATATGAAAATTCATATGATTGTGATAATTAGTTGCTCGGCACGTACGTGTTTATGAACGTCCAGAGAATAGTTGATACTGCAACATATAAAAAATGACAATTGAAATGCTTAATGTTTAGTTACGTGGTGATAGGAAATGAGATACAAAAACAGCTTGTCTATTCGGTTTAGGCAAACAGCAAAAGTTGGCACTATCTAATATTAGCAAGTTTGAAACCCATTCAGATAATAGCGCTCAGACCAGTTTTAACACTTGCGATGGTCACTTACTAACTGACTTCTTGAGTTATGAATTTATTCAGATAGCGCAGATGGCCTGAACCGAACAGACAAGCGTATATTTGAAATTAAAACAGAATAGTATAATAAACCTTACCACAGCCATAGTTTTTAGATTGATTTTCTAATCTAACTTTAACACATGTGGTTATTATTTAACGTTGATTTTTTTTGGTCGATATATCTTTGGGTTCATTAACTTATTTCTGCAGCTGGTACATGTAGTCGATCATCCACTTAAAAGTAGGACCGAAGCTACGTTTGTTAATGCCGTGTTTTCATACAATTATGAACTGGTGTCATAATTGTAACTGTACAAAGAAAAAATTCGTGTTTCCAATAGTATTCAGGGCATAAGGGATATTCGTATAAGAAAGGTTGGTAAAGGAGCATAGCGATTCTTACACTGTAAACAAGGGTCAGTGGGAAGGCTGTCCCGATGGCTGGAGTGATGGAGAATGTGTTGGTGACCCATTGAGGTTGAGGCAGATGGGGGGAAGTTGTCTTACCATGCCGGAGCCAAATTGCTGGAGCAATCCGCTGCCTTGCTGCGAGGATGTTGACGATACAGAAGGCCGACGAGTGCCACGAATACTGTTCATGCTTGAACTTAGCAGATATGGCACACTACTACTTGTGATCGGCATACCACCACCCTGTATTTCGAATGAACCTAATATATATTACATGTCCTGAGGTATACATTTATATCATTGTTAAATATTTGATCTTGAAGCTTGTTGACACTGATTAGACTCATACAAAAATACGCTTTTTAGTAAACTACAAGGGGACTAAAATGCAAACGATGAGAAATCTTTGAAATTTTTATCATCGAAAGATAGATAAATGAAATGCTTACTGCCAAAATTTCAAGTCGATTCACTACACCGTTTTTGATAAATTAATTTTTGAATTTGCTTCTTATACACGTAGGATATATAGGATAAGGTTAGTATGAAATCTACTCTTACCGCGCGGGTGATACTAAAGATTTCAACTAATGTTATCGGCTTTCCATACCTCTACGTGTATAAGAAGTAGATTCGAAAATTAATTTCTTAAAAACGGTGTAGTGGATCGGCTTGAAATTTTGGCAGGAAGCATTTCAGTCATCTATCTTTCGATGATAGAACTTTCAAAGATTTTTCTACGTATGGGGCATTCCTCGCCAACTCGAACTGGGTTTGACCCTCGACCCCTTGGATTTAATCCGTAATTTTTCATATGCTTGTTCTATCTTTCGAAAGCATGCTGAATTTTTTTCAGATTTTTATTATCAAATTTGTTCAAATCGACAAAATAAAATCGCTTAACAAAAAAATCACATGGAAGGACACTTTTAAAAATCTAACAAAATTCTCAAAAATCCTGCATTCGATACAAAGAATTTTGGCGTGTGGACCAGATAATGGGCCGGCGCTCGCTTCTATCTGGAATTTACGATTTCCAGAAATAAAATAAAAATAAAGAAAAAAAACGCCAAGGTCAGTTCACTGTGAACAGTTGTTTGAACATTCTTATATGTAACTCCGGATTTTTCAGAATTTAAAAAAATTTTTTCAACTGCCTACAGTGAACTGACCTGCGTGGCTATTTTTTTTTCCCCCGGGAAATCGCGAATTACAGATAGAAGCGAACGTCGGCCTACTCTGGCCCGCGCGCCAAAATTCTTTGTATCGAATGCAGGATTTTTGAGAATTTTTTCAGATTTTTAAAAAGTGTCCTTCGATATGATTTTTTATCTTGAGTGATTTTATTTTTCGATTTGAACAAATTTGATAATCAAAATCTGAAAAAAATTTAGCATGCTTTCGAAAGATAGAATAACCATGTGAAAAATTACGGACCCAATCCAAGTGGTCGAGGGTCAGACCCAGGTCGAGTTGGCGTGAAATGCCCCATATGCATTTTGGTCCCCAATCTCCATAAGAGTTAAAGAGTAAAAGAGTTTGTATCTTACAAACAGTTTTAAGGCGATGCAATGTACGTTCTTGATCAACCAAGTTATAGACATTACATTTAGTGCAGTCAATAGAGATTTTTTCGTCCCACAAATCCCATCTGAAAACTGATTGTGCCACGTTTTGAAGAACGGTTCACAGATGAAAACGTACATGTTTCCAACTCCTAATTTTTTCCGGCTATTTTTTAGACAATGTTTAAAAACGAAAAATCCGTTTTTTTTAGTAGTTTTCGCTTCTGAGGTGGAAGCTGATGTCTTGGTACTCCAATGAGATAAGTTGTAGGAAATTGAACAACCTTCAAAATGAGTCTCGGATCGACTCGATCGGGGCATTTTTAACCGAGAAAAATCGGAAAAACCTTCAAAAAAGGTGTTTTTTTTTTTTGAATCATAACTTCGCCATTTGACAAGTCGTAGCGTAAGCCTTTCGCGAAGTAGTAGTGAATAACATTTAGATAACGTGGGCGAAAAATGTGCACTGTCGGATAAGTAGTTTTTGCACAATTGCAAATTGATTTTTTGTTATGCATCATTTCCGATAAGCCATCCTTGCTCGAGAAGTGGTCCGATCGTAATTTTTCAAATTGATTTTGAAACTAGACTATATTCACTACAAATCTTTCATTCATAATTTTTCGCTATTTTGCGTCGAGATAGGTGAAAAATGCATCCAGATGTAGGCATAAACGTCGGAGCGCGAGAAAGTAGGCGAGTGGTGGGGGCAGTCGACTGCGGCGGGGATTTAAATTTTCCGAGAAAACTTCGTCATAGGTTAATTGGCTGTCATAATTAGAAAAGTCCAATGAGCAGCGGCTTCCACTTAAGCTACAGAGCTTCCTCTTAGCGAGGATTTTTTTTTTCTATCAAAACTCAAGTTTCGAGGGGTAGCAGCAGGAAAAATTCAAATTTTTTTTTCTAAAACACGCTAATGCACAGCCATGTCGACGTATTTGGTGAGAAATAATTAACGAATTCCAAATACATTTACCTACAATTCTACATGTACCGAATGTGCAATCGCATGGAAGATAATTTATTTCGTTATTCCACTTTGAAACTAGAAGAAAAACTGTAATGTCGATAACTTGGTTGCGCAATAACCCTGTACTTGCTTTCGATTGGTCAGGAAAAAGTAGACCAATACGCGACAATGCCGGAGGTTTTACTGTAATTCATTTGTCATATGAATTGATCGCGTATGAATGGGCGATATCAAACAAAAGTAAAGCATACATTCAACAATATGAAATTCCTCCATGGACTGCTGTTAGTATCCAGAAAAGCAATGTTTGTTAACAAATATTCATACATATTACCGTTGGTGGCGAAAGATTAATATTTGATCCACGCCGCTCTTGGGGCCCAGTGCTTGAATGACGTCGAATTGGTAGACCTCCTCCGGGAGTACCGCCAGGTGAACTAGCACAGGACGGAGCTATGCGTATCTTCGGGGTCATCAGAGTATTATCGGAGAGACGACGGTTTGGAAAAGCATTTGCTACCCGTAAGAAATTACCATCGTTTGTTGAAGATGAGGAACCAAACCACCAACTTCCAAGCATACCTGAAATTGTTCACATTGGATAATTGATAGTACTGTTCATATACGTAATATATTTTCTTATTATATTCATCATCAAAATATTATTACCAGCCATGGAATTTTTCCTTGCCATATTTTCAGCCGACGCAGTCATTGACATCGAACCTGAACAGAAGGGGAAATCATGATCACAGTCGATTTATTGCGGATACACGAATGAAGTATCGCTACAGGAAAATTAAGTTTCCGAATAGAAAAAGTTTAAAAACTATGTCTGTATGCCTGTGCGAAAACGCCCGATTAAAATGCTTGCGAATAACGTCACTCAGAATTTTACGCCTGTGTGTTATGAGCCGAGAGCAGCTGGGCGGGCCACAAGTAACAGTGTTCAGCAGGACACACACCGGCGTACCTAGAGATGTCAAACCAATGGCGTTTCGTCGACACTAGTGCTCAAACTGACGAGTTTTCTATCATTTTTTCGCAATCACTGGAAGCGGTCTTCCAATGTTGATTTTTTCAATAATTCTATTTTAATGAAAACCATCTATTTTTCGTGGAAACAAATGATATGAATAAAACAGGCAACTTCCCTATACCGCATTGCACTCTCTTCCTCTTCTATCGATTGATAATATGATTGAAAGAACATACCAATTGAATTCTTTCTAGCCATGTCTTCTGCCGACGATGTTTTCCGCTGTTCGATGCGAAGGTTCGGAATGTTGAATGGAGGTGCGTGCATATTGTCAGAGCTGTACTGATGACGTAGTGGACGATGTCTTTCCGGACTCGGGAGCGATAAATTGTCTAATTTCAGTTTATTTCTCTGATTTCTGTTGATGAAAAGAATCATATATAGTATATTATATACAGGGAGAATTCCTAACGTCCGTTCATCAAGAATCGTGTTGGGGTGGCCGGTATGTATAATGACGGGTACCTTCGGTTACTGAGCAGCCAGTGCATCCGCTTCGTTTCTAACTGCTGCCATCTGCGCCTAAAACTATGGACAGAGTGTCCGAACGCAAAACTGCGACTGCAGCTGCAGCTACGGAGTACGCGGAAGAAATTGAAATCGAATGACAAAATTTTGGAAGTCTAGCGTCGTTCTAGCGTGGTCATTTGAAAGAAGAAGAATTAATTTATGGCTATGAATCGGAATTTAATTCTGCCATTGATCGATGCGATCATTTCTAGTTCTTCGTCAACCGTCATCAGATGCAGAAGAAGAAAATGAAAATCATGACGTTGAATTGATTGATCAAATTTTTAAGTGCAAAAAGTTTGATTTTTTTTCTTCTCAATTTTAAAGGATGATAAGTTCTAATTGACTTTGTTCCACTGCGTTGTTCAATTATCCACGAAAAATGCGCGCAAGCTAGAACCCGAGTTTTGAGTTTATACCGCATGGCCCCCATGTAACTCGTTCGTTAATGCATCTTCTTCTTTTTTTCCCTTGCTTTAACTCGTTCGTTAATGCAGACATTCAGCAGCACAGCCGTCGCAGCTAATATCAAACGGCTGCGCAGCTGATGCATAGGTATGCATAAATGAATAGAAAGCTGCGTCGCAGCCGACTGCGGTTTTGCTGTAAACGAACAGTAAACTGCAAATGCTGCCGCATCGACTTCGTAACCGAAGGTACTCGACTTTAGACTACCATGTTATTTATAATGTATTATGTATAGACAAAATAGTTCTCACCTGTCTATGTGATTGAGCATTTCCTGTAATACCTCCAGAAGAATAGTAAACTGCTCTAAGTTCAGAGCAGGATTTACTGTCTGTGGTAGCAAGGACGGCATGACTCGTGTTGCCATTATATTTACCGAGAGCCCATATTTCTTATCATTCAACATCAGCCGGTAAATATCTATTAAATAAGATGAAGCATGAATATTAATACTATCAGAGGCCCATGAAATTCTCACGGAAGTATAAGGAAACTCAGGGGATTCAACGAAAAATCTGAAATTCGCAGAGAAACTTCTCTGCATTCTTCTGGAAAATAGTTGCTGAGCTTCTCTGCTTCGCTTTTGAGATATTTATCCGATTCTTTCCGCATTTCCCCGCACTTCTCCTTCAATGTCCGAAATCCTCTGCATTCTTCCGTAAGATTCGACACAATAATTTCCGAATTTCTCTAAAAATGTTTTCCCGATTCTCTCTGCATTTCCCTGCACAAACTGTGTTCATTCGTAACATTCAACAAAATATCTTTTCAATCTTTTCCTATTATCCGAAAATATTTTTCTCTCTGCAATTTCCTGCACTTATTTTTTACGATTTGAAACTCTTCGCATTTTCAAATTATTTCAGGATTTTTCAATTGAAATTGAACACGATATTTTAAAAAATAGCTGTTTCGCCCATATTCGCTATGTGCGTCAAGACATGCAGCGCCACGAGTGACGAAAAATGGCACAAATGGTAGGAACAGGATTTGGTCTGATTGGGTAGAATTTCTTGGCGCGTATATGCAATTCGAAACTGGCCTATACAAGTGCCGGATTTTTCCTACCAAAAATGTTATTTACCGCACTGCGAGCGCTGGCGTCGAAACTCGCAGGCTCTCAAGGTCATGCACACAGTGAATAGATAATATGCTACAGTGGCAGTTAAAGGGTTGACAGTAATGTTTGTTACGAATAAATGAAAATAAATTTCCCGCTGTGATCCTTTATGAATAATATACGACAGCGGCGTTGGAACCAGCTTCCTGTATCTTTACCGATTCTACACGATATGAGAAAGTTTTTCACTCGACTCAAGTTGTGTGGCACTTGTTCTCAATATAAACAGATGAAGAACTTCTGCATCATTGTATAAAAAATATTACTTACTTACAACCCGAATAGCGATTTCGGGTTCTTGAAGTTTTACCTCCCACAACAGAGGAAGAACTTCGTCAATAATTTGTTGTTTGTCGAGCCGCTCCAATATACACTCAATGCATGACAAAACGTTGGACATAATTCTTACATCCGTTGAATTCTTTTCAAACACTCCCTTCAATTTTGGTAAAACCATTCGTCGTATGGCCATGTCATCCAGATATTCGGTTACATTTGAAACAGCCACTAAAGCTGCAGCCTAGAAATATTGTGTTCGAATGCAATAGTTATAACAGGCAAGGCGATGCATGAGCATCTTTGCTAACAAAATTATGAATTGATGAATAAAACTGACCTGAACCTGGGCAGTTGTACTCTCAAATGATGCATACAGCATCGGTAAAACTTCTGAACGTATGTCATCGCGCGGAGTCTTTTCCAATATTAGGTGTAAATTTTCCAACAAGATTACTGTGGCTTGTATCGACTTTGGAGTAGAGAAAACTGCTCTGAAATTATACAACAGAATGTACGTTTGTTTTCAAGCAATATAAATGGGTGGAGGTAGAAAAACCGAAAAACCAAAATTCATAATGACCGAAATTCCGAAATTTCAAAGTTTCGAAAACTAACAAGCCAACTCAGCTTTATACAGAAGCTCCATAAAGCCGAAATGAAAAGTGCGGAATAAGAAAATATCGAAGGTAAACCGATCAGATAAGTACGATTCAGAATAGGCGAACTTTCGATCAGCCAAAAACCCGAATGATTAAAATACTAAATATTCGAAAAGGCAAGTCAACTATTTTCAGATGAGTCAAAATTCAGGAAAATCCAGTACCGAAATAAAATTACAGAATGACCAAAGAAGCAAGTGGTCAAAATACCGAATGATCAAATTGCCGAAGGTTTAGAATCCCGAAAATGGATACTTGCATACAATACAATATCCCTTGCTGTACCGAAACTCTTTCGATCCAATTTTTTTGACGGACTTGTGTATGTGACTTGAAGATATTTGTCTAGCATTTTTGTGAGAAATATCTGTTAAAATATCCCGAATCAATGAAAATTATAGGTACTGCGCTTGATTAAATGAACGAAGATTTTTGGCTTGCTTTTTCGGGATTTTAATTTTTCGGGACTTTCAGTTTCTGTATTTTGACACATCTAATCTTTTGGTGTTGGCATATTGATTTTCGGAATTTTGCTCCATCGAGGTAACGGCTGTTCGAAAATCTGATTTTCGGCAATATGAATTTTCTGTTTTACTACAAGAATAAGAGTAAACCATACAATGATAAATTATAAAACTATTACCTAAAGGTCGGCAATATTATTGATTCATATTCCTCGACTGTACTGTCTTGTATTATGTACAACATAGGCTGCAGGACCGCAGCAAGCACTTCTTGAGACTTTGATTCCAGTTGAAGGTACGGCCAGATATGCTGGTACCATAATTTCTGGAAGAAATTCATTAAAGTCATCGAAATGGAGTTTGAAAACTTTGTGCACCGAAAATGAATGAATATATACCCTAGGAATATATGGGAGCACTTCCTTCAGTGTATTCTTATAGAAATGAGTCTTCTGCGTAGGATCTTTCATGTTGATTACATCAAGAAACTGTAGAGCATGAACAGACGGATCACTGAAACAAAAATGCCATTTTTTAGGGTGAAATGTAATCAGCTTAAGCACTAATGAATGCAACGCACCTGAAATATTTGATCAGCGATAAAAGCTGTGCTGTTGGCCGTTGTCTTCTATCTTTATGCAACAGTCGGACTACAGCTTCCTGTAGAGGTACAGGAACTCGCGGCAGAATGGTGTGCACTTGTTGTTCTAGCTAAGACAAATATCCGTAATAATGTACGTGCGTGCGTGGGTGCGTGAGTGAACAAAGTTAAGAAACGCGAAAATAATGAAACAATCACAAAACCGACTACCACTAACACAGAGATTAATTTCTTCATGTATACAAATTGAAACACATAGGTAGATTAGGGTGGTCCTTATTTTGAGTATTTTCGAATCTTTATGGCCCAGAAGCTTATATGGTTCGAAATTAATAAAAAAGAATACCCCCAAGTTTCAAGTCTCCATCTTAATTTCAATCTTTGCCGCAGAGCGATGTAAGTTTCCCGTCCAAATAACATAGGGTTTTTGGCATTGAACGATCGATTATTTTATTGCGGCCAAAGTGATTGTTCGAAAAATTGAAAACTCTGTAGACTTTATCTTTATATAGTCTATAATAGTACCTATCCCTCAGAATTTTTGCATTTTTTTTTTTAATATTTTTTTCTTGTATTTTTTTTCATTAATGTGGGATAATTTATTATTAATCAGAAAAAAATCGAAAAAAAATTCATTTAGCTGTAATACCCAAAATTCCAACAGCTAAAATTATTCAAAAATTCTGAGGGATAGCTACTATTATAAGGATGAAGTCTACAGAGTTTCAAATTTTTGGAACAATCACTTTGGCTGAAATACGAAAATCGATCGTTTGATGCCAAAAACCCCATTTTATTTAGATGGGAAACTTACATCGCTGTGCGATAAGGGTTGAAATTGAGATAGCGACTTGAAACTCGGGGGATATGCCTTTTTATTTATCTTGAACTATATACTATAAGCATCTGGGAGCATGAAAATTCAAAAATACTCAAAATAAGGACCACCCCAAGGTTGATCAGTTTCAGTTATTTCAAAAGCACCGAAAAATAATATCTCATTTCTCTAGTAGTATCCAATACCCGGCAAAAACATTGTATAAAATTACGTTATTTTTGTGGTGACCGAATTTTCTCAATCACTAGTGCCTTTTGATGTCATGTGCATTGACGTTTTAACGAACATACTGACGCGAGCTTCACTCGCCCGCCGACCCGCCATCGTGAAAGCTCTCAAGTTAGGAATCGCCAACTTAAAACGGAACGTAACTTCGCTTGCGTATTTTAGTTCCGACTACATCTAGTTTGCATACCTAACTTGACTGCCTCCACGAGAAAGCTTCATCAAGACCTCAGTTAGGAATTGCAAACTTAAGGTGGTCCCTACCCAATTCGACCTGTCCTGAAAACATTAGGCTGAACGCGTGCTGAACGATGCTATTAAACGGAATATCTCTAACCAGGCACCGAAAACGGGAAAAAGGGCTCTGTAGCGCACTTCTATTGGCGATTTCGAACACGTACGTCCCAAAACATGTTCGTTTTACGCTAAACTAGAGAAATTACGTAAGGAATAAACCTTTTTTGACAATTGGCGATTCTCAAACGCTCGGAATGATGGCGATACAAATGATGTCATTTATACCGCGACTGTATTTTGTTTATGCACTTACTAGTGAAACGTTCCGGGTTCGTTAGTCTTCTGTGATACTCGACCACAATAACAACATTTTCTGACAATTTCGGGATACTCGGGATTTCTACGCGTATTTATCACTGACAGCTGGTTTTGTCCAGTGTCTCGAACAGTGATCGTGTAACATGGTGTTGTATGATGAGCGAATGTTTTCACCACTGCGTCGGAGGATACGGAGGATTCGTGCGTAAAGGTGCCTTTGCATTTGACGCTTGACACTGTAAAACGCGTTTCTTTTGTCATCATGTGACCCTAACATTTGACGCTGACGGTTGACGCTTTGACGCTCTACGCACGTTTTATCTATTATCACGTGACTTTATTGACGCTACCGTCAACCCAAAAAATGAATAAAGTCACATGGTAACAGATGAAACGCGCGTTGAGCGTCAGAGCGTCAAAACGCCAACATCAAATGTTGAGGTCAGGTCATGACAAAAGAAACGCGTTTGTAGCGTCAAGCGTCAAATGAAAAGGCACCCGAACGCCACATCGGGGGCGCGCCGACGACCCCTCATCCTTCCGGCCGTTTGAGAATTGCCGAGTATCAAAAATAGTATATTATGCTGCAAGGACCGAATTACAGCGATTTTTGACTAGGGTGAAGCTGGCTGCACAAGACGAAGGCGAAGGCGAAGCACCAGCTACAGTCGAGTGCAGAAAACTTCACCCGAGTCAATAATTACGTGCTGCATACCATACTTTTCGTAACAAGTGCACGGAAAGTGGGATTTGTCCTCATTTGGAAGCGGAAGAAAAGTCTTTGAGTCGGGATTCAATGAAACATATAATTCGAGTGTTGTTGCATGGTGGCGACTTTCGGAACTAGAGGACAAATATTTTCATTTTTTACCAGCATTTTTGTCCTGGGACCTAGGTCCTGGGAAAAGATCAACGAATTGGATCCTGGATCCCAAATGAAAACAAAAAAAAACCCTTTCAGTGCACGTGTTACGAAAGAGTTTATTCCTAACGTCATTTCTCTAGTTTAGCGTGAAACGAACATCTTTAGCGCCAAGAGAAGTGCGCTACAGAGCCCTTTTTCCCATTTTCGGTGGCCGGTTAGAGATATCGTTCAGCACGCGTTCAGCCCAATGTTTTCAGGACAGGTCGAATTGGGTAGGGCACCAACTTAAACCAAACTATAACTCCGGTTGCATGTTTTGGAGGCGACAGAATCTATATCTCCGAGTGTACATCCAAACACTGTAATATATGAGTAAACAGATATACCTATGAAACACTATTCATTGTTAAATGACATATGTTGACACTTCTTTTCCGAAATCTTATGTATACATATTTATCAACGGTGTAGCATTGCGTACTCACGGTTTCAATTTGCTTCAGGTAAGCTGAACAGCTGTGGTTTGATTGGATCAAGGAACGGCCTTGATTGAATACCGAACAGATGACCATTCCCAGGCTGAACATGTCACTCAATATGCTACATATTGATTCCTGCTGTACTTCTGGAGCTATACGCATCAAAGGTATATGAAAGAAGAGATTTATCTCTAGCAAATTCGACGTTATGTAAAATATCAAGTAACAGAAAATACGAATATCTGTTTACCAATATAATCAAGATTGGGCTGAGCCATCTTAGGTAATCTTGAGGTCCAGGGATGACATGTTACTGGCTCCAGACCATCTATTTCGTTAACGCGCTCTGCGTAGCAACGTGGAGTAAATGAGTTATAGAATGTCGTGAGAGAAGAAACTTTATATTCATTTCATAAAAAACAATAAGGCAAAGGATTTGGTAATATGTTTTTTGAGCTCCAACGTACCAATGAAATCAAGGCCAGACAACTTCCATGTGCCCTTTTTTGTTATCAGAATGCTACTCGGACACACATTTCTGTGCAGAACGTGACCACTGTAGTGGAGAAATGACAGAGCCTCGGTTATCTGAAATCGGGTAAGTGTATTAATTATGCAAATAGCGAGTGATAAATTTCTCTTATCTCTCTTCGAGTTAGCGGGAGATATGATCAATTATCATACTGTTGTCGATCTATATTACAGTAAACGAAAATCGAATCTTGCATGAACCTTATTCTCAAATAGTCCCCATCGCAACTCATTTGAAGAATAGAAAATGGAATATATTATAATTCGGATTCTTTTTCATTCTCTTTAATCCGAAGAATCCCATTTTTGTTTCACGGGGACGTTTTATTACCGAATAAACGCCGCGGTAAGTCGGGTTGCATATCACCCTGTTTTATCGACATCAGTCACTGCGGTGCACCGAGTTTAAGCTGTGGCGCCTGCTCGAACATATACCATGTATGTACGCACGCGCGTGCCACACACACACACACACACCCACACACACACACAATACGAAATTCACGCAAAGAATACAGGAAAGATAGTTTTAAGATGCATTAGCAATCCATTAATATTTCACAGAACATGTAAATCCGTTTCGGCTCGCATCATGAAACGTTGAATATGTAGGTATATATCTTGGGGAAAATGATATACTACAGTGATCCGAATAATCCTCCAAGATCGATAAGATACCATGGAATATGGTAAAACAGGAAGCAATAAACCGACGAAAAACCTGAAGTGTGCCGAGTTGGCTTTGACTGAGGGGAAACCAACGCTTTAATCTCTCTGTATATTCCACTCATTCTAATCAACTCGGCCGAATTTACAGCCCGCCTTTTGAAGACACACATTGAATTCATAGTACACTAACAATATCTGAAACTGTCACCCCTGAGCATCCGAGACCAAGGGTACATCATGTTTAAGTTGGTAAATACCCCGTAAATACATGTACCCACATCCAAATACACCATATCTTGCCTACCTGTAATAATCCATATTTAAGTTCTATATCAAGCATATCATATTCTTTGGCGTAGACCGGACGAGCTTGTACATTTTGCTGAGTGGTGGTAGATGACTGAGCGTTGGCAATTGCATGTGCTTCCTGGAATGCAAGAACATTCGCAAGACTTGCTAGCACAGGTTCCGAGGCAAATGCAAGTGTTTCCTGACATTCTTCAACGGCATGCATTACCTGGTATGAAGAAAATTCGTCAGTGTCAAATCGCCTAAATTCACAGTCACAGTCCTGACGTTGATGTACTTATTCTGCTATTCACTAGTGCATATATCACTATATGCCCACAATCAGCCATTTCATACTGAATATTAAGATAGTCATAGATTTCGATCACTATAAATAATACCTGCAAAATTTTTGGGTGTCGGAAACGTTCAAGTTGACGAACACCACCGCGTAAAATTTCAGTAACCGTCTCCTTTCGCTTTGGCTTATGCAGCTTCTCAGCCGATCGTTTTTCGAAAAGAAATATTGACACTTCCTGTAATAATTAGGGAATGAAAAAGGTAAGATAATGTATTGAGCGAATTTTTAATTTTAAAGTACTGTAGAACGTTCCTGTAATATTGTGTGATTATGAAATGTGTCGTACGACGTATATGATTTATTTTTCAAACGTAAATTTTACCCCTCAATTTGTATAATGGGTGGCGGTGTAGATTCGCGATATAAGGTAAAAGGTAGGTGGTAGACTTGTATGTGCATACACTGATACGCCACATACAGAGATTAAAATGTATGGCAAATTTTTTTCTAAAACGACTCTTCCATTAATGTATACCTCTAATAACTATTCCAGGCTAATTTCTTGTTTTTAAATTATGAACGGGGAGCATCACATTCTAAACTCATACTAAGGTGGGCCAACGAAGGGCATTCTGATGGAAGGGCGATTTGAAAAGTTCACACGAATATTAGAGGAAGGCGTGAAAAAAGCTACTAGTTTTCGGTGAACAATGCTGGCACTGACCATTCCTCAGAATTCCGATTTTGCAGTTTTCATGCGACGATTTCTCATGCTATACCTATAGTTTGAGAATTTATCCAACGAATTTCTTGAATGAACTTCTCACCAAATGGCAAGGGTGGATATTAGGGTGATTCAAAAAAACTCGACTATTTTTTTTTTTTATCCAAATTCATACATTCAATAGTTGCAGTGGGGTGAAATGAGATCCCTGTTGAAATACGAGCCCTTGATATTGATATTTAGAGGTTCCTCATTCCAATTATCCATAAATTTTCTTTCTTACTTCTGCATCTTATAACTCGCCAACGGGTGAACATACAGAAATGCCTAAGACATATTTTTGTATGGAACTACCAGACTTATCTGAAATGTCACAAAGAAGGTCCTATGACATTTTGTGATGAGTCTGGAAGTTTTGCTGTTAATCTAAAAAAAAAAAGGTCAAATATTATATAAGTTCAATTTTGACATCGAATAACTTTTAAACGTGTCGATTTATCATACGACGACTCGGATTTTTTCTTTGTAGAGCGTTCAATGCCCTGAAAAAATATGTTTTGAGAATGTCTGTATGTTCACCTGTTCGCGAGTTATAAAATGCAGAAGTCAGAAACAACGTGTTTCCCATTTTAAATACATTGGAAATGGAAAATTGGGATGAGGAACCTCTAAATATTGATATTAAACGCTCATATTTCAACAGGCATATTATTTCACCTTACTGCATTGTGTGAATTTGAAAAAAAAAAGATAGTCGATTATTTGAAATCACCCTCTATTGGATATGTTGGGTAATTTAACGTCACTGGATTTTAGAAGCTCCCGAGACTCCGTCTAACGGAAGATCCTCATGAAACTGACAGCTGACGTACGCTTATAGTAACCCACGCACGTTTCAAGCTGCTGATAACGCGATTTCAATTTTGAAAAAAAAAAGAAGTCATTTTCTCGGTAAATAAATTCTGCAGAATGAATAACTGATCGGTATTCTGTTTACAATTCAAAATGTACGTATCAGACGATCTAATGTCTGCGCGTTTTTGAGATATGCTGTATTGCAGTCAATCTCCTTAGTCGATCGATACGCAAACGATTATCTGTTCTATAATAAGTAATTCATACGCACAGCACTTTTATACTCTATTTTCTTTGTATACGTATACGGCATAAATAAAATATTCTTCATTCTATAGGTTGTTTTAAAATATTTCCAGATATTAATAACGCATGTATGTATATGACTGTAAGCTTCATTGCGGAAGATTACGAGGAGCTAGGGATTTCGCCTGCGATAAGGGGATAAAGTATTTTTAGAAATAATTTATGTGTATCGTAAATACTTTTATGAAATGTACGGGTCGATGCGTGTCAAATTGAATTTTTCTTTCTTTTTTTTTTTTATCCTTTATCTGGCAAAATGTACAACGGTTAATATAATCCACAATGATTAAAATGTTTTTTCCGAGAAGAATAATATGGCGTACACCAATCCCACGATAATAAAATTCAAAAAGTCCTGGCAGATCGCTATTTCAAATATAACTCATGGGAGTAGAATATACTGCATCTTGGGTTAACGCGTTTTATGTCTTGCACTTTATCTCTAGTACTTCATATGGCCTGTCTCAAAGTAAGAGGTGGGTACCCACATCATTTAATATATTCAAATATACGGTCCTATAGAGGAAGATAATGTCTAACGTCGAAACATTCGGATCAGCGTTGAGGTGGCCACCAGGCAAAATTGTCAATTGTTACATTGGTTTCGGGCTTTCTTATTCGTTAAAACTGGGAAACAATTGCCGGCGCTGGATTCTCGGCCACCTCTACGCTGCTCGAAGTGTTTCGACGTTAGACTTTCACCCTGTAGGTACTATGATATACGTGAAATATTGTACATATGTGTAGAAAGTTGCGTACATATATGCGTAATGAATTGCGGTCTTAAAAAAAAGTTGAAGATATACAACCGCGGAATTATTGAAGGTCAGTGCGGCCGACGATTTATTCAAAATTCAAATCGATACAAAATCAAATATTCCATGTGTACCTAGGTATACAAAACTGGTAACAAACGGATTGGGGTCAAAATATGAGTCTTGGAAACTCATTTTAAACGTTTGATGTTCTGAATTTTAGTGGGTAGATATCTTGTACCCATTATACATACCGAGCGTTTTCTGTGATATCGGACACTCCGTACCTTCGGCAAAACCTATACAGGTACAGCCTCGTCCGTGAGGCTCGGTCGGGGTCGGGACGCAATAGGCAATATTACAGTCTATCTCCTCCTGCCCGAGCCCCACACACGCAGCATGTACCTGTTTTGGGTTTACTGTGGGCAGGGGGTGTCCGGTATCACAGAAAACTCTCTGTATGTATTTATGTACACATGTATACCGGGAGCATTCGTGGATGCGAGTGACTTGTTGAATGAATCCGTGTTCAATTCATTGTGAATTCATTGTCAAGCATCAACAAGTGACCCGCATCTACGAATACTCTCTGTATATACGTGAAATTGAGTGCAGAGAATAAAATTTATAATGATACGAGATAAAGATGTTCGCATATTTATAGGGAAAGCGAATTAGTATGGGTATACCTACTGTCTAAATATTTGATTCAATTTCATTTTAATAATCTCTTGTGAGCAATTATTGAGGCTGAGTTATTTGCTTTAAAGAAAAATAGGAATTAATAAAAAAATCAGTGTATGCGTGTCATTTGGGAGAATTTCAAATAGTTGGTGTATATAAATATTTGAGATAAAAATCGTTTTCGCATACCTTTCCATCGCTCTTCCGATATCCGTCGAGGATACGCCAGACTTGTTCCGGGCCAGCGGTCGCCGATTGTTTTCCAACTTCAAAATGATGCCATATTGGATTTGATTCGAGAGCATTTGGTGCACTGCTACTTTTAAACTTCGAAAACATGGTACGTGCGCCCATCCAATACCAGTTTCTCGGTTTTCTGTCAATCAATGGAAATATAACAACGAATGACAATGTCGGCATTTATTGGTGATTGAGTTCGGGTGAATCAACTCTCACACGCTTTTCGAAATGAATCAATTTTCAAATTGACGCCCTTATCGAGGAATACTTTTGACAGAGTGAAGACGATACTGAATTAGGAAATATCGAAGATTGCGTAGTTTCCCGATAGCTCGCTGAACAGCTTTCCTTGAGAAGGGTATCCATCTCTTACATTATAGTCTCAGATTGAGTAAAAATTGCACGTTCACTCACACGTACAAACTGTTACGCATAAAGAATCTCGTGAAGAATAAAGTGGCTAAAAACAAAAAACAAATTTTCATCACCGGTACGTACGCTCAACATTGTTACCATTTAAGTGCGATGTTTAAACTTTTGGGCTTACTTTAGGGATGAAAATCGCAAAGTTGTAGGGAGTGGCGCTACATTACTTTGTTAAAAGAAACTTCAATATCACGCCAGCAAGCTAAAGTTATTAATTGTTCTTACGCGTCACGCGATAGATGAAATAGTCACTCCATTCGGAGAAAATTTGAGCTTTTACAAGCTCATTGTACGTATACTTATAGCAATATCCGCGGGTATCTGATACAGTCGATAGACACACACGCGCACTTGTTTTTGGCATCGATCCGGCGCTTTAGGATGCTATTTTAAAAATCACATGAAGATTGAATCCGACATTGACGTATTATAATATACATCAACAGTAGATTGGTTCCTACATTGGTGAGGCACAAGGAGTAGCAATTCTTTATTCCTTTTTTGCTACGGTTCTTTCGTCGTACTCTGGCAGAGACGAGCTTGGAACTTTAGGGCTTATCGCAAATCCAATCGGTCCTAACAACTAAGCAAACAACACCTGCCTGTAGCTTTCTCGTAAAGCGTGGGGATCAGTCTATTGTCGTTACCTACTCGCGCGGTTTATGTCAAGAGAGAAATAGGTTTTAGACGACTCTTACAAATGGCGAATAAATTTTCATTTGCGTTCGGTATCCCCGCACGCTTGTTTATTTTAACACGTTAACACAACCTTATATACCTCATTCTCCGTTTATATTCAACAGTATTCATTGGCGTAACTACGGGGGGCCTGGGGGGGCACGGCCCCTCCAAGATGTTGAGTGCCTACCCCAGAAAGTCCAAAAATAAGAGATTGAAACCTTCTCAATATATTATAAGATAATATATTTGAAAAAAAAAAAATGAAATCCTTTCTCTCAATATATATAATATAATATGTGTGTACTTTTGTTTCGTGGACCGTAAAATTCGGGCACATATCATTCGCGAGTCACCTTGTAGGTACCCATTGTCATTTGGCAGATTGCATGTCTTGCGTCAGCTAACATTTTCCATAAATATTTTCAATATTTATACGTATATAAATTAAGATGATGAATAAGATGATTGTAATATCAAACCGGAAGTACTACCATCTAATAGCTAATCAAAAGATTGAGGTTTGGTGGAAATGATCATACTCGCGATTACTACGCACCCAGCTGAAGCTAACAGAGTTCACCGAAAGGTGTCCGAAGGCATTTTCAAAACCTCTCACGTCATCTATTCAGACATCTCGTCGTCCAGAGTTCAAGGCCCAAGCGAACGACTTTTAGACGTCCGTAGACCGTAAGACATCTTCTGTACATGTCCATGACGTCCCTTATGTTGTACTTTGAGACATTTTACTAAAAAAGTTTACTGTTTTGACCGTAAGTTTAAGGTATATCGCGTTTAGATATATGTATAGACTGCTCGGGAACTGGAATTCTATTTTTATTATACAAATGGAGCTCGTTGAAATTCATAACTTCCACAAGTGGAGTTCCAAACGATATCTTATATCTTCCGAACGATACACTCACACTATCTGAACAATCAATTCGAAAGACTCACGCTTATCTAGGTATAGACTCGTGTTAAAGTAGAAAGGCTATAAGGAATACTTTGAAAAAGTTTATTCCTTACGCCATTTCTCTATTTCAGCGTGAAACGAACGTGTTTTGGGACCTACGTGTTCGAAATCGCCAATAGAATCGCGCTACAGAGCCCTTTTCCCCGTTTTCGGTGCCCGGTTAGAGATATTCCGTTTACTAGCACCGTTCAGCCCAATGTTTTTAGGACGGGTCGAATTGGGTAGGGACCACCTTAAAAGAAATATAAATGTATGGTAGAGAGACTTGATTAGCTTCCCTAACTTGGGACAAATTCGTGTCGTTCGTGTTCTCAGTCACGGGGGAATAAACTTGAGGAAATAAGGAAGTTTTCCTTTTTTTTTTTAATCTCTTACTCCATCTCGCTCTTGGAGATTTACAGACGCTCTAAAATTAACATATAATATGCTGCAGTGATATGGATTCATCTTTGAACTCTGGTTCGTCACCTCCACAGTTCAAAAGTTTCCGAATTCTCCAAACTGATTAAATTGTATGAATATTTAAATGACTCCGAGAATGATTAATGAATTTCCGGTCGTTATTCATTGCTGCGTGACGTGAGAGAGCGACCCACGGCTTTGATCAGTTTTACATAAATCAGAATTGCGCAACGACTTGAGCTTGTCGATCGGTTTTATAACTAAGCTAGTTCGTAAGAACGTTGCGGAGAGAACGATATTCTCACTTTTTCGTATATCGAAAACTTTGAGCACGAAATGAAAAAGATGATAAGCTCCGACTTGAGGCAATTATTATGGAACTTCGGAACGGAGAAAGCGTAAGCTCCATATATTGATTGATTATCGGAATTCGAACTAAGTAAATATGTTATAAATTTGTACTTCTCTTCGTGCAAGCTAATCGAATGATACACAATACATAGTCCCCTCACAATGGTGGGAGCATTTTCATGTAGAGGAAGGTGGGGTAAAACCGGCCACCGAAAAAAAAAAAGTGACCTGATGATATTTTTGAATTAAGGCGAGTAAAACAAAACGGTATACCGAGTGTCATCGCTGAAAACGATAAAAATTTTAGAGGGTGGGGCAAAACCGGTCACCGATAAAAAAAGGCTAAATCGTATTTTCGCGTTAAGACGAGTAAGAAGAAGATGTATTTAACGTATCTCTGCTGGAAACGATAAAATACCGTGAAATGGGGAAAAACCGGCCACCAAAAAAGAAAACTATACGAATAAAAATTCAATGTAACAGAGAATAGAAACATCAATTTAATGAAAGAAAAAATAGAAAAGTTTTAGAGGCTAGATGTGTTCAACGCAAAAGCTATTACTATACCATTCCAAATAAACGAAAAAATGTAATCAAAAGTATAAATATTCATACAGTTTTCCAGAAATGAGAAAATACGACGAAATTAGAGACAGCGTCACACATCTAGTCTCTAAAACTTTTCTATTTTTTCTTTCATTAAATTGATTTTACTATTCTCTGGTACATTGAATTTTTATTCGTATAATTTTCGAGGTTTTTAAAATGATATTGACTCGTGCCAGTAAGGTCTCAAAGTTTCTCATACGTAAAGCACATGCATTTTTTTTTTTTGCATTTTCTTCCTCGATTTTTCTCCATGTAGTACACATACCTGATACTTCCACATAGTTTAGGATTTTTTCGATTAAAACTAGCCGCACAATGCATTTCTGAATTGAGCCTCGTAAAAATGCATATGTTTTACATGGGAAACTTCGAGACCTTACCGGCACGGGTTAATTTCATTTTTAAAACTTTGGTGGTTTTCAAGATGGCATATAACGTCCACCCTTCAATACAGATATAACAATCACGAATAATACATATATTGAGTAATTGAAATTGATTAAACCTGCGGATTGAATCAGATTTCTGCCTACTGCTACAAATGAAAATTAAACGATAAAATAAAATATACCAATAATTAGGTGCAATCATAATTACAGTAATATTTCTATCGGCCTTGCGATGCGAAAATTTGATCGACCTTACTTTTTCACCCATACAAAACTGGATGAATGTTGCCAGCGATGTCTCCACCTACGAAGCATATATATTTACCCATCAACTTGTATGGAACTGTGTATTCTCCAAACTACATTCCTATACAATTAAATTATGTTATCACTCAATCGAGATAGGCTTCTAAAATCACTCAGACCATTGAGGTAAGAATTGCCAAACTATAATCTTAACATAATACGTCATGTAGATCATACGAAAATTGGGTATAATCATTATAATTTATAACTATTATACTATTATCCAGTAACGTACGCTTCTTTTCACATTTTTCTTTATGGTATGGAATCATTTGATGCACACATCGCACTTCGTTACGTTACTTTAATACTGAATTCTTTTCTCTTCAGGATCTAACGATACCACAGCGTGTGGAAGATAATTCTAATTGTATTTGAACAGTTAACTCGACTGCGAGAAGACATTTAAACATTAAATTCGTATCAAATAATTCGGTTCAAAGAACTGGAATATCATAATTGCAATCAATCATTTCGTATAATTGTCGTGCAGCGAATGAAACCTACGGTATATATATATAGATACATATATACACACATACTTGTTAATCGTAATTGGTTCTATATTTGATATACCTAAGCTTTTGTAGGAGTTTTCACATAAGAAAAGTCGAAGGAAGAATATGTTTTATCGCTCACTCTTCATTGGGTTTCATCTCTTACAATTTCGCAGTATATCCTAAATTCTACTAACGATTCAATTGACGCAGTATACATTATTACTGTTTTTACGAATGTTTGTTGTATATGTATATATATATCAAATTTACATGCGCCCAATTATTATTATAATAGTTGATAAAATATTACGTACTGCGATAATATTAATTATGAATATATAATATATATTCAATTTCTGTGTAACCAAGCGGTGTGGAGTTACATAAAATATTTAAAAGGCTTCCGCCAGCCTCACCTGTTGCCGGACAATAATTGTTACACTAGGAGCACATTACGCATATTATA
Organism: Tenthredo scrophulariae; assembly: GCA_963978835.1. NCBI lineage: Eukaryota > Metazoa > Arthropoda > Insecta > Hymenoptera > Tenthredinidae > Tenthredo > Tenthredo scrophulariae. The sequence goes on from OZ022229.1 coordinate 23,715,553, forward strand.
TACATACTTGCGTTGCCGAGAATAGCGCAATACTGAGCGGGATCCTGTTATCCTGTAAACAGGACGAGGCTTTCTCCCACTCCTTTGAAAATTGCGCGCGCATTTGGCCAGGGTATAGGCTGGAGCCAAGTCTGGGCTGCAGGTAGCCCTTTGCTCCGGGGTCCCCTGTCAGCCAGCAGCCTGCATCAATACCGGCATCCTTCAACCCCTCCGATTTACCTAATTCCCTATCAACAATTTAGGCCAAGGTCATATGAATTCCCTGGCGCATCGAATCTTGATAACAATATTTCTATCTTATTTTCATCTGCACATATATATTTTCTAATATGAATATTTATTACTAGATAACTCTTCCATACATTATACGTTCATTTTGAATTTTATCATGTAATAGCTCGCAATAACCGCTACACCATTTTAATGAACAGTGGATGTACAATAGTGCTTATATGTCTAAATTCTTCAATGGCCTTCTACTTCTTTCTAATGACCCCGAATAAGACTTGAAGGGAAAAATAATGTAAAATTTCATTACATTTTTAAGGAACTACAGTGATAACCTTCCCTTAACGGAACCTCTCAATAGCGGACCCCTCTTTATAATGGGCGGTCTAGAAATCCCAGGCAGAAAAGCATTGGCTCATATGGGAAATACACTTCCTAATAACGAATGTTATTAAGGTTATTCCCTACCCCAAGCAGAGATATTCCGTTTGATAGCACCTTCTTCACGCGTCCAGCCCAATATTTTCAGGTCAGGTGGAATTGGGTAGGGATTACCATAATAACGGACACGGACACTTTTAAAGATGCATTTTTCAAAGAAAAAACTTCAAATAGCGGACACGGTTAGAAAATTTCGAATTCGATTACATATTGTTTTCCGAATGATTATTTTGGTTTTTGATTCGCCGCGCACGCTGCAAACACGCTCGTGCCGGTCCTTTGGTGGTTGTTGAGGTGCTTGCCTAGCCAATTCTACCAGACCTGAAAACAATGGGAAAAAAGGTGCTAATAAATGGAATATCTCTGCCTGGGCACCGAAATCAATGAAACAAAATACGTCGCGCAATTCTATGTGCGACTCCGAACACGTACGGCCCAAAAAATGTTTTTTTACGCAAGAATAGAGGAGATATCCATGTAAACCGGTTTTGAAACGGTTTTGAAACATGGTTCGGTTTGGAAACGGTTCGGTGCCTAGGCAGAGACATTCCATTTAATAGCACCTTTTTTCCCAATGTTTTCAGGTCTGGTGGAATTGGGTAGGCAAGCACCTTAATAGCACCTTTTTTCCAAATGTTTTTAGGTCTAGTGGAATTGGGTAGGCAAGCACCTTAATATATTTTATTTTATAACAAAGTTGCTTTTATATCACAAATATCATGTTTCATATGTATTATACATGTTTAAAATAAAGTATGACACATTTATGCAATAAAAAATTAGTCATTATCTGAACAACGGATACTCCCCAATAACGGACAAAATTTCCGGTCCCGAAGGTGTCCGCTATTGGGAAGTTTCACTGTACATAGCATGAGCATCTACCTCGTTCGTACGACCGACGTATAAGTAATCAACAGGTAATTGGCACGAGCGTCTCGCCTGTCTTGACTGAAAAGTTGATTATAATTTATTTCGATTTCAAAAAGTATATCAGGACCAATAGATCCTAACTTATTTGATTGGTATATGTATACTACTACTTTTCAGTTTTAGATTGTAGACTGTAGCCAGTGGATGACATCTTATTTGCATAGAAAGAACAGCTGAATTAATGTTGCACGTTTTGATCGCACAATTGCATAGAGTGAAAATAAGGGAAGGTGGGGCAAAATGGACCACTGAAAAAAATGATTGATTAAAAAACTTGAGTATGAATATGAACTTTTTTGCCCCGCTGGTCCATTTAATCCCACCCTCCCCTATAATCCGATAAACTGCAGTTAAAGATTACGATTTAATTATCTTAGTATATTCAGAAGCAGCGAGCCATTTTTCATGCTTTGAGCGTATGAGCGCGAAGTACTCTCAAGATTCAGGACTGGAAAGCAGTGTATTACTAGGATCCGAAAATACGACCACAGAGAGCCTGAAAACTCGGGGTACTATACACACAGTTGTATTTGATACATATATATATACAGAGCGGTTCTCTGGAAAGTAACGCGCCTTCACGGTGGGCAAACGGAAAACGCCTGCATTGAGCAGATTAAACATCGGCGATTGGTTTTCATTTATTACGTGGAAATAAAACCCAATCGTCGATGTTTGAGCTGCTCAATGGAGGCGTTTCCCGTTTGCCTACCTTCTAGGCGCGTTACTTTTCACAGAATCGCTCTGTATATCTATAATACTACGCGCAAAGCGGAGGCTGTATGGCTCAAATCTATTCTTATATTCTCACAGAGGCAGGTGTAAAACTTACGCAATAACTTCATATACTGCCTCTAAATGGTTTGGCGGTTCACCTTTGCCTTACTACCCAGGTGAAAAATAATTGGATATAAGTACACGGTCCTTAACTGTTATTTATATCATTATACAGTACAATCACTGATATATAATTGTAAGAGAAAGCATTATTCAAGTAAGAAACTATACAGTTCAACATTCATGTATAAAATTGTTAGCTACTCAGTAAAGTTTATCATGTATATAAAACGATTTGGATAGTATTTTTTTTTTTTTTTAATCTCCAATTCCATAATCGGATTAAAAAGAAATTGATGTACGTCAAAATTATGGTTACGAAATCGATATAGTTTGATTGTTCTTAGAATTATTTAGTTGAGCAGCTATAATATTTTACCAGTCACCCGAAACGGAATGAAAAATTTAATTAAAAACTTTCAATCCCAATGATTCACGAGATGAAAATACGACAAATAATCGTATCCGTTCAGTTCCGATGTATGGTATAGCAATATTTCAGGGGAAGATAAATCTATTATTAGATTACGGGTTACTCGTTACATTTGAATGAATGAAAAATTGGTAATGACAGGCGCATTAATAAGGATGTTACAAAAATTTGACAGAATCATGTATTTCTATCTCTCTGGGAAATTGTACATCGAATGTGGATCCATTCACAGCTTTGACCTGCATTCATAGCCTCTATTCGCTATGTGTATTTGGCTGGAGGGGATAGATGAAACTATGACAGCGCCCATGGTGCCGGTAAATAGCGTTTGAAGGGGACAAATTCGGCATATGTATTGGCTAGTTTCGCATTGCGTATACGCGTCACGAAATTGTACCCAATCAGACCAAATCCCGCTGCCCTAGTTTTTGCCATTTTTCGTCACTTGTGGCACTATATGTCAACAGGCATATAGCGAATAATAAGTTTAAAATTATAGTCCGAAAGTGAGATACAGTAGATTCGTTCGTTTTACACAAATTGGGCTGCACTGGACTGCACTGAACCAATCACCTTGAAGCTTACAATTAGACTAGTATTCAGCAATCGAAAACTCCCAGTGCAGTCCAGTGCGGCCCGATTTGTGTAAAACGAACGAATGTATTAAACAGTGAGCCAATGATCACTGGCTGACATTTGGGCGCGTTCCGATATTAGCTTGAAGCGCTACCAGTAATCTTGTGTCTCTGTCACACTTCTTGATTTGCCCCAAGCTCCGTCTCTCTCCTTCTAGATTTTTAGCGCTCCAAGCGAATATCGCGGAACACGGTCATAGACATGTGTCAGATAGTGCGAGTTTGATGTACCAAGGCTGTATATTTGTTTTTGCGAAAGAGCCTTGCGTTAAACCTGTATACCTAGCGGCGAGCGAGCATGCATATTGCCGATATAAGTGACCATTTTTCATTCAAATCTATTAGGGCTGCACTTCCCACACTTTCGTAATAAGTGCAGCCCCTGGACCCTGAGAGCTTTCCAATTACTTCAATTCTGAGGCACAGTGCGACACAAAGCTGTGTTATTGGTCACTTCTTTTAGATCGCACCAATAACATAGCTTTGTGTCGCACTGTGCCTGAGAATTGAAGGTAATTGAAAAGCTCCCCTTAGTTCTAGAAACTTATCGCGTCGTTTCGCGGGTGGTGTACGCCGTTTGCACCAATCGAAGAGCAGCGTTAAACGGAAAGTCGGCTAATATGTCTGTGATACAGTTGGATACGTAGCATCGCTGAGAGAGTTGCCATCTGTAAGAATTTGTTCGGATTGCGAATGTTCGACAATGTATTCCAACTTCCACGTAAAGAGAACTCGAAAGCATAGAGAATATAAATCTTGAATGGCTGGTCCGAAGCGAATCATTTTTCAATCGTCCTCTATTATCCTGGTTACCAGTTATTACAGATTAAAATTGCATTTCAAATTGATTATTATAATTGGTCATATGCTTGCAGAATATTGTAATTATAATATTTTCCAATTGCGTTCTGTACGAAACGTTCGCGAGCATAGGCTGCATTCGGATACCGAAACATCATTTCTTTTAGAACTTTAAAATCCATAGTTCAAATTTATGGCGCTTTATCAGCGGCAGAGTTCGTTGCGACTCGCGATGGCGTTTCCTCTCTATGAAGGCCCGCATTATTTTCATGAGAACTCTACCGTTTCGAGCCGATTCCTGTTTTGGGTTGAAATATAATTCGGGTCGGAATAGAAAACGATTTGAACCTTTCGACTATGGTCCCGTGACAAGAAACAGAAGAGATAACACAATGTCCAATCCCCTTCCTTGCAATTAGTTAGACAACAACACGTTAGCGCGAAAAACCGAGAATTGGACAAAATAATAACGTGGTCGTATTGCTGACTGCGAGATTGTCGGTATGGTTATAGTTGCTATAGTTTATGTCTTAACAAATTGCGAGTTTTAGAACGTCTCAAGAAATTACTTGACGCTGGAATTAAACCCTGTACTGGATTGAAAAAAGCATACGATATCTTCTTAGAATAATAATTTATTTTATTCATAAACACATCGCCGATATTAATTCACCATGTCTGATTGGGATACCGTGCCAATTACTCTCCGAAAACGCGCCCCGAAAGCAGCTGCGATGAAATCAGAACAGGTAAACCATTGTACGACGATCACAAGGCTCCGCTCTTAATTACTAATTTTTCGGAGCGATCGTTTTCATTCCAGGCAGTAAACGCAGCTAGACGTCAAGGTGTTGCTGTTGACACACAGTCTAAGTGTAAGTCCTATCACATTCCGCTACATCTGTCAGCTCATAATATCCCTCAAAGCAGATGATAATAAAAATGAGTACCTCGCAATACCTTATTTATTCGAATCATAACCAATCACACAATTATTGACGTGAACTTACATTTTCCGCATAATTCATATCCGTCTTTTGACATTTATTCTATCTCATTGATAATACTTACGAAATATATATGCTGATCAATTGTGCTCTGTGAGGCATCTATCTTTGTGGCACATGCTCGTGAAAAATGGATGTGTAGGTATGTTTTCTTAAGGCCAAGAAGAAAAGAGAATGTTTGCTGTTACAATTTGCCTCTAAGGCATTGATAATTTGTTGATAATGAGCTTTTTGCTCATTGCAGGTGACGTGGCAGGAACATCAAAATTAGAGAAATTTGACATGGTATTACGTTTTTCCTAAGTCTGCAGGACAGAAAGATTTAGAGACTAATATCTATTAGGTGGACAAGAAGAACTACGGGAAAACGGTCATTTTCAAATCCTGCGTTAAACCTGAACACTCGAAGCAGTTCTAGCCATCTTATTTTTGTTAACGAGTTAAAGAATGAGAGAATGACGCAATCTCTGGTATATGGATTCACATTCATACGCTGCCTGAATGTATTATGTAATTGGAGCGAGTATCTGGCAACTCATTATTTAGCTGGTCCAAACTGTGCAGCGATCAGGGATTTATTCACTCGTAATATGCCAAATGAGAGCTTGATTTATCTGGCTTATAAGAAAATAAAAATGATTGTCACAAGCATTTAATGCGTTCAGTTCTCAGTCACCTTTTGAAACTGACCGGTGTTGTCTAGGCCATCCTTTATATTGCAAGCCGCGGCACGTATTGAGTATTTAATTCATTCACAGGGGGTGGTGGTGCCAATAAGCAACATGTGACCACCAAAAATACTGCCAAACTGGATCGCGAGACTGAAGAACTCAAACATGATAAAGTTCCACTCGATCTTGGCAAGCTTATTCAGCAAGGACGGCAAGCAAAAGGAATGTCTCAGAAAGATCTTGCAACAGTAAGCTGCTTTGACTACATTCTTAGATGAGTGGGAAAAAAAGAAATAAAAAAAAAAAAAGAACCGCCAGAAAGGCAGCTCGCAAAGTCTAATGATACAATAGAGCGTTCTCGCAACATTAAAACATCTAATTTTGATCATAATTAGGAATGGTAAGGACAAGATGTGCAGTAATTCGAATAATATGATGTTTCTCTAGAAAGTGAATGAAAAGCCGCAAGTAATCAACGATTACGAAGCGGGAAGAGGAATACCGAATCAACTGGTAATCGGGAAAATAGAGCGAGTGCTGGGTACCAAGCTACGCGGAAAAGATCGTGGCCAGCAACTGCTGCCCCCCGGGACAAAGAATTAAATCTCGGGGGAACAAATTCTCTATTTTCTAGCATTAAGCAATTTTTCATCCACTTAATATTAGTATGTATATATGATCCGCGTATAACTTCTTTTTATTAAGAGTCTTTCAGTGCTAATCGCTCACTTCGATTGAACTCGAAAAAATTTCAAAACATTCTGCCAACGTCGAAATCATTCACTTCACTATCAAGTGCAACACTTGTATCCCATCAATGCACTTTCTGTATAGGTATTTAATATTTTTCAACATTGCAGTGGAAACTCTGAAATGAATTTAAATATATGCAGTACCATGCAGACGTGCCAAATGGATAAAAGTTTCAATACCATACTAGATTTATTTGGAATTGTTGTTACAGAGGCCTGGAAACTCTGACTAAATATTTCAAATGTACGATCATGGTTTTTGACTACAATTTCTCTATTCTTGGTTGATTGAAGCATGACAAATTACAAATAAAAACTATAGACAGATATACAATAACTGGCTTTTTCAACGCTCGAAATATATTGATAGTTTTTTATATGCTGTTAACATTAAGTTCAATGAATTACTCGTGACTGAGTCTATTTATTATTTATTAATTTGTGAATGAAAGTACTTGACGATGTCAACTGTTAAGTCATGGTTTCAAAACCTTGATGAATACCGGTAAAAACGTATAACTAATAGTAAGTGGATGGGAAGAATAATACTTTATACATGATTGTTTTCCCTAAGAAAAAAAAAAAAAAAAAAAAGAAGAAAGAATAAGAAAAGAGTTTTGCACCAACGGTTATTCTGTAGAATGTGATTATATTCCCTTATCCTCGGTTATTTTGATATGGTGTATTATAAACTAGGCTACGTCTTTCCGTTGTATGAAATAATAAAAGCGAAATATTTTAAATGAATGAAATGAAAAATCAGAATTGTAATAAGTGTTATCGAATAAATTCAAGCATAATATACATAGATTGCTGTAGATTTCTGCAATGGCACATGTTATAACTCGTAATAGTTGATCGTAAATAAAGCTTATCTTATAATTGGTTTTCTATTTCACAAAAACCCACACAACCATGGTAACATTGCAGGATTGACAATATCAGTTCTGAAACACGCATTCGTAGAAAGGTTTATCTTTATTTATTAATAAGCGGACTCGTGATTAACAAGGTTTTCATTACAAGGATAGATTACATTCTTTGACCTAACCTCGCAGGCTTTTCAGAAACAATTATCTGCTCTGATTCCTGTAAGATGAAAAAATTAGAATTTTACGTTTTACGGGAGAAGATAAAAGGCTCGCTTTATTACAAGGTGCGAATAAGGTACAGCGTAAAAAAATTCACAGTATCGAAGTTACCATATTTTATTGGAGAACATATCGTTATTACGAAATCAGTAAAATTATCAAATCAATCCTTTCTTAGTCCAAACTTGTCTGTCTTGATACCGTCCTTTGTGATAATATTTATGAAAATACCATCACCAGTATAAATGTCTCTTTCAGCCGCAGATATAAATACATCCTTCAGAATAGCCAGAGCTCGATCTTGCGGAAGAGGAATATGAGCTACACCTTCCTGGTTCTGGTAACCAATCTAAAATCAATAGAAATATATCAAATTGTGATCCCTTCAATTTACGCAATTCAGGTTCAAGTTCTCGCTTATTTACAGGGAAGACCTTACCTGGTTATCCAATAACGGCTGCAGAAGAGCGCCAGCAGAGCCACCAGCTCTGAAATTTGATCTTTCACAATGTCCGATTGGATCGTAGCTGTACACACAGCCTTTACCGTTCTCATCCAATCCAGCAAGAATGTTGCTTACATAATAGGGAAAAAATCTTTTGTAGTAAAGCATTGTCGACAACATTTGCGCCGTAGCAGGTGTGGTGAGTTCTTTGTGATGTTCGTGCTTGTACATCTGAAATTGACATCAATTGTGATTAACGGGAACACAATATGTGTAGATCAAGCTGAAAATTTTTACAAAACTACGTTTGCCTTGGCTAATCAAACGTCAATTCACCTGCATACGAGCTTGTAGAATTCTTGTGAGGGTCAGGGTGTCGCACCAGCATCCCGAACACCCCAAAACAGTAGTGTTTGAAAGTGGAAACAGCTTCTGCTGCTCACGCGTAAAAATTGAGAAACCAGTACTCAGTCGTAAATCGGCTGCAATAATCGCGTAGTCTTCGCCAGCTATTGCCATCACGCTCCTATCATGAGAAGGAAACAAAATTGGCAAATATGCACTCCAGTGAATGATCAAATCGTGCATCTTTTTTTCTTTAACCGGGAGAAACGGTTTGAAAAGAAATTTGCTGAATGGATGGTTAAAATTGATCATATTTTGAAATTAGGTATGCCATAATAATTTATTCATTCAATATGAGGAAATGTTTTTTGTTAGAAGAATATCGAAAATAAAATGTGTTCTTAAATCATTTGGACGCAGTGTCGTTGAATGGCGAGAATGACGAAGATGTTATTATAGGTTATTTTGATTCTTACCCTCCGTTATCGGCGTATGGACTGAAGTGGACTTTCTTAGCACCCTGAACTTCATAATCGGGAAAAGAGCCGGCTGAATACCCGCCGAGAAGAGCCATATTTAACGAATCAGTAATGTAGAATAGTTATGAGAGATCACTACAATTCAGATCGGATGACAACACACTTTTCAAACGGGTGTACTTCACCAAAAACCATAGGATTGATATTGAACTATTGAAGAGCGTAGCGGTATGAAAACGTGATTCTCTACAACCGCAGGATAAGTTACAGAAGACGGCATAGTCGAAGCGTGAATTCATGAACGATCCATATTTTCAATGATGAGGCGTATCTCCATGTGCGTATTCTTCTGACGTGTCCCGACGTGATTAGCAGCGTCCACTAGATCACACCGCCTCACTTCCGCGGCAGAATTCAGGTCCAGCCGAAGTTTTTTTTCAATGCATTTTTTTCAGAGATAAAATAGTAGGATATTCTTTGATTTTGTATTATTAGAATAGGATGTGAAATAGGATATATTGTGTTATTTGAGTATTTTGTGTTATAAGAATATACCTGTGTACACTTGATACTGACTCTATTCACAATAAAAATCAATTGCATAGTATAGCCAAAATATTGTTTTACTAATTTATTCTAGCTATATTTATTCATCGCCCAACAGCTTACAATCCAGACGTGTTTGAAATTTGCGGCATAGGTGGTTCGCCAGAGGGTGGGGGGCTACTGGTTCACCTCCCATCTGACAGAGGCGCTGAATACCATATACGGAAAAATACATTACGGCCTTACGACAGCGTTCTCTCTATTCTATCCTCTCTGGTTTTGCGTTGATTGCATATCAGACTTAAATATGTTGGAACACAGCATGTGAAACGCCATAAAATATTTCACGGAAAATAACCCTCGGCGAGAACTGAGATTGTAACCACGTCGAGAAGAGACGTAGTGTCATAAAGAATTTCTAAAAAATTGTTTGTACATATGTGCATCTACAAATACATACTATACCTATACCTGATAATTTTCTTATTAAATTGAATAATTTGCGGGTTGAAGGACACTTTATAAACCATAGTGAATGTAGGAAAGAAAATTCGAGGTAAGATTCACCTTCATTCATTCAAAACTTCTCCAATCTCAAACTTCTGAAATCTCCTATCCGCCGGCGCCGGATAAGAATTTGGCCACTCGTTGATGAAATTTCTTTAATTAAATCCATTATCGGCCCAATTTCTTACGGTCAACGCTAATTACGTCACATCATTATAACCTGACAGAGATTGTTAGCCAATAATACACACATGTTAGTAGCAGCTATTATTAATTTATAGAGGGACTCGCCTCTGTGTAACTCGGTGAGAATCCTCCTCATCGGATGATTCCCAAATCAATAGATTTATCAATAAAAAAAAAAACCAACCTCCGTAGATGGCGGACCCCCTGAAATACTATGGAAAAAATCGTAGTATTGTACGCAGAATTGGTTCTTTCCTACCGCTGAAACCACTTCCAAAAATTTATGTCAGCGTGACGGCTTTGCATTCAATGAGTAATTCTATGATCAGCAGCGAAGGAAACTGCGATGTCATTGATTCAAATGGATTTGGATTAGCCAGGTAACATTTGACTCTGTAAAACCGTTCATTAACAATGATTGGCTCTTCATTATAAGTTGCACTTAAAACCAAGAAAATTTTAAGCTCGTAGAAATAGATTGGGTATTTATTGAGTGAAAAAAAAAAACAATGGAACAAATTTTTAGCGGCCGATTGTCTGGAAGTAAACCAGACTTGTTGGAAACTATCAGCTTTGGTTCTGAAGTACGATTGCTCGCCTTAGAACAGGAGCTAAAAGAAATGAGAGAAAAAATTGCAACAATTGTCCAACAGATACAACATACAGACCGTAAGATAATTTTATCATTGTTATATTACCATTGATTCGTGTATCAGTAGTAAAGGTGTTTATTCGTTTGAGGAATTTCATACAGCTCCTAGCGATATGTCCAATCAAGATACGTACGCGAATGATCCACCCCGTCCTCCACCGCCACCGCCACCACTTCCACCTCCGAGTACGCCACATATAGCAAGAAGAGCCAGTTTGCAAGATCACACAGCAAATGAATGGCCAAAGCCACCATTGCATAGCCAAAAATCAATGGGAGATATTCTGAAAGATATGGATAAGGTGAAACTAAAGCCTGTTGCAAGGTAAATACCGCCTCCAAGCCTTTGAATCAAGCTTTTTTCCAAAATTGATTAAATCATGTAATACATTGGCAGGGCCAGTGATGTTTGTCTATTTTCACCTTATCTTTGAACTGGAATGAGCATATTACGGGTATATAATACCAGTTCAAACTGGGTTTGAATCAAAATCAATACTTGTGAGACTGAGAGTAAACTTTGAAGAAGCATTCCTTCTTTTTTCAAGAATCTTACTTTTCGATGACGTTTGGGCTGTAGATAAGACAGTGAGCTTTGTCTCTTTGTTGCAAGAAACTATTTACATTTTCTTATGCTGTTGAAAAAATTGAGCGAATTTCTAGTGTGACTGTGACTCCTCATTTCTATGCGAAATTCTGGCTAGGCTACCGAGGACCAGCTACTATAATTTTCCAATTATTTCAGATCACCAGGAGGAAGGCCATTGAGATCGAAACGTGAAAGTACTCCAAACAATGATCTACAAGAAATATTGCGAAAACGGTACAGTGTTATACAAGCAGATTCACCGAACAGCAGAAATACGTCTATATCTGTTCATGACGACTCATTCACGCATTAGATACCCACGAAAATGAAATACTCAAATTCCTCCGACAAGAATTATTATTTCTGTTTCTTCATATATCCATTGGAGCTTTGTATTGTTGAATTTTTGTTTGTAACTATAGCGTTTGCCTATCTTCAAAATCAAATATATTATGTATTGCAGCATCCCTTCATCTACCGCAGAGGGTACTAATTGAAATTCCTGCTGTCTTTTTTTTCTGTCATGTGTATAATTATTTCATCATTTTTGTCTGTTCACCTGAAGTTAGTGTTTTTCCTGCACTGCATTCTTAATTAGATAACGATGAAAAAGTTCAAGCCGCTCCGTCTAGTTGATAACGAAATTATAGCTAGAGTGGTATTGTAATCTCATGGTTTTCAGGTAGATGTAAATTGCGTTCATACCTATATCCTATACTTGATTTATGGTGGAACACATTGGTGAGGTTGAAATGAGTGATAAAATAGGAGACTTTACTCATTTAACTAGTTTTCAAGTAATGAGGCATTTACCTGTAGCAGACAAATACTGGTAAAATTTAATACCTAAATTAGTATAAAAATTGAAGATGTGTGAATTAAACGCAATCTTTACGTGCGATTTAACTTTAATTTTAGATACATTTTGAAAAACCGCTACAAGTCATAAATTGATTAGTCATGGATTCGTGCTCATGCCTGATAATTTCGGGAAACCTTTACCCCCTTTGATTAGTGAAATAATTCTCGTCTCCGTTATCCGTGCCACGAGATATAGATTAAACTATGCGATTTATAGAAAATTGATTACTTCAAATTCGTTGGAATAATTTTGTACTACGATTTGTCTCCACTTTTTAGTGTTTTATGGATAATCAAATTTTCGGCAGTTATACTTGAAAATTAATTGAAATCTCGTGGCAGGGCGAGACGTAATGTAATTTATTAATTAGTTCTTTTTTTGTTTCTTGGATGTGTACTTGTTAATAGTGTTGTTCCTGACTAAACAATCCTAAATAATGCGCACGATGCAGTTGCCCCTGCATTACATAATGATAGTAAATTATATCAATTGAATGAATGGAACAAGGATAGTAATGCCCACTCTTGAGTTTTCATTGTTTTTGAAATGTATTTAAATTATCAAGTAAAAGAATGATAATTTATAGACAAAATATGGTGCAATTTTAAATCTACACCCTTATGGAAGGATGTGGTTATCGCCCTAGGTTTTCGAGACTGAATACTATCATCGAATGTGAATGTGGAAGCGTGTTTTATACCCCAGGCTTTTACCAACGATGCGAAAATAAAAGTTATTGTTACATAAACTTCAACCGTTTATCCATTTTTATTACCTAGTACATCCCCATTCATGCTACGATATTTCAATGTAAGATATATTGCGTAATCGCCATGAAATTGAATGAAGGTATTCGATGTTGCAAATATTCAACAGCAATTTACGGATACAATCACACGTAGCTGGTCTTCTTTAAAAAATTTATCATTGGCGATGAATCTTCCGGTATGCGCATAGGGTCACCAAATGAATACAAATTTCACGTAGAAAATATGCGAAGCTACGGTGCAGAAGTGGAGATCAACGCTGTTGGAACAATAAATTTACAAGCTATGAATATTGGTATATCGATGCGATGCGGAGACCCGTTTCACCTAAGAAAATGAAGCAAAAAAATAATGAAAAATATATCCTTCCACAGGAAAAATATTCCACAGCTCGATTATTTGTGAGCTTATGAGTGACCAAGTCAGGTCCTTTGGGTGAAAGGACCTGGACTACGAAAACGACGAAGTCGAGGATCTGGACTCCGAGAAATACGAAGCCGAGGACCTGGACTACGAGAACGGATGCGTATGCCGTACGCAGACATCTCCAGGAGACGACGCCCTCATACTCATCCAGAAATCGGACTGAAAGTTCGGACGATAAGAATCGATCCGACGCGAGCACTGCTCGACTTACACTCTTGAACCGGCCCGAACTTGGTCAGGGCTAAGCCCTCTGATTGGTCGGCTAAGATCTTCTGTAGCTCCTAAACTATTAGACCCTGGGAGTTTTGGTAAAGGAACTTTATAAACTATATTAAACAACATTATTGGTCCGATTTCAAAGCTTTCATCGTGGGTTATGAAACGTATGGAGTGTCAATTCATACTTCGGCTGATTATGAACGACACATGGGTGATAATGGAATATATATGCGAGTGATGTAGAGTTCAGCCGCGGCTGTTGAAAATAGAAAACAGAAAATAGAAAATTCTCGCTTATCTACAGTACTCATTATTTGAAGTGGGGCAAGGAATTTTTCGCGGATTTTGGCGAAAATTGGACCGATTTCAGAAAATGAAAAAAACCACATTCTAGGAAATGCAATAATCTTTCGAATGAGACTAGTTTTATCCCGATCGATTGAGAATTGGCCAATTGCCAGAGGACTTCGTAAATTGATGATACTCGGGGTTTCGCGAACACCCCGTTAAATGATAGAGGATGTTATCGTACCCCTTGGTACCTCATACCAATTGAAAGGGTATCCCTTGACGTGCAAAAAACATCCACTATGTGTCGCAGTCGGATAACTCGTTGGGGAGTTATGCGTCTAGGAAGTTAGAATCGTTTATCGGCGATAACTCTGGAACGCTTCACTCGATTCCACTGAACTTTGTTGTGGAGTCGTATTTTTTTACGCCCTCAGACCTCACTTCAGTGATATTCCGATGATTGCCTTCGCAGACGAGATCCAGGTACTTCTTGAGCGTGAGGTTTCGTTTATCGACATTTTTCGCATTGAGGACTTTGAATTAAGGGCTAAAAGTTAATGATTGTTGAAGGGGAAGTTTCAACGGTTAAAATGCGTGGTCATTCAATATCAGAATTCACACATCGACAGAAAATTCAATTGCAGATAGCAATTGCATTGTAGTTTGAGGGATCGGAATCGTGCGCTTTGTGGCTTCCGGCGGTTCCGGTATGGTCATTCACTTGATAATTTAGGATATCCACAATCCAATGTATGTTACAGAGGGAGGCGCGAAGTGCGCAGGGGCGAGCCCCAAGGATTAAAAAAAAAAAAATGTCACTGTTTTATTTTTTTGACTCAAATAACTCAAAAGCTACGGCACTAGATCAAATTCAAAATCTAATCAGTTCTAAGATATATAAAAAATCGCATCGATTGATCTAACGAAAATTAAAATCCGTTCACTCGATCTTGAGATATCGTGTGACAAAAAATTGTTGAACCTCAAAACATGGAGCCCTAGTGTGGCATGAAAACTCAATTTCTCGTTTTCGGGGTGCTTACAATGATTTCTCTCAATGAGCATATCATCGACAGCGCTGGCCTTAGAGTTTTACGCACCCCAGGCAAGTAAACGGGTAGCCAGCCCCCCCCCACCCGATAGAGTAAAGCAGGATTTAAAATGCGTGTATGAACTGAAAATGCCCGAAAATGTATTGAAAACGGCTAAAAAAAAAATATTAATCTGAATATTTTCTGTTCTTCCGCGTTTGAGAATTACCATTTTTCTCTCAACGGACTACATCGTACTTCAACGATACCGACATCCCTGCGTGCTGCAAACACTATAGTCAGAAAAAATGGGCGGGATTCTGTTTGCCACTGAGTCTCGACTTTGAATGTAAGATGTCGCCAGCAATTTAGTTGAAGACAAGGACTAGTCGAGCGGGAATAACACACCGACTGGAAAGTTTCCCGTAGCAATGTACCCGCTACATAATAACAGTCGTGGAATAAATATCGCGTGGTATAGTTTACCGCAGAGTGAATAATGAACGATGCCATTATTTTAACCTTCTCTAAGCGAAAGTAAATCTGGCTAATTAATTCCCGGCTTGTATCTGCAGGCTAATCAAATACGTGAGATCATTATTTCATTGGAATTTTAGCCTCTGGTCCAGCGAACGGATGAGAAAAAAAATAAAAAATAAAACAATTCGGGCCAAGGTGACTTCAAATTAAATTCACCGGCCGCGGCCGTCGTTTGGAGTTCAAGATTATGCGAATCTCCGTATATACCATACTACATTTTACCCTCTTCGTTAACATTACCACTCAGCGTGGAGTCTTATTTACTATACCATTTCACTCTATAGATAGGTATAGTTCAGCTTGGAGTTCGCACAAGCACACAACAGGCAACAGCTGCATCCTGTGTCTCACGTCCATTGTCAGCGTGGTTCGTTCTACTCGTGCAGTTAAGTTTCGGAAACAAGAATCTCGAGTTCACGATTTCCTTCACTTCGTAACCGGTTACATTCCTGGGAGTGATACGCCCATATTAATTTAATAAGCATAACAAAACAGTGACGATCTTTGTCCCATGGTTCTGTGTAGTATATGGTACAGTGACAGTGACCGATCCCAGAGATCTTTGACAACAACCCCACAGCGTGGAGACGGATTTTACATGTTTTTCAACCTATTATACGTGAGTTTTAGCCAGTTAATAATTAAACTTAAGTAGTTTATTTAAATACTCTGTATGATTCAAGAAGATGATCAGTGAGATTAATACACGTAGGACTGAGAGAGACAAAGCCGAAACAATTACCTATCATATGAAAAATAATGATTCAGATAAATTCATTACGTATTATAATGAAGTTTTAATCAAGTTTATGCTTTATAAACACGTGAAATTCATTATGATTAGGTGATGTACCAAGTTTAATGTTAGAGCACCTATACACGCGCAGTGATGTGTATGTTTACATACATATAGATAGATGCGCACCGTGAGTGTTTCTCTCTCTCTCTCTCTCTCTCTCTCTTTCCTTCTCTCCTTCTCTCCTTCTCTCCTTCTCTATTCTAAGGTATGGATAACCGGACTTTTACCTACGATCTTCGGCCTAAATCTAACCCACATATAGCAGTGTGAATTCTTTCAAGCCTATAGCGTGAGGAGATGTATAATAACGCGCCATGTGAACACAGCGAATTGTTCCTTAATAACGTAATTACCTGTCGAAAGAATTTATTCAGATAATTAATAATACCCAACAAGTAATCTAACTTCATAATATATTACGTATTCACACTAAATGGTAGAACGCGAATCATTTGATAGATCTCATCATCTTCATGTAAAATTTTTAAATTTAGGTCTTCCCAAAGGCACAATTGTATAGTGTACCAGTTCCTTGTGTGTGTCGTTATCGTTGAACACAACTATAATACTAACACGCCAACATACACTAATTAGGTTTTCCTCGACTATCCAATTATACGCATAATGATAGTTATACACTGGAGGATAAAATCCATAAGTTTAATGCGCCAATATATGTTATGTAATGAAGAAAAAATAATTACTATCTCGAACAACGTACGTTTATCAAATATTAATTGTATTCAACATCACCTCACCTATACTATAAGGTAACGGGCCCATATCTCGGACATCTAAGCGTAATTTCAATTGGCTTAGCTGATTTCATAGAAAATATTGAGATTTCTATGTTTTTTTTCGGAATTAGGAGGAAGTTAATGGAAGAGATTATTTAATCGACCAAAAATCGGTTTGTAGCCTCTATTTTCGCACGAAACGAACGTGTTTTTGGACCTATGTGTTCGGAATTGAATTTGAATTTGCGCAGCGTTAGCCTTTTTTGCGTTTTCGAGGCCTGGGCTCGGATAATAATCGAAATGTGTCTCTTTCCCACGAAAGGAGGTGGGTGACTAGGGATTGCCCTTAAGGGGAAGGTTCATAGTGCACTTTCTAGCTATGGGAAATACTGATCCTACAGGGTCATTGATTTTTTTTGGGCTTCATTTGCGACCGCGAATGATCCTCTATGACGACCAAAAATTAAAAAAAATCTATGACCATTTCACAAATTCTATCTTTCGAGTGAATGAAAATATCATCAAACGAATGCGTAATTTTTTAGAAAGTCAGTTTTCAGGGTTTTCAGGTATGCGAAAAAATCGGGAGCCCTGGGAAACAATCACCGGCCAAGGCGTTTTTACCTTTTTGTGAAAAATTACGTTTTTGACGGTAAAAAAATCTTTTTCGTGGTCGCACCAAGTCGTGGCGTCCGACCGATACCGAGATTGAAAAGTGATTATTTTCCTTTAAGATCGTATAAAAACAGATTTTTTTTTCACAATCAGTATATTGAATGATATATTTTGTGATTTCAATAGTTGAAAAAATATTCCTTTATTTGAAGTTGGTTATCTCCTTGCAAAATATGTAAATGTCCTGGTATCGGGACGTGTCCGGTATATGGGTCCGTTACCTTACATGCGGATTTAATTTTATGAAATTCTCTTTCTATCTGAATATAAAATATGTAAATATTTTATTTAGTTTTCATCGCTTTGAGGATGGAATTACCACGTCTTCCTCTCGACATCGCCGTACCTCCCGTTGTATTATCGCGTCGTGGAGGCGTCACGATATCGCAACAAATTCTGCGGACGTTCCTTGCGGTAAGTTCATTATCATTATTAGTACTCTTATTATCATTATGATTATTGTTCAGTATTGTTCTCGTTTGATAAGACAAACGGTTTAAAAAACATTCCAGAATAAAATGAAGGAAAATGCTTTGAAACTATATTTCAATCAACCCCAAAGAGCACCCGTGGTGCAAAAACCTTTCGCCAAGTACAATTATGTGGTCACTACCCCCAAAAAAAAAAAAAATCCACCAACAAAAATTCCTCCTTAACGAAAGTGGTACTATAAAAATGTCTACTTACAAAAGGATTGAAATCAGATACAATTGCCAAGTACGTGACTTCTGTATAATAAAAGTTGACAACAGAAGAACAGAAAATCGAATAGTCTTGTACTCGTTCACTCGCTACGCTCGCTCACTCGATTGGCTTTTGATAGTTACAAGAAAAAAATCAGAAAAAAATTTAGTACGTGGTACTTGCGGGCCAGGTATGAGTAAGTGAAAGAGTATTCACTTAGGTCTATGTATCATTTGTTCGATGCATATTGCTATAATGGCCCGCCAAGTACCACTTCCTAATTTTTTTTCTGATTTTTTTCTTGTAATTATCAAAAGCCAATCGAGTGAGCGAGCGTAGCGAGTGAACGAGTACAAGACTATTCGATTTTCTGTTTTTCTGTTGTCAACTAACATCATGAAATTTAGCGGCAATGGCCGCTCCCAGCCGTTGACAATCGCGAAAATTACCACAAAATCGTATAGATTACAACTGGCCCCTTCATCGTCGTCGAAAACAAAGATGTTTTGGAATGGTTGTGTTCGGAATTCCATAGAGAATCGGGCCACAGAGGCCGATTTTGCATTTTTGATGCGTAGGCTGTGATCTAAGTCGAAAAAAATGGCACCCCCACACTTTTTGATCAAGAAAACAAAAAAAAATCCCGATTCATCCGGTAAAACATACCAGTTCGAACTCATTACTCGTCAAACATCGGCTGCCGAAAGGACAAGTCGATTGATAGCTCTGTTTCGGAGATATTCTAGGCCAAGCAATAAAGCAGAAAATGGGTGATTCTGTGACAAAAATACCAACAGGATGCCAATGGTGCCATCACACGGAAGACAGTCCGTAGTTATATTCTGTTGTGTTTTCGACTAGCAACTATCATTGCAAACTTTGTTATAAACATTTAAAATCAAAAAATCGATTTTTTTTTCGTTTTTGCCTATAAAATCTAAACTACTGAAGCAATCTTGATGCTTCCGGGAGATAAATTGTAGAGAATCAGAATGCAAAGAAAATGAGCTATAGAACAATTAGATCGGGTCATTAGTGACGGAGAAAAATCGGAAGACCGGAAAAATCAGCCTTTTTTCAAAAAATCATAACACCGCCATTTTTTGGGTCGTAGCACAGGCCCCTCCGCGGAGTAGAAGCGATTTATATGTACTTTGTGTGTGCAAAAAACAGGCGCTCTAAGTTCATTAATTTTTGCACAATTGCAATTTGAATTTGAATTTTCACTATCTTGCAGCGTGCCTGGATGCTCTTGAGATCGTCCGATCTCAATTTTACAAAAAGATTTCGAAAGTAGAAGTATGGTAATACAAAACGTCTATTCTCATTTTGCGTTAAAATGCTGCTAAATAGGTGAGAAATACGTGCAAACATGACCGAAAACGGCCGTCCACGTGAAAGCGGTCGAGTGGTGAGGGCAGAACGCCAGACCAGGAGAGGCGCTGGAATCCAACATCAGCTTTTCCGTTGATTATCACTGAAATCCGTGTGAAGAATCGGATTTCGCGGGATCAGTTACCCCAGGATTAAAGAAAAAAAAAGGCCAATAGCTTCAGTAGTTGCTGAGATAATCGAATGCGAAGATTTATGACCTGCGCGCAGCGCAAGCGCTTGTATTACTATATATGCGCCGAAAACTATGAAGATTACGACCTGAACGACGAAAACTACGATGCGGACGACCTATGGACGACTAAAACTATGAAGGTTACGGCCTGGACGACGAAAAGGACGACAAAATTAAAGCAATTCCAGAAAAATCGTCAACATTTCAGTGACAAGTTATACTGAATTACTCCAGAAGGAATAATCTTATCAAAATATCAATTGAAAATTGAGACGGCCCTGTCCTAGTCACGTATAAGCTCTGGGATTGGTTCAACGAGATCTTCCGTAGCTCGAAAACTAGAGGTCACACGGATTTTTGGTAGAGGACTTTTCGTCTTAGAATTTACTGGAGAATTCACCCTGTCAAAATGGCCCGGTCAAACTGAATCACCATGTATATCGAATTGGTGAGCGCGAATAAAATTTCATATCAAATGTCCGAATAATAATTTTTCATCTCACTGATTATTCACAACTTGTTTATATGCATGTGTGTATTACCTCGTATATTAGTCCTATGAGTTACCTACCCTCACTTCTATATCACGCTCAGGCCTGGCGATAAGGGGGGACTACGGGTACAGCTGTACCGGGCCCTGGACGATAGGGGGCCTCATTAGGGTGTTCCAAAAAATAATTTTTTTTTTCTCAAACGCGCATCAAAATCTCGATAAAGCATCTCGAATAGAATATTTCAGCCAAATATGAACTTATGAGATATTGATATTCAGAGGTTCCCATTTTATTTTTTCCATTTTCCTTCTTTACTCATCTTCTACTCATCACTCATTCACGCTTTGAAATTCTAACATTATGATGATATTAGACCAATAAATTTTTTTCCAAGATGTTTCTCTCCTGTCTCTAACAGCGACTGATGTATAGGTGTATACCTAATCGGGTATGCCTTCGCCTGTGTAGATCACCCTTCGTGATATGGCTACAATGCGAGCAGATCCAAGGCACTACGGATTCAATGTATAACCATGCCAGTTTGAAATTGAATCAACTCGAACGAGCTAAGAGAAAGATTCACAGCAGAAAATTGAAAATAAAGATAAATTGTGGCAGAGTGGGAGGAGGAAATACATCCGCCAAATATGCAGCTCTTGAAATTATTCTACGAAATGACGACAGGAAAGATCGAAGTCTGACTTCGCCTTACCGACTTCAATGTATTCTCGTCGGGAACCGATCATTGTGCTTGATGGCGTTATTTCCTGATTTCATGACATAGACTGGTAATACTTTTTGGTTTTCTTTCAGGGTGAAGTCATCATGATCCTTGATGGCCTTTTTTGCATTTCCGGTAATTTTCCCTCGTATTAAATTATGCCCAACTATTCTAGAATAAAAAAGTAATACAGATAATGGTAATATGCGTCTTCTGCACTGCTCCATTACACGTGTAGTAGTTATCCTGCAGTGTGCAGGGAAAGAAACCTAGATGCGTGCTTTCTACTACGTGGCCTGGTCTACCCGGAAAAAGCACCATTAACAATAAGATAACGTTCCTTCGATCGATTCGGGTTGCGTGTCTACGAAACTTGATGCAATATACATTTTCACGTCACCTACTGGAATTTAACTCACGAGTCACCCTGGACGACGAACTAAGGCCCGTGCCTCGCCGCTATTGCTTGGTGCAGTAAATAGAATTTATTTTTGTACAACACGCAAACACATACATGCCTATACTACTGTGGCGAGGTTAGGTGTGAATCGCGAAGCTCAGGTGCGTAAACCAGGATCAATATTGCAAGCTTAAAGCCCCAGAGCCCCAACTGGAGGGAGTATCTGACAAGGTGTTGTTCGCCCCCCGGGATACCGGATCCTAGACGTACGATCCACTACAGGTAGGTATCTGCATTTTATAACCAAGATGCCTAATTT
Source organism: Tenthredo scrophulariae (assembly GCA_963978835.1). Taxonomy (NCBI): domain Eukaryota; kingdom Metazoa; phylum Arthropoda; class Insecta; order Hymenoptera; family Tenthredinidae; genus Tenthredo; species Tenthredo scrophulariae. Next base: position 23,737,663 of record OZ022229.1, read on the forward strand.
TGAATACGAAATTTCCAAACCTTGGCATTTTCGTGTGGTTGAGCATTTCTTCTATTCCATTAATTCCTACGTTTGGAGTATTTTTAATCATCAGGTTATTGAAAATAGCAACAACCAAGTCACAAGACGTCGAATTTCAAAACTTTTCTTCGCGTCACGGATATGAAGTCGTCAGTTCAAATTTTTATGGATGCATTTCGGAAAAAATTACGCAGCTTTCCTCCTTTGAATTAGATCATTTTTCTTTTCCGTATGGTAAAAATCATCTATGGGTATAGCTAGATTAAATAAAAAATTTGGATAGTCAGTGGTTGACTTTTTATAGAAATTAGACTTAGTTCCCTCGGAAATGTTCCGGCTGCTGAATTGATTTGGGAATATCGATAGAATTTTCAGGTTCAATCCTCTAAACCTGTGCTTAAGAGCACAAATAACCATATTTTAATGATTATCCATTAAGGTGATTCCCCACCCAATTCCACCTGACCTGAAAACATTGGGCTGAACGCGTGCAGAAGGTGCTGTTAAACGGAATATCTCTGCTTATGGGCACCGACATCAAAAAAACAAAATTCGTCGCGCAATTCTATGTGCGATTCCAAACACGTACGGACCGAAACATGTTAGATTTACGCTAAATTAGAGAAGAAATCCATGTAAACCGGTTTAAAAACGTTTGGCAAAACTCTGCCCCAACAGAGATATTCCGTTTAATAGCACCTTCTGCACGCGTTTATCCCAATGTTTTCAGGTCAGGTGGAATTGGGTAGGGAATCACCCTAAGGAGGTTCATCGGTTACGTAGGAAGTTAAAAGATAGTTGCTGTAGACACTCTACTGACTAGAGCAGTAAAGCTTTAAGATTTGACAACGTTGATTTGCCAACCCACCCATCAGCACACACTCGTTATTGCGTTGTCAATACAAAATTTAATTCAGGGATAGTTCAATATATGACATTTTACACGTATATAGAATCGGCTAGATAGTGACAGCTGGATTTTACAGCCCTGTTCAAGTGTCTACGCATCGCAGTTTTCAGTATTAATTGTAGATTTGGAGCTCCACCCTGATATATCATTTATGGATGGATTTCACAGCTTTAGTCGATGAAAAAGTAACTATATACTGGTCCAGTAGTCGCGCGTTTTGGATCAAGTTTCGATTTCACAGTTTTGAGTGACTTCAATACCTACCCAGTTTGATACGTGAGAGCACCAAACTCTTTTATAAAATCTTAATCTAGTGTATACCATGAATTTCTCTAACGGCGGAACAATCCGTGCGCCTGGGGGCAGGCAATTTAAGATACACCCCATTGTTATAACATGGGGTGTATCTTCAATTGCCTGCCCATAGGCGGACGGATCGTTCCGCCGTTTGAGAAATTCATGGTATATGGGTATTTCTAATTAGGCGTTCCTAGCGCTGGATTTTTTTTTTTTTTTCAAGTTTTGTTGAAGCACACGGGTAAACTCTATGCCAATGGATTAATCGGAGTTGGGAGAATGTATTTTTGCCAGTGTACACGTAATTTGGACTGAGCTATTTCTTTAAACAGCTATTTTCCGAAATTAAATTCTGTCATTTCAAGGCCTTCCGGAAAAACGCCGTAGGAAAGAGAATTGCAGTCAAAAAAGGACCTGCTTGAGTTCAAAATCTTCGTTTTTCAATAAAGAATCAGATGATCTAAGACTCATGAGTGTGCTCCGCTCTCGCTTCTCCCAGTTTCCGATCGCAGATGTACTTTTGCAAACATTATTAACCTCGATTAGTAAGGAAAGTCACTTCCGTACGCTTCATTTATGAACATTCAAGTCAATGTTTCTCCGCTCTGTGAAGAGGCACACTTTAGCGGTTTAGGTCACTTGATGGTCCGTGACAAGACGAAGATTTCAAGCCCCGGTTGGACCTTTTAGAAAAATGTTCTTTTTTTTACAGCCACTTTTCTGAAAACGGACGAAAAGTTGAAATTCTATTTGGTAAAATCGAGCTTGCATTCTGGAAAATCTAAGGAGAGCGCATTCTGGCGGCTTTCTCACGCTTGTTGCCCGTCAAATAAGGAAGACTTTGAGCCCCTACACGACGTTTTTGGAGCTCAATTGTGTTTGCTACACAGCTCTGAATAAAAGGTTGTTGGCGATTTGGTCCCGAAAACTGCGATTTTCGGCACTTGGGCGGCCTTTGGTGGATTTTTGGCGATGGGCACACTTCTATAAAGTGTTATCCCGTCATTTTCTTACAAAACTGAACTACCCCTGAAAATGTTGTGCCAAAAATTGATTGTTATCTGAGATACTCCTCAGATGACTGGGTGAGAACGCTCAATCAGAAATTCCCATATATACGTCTTGTTTAAAATCGTTTGAAAATGTCTCGAATAATAGGGAATCTTTTAAGCTCTCTTGCAATTTTTTTCAAATCTGTCAGAACTTATTAAAAGGCTAAATGAAAACTTTCGAAATCCCATAAATTTTCTCAAAACCTTGTCGTCCGTTGATTACAATTTTCTTTTTATATTGGGCAGGTTTGGTTTGAATTCCTGAAATTTTGAAAATCTTGTTAAACTTTAGAAATCTAAAATCTCTCGAGATCTCGGGAATGGTTGAAATTCAGTTTCGAATCTGCAGATATTTTGAAAACCGTGGAACACATGATGCTTGCGAATCATTTGAAAATCCCCAAAAATAGTGTCCACGAAATCTTATCAGCCAATTTCAGAACACCACGGCAACTAACCAACAAATTCTCAACATCATCGACTTCATTTCGAGTGGCGAGGTTTAACGATCACATACATACGCTTCTTTCGGCTCTTTCGGTAGATTTCAGTGCCGCCTGGTGTCTCTCCGTGTCTCTCTTTGGTTTTCGGTGCCTCTAAACACGCTTAGGCTCCGCGAGACGGTTTCATCGATCGGATTCTCGGTAGGTTTGCTCGACGTTAGTTGGCGCTAGAATCGTCGCTGCACCATCCCCGTATCGGTTCCGTCTCGCGGTAATCGCGGAGGGACGTCCCGACGCCAGGCGTCCATTGTTGGGGTCGGTCGCTATAGACACCCCAGTGAGCGAGTACGACGCGTTGGGTTCGGAACGACCGTCCTCATGATTCCATACTCCACGTGTCTGTGTTTTCGAGGGCGTCGCGACGCCAGCCGTTGGGTCGTCGTGCACGACAACCTTTGTCCTCTTCCGGTAAGTCATATCCATCGCAAATATACACAGGAAATAAAAGAATACATCTATCAAAACTCGAGCTATCTCCCTTCACTGCTCAAGTATACCTATCTCTACCGAAAAACAGGATCACACCCTAAACCCAATGTTTAGTCAAAAAATTAGGAATTCGTTTATGACTTTCAGGAGCCGGTCAGTGACCCTTGAAATTAGGTTACAGCTTATTTCATGACCTCGAATCTTGCGCCTTGGCCACTCCGTTAGTATTTGTTTTACCAACGTCTCATATGTGTATATAATGATTATACGTATACCCAGGTATAATAATAAATTGTCAGATATTGGTAATATGAGTTGTTATCGCCTCCCTCCCCCGTCAACACACCTTTTTATCGAGGGTACAAAATGACCTGGTTCAAATGTACCGGAAGTATCGTTGAGCTCCCTCTTTTATCACGAAGAATTTATCACCACGGTGATCAGGGAAGGTTATTGACCAATCGGAAGATGCCGGGTCTTCCTATACTGATCCGGAAAAAAAAATCACGATAGGTACTGCATAAGGTAAACTATTCGATGGTCTCGCATGGCGGACGAATACTTGAAACTATAGCAAAAATGTGGCTTCGAAATGGTCGGTTGAGTTCAGACTCTTATCATTCGATGAAAATATCATCTTTACATCTGGTCTGCGTCATCAAACATTTCAATGAGGTATATTATCGTCCCCGAAACCTTCTACTTATCGCAGGTTTAAACTTGGCGTTAGATAAAGATGGTTGCACATAGTTACGATCAGCATCGACCCCTCGAAGGCGAGTGCAGGGAAACGCTTTTTCAAATATCAATTGACTGACGGTTTCATTTTGTGATTTTCAAAATGATAAAACTGAACGGAAAGAAAAAAAAGCCAACTCGTTCCCTCGCTGAAAATGTACCCTTATAACATTTATAGACGAGGTTTTGCAGTTCGTTACAAAATATATAGGAACACGTCACGAGTATTACGTCAGAAGTGCGTCGCAATTTTGACGTCAAGCGAATCTATGGAAGTAGGTAGGTACTCTGTACTAGTGAAAGAACATCGATCTTGATAACGTATATATATGTGCGGTGGCGTACGCTGCTGTGCAGCGAGGTCAAGAAACTCGCTTAGTCTAGCATACTAGCATAGTATAGATTCATGTATTTACGTAATATCTTTACGATTCTTCATTTTACACTGCAGGAGGTCTACTGGATTTGGGTAAGGGGCTGGAGTTATTTACGCAATAAAGTGAAATTCCATACAGCGGTTCAAGTTTTGCGGTTCGAAATTTTCCAATATAATTTCATCTGTAGTATAAAGAATCGAAAGAATAAGTAATAAATTAGGAAATGCTGTGTCGTCGCAATCAAGCTTATCTTGTCACTATATGTACTTGCTGGACATCTAGGTATAAACGGGAGAGGGGGCACATTGAATCACTTTCTGCTTAGCCATGTTTTCCGAAAGGTATAATCGACACAGAATGCTGACTATTTCAGGGAATATCCCTGTTTATGCTGTGCGTATGACATGATTTTTTCAGCACTTCATTCCGCTCAAGGATTCCGTGAAAAATTAGTTCTTGAGGGGGGGTTTTTATGGTCACACGCATACAATGTGCAGCTGCGAAGTGTGAAGATTTTTAACCAGAAAACTACAAGAAAGATCTATAATGACACGATGAATGAATGATCAAGTCAATTTTTACTTGCCTCCGACAATGACATTTTCTTTTGTCGGAGCGCAGATTCTGGAATTTTTAATCGTAGACCGGAAGCGTGAGATTCGGTAAGAAGAAATCCCAGAAAAAATACTGACTGTTTATATAGAACAGCATGTCAGGTCTGAAAAACGAAATATGTCATTCAAAATTCAAATAAAACGGTATCTGTACCTATACGACCGTATCTACGAGAACTTTGAAGATATACATCCGACAATATCAAATGGAAACGTGACTTTTGTTTGATGATGGGTTGAAACCGGTGATTCGGAATCATAAATAATTGTGGTGGTGCCCATTCGTCTGTACCCATATACATACACACACGCTGTTATCAAGTGAAAGTTTTGATTACGAGAATCGTCACGTGTGTCACGAAATCAAATCGCTCTCGCTCTTATAAATGTATCTGCATAAAAATATATACACACACGGGTATATCGTGTTGATATTGACATTGGCACAGCGTATTTTAGTCGATACAAATACCTGATCATATGAGTGCCGCGTATCTGGATAGCGATTAATTGACTTATCACTTTCACGATTCTCTGGAATTATTATTGATCTGTATAAATAATAATAAGAACGTGAATTTTAGTAAACTATCGTAAGAAAATGAAAGAAAAACGTTCTCTTTTATTTTGTGAGTTATATACTTTTGTCACAAATATACCATTCCCACGTATTATAGATTCTAATCAATAATTTAACTCTCATTTCCTCTTCGAGTTTGGTGTGAGATTCCGGAAACCAGGTGGTATCTCCGTCCGATAGTCTGTGATTATGATAATATGAAGTATCGCGTGATAACGGTGCGAGCTCTAGGCCAATATGGTATAACAGTCGTGTTTGCAGGCCAGGCGTATGAAATTATTATGAGAATTACAGAGGGCACACGCTAGAACGCGATTGTGTCAAATTACTTACGATTCTCTAATTTTTCGATATACGGAAACTCAGGAGAGTTTAGTGCCTTTCTTAAACTCGCCTCTCTCTGTCACTTTTGAAAAAATAGCAGGCTTACATTCAGATGCTGCGGAGAACATGTCATATCATTGTCTTTGTTAACAAAGAAGCCTGGACATTCAACTGTGCATTTCGACCTAAAAGAAAATTAGGAATTTTAATAGAAACAATGGAATGTTAATAATAATTATAGCAAAAATCTTTATTGTTACGTGTTACAATGTACTTTTACCCTCACCGTTCTGAACGTTTGCTTTTGACAAAAAGGAAGCCGTTTCTTTGATATTTATTCAACTTTTCACAGACTGCAGACAGAAATGTAGACCGTCGCTCTCTCGCACAGGTATCTCTCAACACTTTTTGTAACGAATGCCTGAGAAGTGCTACTTCTCGCGCCTGCCAAGAGAGGCGCGCGAGAGGAGCGTGCGGGAAGTAAAATCAGGCTGGTTTGCGCATGCGCAGCATTTTTATTGTATCCCTGGCTATGAAGCGCTACTTACGCCACTCTCTGCATGCATGATAAGTCGCACTTCTCATGCATGCGTCGCAAAATAGTACATTACGATACGAGTGCGGTAAAACTTGAGAAGTTTTTCTGTCGAGTATTGTACAAAAATTCACTTCATGAGGTGTGAAAACGGGGGTTTTTACCCACGCGAAGCGTGCGTAAAACGTCCATTATCACACTGAGTGAAGTAAAGTATATTCCTGTATAATATATTTGAAGATACTGAAGCCCGCTTACTCATTCAATTTTGCGCCTTATCTTTTTTCCCATCGTCATTTTATAACTGTCCAGATAATCAAATTTCATATAAGAATAATCGACTCTTGTTAGAAAGTTTTTTACAAGTGATTTTCACTTCACCCGGAAATTACGTCTTTATATTAGACCGTCAATTTCTTCCATAATATACTTCTGAAGACTTAATTGTGAAATCTGAAGCTAATTACCTCCGTTTTCGCGAGAAGGTCTAATCGATATATTCGAAAAGTAATATCATGGATTGCGAAACGCAGCTGTAAAGACATTACTGGATATCGAATGTACATTGTACAGTTGTTATTAAAAATTGACTTTCCGTTCGTCTAGTCTACTTCCGGCACGGTTATGAATAGACCCTATCAATTTGACTTGGGGAATGCCTTTACACGCGCACGTAGCCGTTTCGCTCGTGGTTCTAAAAAAAATGGATTCTCCCCGCAGGGTTCAGACTTATTTCTGGAAAATTGTCATTCGCAAGTTAGCGCTGGATTCCTACCAGTGATGAAGATACTACACACGTTATAGACGACCACGGACATTCTGTCGAATTTTTTTTTTCCTATATTCATCGAGTCGTAACTGGTATTGAGTTTGTTTTTCCAATTTTTATCACATAGATCTCCAGATATGAATTTTCAAATATTCACAGATTTTTCAGACTCAGATGATTTAATCATCAAAAGTATAAGGACATCGAACTACCCATCTTGAAACGTACTTTTTGACAAGAAATGTATACAAATATTTCGATTTATTTGTCACAGTAAATATTATATTCAAAGACGAAAACAGAAATTTTCAGACAATAGAGTTGGAGATGTTAACGATTACAGTATTTGGATCTGGAAAATGGACAAATATTTGTAAATTCGTATCTGGAGATACGATCTATAATAGTTAAAATTTTGAAAAAAAAAAAAAACACCGAATACTCACCGTGACTCAATGAATAGGAAAAAAAAAAAAAATGACGATGGAATCGAAATTTCAATAAGCTGAGTTAACATGAAATGCTCCGTATTCAGTAGAGCACGCATTGAAATAAATTTAGCCGTGGCCCTTGACTAGCATAAGGGTCTAAAATTGTTACGCAACGCCTCTCCTTTCATACTGTTAGTCAAAAAGTTATGCCCTCTCTACGTAACTCTACAATAAAACGACAAGATTGCTGCTGACCATTGTAACTTCAATCACTGCAATCCGTGAACGACTTTAGCTCAATTATTCTGACCCTCCTTACCTCTTATACCGTCTACGGTACGGCTACGTGCCTTGTAAGTAAAAACGTAACATGTATAGGATGACATTTATGCACGTGTATAAATTCACGATCTGGCAGAGCCTGTACATGCCTACTAGCACACTAGCATTTCACTGCAACGCAACTCGTTTTACGAACTCCTCCATAGATTGGCGTTTATTTCCTCTCAAGGAGACTAACGATCAATACACTGCCCAACCCTCTTTTCTCGGCTCACCGGAAACTACATTGTCCATACAGGTATATTACAGTCTAGAATATTACGGCAATATTTAATTGTCTTGTTACCTCAACATCCGTTTAACTTGCGCATACCTATATGCATCTATCTGCAACGGAGGCTATTTCGTGAGATTTGAGACTTAAACATGAATTATGAAGGATTTCAAGCAGTCAGGGCAATCTAGAAGTCTAACAGGGTTGGCATTGCTTTTTCCAGGCAAAGGGAACAAGAAAAAAGTGAAACAAATACCTGAACTCTTTCGAACTCGAATAATTTCAAATCCCTGTTGGACACACGAAGCCAAAAAAATTAATTGAACCGAAAAAAAAAAAAAAATGAATGAAACTTTCATATCCTTGCAAATAGAGGAAAAAACACGTAACATCATCCAACGAATATTCAATTCGTTATTAAACCCACAAATCAAAAAAAATCCAATTAAATTCAGTGGATTGGGTCTTCTTTAAAGAAAGGACTGATTTTTTTTTCCTGCCAATCCCATAGTCAGGGACTCTATTTTCATCAGAACGACTACTACATTCCTTGGATGAGGTTCATTGGATGAGGATTGTTCACTACTGATCTCTCTTTCAGTTCACTCGCCAGTTATTGTTATCACCGTTATGATTTTTTAAATTTTCTTATTTCTGGTCGGCTTTCCAACACTCATATCATCCCTTATTATAGTGCGTATATTATATCTCTGTATCGTCGTAGAAACAGTGCAGCAAGGTAGATGTTGAAAAAAAAAAAAAAATTTCAAGGCCATAATAAACGTCACTCACCTACGTAGCTTCATTTCTTATTGGTGATCTTGTTTTCTATTTTTTATACCTCTACTCCTTTTTCCTACCTAGTCGCCCAGTCGTTCTCCCAGCAGGTAGATACTTAAGGCTCGAGTGCAAATACTTTAGAGTTCAGAGGCAGCTCCGGGGTGTCTTTACGGCCAAGGTTTGTTCGTCTTAGCTTACACTTTCTACACTTTTCTTACACTTTTTACACTCGCCCAATAGGAAGTGTAGATTTCTAGTGAAAAGTGTAAAATCTGGTAAAAGTGTAAAAAGTGTAGGTAAGACGAACAAACCTATAATTACCCTGCACGTGAAACTAGAAGCTTTATACCGTCACATTTTGTGGATCCGGCACAGCAGGGGTACTAACCCAAAAAGGGTGCTATTTCATGGGCAATAAGCTGCAGCAGAATTTTAGTACCTTACTAGATGTTCCTAGTAAACTCACTGGAAATCACTAGATTTCTTGAAATCAATAGATTTAGATCACTAGATTTAGAAGTAGATCTTTTGAAATCACTGGATTTCTAGTGATTTTACTAGAAACATCTGGTAAGTTGCTAAACTACTGCTGTAGCTTCTTGCCCATGAAATAGCACCCTTTTTGGGTTGGTACCCCTGCCGTGCCGCATCCACGAAATGTCACGTTAGATATATGAATAGAAGTGTACTTTGGGAACGAAATTGTTCTCTAAAGCTTTGAAACTCGCTTTTGAAAATTACATCGTCAACCCGAACCCAGCGTTGACTTATAATTAAAATTGAATCCCATAAAATATTCAAGAATGTCTGTATCTCGTGAAAGCGCGATTATACTTTAAAAAAAGAAAAAATGTTCACTGATTAGGTTCAATTAATAAGCCTTGTAGTCTGTAACAGATGTTCAATTATTGTCCCCAAAAATTGAGTGTCGCTGGATTGAACCTAGCAATAATCTCTCATCAACCATTCTACATAAGATTTTCTCCACCCCTGAACCTTGTGCTGCTTTACATAACTGCAGATCACTCGCGGTTAGTTAACAATATCTTTGTCTCACAACCCTATAATCCTTAAAAATTTTGACAATACTCTTGACTACAGCAGCTTTAAACTTACCCCCAACTGTTAAGCAAGTAACATCGGTAATGTTTCTCACGTAAACTTTTCAGATATTCATACTTAGTTTCATCCAGACTTGTAAAATTGCCTCCCGGTTCTGGACGATCTCGTCATACTCTACGAGGAACTACGATTTAACATCGTCGAAACTTCTGTACCCGAGTTTATAGATCATTTTACATGAATACATTAACCCTGTGAACGAAAGTCGAGTTTTTTACCGAATTTCTTCCTCTATTTTCCACAGCTTCTCCCCCTTCATTGACAATTATAGGATTTCACTTATTGGCCATTACCCTTTCAAGGTCCAGTCACCTTGGTGACTGATTAGGGATGATTCCTTGGCCTATACTGATAGGTAATTGAAGTACAGGTACATATTTGCAGTTGCGTATAGTATTCAGGCGTATGGGATTAGGAAATCGATGAAAACGTATTACCACTGCATTGTTCGGAGTTTGAATCGGTCATTAATTCGAATAACCCCCGGCTTGGTGGGAATAATATTGGACGAGTGACGCGTGCCGATAAAAACGTCAGTACCTACCCGGATTCCTCTTTTGTGTCTGTGTAAAGGGGATTATAATTATTCTTTTCAAAATCCGGCAACGGCTACGGTCTTCAGATCTCTCAACGATTTGCTGCTAAAGAGAGAACGATTTTGAATGAATTTGCTTATTCAATGGCGCGCAAAACGCGCTAGCGCGAACGTCTCGACCTGGTATAGGGATATTCTTTTTGCTTTCGAAGATCAAGGGATTGGGTGCGAGAGGGAGAGAATTAACAGAGGAAACGTGGCTTACCGGCGGATTGAAAATCTTGATTTCATACTTTTTGAATCCTGGGCTCCGTTTGTCAGTTGAATATAATTTATCGCCGATCCTGCGCATCCGCCATACTCATACTCATTTTCCACCAATAATAAGAATTGGAACCTTTATCCATGAATTTTGGTATCATATTACCCAAATAATTTTTTTGTTTTTTTACCCCATAAGATTTACGGATCAAGCGTATTCCATGTGCCATGTTTTATACACCAAAAATTCTGTCTTTATACATTTATGTATGGGGGATTCCATGGAAAAGTGAAATACTCTTGTACACGAAGAAAGAAGCCCCAATTTTGGTTCCATTCATTTTTTCGCTAACCATTATGTCAATTTTGCAGGTAATCCAAATCGTGTTATCAAAATTACAGACTTCTTTGAGAAGGCGACTTTCGAAATGGAAAACCGTTCAGAAACCCCATTTCTTGCATCCCCTTATACCAGTATATGGAGAATCCTACCTAAAAATTACCCATTTTATGGACAAAGCTCGACATTCTTCGGAAAAGTATCAAATTTGAGAATAAAGATGGAGCTCATAGAGGAAAATGGCCTTTGCAGCTCGAAAGCCGATTTTGACTGGTTTAGATAAATTCGAAATGAAAACTGATATTTTTATCAGAATGCTGAAAGTTTTTTACATGAAAATCATCGTCGTTTATTATTTTTTTGTAACACTGTATGGAAAGTTCTCACTTTGTGTACCTAAAATTGCACGTAAAATAGCATATTTCTGATGATCTTACAAAGTGTGCGGGGTGTACACAAAGTTCGAACTTCCATACAGTGTTACAAAAAATAGTATATGATTCACGTGCGGGTTGGTGATTCCCCATTCGTGTGAGATGCAGCAGTCGCCTTCGGCTCGTGTTGCAAACCTCACACTCATCGGGAATCACCAACTTTCCGCACTAGTATCATGTACTATTTTATGCTACAAAATATCGCTGGGATTGGAATGATTAATTTTCAATAGCAATATGATTCTGATTATTTGAAAAATCCACCACCGTGGTATCAAAACTAAATCGGCGAAGGTGAGGTAAAATAGTCTCTGACTTTTCCATGGAATCTCTCTTATCCCTCTCTCTCTCTCTCCCTCTCTCTCCCTCTCTCTCTCTCTCCCTCTCTCTCCCTCTCTCTCCCTCTCTGTGGATTATCCGAGGGATAATATAAAAATGGTTATAGCATTGCGGTCGCTTCGCAGCCCCCGTAGCAAATCAGTTTCCTACCGCAAGGGTACAACGCATATTGGCAGACGGCCTGACCACTCCGGGCCAATTTACATCAGTTGCGGTTTGTGCCGGAGTATAACGTTGCCTGGAAAAATTCACTATCTCTGAACAGATGCCCACTACACCACCTGCCTGAAATTATTTACTTTTTTTATTCAAACCTCCGAGTGTGTTCCACCGTGGCGAATGTTGAACTGCAAATGGGATCAACTTGATTCCGGTTGATTTTCGACTCGAAATATATAAAAAAAAAAACAAACTACGCACGCCCTTTGTTGTTTTTTTTTTTTTTTTTTAAATAATGTCTAGACATTTTTTGTAGCAAGTTTATTCAACTTTAACGAAAATAAAAATTTTAGCTATCGATAAACGTGCCTGACGGTCAAGAAGCGCGACGTAGAATGGCCCTGTGTTCACTCGAAGGGTTGAATTAGCTAATCACAGAATGCCCATAAATAAAAGAATAAAAATTTACTGCCACCACCGGTTTTACATCTAGGCTCTGGATATCCACTGTTAAACTTGACCGTTCTTTTTACTTTTCATCATCTCGGTGATCGCAGACTTTTGCTAATTTCAAAAAATCTTTACATCTTCGGGTCTCCAGTTTCCGAAAAACTGGGATTCAGAAAGATGGGAATTCTGCTCGACAAACTCACCGAATGATCTCGAAAACGGCGAGATGAAAGGATCAGAAATTTGAAGGACTTTACATTCAAATTATGACCATAAAAAATGCCATATTTTATTTAATTTGAACCTTGACTTCTACCGGAAAATAATTCGATTTTCGATTTTCGACTGACAACCCATATTTTTGTCTCGTTTCAAATAAAAATTTTGGTTTTTCCGAGTTGGAAACAGTAGCCTCAAGTAGCTCACTCAATCACAGAAAAATTTCTTGTCAATTTTTAAAATTCGTAAATTTAAATTCGCCGAATGATCTCAAAAACGGTTATAGATGAAAAAAAAAAAATGTGAAATCCTTGATATATTTTCACATTTATGTACTAGAAATAAGGGATGATATAGGGTGGGAGGTGAAGAGGAGTATTCGATCAGAAGACCATTGTCGTAGGTACTTTCGCTGTTGTGCTTGAACCTCTTGTCTGTGTCTGTAGCCATTGAGGTTGTACATAATACCTATGCCTTGTAGTTTTTTTTTCTTTTAGGTTCAACGTAGCCTAGCTATTACAATAAGGGAAGACAACGTATTGGTGAAAAGTGCTGACGTCACGGTCTCAATTTGCCCCAGAGGCTATCGACTCGGGGGGGGGGGGGGGGGGGGGGGGGGCGGCGGCACATGAATCGATCGTCCTGGTATGCACGAGAGAGAAATGTGGATAGCTGGTCAGACGTAGGTAGGTATAAGATGTGGGTTGAAGAAGGCACGAGGGGGTATTAGAGAAGGGAAGAAACGGTGGAATAGGGAATAGGAATGGAGGAATAAACTTTATTGGATGCCCTGCGGGATACGAGCCCTATATGTATATGGGAACCCATAAATCTACATAAAAGAATATAATGGTGGTCAAAAAATAGACGAGAATAAAATGGCGATCAGAATAAAGATAAGGAAGAGCAAGGAAAAAAGAAAGGAAAATTAAATATAAATCAAGAGTGAGGTCAAAGAATGGTCAATCATACAATTGGCGTGTTTTTTGGAAAAAACAAAAAAAAAACCTTACTGGGTTTGAATAGCTTTTATCTGGGATAATACCTTTCGCATACATCTTTCATGCGTTTATGCCATTAGAACTAATCCAAGAAATTTATAACTGCAGAAGACTTTATAATCTTTCGACGTTGTTGGAAACTACTTTTCAAAATATAATACCTCATTTCTGAGGCATAATTTTCATTGGAAAGATTCATGCAGTATCAAGACCGCGCGTTTCATCATTCTGTACAGTAGAAGGCTGTTGGAAAAATTGATCCACTCAAATTCAAGAAAGTAGCTGTCAGTCCAGTATTCAATTTATAACAAGAACTCTTCGAGTGAAAAATAGGGCCCAGCTGGTACCTCGAATCGATCGATAAAATGGCTTCCTAGCCAAACCGAAGGTAAAGCATCCACTATTCAATCAACGCTTGGCTTACTCCAGAGTCCAGAGCACGGTCTCCAGACTTTGGGCAAAGGAGCGAAAGGACGTTGGCTCCGAAGGCCACCTGGCTCGCCCAATTTCAGGCCACTTGGTATGGGCTTGCTTTAATTTCCTTCCGCGTACTGGGGGAAAAGCAACGTGAGTGCTTATCTCTGAAAGGGCTCTTCGAGTCCGGTTAAGTAGCGGCGATGGAGAATGATCCTAATAAATATAAGCTTCGAGAGCTTTTTTGAGATCGCTGAAGCAGGAAAGTTTCCAAGGAGTTTCGAAATGATGAAAAGAGGATCGCGCATGCATGGCCCCTGCGCATTTTCGACATTTTCAGCCTTCCTCAATTCGCGATTGAGCGAATTTGTCATCATACTGATGGAGCAGTAGCTGATATAAAATTTAGCGCGCACTTAGCCGTTTGTATAAGAAAAACTCGGAAACAAATTTACCTTCTTACCATCAATTTGCTTGCAGAGTAAATAGTCGGACGCTACTCCTTCTCCAAAAAGTTTTTTGACATTTTATGACGGTAATCGTACCTACCGCCCGCGGCCGCCTCGAATGTTCAAATATTAATCGAGATGGCCTGTTGCCTTTAGGAGTTATCAAACCACATTATGTCAATTTCTTATTGGATTTCATTTCCGATTTACGTATACGATCCGAAATTCTTATCTACACCGATTATTCTCGACGATCATTAATATCGAGTTTCCTCATCTCGATCCTCAGCTTCACATACTGTGGGATGACTTGCGAATCATGAATTTCTAATTGGAATGTAGAACATGGTGTGCGCTATAGCCTCCACGTTGCTATCAAGGACCCACGCCACCTTCAACTGATTATAATGAAAGCTTCGTTTGCGCTATTGAGTGTGCGCCGCATATAAAACGAACTTACCGAGTTAGAATAGAAATTCTCGTTTTATTCTGAGAGTTCTCGTTGAAGAATTGTAGGCACAAACCAGAATTTGAGGTCAGAATAGTGTGTGTGATGAAATTCTGATCTGCACCTAAAGGTGAGAGTTACGTCGGTCTTGAGCAAATTTAGGCGTAAGCTTGACTATTGAAATTCTAGCGTGGACCTCCATAGATCCTCAAATTCATAGATGCTCCATGGTTCTAGTTTCGACCTGTAGCTCCTCCATCTTTAACAAAACGTTTTGTGAACTGATTGACGTAAGAATTCTGAGTCTAAAATAAAATTGATCATTGAGTGGATTTTTCTGAGTCTTTCGAGGTTGTAAGCAGAATTTGAAAACTCAGTAGGATGTTGAGACGCTGATCGGAATTTCAAGTGGGAACGCTGATTCTTATTCACACCTCTGAATTCTCACGTATGGGACATATAACTATACTGGAACAGAATTACACTTCTTTCGGCAAAACTGAAGAAGAAAGGAATCAGGGTTCTAGAGGTCACGCTAGAATTTATATTCCAACAAAATAAACTCACATTATGAGAATTCCCATCACTGGCACCGCCGCAATGTGTTATGAATTGGTGAACCCTGTGGTGCATATGTGTTCCCACGTTTTTCACACGTACATACATAAAATATCAGAGTTCCTCTAAATAAATGGACAAGACAGGTATACGATACTCTTGTAAATCCCCAGATGGATTACCACATATAATTCCAGCTAGATTCATTTGAATGCAAAACTGGTATTCCGAAAGTTTTGGTTATAGCGTCGAGCAGTAAAACGGTTTTAAAAACGTTTTACACGGATTTCTTCTCTATTTTAGCGTCAAACCAACATGTTCGGAATCGCACATAGGATTGCGCGACGAATTTTGTTTTTTTGATTTCGATGCCCAGGTAGAGATATTCTGCACACGTTCATCCAGTGTTTTCAAGTGCGGTGGAATTGGGTAGGGAATCACCTTAAGGAAAGAGGTGAAGGGAGTGGGAAAGGAGCACGTGATGCTGAGGTGTTTTTTTCGGGTTTCGAATTAACCCGGTCTTTGATCGATTTGATTCCTCTTAAAGGTACGTGTAATTTTTATATTGGCTTTAAGGGTCGATCGCGTACCACTGACCTCCTCCGACGCGGAAAGAATTTTTAACCACCCTTGAACTGTACCCACCTGAGGATTCCGAAGCATGTTACAGCTAAACTTTTGTATCCTCAAGTACGTCGTGATTGGTTCTCTATCAATAGGTTTTCACGCCATTCCTAGCTCGAGTCCGAAACAAATCGGTGATAACGAACGAGCTCACATCTATATCCAGCTAGTATATTGTGAAAAAGAACTCGATAAAGAAATCACAAACGGGCTGAGGTTTTTTCAGTCGATTAAATGACGAGAATAGACGAAACCTTTAGGAATTGGTCGACAAAAGGTGTTTTCCGTGATCGGAACATCTTGCAGTTCGTCCACATCTTTCACGGAGAAAGTACATTGCAACTTGTTTTGGGATTGTTTACATCTAAAGTCCAACAGGTCTCTCAGTTGCAGAAGCTACCATAATAAGTACCTGGAGAAAAGCCATTGGCAGAGGATAGGTTAAATAATTAGATAATAACTTGTTGATTCTTAAAATCCGAAGTGCAGCCCTTGTTTCAAAACTTACTTTGAAAGATCAACATTTGGCAAGATGTTTAAATCGTCGGTGTATATTTTCTCAACTGTATAAAATCTCCATAAAGCAAATGTGTCGTTTGCCGCAGCTAAAGTATGCGAGATCATCTTAATTCATGTAACTGTCTTGATACAAGGAATTGCAGAGTACATACACCGTAGTACAAGAATGAATAACTAAGTTTTCAACCAACTGTTAGAATTCGTACGTCATTGACCGCGCTCGATTATTGGCACAATTACACAATTTGTTTCACTGCCGTTTCCCAACTCTATTACACTTGCCGATAGCTGACGTGTAGACTGGTACTTGTGCCGGGTTTGAGAGGTACATATAGCCAATTTCATCACATGATATCCTACTCTGCAGTGGTGCATTTACTCCAAGAATAGAAATAGTGCGACACGCGAGTCTCCACCACGTATTTAATAGACTCTATAACTATATATTTGGCCCGTTGCAAGGATCAATGAGTCGGATGATTGCCTGTCTAGTACTACACGTATATATCACCGTGACACGATATACTCTCGCTGCAGGATGATAACTAGAGTCAGAAAATAAACCGTACGTCGGAAAATGGATAGACGCATTTGGATCCGTTTATTTGAACTGAGGCTAGCTGATTCTCCGAACTGGCACTCACCAGACTGGTGAAATCCGAACTGAGCCAATTTGGCGGAAGAGAAATAAAAATGGCAAATTAATAATTCGCTAACAACTCGAAGACTAAATATATATGTATAGACATAGCTAAGTACACATTACATAATATAAAGGTCTGCGGAATTTGTGTTCTGGATATTCATGCAACCCGATTTAATAGCATCAGCTGTGTGTATATGTACGTACAATCGATTCATTCGGAGTCATTGAACTTGTATGAAAATAGAATTAGCGGTAGCTTAAAATGAGCATATAGTGGTGAGCACATAGTCCCTCTGAACGATACAGGCGTGCTTTAACGCTCCCAGCACTTGATATTCGCTTTGAAAGTTAAACGAGTATAATAAACCGTACTCATAATCACGGCCCGGACATGATCCTCCGCACGAATAGCCTGCTAACGGTGTTGCAGTTGACGCTTGACTCGATCAAGGATGCGATTCGGACTCCAGTTTTCAATTTTGTCACTGGACCACCACTAATCGATTAATATGCAACTCTCACTTCAGGTTGAAGAATGTATGGCAGAAGTTCATCAACTTCATGCATGGCTGATACCCACAACTCTGAACCCTACTCACTGCTTGGAATGCGAACACCTACTCTCGATCCGCAATCGATCGTCTCGGCCGTTTCCTCCTCCTCTTTCACTTTCTCTTCCAATTCCATTTGATAGTGTCTCATCTTTTCAATTAATGTTTTGCAGGGTACTCTAGCAGTGTTTCCGAGTGAAGCTAACTCGCGAGTAGATGAGAAGGCATATTCCTATGCCCTGTTGAGTTTTAAACCTATCTATACCCGGGACCTCAGGGCTCCGTCTACTCGTTCGACGGCATGCTTTCGTTGATAGTCATTGGTATGCACACGATGCCATTTAGCGCTAATGGGTCTGAAACGCGAAGCACATTCGCTCGTAAAGAAGACCCCACCTCTCTTCTCGGTACAGGTTGCCGACGAGTGCCTTAGCGGGGTGCTACTTGCGTCACGAACACCGTCGCCCTATGAGAGCCAGAGGTCACAGCTCTGGTTAAAACGCGATCTATACCTACTAACACCGGCGTATTACCCTGAGAGGGTTAGGCATGGAGAAAAGAAAAAAAAAGAAAAAACGAATGGGAAAAATACGCCATTAACATTTACGGCACACAGCTAGTGATGGACATTCGACGAAAAAATACCATTAGCTATACTTAACATAGGTTAAAACGTACCTACATATTATCGCATTACCGTGTGCAGGGATAAGGTCACCTCAATCCCTCTCTGTGATATACATGCACTGATGTCCATAATGGAGTATGGAGCTTTCTAGCTTGATCGAGTCTCGATCTGATACAGTGGTCTTGTGTCATCAATTTCTGGTGGAGCAGGAGCTGATAAATCGTTATACACTCTTGTCGAAGACGAGAATAATTGATGATCATGTCTTACTCTTTCGTGGATGGGGGATGGATTGCCTTGGAAAAGGTGTGTCTTATACACCTATCAATATCTGATTTACCTGCATCGGTGTAGGGTTCATGAACTAGATGCTAGTGGCAGACTATTTAAGCGTAACTTCACATAGGTATGTTATACGGAATAAGTTGGGTAGAATTATAAAAGTGCAGTGATCAGCCCTTATTAGCTTTCGAAATACATTAGGTATCATTTGGTAAACGGGCGTTTAGCTTAGGAAAAAAAACGTTAGAGTCGAAAGAAGAAAAATACGTTGAGATCTAAACCGAATTTCATTTCTGTTAGCGAAACTAAAGAACAAAGGAATCGAAATGTCAGAGGATCAAGCCAGAATTTCTATTCCGCCTCCGGATGGTAGTGCGCGAGATAAATAAAATCCGGGTATGTAAAGGATACATCTTTCTCTTTTTCTCCAGATTATGATTTGTTCCCCAACATCTTGCAGTTCATTTATCAATTTTTGTTTTTTTGTATCTTTTTTTTCCCTCCAAATCTTACCAAGAACGAGTTTTCTGAAAAATTAATATGCACCCGTAATATGGGTAAAAAGGTGTACATAGGCTCTGCAGGCCGCATTCTAAATAAGTAATTACTTGATGGTCGCGGCAACAGCTCCAGCTGCACCCTTAGGAGTAGTTCGGATACTTCTGGGACGCTCTGCGCTGTTGGTAAATATTACTTAACTTTATTACCTAGCCGATGACGCCACTAAGTGAATTAATAAATGAGGTCATTCGTGGAACCGGACTGCTATCACGGATGTTGATGGAGTATAGAGGGTTGCGTAGCCGACACAGTTTTCACATATAAGATGCATTCTTACATTTATTATTAACAGCATATGATTGATTCACGGGAAAAATCATTTTTCCACACCTTTTTACATGATACACTTATACAGGTCTATAGAAATACATGGGACAGGCTTCCTCTAAGAGTACGCACTCATCGTTCTGGCAATAAACTATCCAGACGCAGCCAGTGCAAATATCGATTAACTCGTTGAGCTCAGGTGTGTTTGTGGGTTTGTTTAGTTTCCAGAGCGTTTCCTCAGAACTCAAGATCTGTGAGTAAAGACATAAGCGACCGCAATCGCCCCGGGAAATGGATCGGAAACTTCACTTTCCCACTCATCGACGGCCGGGCCTCCTAGTGCACATAAATAACACATACCTATACGGGGATGGCTGAACAAACTCGATTTTTCTTTCTAAACTGTAAGTTTTCAGCTCCCGCAGATATTTTATAGCGATGCTAATTCTGATAGCCTTTCTTCGGTTTTTGTTCATCACCACTCAGAGTAAGGCTAAATGTATTTGCCACTCAGTAGGTTTAATTTTCCCACCTAAAAAATTCAGACTTTTTTCATAGAAAGACAGAATTTTTCTCCAATCGATGTGCTTTTTCCGTTTGAAACGCATCTGTACAGTATAGCTAAAATTTATATGGAAATATATCTGTGCGGATCAAGAGGAAAGGTAACCAACTTGGTCCTCAGCAATTTCGCGCTGAGACACCGAGATTTTGAGTTGTGCGAGGACAGCAATAAAAAATGAAATCATGAGTTTCGCAAGGCTTGTGGAAAAAAAAATCACAGGATGCCATCTTATAGGGCATTGATTTGGGAAGGAAATCGACTACCTATTCGGCTCGAGGGTTGAGGAACAAGACTTTGTTCACTTTCATTTGGAGTGCCCCGAATGTATATAAAACCAATTAGACCGTGAAAAAATTCCTGTGGACAACATGCTCGGTCACGTTATGGACTCCGTCATAACCAAAGAGGAAATAATTGTCAATTCGTCACGCTTGCGAGTCAGGTGTTACGGATTCATCCTGAGACGGTCCACGTGACAAGACACCTCACGTTTTGGATGGTACATCGCCCTCGCTCTTACTGCGGATATAGACCCCTCGAAAATGTTGTGTAATTTCATGAATTTCCATTATTCTATACGTAGATATATACCTATGTATAGGTTTAGTAAATCGCATTATGAATTATTCATCCACTGAACTAAGTATGACCCCACATTCTCGGCCTACACGTTGCTGCAGTGTTGTTCAAAAATTTTCCTTTATAAGGGCCTTTACTTATGACTCGACCGAAAGTGTAAAATAATTTCTTCTATAAAAACGAAGCTTTCCGAATTTACAAAAACCACGTAAATCTCTTCAAAGTATATCTGAAAATGAGCCGGAAAAAATTTGATTGTAAAAACTCAATATCTGTGATGCATACGAAGCATATTTTCATTATATTTCAAATATTGAGGTTTCGAAACGTTCTTTGTATCCCAAATTTCATTTTCTCTAAATGCGAATGAAAAAAGAAAAAAGTTTGACGAGACCAAAAGGCTCACGAATTTGTATCTAAAGAGCTTTTATCGAAAGAATGTTTTGAGATAAGCATAGTCTTGATATAAGCATAGTTAGCGGATAAATTTGTACAAAATCTTACCGACAATCAATTATCTATGATGCAACGTACTGATGCAAGTTCTTCAAAAATTTCATGCTCAAATATGTGCATAATACGGTCCTTTGACATTGTTGTCCCGCAACCTTTTCAACGGTATAAAATAGTGCAGTGATTTTGTTTCTCCTCTATTCAATTTGTTCAATCTCTGCGTCGGTCTCGATTTTCGTGCCCCCACTCGCGACCTAAACTGCCAATGTTGTACTTTTAAACTCGTTCCTCGTCTCTCGCGATCCACGTTTGTTTTCTACCGACGATGGAGTCTTCCACGTTCGTGATTCATTTTCGTAAGATAAAATGGTTTCGAATCACCGATATACTATCGCAACTTGTTATAGTATATTCGAAGATACAGGCTCGTCGTAATTAAGACCACAATTCTAAATAAACAAGTTATCTCAAATTTATTAATAATTGAAATGACAAAAACAACAACAATCATTGTATTCATAACAATAACCGAACGTCTTTCCTATCAAATACAAACGGCGGGTCTCAGCTACAACTGTTTTCCACGCCACGGTCTTGTTATATAATAATATAATACCGTATTCGCGAACAAATACAGGGCCACAAAAGACGCAAAAGCGATACACAATGGATGATAGATGTACCAAATAGATTTGGGATTAGTGTTTATAAATACAATTACTTGCTAAAACAGTTGTTCTGCGGTCAAAGGGTACATACACCTTAAGTAAGGGTAGATTTGAAGGCCCGGCATGTGTTCAAATTGATCGTCAATCAACTATAGTTTTATTGCGACGTGAATGTTAGGGGTAATCAAGTCTCAGAGTTAGATGCAGTCAAAGTAAAATAACCTTATGTGAGGAGTCGCTTTAACAACCGGTGTTTCGATTTTGGATATTTGTGTCTCTAATTTTCCAGAAAATAAACCTTTGTCCGACAAACAGACAACTTTTTTATGCGGCAAACGTGACTCGAGTAATTAATTTTTTACTATCAAATCTTCAAGTGTACCAACTGTTTTTTTTTTTCTTTTTTTCACTGCTTTCCGATTTTCCAGAACAAAAATCGAAGTTATTTGTTCATAAAGGACAGAGGTACGGTTTCCGAACAATGAGAGGCCCAAATATCTAAAATTGAAGCAGCGGTTGATCCTAGTCGTTGCGTTAGGTATACTTTGACTTTGACTACATCTAACTTTGACAATGAGACCGGATGACTCACAACTTCCAACTTTCATTTGATTATACCCCAAAAGACTAGCAAACTTCTGTAATAAAACTTATCATTGTAAACAGAAACTTGGACATATGCCAGTTCCTAAATAACTCGCTTCTATTTATACTAAGGTGTGCGTGGCGCCTTAAAGTCACTTTTTGATACGGTAAGGTTTTTCCATTCGTATATGTGCAGCCCACATGAAAAGGGTGAAAGACTCTAGATATATCGATATATTATTAATACCTGAAAACTTTTTATCTATTTTTCATTCGTGCCCAAGTTTGGTACGGAAACTGGTAGAAGCGCCCTTTTTGATAGCCAATTGACCTTTTTCGAGGCTATACATTTATGGTATATCGATATTCGCCTGTGGTGCTGAAGCTCTTTGCGAGAAATAAATCAAAAGTGGATACGATATATTTTATCGCTAAGGCTACTTTTCGGGCACTCAACAGTTGACGGGTCTCAATTAATCAACCTCCATCTATCACTCTTCCTCTTCATCTCTCTCTCTCTCTCTCTCTCCCTCTCTCTCTCTCGAGGTCGAATTCATACTGGTCCATACTCCATAATATTACATTACCTGTTCAAACAGTGGAATACTTTCACAAGTCCTTTATGATAATATAATTTAGCTAAATAACTAGCTGTCGAAAGGTATTTTTCACCTTTCGTATAATAACCCGATACATACAGAGAATATTCGTGGCAGCGCGATATGCCGAGATCCGTAGATAGCCGAACGTACGCCCCATTATATGCAACTGTCCACAAATGCGTCGTGTTGAGATGGCCGAGAGTCGGATCGGCAATTGTTTCAGTGGTTACCAAGTCCTTGATTGGCTGTCTATAGTAATAAACAATTGCCGTTCAATAAAAACATTGAGGCTCGACATCTGACGGTTTGCTGCTTATTTTTTACGTTTGAGCCTTGTGGGTAAGCCGTCAGATGTCGAGCCTCGATGTTTTTATTAAACGGCAATTGTTTATTACTAGACAGCCAATAAAGGACTTGGTAATCACTAAAACAATTGCCGATCCGACTCTCAGCCACCTTAGCACGACTCAGTTGTGGACGGTTGCATATAATAGGGCGTACGTTCGGCTATCTTCGGATCTGAGCATGTCGTGCTTTCACGAATATTCTCTGTATAGTAAATGAAATAACATGAACTTTGAGTGTAAAGTTCGAAGAAATTTTTCTCACTTTACCAAAAAATTTCGTTGGAAAACGTCGTCTCCTATTACTGATTCTCGAGTTTCGTCAGTTTTTCATATCCCGAGTGAAACACGTTGCACATGGGGCAAGGTGGTTCAAATTTTATTTAAATCGATTGCGAAAGGCTTACGTTCGAATACGGAGTCAGAATAGTGACGTCTAGCTTTTGAATTTCCGCTCTTTATGTATATCGGTGATGACAAATACGTCTGATGTAGAACAGATGCGAGTTAGATAGCTCATTTGGAATAATGGCCCTGAAGATATCTGCATCAGACAAAATTTCATCTTTGGGAAGCCATAACTGCCATGTTTTTATATTTGGAAGGGTCCTGAGGGGTGGCCGCATCAAATTTCAAAAATACCTAAAATAAAGGCCACCCTATAATGTAGATATAGAATAAAGTATATGTCTTGAAAATTACTTTTCCCCAACCACCTCGAGGATATAGCAAAATTGAAAAAAAAAATGCTCATCTCGAGAATTTCAAGACGAAGAGAATGACCCCTGAGCGAAGTCTGTACGATAAAAAACATGGCAGTTATGGCTTCCTGAAGATAAAATTTTGTCTGATGCAGATATCTTCAGGATCATTCGGAATGGCATATTCGATCTTAATTTATTTTATTCTTTTTTTACGATAGAAGTGAGATTATTAATTTCAATTGAAGGCTGTTGCAAAAAAGCTGCCGAGACCGAAACCAGGAATTCAAATTTTCATCCCCGTATAATCGTCACGCTTATACCGTGACATTCTGTGGATGCGGCCCAGCAGGGATACCAACCCAAAACTCGTTAGCAGCAGTTTAGTAACATACAAGATTTTCCTAGTAAAATCACTAACAATCTAGTGATGTCCAGCAAAAATCTAGTGATTTCTAGTGATTTTACTACAAACATCTAGTGAGTTACTAAACTGCTGCTAACGAGTTTTGGGTCGGTATCCCTGCTGGGCCGCATCCACGTCTTTGAAAAAAATCCACGGATCGGAGTATGATAGACACGGAAGCGTCGATGCGTCTTCTACAGCTAATTCAAAATTAACCCACTGACTGATAAATATTCGCTCTGCGAAAGTATCCATTATCAACACGCGAAATAAAGAGAGAGGGGATTTAGGTAGTAGGTGTTGTACGAGTAAACCTCGCTGAACACTCGCCCACGCGGCCAGGCGAGTTCCTATTTCCCTTTACCCACTCACTCAGCCAAGATGAAAATAATTTCAGAAACGTTGGAGGGCGTCGTTGTCTTTTGAAAACAATCTAATATTAGCAACTACGTGTCTAAATTCGTCCAAACTCACAAATGCGAAGGACCATGACGAGCTGGCGCAAAGTGCTGAGCTACTACGGACTGGACTGCACAACTAATCGTTTCGAGGACGTATTCTTTTCTTCATATACACATGTTCTACATACACACATGCTTAAATTGCACGCATCATTGCGTTTGGACAAGCGGGAATTTTTTTTGGCAAAATTTCACATCAAAGAAAGAATTCTTCATCTTCTCGCATGCCTACCTACATAGATATAGCTGGCTTCATCACTCCGTCTTTGTAGGAATACCATCAACTGATTTATCGTTTCCAGGTGCCAAACGTAAGAACGTCAAAGAAATTTACCGATCTTTGGACCGAAATGTTGACTCAACGATTCTATAGAGGAAATATTTACTGGCGTGAACAAAAAAGAATCATTGTGCTGCAGTGTTTCAGCATTCCAAATCAAGTATAGGACCAGTCTTTCACGTCCTTCGTCGATACTTTGAAACTTGAATAACTTTAGATCGAGATCGCCGATCTTAGCACAATTTCGCGCACAGATACCTCGGATAATTCATACAACTGGTAATAAAATCGAGCAAAAACGGTCCATAGGTTTTCTAAAGAGTTGATTGACATTGCAGCCTAAGGCACCGAACTTCTTGGACAAATATTGCAAAATTTGGTCATAAAATTTGCGAGGGATAGCAGTTTTCATTTTCTTTGTGGTATATAGCTGACCGTTGGACAAGTTTAAAGTGAATTCACTGTGGAATTGCATTCTACCGTAAGATTGCATGTTTCTGTTCATCAGACTACTTTTTACCATTCAGATTCTGTAGTTACATGGGGTTGCCATTATAACGGCGAGATACAAGAATAAACAGATTAAGGTGGTAGTGGCACAAGCGATGCCTATTCTCTGTCTAAATGAGAGTTTTATAGTTTCCGAACCACTACAGATCTTCTAAAATCATGTTCCGTTTTCATTAGTTAGCTCGTATATATACTCTCTCGGGTATTTTCGAAGAATTAACACTGACAAGCTGCAGGTGCTGGGATGAAGTATACAGTCGTCGTGAGTCTTCCTCTCTTTCTGTCATAACGACTGTCTGCTTATTCAACATAATTGACTGTACACAACACGTCGTAAACCCCTACGAGTCGGAATAGAAATTCTGGTCTCATTCCACAAGTTATCACTGAAGACTTGGACGAGCAAACTAGAATTCGAGGGTAGGATTGTATACATCCAATGAAATTCTGCTTTGCACCTGAAAGTGAGAGTTCTGCCCGTTTTTCGTACGATTGAGTTTTATAAATTCTAGTTTAGACCTCTAGTTCCTAGAATATAGAGGCTTCGCGATTCTGGTCTCGGCCTACGGGCTCCTCAATCTTTAACAGAAGGTTCTGCAAACTGATTGACGAAAACATTCTAAGTCGAAAATAAAATTAATCATTGAGTTGATGTTTCCCAGACTTTTGAGGTCCTAAGTGAAATTTGAAAAATTTCGTAGGATGGAGAAATGCTTGTCAGAATTTAAGTGGCAATAGCCGATTCTGATCTGCAAAAACAGGATTTACACAAACAGAATTTTGGTCGAAGAGCTTTGACAAGTGCGGCTTTCGCCATGTCATACGACGTACAAGCTGTGCACAGTTCTCTGAAAATCTACCCACACCTCCACTTTACATGGATATCAGTACGCCGATGAATCGGTACATAGCAGCTACGATTATACGAAGTATACACATAGGCGTTTGGGGCTCGGTGAAGCGGACACAGCACGGCCCGGACTGACATGAAGCTTAAAATTATTACGTTGATGAAATCAGGTCTCTGAATTTACCGGCGGTAATCAATACGCCAGGATTTCATCCGGAAATCATGTTCCTCCGCACAGGTAGAGGTTTTTGATCTACGTAGGTGGGACAGCGACGACTAATTGGCGGTAAGTGTTTCTCTAATTAACGGCGAAGCAATTAGCGTTGCGCACCTATTCCGCGCCTGAATCTCTGTGCTATATTCAACCCATATAGATATAACTGCAACTCCCACCGTCGTATTCCGGCTACAATAATCAGTTGTATTTAGCCATGTATAGGTTTGGGGTAAAATTAGTGAATTTTGACCACCGCGGATTGATTGACCACCCCATACTTATAATATTTCATTTAGTTTTCAATACAGGACAAAATAAGGAAAAATTTTATAGGGAGACTTTTTATTTCGAAGCAGCGAAACATTTAGAAAAAATTCTCACTTTGCCCTACGTACATAACCCGGTTATTTTCAGTCCCGAATTTTTACGAGAGGTTAATGGGGCTCTGGCCCCGCAGGATTTTAAAGCTTAAGAGGGACGCTAGCGGAAACTCATCAGCATATATGATGCATAATTATATCGTTTTACCCAAAAGAAGTAATGGAGAAAAATACCTACAACATCGAGACCACGACAGTGCCATCTATTATTCTGTGGAGATTTTATATTTCATTTACGATTATTGCCTCATTGGTATACCAGGAGTATTCGTGGAAACGCTTCATAGGACGCCTGCATACAGGCAACTTAAACATCAAGCGATGCGGTTTCGTTCCCACGTAGTCAATGGGCACGCAATATGCGAAATAAAACCTAATCGCTTGACTTCTGAGTTGCCGGTATGCAGGCTTTTCCTTGAGGCACAGGTCTTCCTCTCGATAGTCCAAGTTCCCGGTGTCCAGTACTACGAGCTGTAAGACTTGTACACCGAGAACTACGAAGCAGATGCCATTGACATCAAAAGCTACCAAGTGGATGACCCGGGCACCGATAACTACGGAGTGAATTACCTTGACACTAAGAACTGTGAAGCGGATGACCTGGACATCATGAACTACTACCTGGATACGCTTTACGCCGTGAACTACGAGGATGAAGACCTGGACATCGATAACTATATGTGACGACCATGTGATATACAGGGTGTATCATCTTCATTATAAAAGCAAACAGTGAGGCGCAAAGGAAGATACATTGCATAGCAATTGCATTATAGATCAGAATCATGCGCCTTGTGGTTTCCGGCGAATGATTATTCACTTGGCAATTTCAGATATCCACAATCCACTGTTTTATGATTGAGGCGCAAAGCCCCTAGTACCAAATGAAATTGCATTATTCTTATGTAAGTTGAAGTGCTTTCTGTGGAATACCTTTCACCGTAAGAAAAGGGCCCCACTTTATCAATCATTACACCTTACAGAAATGTAACTGCACTATTTCCGCCCTTTTTTCTACATCACCTACCTTAGTTTAGAACACTCCCGGGACCTATTTAAAGCTTATTTTATCACGTATGGGTATAATACGCTCAATATAGGGAGCTGCAGGGGACTAGAGCAATCGGTGTTGGCAATAAGCGAAATAATTGGACTCCCAAGACACGATTCTGCGGAAGGGATCGCAGTGCTCCGGTTTTGCATAACTGGGGTGATGGGTATACGTTCGCAGGATAAATCCCTACTTATGATATGCATATACGCGTATAATCCTTCTTTCATTTTCTTTTTCCTTTCTTTTTTACAAATTTTTCTTCACAGCTACGCGTAGCTTAAGGATGGCACGGAAGTGTAGATGTTCACATGTAGGCTCATACCCAAATATGCGAATGTTAATAAAAGTATGTAAATGTATTGGGAGAAGTTCGACGAAGGGAGCCAAGCAAGTTATGTACCTATGATATATCTGCACACAAGATTAAATTCGGCGATCACGAGCCAAACGAGAAGCGCACCATACAGTATATACTCTAGAAGTTCAACTTCGGCAGCGAATTCACCCCCTTTTCCTCTCGCTTTTCCTTGCAGAACTACAATATTGAATTTGTCTCCATTTCGCTAACTCAATTTATGACACCTATAACACGTATACGGATATACGTTTCAGGAAAATCCTTTTACTAAACACACCTACGCCTATAATACTATTCGCTGCAATCGGTGAAAGATCATCGAGCATGAGAAGGAAATAAGAAAGAAGAAGAGAACCGTATTTCAATTTATTGTGTATAGAAGCGGGTATATCAGACACCCTGAATAAGTTGCTAGATTTTTACCCGAATAAAATATTCCTTCAATATATCCGCGAAAATTCATTCTTCGTTTTTTATTCAGATAATCGATTGTGTCCCTCAAAATGTGACACCAGAGAATATGTATGTATACAGGGTGTCACAGAATTCGTGTCGAGGATTTTACAGTGTAAATCTTGAACAAAAATAGGGCCGAAATTTCCTTAGCCGTTTTTTTCCGGAAATGCTTAGATTTCCCGTTATAATTATTTAAAATCCAGCCAATGACTTATGAACGGCCGTTTGTCGATGTGATTACCGCTCGGTTGTGTGCGCGTCTCTCACCCTATTGCCGTCGCGAAAAAAAAGTACACACAACCCAGCGGCAAGCACACCGACAAGCGCCCGTTCTTAAGTCGCGGGTCATTGACTGAAATTAAAGTAATTATAACGAGAAATATAAGCATTTCTCTAAAAACGGCTAAGAAAATTTCGATCCCATTTTTGATCAAGTTTTACCCAGTAAATTCCTCGACACGAATTCTGAGTCACCCTGTATATACAGGTTTTTGTCAAAGAACGTGGAATGGTGGTAGCACCTACCACGCCTGACGATATGAAAGAAATATTACGCCGAGCATGTGCCGAAATTACACCACAAATGTTGGCCGCAGTTTGACACAACCCTATAAAAAGTAACCCGGTGATGTTAGTTAGTGGATCCTTTGAAAGTGACTATTCCGATTCGATTACATTTTTCGACTATTTTCATATTTTGCGTAACTAGAATAAATTTGTATTGTAGGTCACTGAGTTCGTCTCGAAGTCATTAATAATGTAATTGAAAAAAAAAATACTATTTTCCATTTAGAAAAGTGGAGTTGACCTTGACGTAGCTTCAGCGCCTCCACCGAAGAAAAAATAGGATGGTCCAGTATGAGGCCTTCTCGAACAATATAACTTCCATATGAAACATTTTTAAATATCATCAATAGTTTAAGTGCTATTGCTCCGTAACACTTTAGATGCCCCACCCTGTATATACAGGGTGATCCAGAATGCGATACTTTTCTTATGCCAGTGGACTCCTTGTTGAAATCTAAGACGAAAATGATCAATGCTAAAATGTCGAATGGGAAGCCGTTTTCAGGTAGGAACCGTTCAAAGTTAGCTAATACGAGAGCAGATACGAGACTAGCTCAGGGCTGCTACCGTCATTTTGTCAGTTGGCGAGATCGCGGTGACCGGTGACGCGCCGCGAGAATTGCCAGGCCCGTGGTGGCGGCCCTGAGACAGTCTTGTATCTACTTTCGTATTGGCTTACTTTAAACGGCTCCTATTTGAAAACGGCTTCGCATTCGACATTTTAGCATTGATAATTTTCGTCTTAGATTTTTACGAGGAATCCACTGGTATAAGGAAAGTACCGCATTCTGGATCACCCTGTATATATATGTATGTGTGTATGTATACATATATATATATATATATATTTACCTATATTTACACGCCCGCGTATATGCCACCACGTACAGGTGTACAATACGTGTGAAGGGCTGGCGGATCCCGGGCTACCCGTGGCCTACGTATGCCGTCGATTGCGCAGACGCGCTCCCCAGATGAGCGAAGCCTTCGCCTAGCCCTCTCGCCCTGGAATCACCCTGGACTCACCCTCGTCAAATGCTGCTCCCCAGGCAACACTGCGGGGGTTGTTTTCGGTCGCCTTAGGCTAGATTCCAGAGCGAAGAAATCGGTCACAGCTTTTATCTCTTTCTTCTCCTCTCTTTCTGTCTTTACATCATCGTCTGCAGTATCTACCTTGGCTAACGGCAAAATATCTCGCAGGGAGTTGTTTTTTTTTCTCTTTTTCTTTTCTTTTATACTCGCTGATCACAGCGTTTTATTCAATACTGTGTACTTTTCCATACCTGGATGATAAACTCCGATAAAATACCGTATAAAAAATCTCGTATCAAAACAACATAGTTAATTTCTCGGAACTAAATTATTACAGGTTAAGTTTATTGCGCGCCCGCTAGGCGGCCACCCTGCGCTGGAATTCATCTCGCTCTCTATAATTTCTCGCGGGAAGAGTAACACGGGCAGTTATTTATGCACGTTATTATGACAAATTCCAAAATCTATCGCGACTAATGCCATAAGGCCGTAAGCGCCAAAAAAATTTTTTGTTTGTGGATATGCCCAAAAGATGTTGTAGTGCATAAAAAAGATTTTAACACCAAAAAAAACGATTTTTTTTGTTTGGCGCTTACGACCTTATGGCATTAGTCAGGCGATATGATTAGAGATAGAGTTCGCTTACTCTTACAATGAGACTAATCAGTCGTTGAAACTTAATACGTTACAGTTTTTCGCCAAATACAAATCATTATCGAATAACGATCCTATGTCTAAATTTTCCGCGACAAAGGGCTGCTGTCGTTCAGAACAAGAGTGAGAAAGACAGGAGATAAATGACTCGGGTCAAGTCACGTTTTTAATTCCAATTGCTGTGCGCTTCTCGCTTCATACATTATGCAGATCTAGAGGGCGCCGCGTGCGACCTAAAGAGAAATTTGTGTCCAGCGTGAGAGGACTGACAACAAGTAGGCGTGCTGTATTTATTCTTTTCAGATTGGAGAAAAAAATATATGTATATCTGCTATGATAATATTTTCTAACATAAAATGCAGCATAATACAGACGTATGTGTTTATTTTTCTGTGCTGCAAGCTTCTCGGCTTTGTATAAGGCTTCAAAAAATCTATCCTTATGTATACTAAAGAAAGATTTCATGCATTAGCAGGCGGTTCACGAATCTGTTCAAGCTAGATGACGTGCGAGGAGAAAACCGGTGACGGTGCTCAATTGTTATAGCCGGAAGACCGAAAGTGGTTAAAACAACCGTTCAAAGTTATACGAGTGACACCTAATTAGTGCGTACCTAAGCCCCTCGCCGCCCCTTAATGTAGTATTCGAGAAACTGATTAAATGCGGTTTTCCTGGGATGATGGAAAATCCATTTACTGTACATACATAGGATGTATATTTTCCGGCGTGGACAGAGAGGGTTGAAAAGTGTTGGTATATCTATGCTACCCTGTAAAAGCAATCTTTATAACACCGCTGTAAGATTGGAATTCAATTTCTGAGTATCTGAAATACGGGTGTCGACGCAATTACATAAGAGGCGACGAGCAAACAAAATTAAGC
Source organism: Tenthredo scrophulariae (assembly GCA_963978835.1). Taxonomy (NCBI): domain Eukaryota; kingdom Metazoa; phylum Arthropoda; class Insecta; order Hymenoptera; family Tenthredinidae; genus Tenthredo; species Tenthredo scrophulariae. The sequence continues at coordinate 23,769,990 of OZ022229.1, forward strand.
CCAAAGTGCCTCATGCTTGCTGGCAGGAAATTGTCTTGTATTCTTACACCCAACGGAACCTTTTAAGAACCGCTCGGTTTCTTTACTGGGTATACATATATACTGTACATAATATGAAATTACCAATAATTACTTCGCTCCGCCTGAGCTGTGCCGTCCCTCGGTAGTCGAGGAAACAAGACAATCCTATGACTTGAGTCGGAAGAGATATTCAAGTTTTATTCTACTTCTCTTATTCTACACGCTCTCAGTGAAGACTCCGGGGTGCAATCCAGAATTTGAGGATAGGACTATGCGTGTAATGAAGTAGGTAATGATTTGCACTTGAAATGATTCGATCAGGTTCAGGCGCCAACCACACTTTCTAATTCTAGTCCGGGCCTCTAGAGTATAGAATTCAGAGAGTCAGCTTCTCAACTTTAATGAAACGGTTAGTGATAAATAAAATCAATCGTTGAGTTGATTCTTTGCAGACTTTTAAGACTATAATTAAGTAGAATTTGAAGTTTTGTAGGATCTCGAGAAGCTAATTAGAATTTCAAGTACAAGCACCTCTGAATTCTCACGTAGGATATAATTATACTAAAACAGAATTACAACTCTGTCCGCAAAACTAAAGATGTAAAAAACGAAAGAATCGAGGCTCTATAGAACTTCTGTATTCCGACTCGGGGAAACATCGCTGCACCTGCGCGGTAGTGAAATGAATTCACCATAAAGTCGTTATAAATACTCTTAGCAACGATTTACCATATAACATCCACATATATATTTAGTAGAGTATAAATTGTTTATGAAACATAATTCCCGAAACTTTAATACATTTAGTTTCACATGGTATTATTGATTGTGAATATTTATTTTCTGTTAAACGATCGAAGCATTCATTTATTAACTATATTTCTTGTTGAACCTTCCTTCACCGGCACTCAACTAAAAACTTATCTGCTTACCACTGCGCTATATGTACTCAAGTTCCATAGATCAGCAGAACTCAACTTCTGCAGGTGTTTATTCGGTCGTAAAGGCTAGAGGGGTTTACGAAGGCGCTCGACTGGGCTGAACCGAGCCCCCTGAATGCTGGCATATCCTTATAAAACCTATATCTATGCAGTGGTACGTATAATTCCGGTAAACTCCTGACTAACGTCGTGGTGGTGCATGGTGGGAGGCGAAACTCGGAACACGTACCTCATAGTATACATAATACCTACCGTAGCATGTGGCGAAGAGCTCTAGTTCCCTATAAAAGACGGTGACGCAGCTGCCCAGGGATAAATTAAATTCAAATCAAATGAATACCCTCCAGCATTTCTGTACCTATATAGGGAGGTATATACATACCAACTTGAAAAATTAATGAAAACTTTCTCGCTTTTTTCTTCCGTCATATTCTTCTTTTCTTTCATTATCATTATCATCGTCATCTATTTTATTCAGTCGCTGCACTTGGTATACGTTGTCACTTATGACTATAACACAAAGGCTCGCGCATATAGGCATTATAGGTGGTACTCGAGGCTGAGGATTATCGTCACATATCTTACGTATATAATATGTATGTAGGCGTGGATAGCCCCTCGTACGTCCTCGGTCCTCGCTTCCCTAAGGTGGATACGTTCGAGTTGACACGACGACCAAGACCGGACCGGTCTATATATAGATAGAAATAGAAGACGAGCGAGGCTGAATTCTGACGATCTAATTTTCGATGAACCACGACTGACTGACTGACAGAAAGACAGACAGACACGTCCGGAGGTGAATTGTGTTATGTATTAAAAAAAAAAAAAAAACACCGCTACACATTCTGTATTCTGTATGATTTTTATTACAACAGGAATTGTGGCAGAATATATATAATATACATAATCATGTATAATATATGTATATTATATGTAATACTAGATCGAACGATATCTACGATAGTTTGCGAACCTGAGAATCTTCCAACTCGAAGGAAAATATATGTATTCATATAAAACAGTTAACAATTATTAAGGATATATTACGTTCCGGGCTTTTAAACTTCCTTCCTAACCTCCCTCGGCGATGATCTTCCCCCGAGGTTTCCGCGACGCCACCACCGACGGTCGACCCTTCCCTCATGCAGTTGATTTTCAGAGTATAACAAAAACTCTGAGCCCCTTGGGTACAGTTCGTCTCTTACCGCACAGTATCTGTATGTATCTTTATATGTACGTGGACGATGGTGAAAGATGTGTGGAATATGAACTGTAATACTTTATAGTACTATAGAAATTATAAAAGTGTGAAAAATACGAGTCCTATGGGATGTAGAATGTTAAATTCAAAATGGCGGTTTGTTAATAGAATTTAGCCGATTTGCATGAGGATTTGTGTTCGAGGATTTTCAGCCCCGGTGATTACGAATTTGATTAAGAACATTTTTCGACAAAAAATCGGAGACTCTCAAGGCAAATCCTCTTCACTTGGCTCAAAAATTAATTTATCAAAGTTTTACGAGCTTATACTGATTATGGGGACTGAGGTCGATGCTTGTTACTCGCTAATTAGATATAGTCAGGAAAATAAAAAGGCTTATGATACAAATATCCGTATCTTGAATTTATCCATCTACTTTGCACACGGCACAATGCATACGACCTGTATTCACGCACAAAAAATGTGGATATACCACAAAGGCCGCTACATGTATATTAAACTAGAATTATATTTCTAATAAAATTATAATTCTATGCGAGATGGAAACAGCGGTCTTCTCTACCGTCTCTTGAAATCTCTGCACATCGCAAGCGGTGGCAATGTGGCATAAAAAAAGACGGAAGGATAACATGCGGCTAGGTAAAACTCCCTTCCCTCTTTCTCTCTCTGATCTCTTCTCATTTCTAGTCAGCTACGAGCTCCGTCCGTAATCCTCCCCTACTCACCTCCGAAGTGAGAGTAGGTGCCACTCCGCAGGGAACCAACGTACGGCACATACCGCGCGAGTACGCGTTCGATCTCTCTCCGGATCCATTCGCTTTGCTTCGCTCAACGACCCGACTCGACCCGACTTGGCTCGTCTCGACTCGACTCAACTCGGTCCACAGACCGATAGACCGGCAGCTCGACAGACCCAACAGACCGACCGCGGGGGCTGGTTGTTATTGATCCCGAACGTAGTCTCGTCGTCGTACGCGCGCCGCGGCCCTCTCCCGCTCCCTCGTCCTCTCTCGCTCTCGCTCTTCTCTCTCCTCTCCCTCCGTAGCCGGCGCTCCGTTCGCCAAGCCTCCGCCTCTCTCCTCGCCGACTCCCTCCTGCCGCCGCCCATGTTTGTAGCCCCAGGCGAAGAGCTGACGGGCGCCAGAGCTCAGTCAGTGCGTGCACCGCGGCCGGCCGGCGTGCACCGTGGACGCGCACTCCCAAATCGGCCGCGTGGGTATCGCCCGCCTTAATAAGGCTGTTTTCATCCCAATTGGTATAATATTGTTAACGCGAGCCCCAATCCCTTGGAGGTAATAATAAAATAAAATAGAAGATGAACTGGTTGCCGAGAATCCCGCGGAGTTAAGTTGAGGCGAAAACGCCTGCTCGCTCGCTTATACTTTCCGCTATAGAGCGATATGATCGATTCCTCCTGTTTTCATTTCTTTCTCTTTAATTTAATTTAATTTAATTTAATTTAATTTTTGTTTCCTTCTCTCGTTTTCCTTTATAATTTCATATGTGATAATATCCGCACTTATTTCTGCGAAGTAATTTACACGCGCGTGGCTTTGCCTCGACGATAGTGAATAACGTAAAAGATATACGTGCAGCGCGTGGGTACCTAGTATAGCGAACGCGACGACGTTGTACGCGGTTGAAACGAAACGGACCGACGCCCGGCGTCGCGTGCCTCTAAACGTTAGCAACAAGTTCCGGTGGGCAGTGGATGTCCGAAACGATGAGACGGAGACTAGATACTATCGCATGCAGCAATAGTCGAGTGCCGTTTTATAATAAAATAATATTGAAATAACGGTCTTCATGCGAGCGGTAATTTCCATCTATTGATAAAATCGTACAAATTTCTACATGTATTTAAGGTTTATTTTATTGAATCATCGTGCAAGGAATAAGAAATACACGAGGAATAAATCCATTATTTTACAATCTCATTATACGTTCTGAGAATTCTAAACGCACAGCCTTCTGTATAAACGGAAGGAAGAATTTCACTCTACTTTCGTTCGCAAGTGATGATCCGATAATCTGCTTATGAAAATGATGAAGACTGGTAAAATCGTGCTTTGGAATATGTAATAAAAGATTCTTTGTTCATCCAACTGATCTGCACAGTATTCTTTAAATTCGCGAAGAAAGTTATATTGTCGAAATGAGAATTGAATGAACGAGCCGAGGTTTGAAAGTCGCTATTTTTAAATTCAGTGCAAATTATTTCAGATTTCCATAAGTCGAGATTCCTAATTCGATTAAATCGTGCGCCGATGACAAGAGAAGAGAGAGTTGCTAAGGCAAACATAAAATCGGGCTAGACTCCAGCCTAGCTGCTGAGTGTTTACTCAGGAGTTGATACGTTCGTTGGTTCACGGGGGCGGTGGTGGTGCAGGTTATACTTATACCTACTAGATTAATTTCAAACATCACCCCCGGCATTTCCACGGACGAATATAAGAATAGTTGTTATAAATTGGCACGCGACTATATCAATCAAATTCACATTTAACATAATATGTATTATTATTATTCTATTTGACTTTGTTCATATTATAATATAGACATATACATATCTCTCTCTCTCTTTCTCTCTCTGATGTCCTCAAACAATAATTATCGCTACAATTATTTCGCCCAGGTTTCTTCAATTGCTAAATATTCATAAGTTGGAAAAAAAAGGAAAAGAAATAAAAACACGTCAGAGTAATCAAAATTAAATAAACTAAAATAAAAAAGAATAATAATAATGGTGCAGTGCGCCGTTTTCGTCTCTCTATGGTGCGTGCTGCAGCAGAGTTCGTCGAAACGAAAATGAGTGGTTAATTTTCGTGGTAAAATAAGTGTATAGTTACAAAGCCAAAGATAGTTGAAGAAAGAATAAGAAAAAGGAAAAAATATACTTGACTAAAAAAATGTAGAATAAAGGAAACATCAAGAAATTAAACTCATTCGAAAGGGAAGAAAACCATATAAAATCTACGCAAACATAAATTAATCAAAACTGGCGTCCGCGTCGCGATCCCGCGAGGCACCGGGACCCCGGGGGTCTCGGCGTCGCGTAAACGGCGGAGGTTCGTTGTCTAGCGGTGGTTCGGCAGCATCGGGGTTGCAATGCGGTTTGTGCGCTGTCGTAGCCGGTCTGTTTCGCCGAGCCATGTGCATCGCTGGTAGTAGGCGAGGTTCCGGAGAATCATGCTATCAAGAATTACCTTCTGAGGGACAAGGCCATACCGTACAAATACCTACGGGTCTTTCCTCTCAGACTCCTCACGTTAGGCCTGCACCGGGAGCTTTTAGAGTACAAAACATCAAGGAATCAGCAGCCGAGGAGGTGAGAGCTGACCGAACGAGGATCAGATACATTCTTCGTTTTTCTTTTTTTTTATTTTCCATTTTTCAATATTTGCCTGATTCCCTCACGCATTTCATTAGATTAATCATACCTAACGAAAGAGTTATGTATGCATTTGAGGAACAATTTGTAAATCAAATTTCGATACCATTTTTGACTGGGATTACGGAATGTGTAATTGTTTGTCGTTAATTCTGTTGCATCCAGTATAGTATTATACATGTATACATGTATTAATTTATAGGCATGATGCATGTACTACGTACAGTATATGGGCAAGTCCAGCAAGTATCAACAAAGTTCAAGTTCTCTGATGATAACTGAATATGTGAAAAAAAAGTAAAATAAAAGTTGGAAAAAAAAAGACAAAAAATGCTCCCGGACTTCCTGCTGAAATGAAGCAGTAATCCCCAAAGTTTTATTCCGGTCGGTTGTACGTGGTGTGGGAAAAAGTACAAGTCGCGTTTTCGATGTGCACGTATTAAAAGTATACATACTTCATTGTTTAATCCGTACGAAAAAATCGCACAACTTATATCGCGTATGAAGTTGTTTGGGGTCAGCGTTGTCAAACCACTGATTATGAGTCAGAGCGGAAATAAGTCTTGGAGTAGCTACGTATGGTAGTACGTATGGCACGTATATGTGTACGGGAGTTTGGGTGGTGGTTTGTAAAAGCCCGCGATACGTCGCTCTAGTTCTAACATAAACGACGACTTCCCTATTACATCTACCCAGACTCAATATTAACTATGTTCGTGATAATATATTATATCGTCTATACTGTTTATTGCTCGCATCCGAGGATTAATATTGTATATATAGAGTTATGAAAAAGAGGATTAGCAATCGCTAAAAGAACAAGAGTAAAACATCACATCACACTGTGTGAAATATATTATATTCCAATTATTTTATGAAGCTCGTTTTCAATTATTCGAGTTTTCACTGTGACAACTTTAGACGCAAACTATACGGACTGAAGCTGTCTCGCGATTCTGGTTCCGACCTCTCAAACGTTTTGCGAAGCGATTGACCAATGAATTACAAGTCTAGAATAAAATAGATCATTGAACTGATTTTCGTGAGTAGAATTTGCAAACTTCGTAGCATATGCAAAGATGCTAACCGTAGAATGTCAAGTACAAGCGCTAATTCTGATTCACACCTTTGAATCCTCACTATGTACATGATTCTACTAATACAGAATAACATTTCTGTCGGCAGGAATAAAGAATAGAGGAACTGAAGATTTAGAGGATCAGGTACAGATGTGTAGATAAATAAAATTCCCGAAGATAATTTGCAGTTTTTTTATTTTTCGAAAATCTTTTATCAAGTTTCAATAGCTTATGAAAAAATGTTCAAACAGTCGGTTTTATTCTAGCACTGATGTACGTATATTAATTAAGTGTGACTTTTGTTTTTAGTCATATAACGCTCGGTTATAATTAGGAGAGTTGTAAAAACGCGATAACGTGGATGTATGTATACATACATACGATATATACGTACGCGATACGAGTAAGTTTATAATTGGAGAGAAATAATTTCTTCGCAACTTGTTATCATCTTCTGTGGCGTTTATTCACTGCAGCATCGTCGGCGGCAGTGTCTGGCTGTCTGTCTTTCTGTCTTTCTGTCTGTCTATTTGTCTTCTTTATATGTCGCGGAGATGGAGTCTCGACTGTCGACAGACTGACTGACATGAGTAACCATCTGAAATTTCGTAATATACGAAAGATCGCGATTCAAAGATAAAAACTCCGAGTGAAAATCTCGTAGTATTATAGAAAAGCTTGGGAGCTTTTCAGGTATGTATTCTCATCCTTAATGTCCATACCTGCAATATTATCATAGTTGCTAAAGTCGAAAACCCGGGATATCAAAAATTATAGCAATAAAAGAAAAAGTTTGAAGATTTATTTTTCCGCAATCCCACCGTGTCAAGTTCAAAAATCACATTTATTTAGATTCTTTTCTTTTTTTTTCTTTTGTTTCTCTTTTTTTTTGATACCCCGTCTAATGCGTACTCAAATTCGTCATTGTCGTGACGAATTTTTTTGAAAACCCGACTTCTCCACTGATTTTTTTTTTTTTGGTATAGATTCTTAGAAATTAGAGGGAAAAATAGAAATGGTGAGAAGGATACATTTTGGAAATTTCCCGCTCTTTCGAATGAAAATAATTTTATTTTTATTCGATTCCAGTAAATATTTTGAACATTTGATTTTTACATTTAAATCGGAATTTAGTGCCTTTGCACGATTTTTATCGTCAGTTTGATTATTTATTGTCGACCAAATTGAGCTCCGAATATTGACGATATATATGTATAGTGTATAAACCCATTTTTGATTAAGATACTGGGAAAAAAGTAAGAAGAATTTAAAAATTAGAAAAAAAAAAATATCGAAAAAAATTGAATAACTCAAGTAGTTCTTGCGATCTCAAAAATCTCTACGTTCGTACCATGGAGGTATCTCCTATGAACGATTGAGGACCAAACATTTCAAGATTGATCCAACGGTGGTCCTGATTCTATACGACAACCCAGTCATTATGTATTTTCTTATCTCCAGCGTAGCCACTATCAGACTGAAAGTAATACATGATGTAAAATATGCGTAATGAGGGTCGACCCTTCCTCAGACATCATGATTTTTCTGGATTTTGTCAGAGTCCTCGAGTCGCAGAAAAAAATCAATTTCTTTTTGAAAATGTCAACCCCTCCAAAGGTGTGAATACCCCCTTAACTTCATCACATTTTTGTATTTAACCAAAAGAAAATCAAATTTCATTAAAATACTTGAATGACTCTCGGGCGTCGTTCCGAGACGAACTCTATTTTCATTTTACATATATACTATATGTGATATAAATAAGCCACGCGCGTGCCAATACACAAATAGGAAAAATCGTTGAATATAGATATATAGATTGGCTTAATACGCGTTATGCGACATATTTCTGCGCGACGAATGACGATTGGAAAAAATTGAAAGTAGCCTTGGTGACGTCACTAGTGGAATGCGAACCGGGTCAATCACGGCTTTCATAATACGTGCTCTGAGTAGTAATCTAGTATGATACGGTAACTGGTAACCTAACCTATCGAGGTATGGAACGCGCCGAGTATATACTATGATTATATCTCCTATGTATTATCACAATGCACGTACCTTCATTCTAATTAAAAAAAAACAATTGATTTTCACATATACGAGCACCCAAGTGATGATGCTAATCGCAGGTGAAAGTCAATTTTTCACGAAATTACACAAAGTGTAAAAGTATTTTTTTTGCACGAGTACATTCAGCGTGTTTGATTCTGACCGATATCAAGTTGGCACCACTAGTCTTCTATCTCCTTCTATTCTTCGTGGTTACATAGAGAAGAAAAGAGACAGAAGACTGTGGGACCAACTTCATACCGGTCAGGATCAAAGGCGCTTGGTGTACATATTAGGGATTTTTCTTTCATTTTTCCATTTGTTTTCGATTAACCCCCCCCCCCCCCCCCCCCCAATATTTAAACAGAAATCGCTTGAAAATTTCAGCCTCTCATGTCAATCCTATAGAATCTGACGCAGAACACATGTACAGACAAGATACCGGTTTCTGTCACGCCTAAAATCTGCAACCGAGGGTACATCTCGTTTTAAGTTGGCAATATCCAAGACAATAGCTGCCTCGAGTGCCCCCGCGACATAGAGCTGGGGAATAGGCGATGCTCTTGTCGCTCCATCTGTCAAGCCAGCTTTTGTTTAGAGTATTACCAACTTAAAAAGAGATGGACCCTCGGTTGTAGATTTTAGGTGCGACAGAAACCGGTATTATTACTGTACACACACACACACACGTATTTTCCATACTTTAAATGCATATTAGATCGCTGGACTATGTTGATTTGATGAAGAATTTATAATTGTGAAAAATTATTGGGCATCGATGCTATACTATTTGGCGAAAACATTAGCATCACATCAATTAAATCTGACTTTTGATTCAATTCGATGGAATCTCGTGTCGAGAACTGACAACGAAATATCAGAGTAGTGTTTTCCATAATACTAACGCAATAATCTCTAGAATCATCCCAAATAATCAACCCACCGAAGGGACAGCGTTGTGATTAAAGTCTAAGTGGAGGTGCCCCAATCGAAAATGAGGTTCTCCATTCGATTAAGGTGTCCCTACCCAATTCGATCTGTTCTAAAAACATTGGGCTGAACGATGCTATTAAACGGAATATCTCTAACCGGGCACCGAAAACAGAAAAAAAGGGCTCTGTAGCGCAATCCTATTGGCGATTTTGAACACGTAGGTCCCAGAAAATGTTCGTTTCACGCTAAAATAGAGAAATGGCGTGAGGAATACTTTGAAAAAGTTTATTTATTACGTCATTTCTCTAGTTTAGCGTGGAACGAACATGTTTTGAGACCTACGTGTTCAAAATCGCCATTAGAATTGTGCTACAGAGCCCTTTTTCTTGTTTTCGGTGCCCCGTTAAAGATATTCTGTTTAATAGCACTGTTCAGCACGCGTTCAGCCCAATGTTTCGAGGACAGGTCGAATATAAGTACGGAATCACTTCGTATAACTTGACTGGAAAAAGTGGTACGAAAGTCTGTTTTTGTGCTCGTAGTTTTTTTGACTCGCTGATTCCGAATTTCAGGTTTAGGATTCAAAATTCAAAATGGCAGACGCGATCCAATTATTTGAATTTATTATCCAGGATATTAGTTGCATGAGTATTTGGAATTTGGAATTCTGGAGTTCAGATTCGAAATCAACGAGCCAAAAAAAAAAAACTCCGAACACCAAGACAGACTTTCGTGCTATTTAATGTTCCTTGAGATGGTAAACGTCATTGTCGATCTGACCTTTTCGCAGGTTGATTACTTGACGTGATTCTGTGTACATACCTACCCTCTGAAAATAGAACTTTTTTGCTATATCAAACTTCATCCGCTCTATTCCATTTGCTTTCTTTTCTGTTTCCTTTTTTCATTTTCCTTTTTCTTTTTTCCTCCTTTCATTTTAATTACGCTTATTCCGTTTTATTCCTGAGAAAATAAAAATATCTATACCCCACGACCTTTACCATAGATTCCTTCTGACTTGATGGGGCGATTGAATGCAATATCTAAAATTCGAAGAAATCAACAACTTCATCATTGGCGAATGATCTAGTAGAATAAATCATTCTCTCTCTCCAATAGATTTTCGTAGCTTTTCAAAACACGTTGTAGTTAATTCCAGTTTTATTGACACAAGGAGCGAATTCATTCACGGAAAATTACGAAAATCTATCGAATTATTTTTCTATGATCACAACGAAAATCGACAGTTTTTCATGAAAAACCATGAAATATTCGAAGCGATAAAAATTTCTACCGTGGACATTTTCTTTTCTTTTTTATACATATATATTGCAAATTTAAGTTTCCGACTTTTTTAGACAGCATATTTTTTCTAGTCATATACCTATACTTTACATCTTACGTTAGAAATGAGGAATCTGGTGGGACGACATCCGATGTCGCGTTTTAAATTATTACGACGATATTGCACGTGACGAAAATCCCTTAGCTCTTTTTTATTAATGTTACAAACATTTTTCCAATATTTCGACAAACACAAATATATATACCTTGTATATTTTGCTGTGTATTCGTGCCGAATGAATTATAGCCCCTTGGCTCTTTGGGGTTGAGGAAAAAGAGGCGTTTTTCGAATTTAATAAATTCGATAAACAATATTTAACGTGTCTCAGATCGAGCCTCAAATTAGTCGTCGAATCATTTTCGAGGAGAAGGAAAAAAAAAAGGAGAATATATTTTCGCCGGAAGAAGTAAGACCCGACTTGCGTCATATCGGAGAGTTATACATTTTACCGTTTTAAACCGATTAAAACCGTTTTAAAACCATTTTACATGGATTTCCTCTATATTTTAGCGTAAATCGAACATGTTTTGGTCCGTACGTGATCGGAACCGCACATAGAATTGCGCGACGGATTTTGTTTTTTCGATTTCGGTGCCCAAGCAGAGATATTCCGTTTGATAGTACCTTCTGCACGCGTTCTGCCCAATGTTTTCAGGTCAGGTGGAATTGGGTAGGGTATCACCTTAATTGACGAATTCTTCGATTTAACCATTTTCTAAACATATGGGTATTTTTGTGTTCTTCAACATTTTCACAGATTTGGGATTCCGGCTGGATTTGTCCCTACGAAAAACCGTAGGTGTAATAATATGATACTGCTTGAGCAATAAATTAAAAATTCGAAACTAACACAGGCTGTTTTGATTGAAAATTTATACAAGATTTCGCCCACTTTATTTCAACAGTTTTAATAAATATTTTACATATATTCATACCGATGTACACTTCGATAGTTTGATAGACATTAGGTAAACCCCTCGTAGCGATCGAAGTTTATTTACATATTATTTTCACCTTGCAAATTCAGTAAGTTAACTTTTAAAATATGGGGAATTAATTCATTTCAAATCGACCTACGCGTCTTACCCCGATTATCCCGGATCTGATCGGTATATAATTTTTTTTTTTTCAATCATTCTGCCAATCCAAAATCAACCAACATTCTTTCTTTTTCTCAAACCGTTACGTATGAATGTAAACGAGTGCAGCACGGTCTTGGAAAAAATGAACATCAAACCATTTTTCTGGAAATAAATTTTTTTTTTTTCCAATCATGTTTGAGCAATCCATGGACAAATACCGGACCGCAGTTGAGATAAATTTAAAAAAAGCTCAATCATTTTTCGGTGAATCAAATTGCTTAGATTTGCCGATAAGGGATAGTGCAAAGAGAGACGAAAAAAAAGAACAAAATTTCCGGGTTTCTTGTTGCTCTAATATGGGGTGCAGTCTAAAGATTGAAGAAAATCGGACATGCGGCAAGACCCGAACACATTAAATAATTTCAGAATCACCCATATACTCACAATCGTAATAAACACGTTGTGCAAAATTTGTTTTTATGTACCTATATACGTACGTAGTATGTTTATATGGGGTGTGAGTATAATTCATCATCGTATAGCATAACGTCGTAGCTGCAGGTCACATCGCGTATTAGGCTAAATTACCACAGGGGGGACTGGGGCTTATTCTTAGCCGAGAATTTAAATTTGCCTCGATTATTTAACTAGTCTAGTCTAGTTATTTATTTTTCGTTTCTGCTGCGGCCACTGCCTCTAGCGAGAATATTAACACCGGAGCCTACCTCCGACTACGCGCGGCGGATAATCAGACTTCCGACTTGAGTAGGCTAGGGCTCAAATCGAATTGGAAAAAATGTCTAATTAAAAAGTAGGAATGATCGTATATATACATAATTATAATTTACACCACAGTTTGAAATTGTCGCTCATTAAAACCGCCGAGAATCACTCTTTTCATTAATTCTTTTTTTTTTCTACTTTCTTTCCTCTACTTTCTACTTTTCCGAAATTTTATTTCGCGCGAAAAATTATACCCCATATCCTCTTATTTTATTTTATTTTTTCTCATTTTTGGTCATTCATGAATGAACACACGAGACAATTAATTGGTATTTAACTTTTGTTCGAGTCGGTTGGTTGACCTCTTCGCTACTGGACATTAATCTGCAAATTAAAAATAAGCAACAGAGTTGAAAGACCCTGAGTTCGGTTCAATAATTCTGGACACTAAAAACTGTATCGTTTATTAAAAAGCATCATAATCTTTAAAATCTCAAGGTGATTCCTATCTTTTGAAACGAATCAGAAATCCTTTTTTTTTTTCCTCTCTCTTCACACAAATGCATTTCATCTCTCAAGCTTTCAGTTAATTCTATATTCGAACAAGCCAATCGATTCTTGAACAAAGCAATATAATTTTTGCTTTTGTGTTTATAATGAAAACGACTGCTATAATAACAGACAGACACATACGGTCGTGACGATATCTAGGTATGTATATATAGGTAACAACCTACTTTATTCTTACTTACAATTAAACACTATACACACACTTCCCTACATTACAGATATAGTTACTATACACTGGTAGCATTAACATACGATAAAATAGTTCGATATAGTTCCACTTCGTGCTATGGGAATCGGCGCAATCGCGTATTATAGTTTGTTAGTATAGGGCATCGAGAGGAAGACGCAGACACCGACTATATCGAGATTTTCCTTATCGATGAAACGGACAGTTTTCAATGTTGTATTTGAACTTCAGTTTTATTCCACCTTCAGTTGATCCTATATCAGATTTAAAAATGACAATCGAATCCTTGAAATATCACCAATGCTGAAGATGGTGCCAAATTTCATTCCTTATGTACGATCTGAAATGAAATTTGGCCGGATCGCAAGTATCTAACAATAAAATGTTCTTGAGGTGGGTTAGAAATAATCTTATATCTATAGGGTATAATATCGCGAGTCTAACGGTATAAGGTCGTATGTGCCAAAAAGGCGATTACCTCGACAATCGGGCATATCATTTATTTTTTTGTCGTGGAATTTGCCATGATTACGTGATTTCTGTTCATTGAGTTAGTGCTGAAAGGTCATATTTGCCAGTACTCATACGGTATTTTACGGCCAAGTGATCAATCTTTCGATTTCAATTTTTCTGAAAATATTTCCGTGACTCTCGCGTAAATGAAAAAGAAAACAATTCTACATATTGGCACATTGGCAAATACGACTTTATACCTACTATCAGATATAATAGCCAGTACTTGAGATTTGAATCATTCGTTTGGGCTTAAATTTTTAGAATTTTTCTATCTTCATCGGAATATCTATCACTAGATTAAGTGATTCATTTGAAAATTCTTATTCGGCTCAATTTTCATTCGTTGAGAATTTTATCGGTTAGGCCGTTAAGGAGACACGCCGTAGTTGATTTCTTGCCAGATGATATATTATCACGGTATATCTTTATCGAGTTTTGATTAGTTGGCGAAAGTTTTTTTCGAGAAAAAAAAAAAATAATAATCATAAAACAAAAGAAGAAAGGTGAATAAAAAACCGGTGGAATTCGAGCACGCCATATACCTATATATACTGACCCTTCATTAATTGGGATCTTGTTTTAAAACTCCGAAAGCCTGTAGATACGGGTGAAAAGAAATTTGAATATATATAATAGCTAAGTTATCCTCTGGTGAAATATGTACTAATCAGAACCTTCCAGATCGCGAAACCCAGAAAAGAATCTGAAATTTCCGTTCGCGGTTCGCCCATAAGTTTAAAAATAATATGTAAACGGACTAATTATTTTTATTCACCAAATCGTTATTCAGTCTGATAAAATTGAAGCGAAAATTGAACCGATATCGTATACGGCATGAAAATTTTTAGAAATCAGTGATCGCAGGCGAAATGATTTCAGAAGAACGTTTCTGATACAACGCGTTAATAAATAACGATAAATTATCAAACATATAGTTATATGTAGGTACACATAATTACATATATGCCCTCCGTTATTCTCGGTGATAGATTTGCATTTTTTTATTATTTTTTATTAATATAACAATCGTGTCACGGACTACCGACAGTTAGATTCTTGCCAAGAATTTGTGATTCGCTTGCCAATCAGGGCGACATCAATTGAAATTTTTTTCGAAAGTTTAACGGGAATATAACTCCTAAACCAACGGTGGAAACTACGATTTTTTGCGGTACTTTTCATCAACCCACAATCCCATATATGGGAAATTCTCAAAAACCTCGAAATTTTTTACGGCATTTTTTTTTATTTTTCATTTTTGAACACATGCCTGAAATTTTTAGTATACGTTCCGCCAGATGTTAGGATACAGAATCCAACGTGGTGCAACGTTTTAAAGCAACGCACCAAACGTTATTACGTTTTTTTATATTTTTGTGAAATTAAGAAAAAAAAAATAACCGACGAAAAAAATTGAAAAAAAAGTTTTTTAGGAAATGGAATTTTTTTTATGAAAGCGCATTCTTTTACGAACGAAATGATTCCAGGATCAGTCTGCTCCGATGGATACTTTCGGAGATATGAATTTTCAAACATAGCGGCGCAACAGCGGTTTACAAAAATTCACATAGCTCTAACTCTGCCATTTTTGGAAAAATTTTGAAATCCTTGAAGTTGTATTTTTTTTTTTCCATAGTACTAAAGATATTTTGAATGGCGCAAAGATTCGTGACTTGACGGTTTTTTTTTTTTTTTTTTGAGTGAGGTGACGTGGATCTGCTCACCTAACGCGTGTAATTGTATACTCTTGGATTTTCCGCATTTACTTTTCGTTCCGTAACTTCTTGAATAATTGTTAAGGAGATATGGCGGGTTAATTTTGATTCAATAGTGTACTGAACAGCAGTGCACAAATGTATTCAGCTAGATTTTTCAACATCAGACGATGTGCCGATAAAAAGTATGCGTTTTTACTTCGGTGCACGTATTGTCTACTAATAAATAAGTTGCATTTTAACTACCGCCTCATGGAAGCACATAATCCTGTCACGTCTAGTTTTATTACTTTTGTGCCCTAGAACACTATCGATGTTGTCTGATAACGATTTCAGGTACGTACCAACCGCGGTGCGCTATAAAAGTCATGAATATTAAAAGTTCAAAAAAGTAGTGACACCACTTTGACTCTTCACAACTTTTTTCCTATTGTGTGTAATTGAGAATTGCCCATATAATTATCGACGCATGTTATTATCAAGTGTGACCAGAATGTAGGTCGATCTTCGAAAATTGGAAGTCGAATTGAACGGGATGTGGATATTTTCTATCCCCGTTATTTTAATGTAAACTTCGGAAAATTTCAAGTCTCTTTGTCGACACGTTTCTTAGATTATTCGAGATCTGTCTAAAAACCTGTGTTTTGGATGCTAAATAGGCCCGAGAACGTGAAGATACTTCGAAATGATCAAAAGTCATTTTCAACGAGAACCAATATTTTTCAAGGTGATGAGAAGTAAGAAACGATCTATCTAAGTACGTATGTATCATGTATACATCGTGTGACTGATGGAAAAAGGTCTTAAGCGACACTCTTTCCCTCTTTTGCAATTCTCAAAGGGAAGAGGGCGTATATAATTTTTCATTTCCTTTTTTTCTCAGAAAAATTAAAGAATTAATGCAAAAAAGGCGTATGCGCCAAAATATTCAATTATTTCTTAAGCCTTCATTCTGGTGGATACGCCCTTTTCGTATTAGTCCGAAAATTGGTTAATGGCAGAAGAGCGTTTCGGCGACTCTTACGCCCTTTTGCCTTCAAGTTTTTGGCTCGAAACAAGACAGCGGGTTTCTTCATTTTCACAGTTTTTCTATCGAATCAATTGATCAGAGGTTTTTGAACAAGGACTCAAGTCAATTATAATTCATCAAAAATGAGGGTATTGGATTGACTTTTTATTCAAAGAAGCTGTAGTCCGTTGATTGAAAAATATTGCACCATAAACGAAGGGGTCAGGTCTGGAGGCATGTTGAGTTGAGATGGAATACCCCATACATTTTCCACTTTGTATTTCAATCTTTTTCCTTTTATACGATCACGGTACGGTGCGGTAGACTCAGGGGTGAAAAACCATCTCATCTCTCAAAGCTTTTTTTCTTTTGACAGACCGACAAAAAAAACTATTTTGATGTTAAAAAGGCGTATATTTTTTTCGAGACATTCGCGATAAAAATACTCAAAACGCCATTGAAATTAGAGAAAAACAACGAGAACAACAATTAATGACAAAAGGTCGTGTATTTGCGGATATGATTTTATACCGTTCCACCCACGATATCCAACTGCTCATTTTTGTCGAGATATAACTCATGAAACATCTTGAGATGTGATCCTTTCCTCTCCGAGGACCAGACTATAACGTCGGCTCAAGACATAATCAACGTTTATTTTTTCTCGACGGAGTATATGTAGTATAGATATATACTATGTGCTTAACCCCGCATCCACCCGTCTACTCGCCAAGTACTACAGAGTCTACGGAGAGAAAAGAACCGCTTCATTCGCACCCATATTATCCAGGGCTGATCCCTTGGGAGAAAAGGAAAGAGAGAAAGAGAGAATAGGAACTGAAACGGGCCGCCCTGAATCCCAGCACGTGAGCTAAAACCGAATGACGTCACGCTATCACCCTCTCACCGGATTCTGAGCTAGGGGTGTGGCGTTCGAAAAGCACGATTCGGTCGAAGTTCGGTGGTACTGAAAACGGGGTGGAAATTGGGCCAGGGTTCTCACCAGGAAAATCTGAGAACCTATTCTATACCTTGGTAGGCATCTATACGACGCGGGCGGATGTAGAAACTATCACATTTTCATCATCAGCTTTTCGGTCCAAACTCCAAGGTTGAGTATACATAGATATACAAGGGCGGTAGGGTGTGCTTGCGTTTCGATCCCACTAACAAAGGTAGACACATTCTCCGGGTAATTGCTTGTCACCGCCAATTCGTCAAAGGCTTACAGAATCCGGGGAAAATTTCGAAAGGGTAAATTCCTTGAAGAATGGACGACAGGATCTAGCCGAAGAGATATACTGGTCATTTTTCGACCATAAATCACTCAAGTTACACAGAACTTTGCCAGGGTATAGTAGGAATAGGTAACACGTATCTGGATCAATGGATCAGTCTCGCTCTTCATTTCTCAATTACTTTTACTGTTTTTTCGGGGTGTTCTGAAACTGAATTCTCATCAGAATCGGCGAAGGTCTATTTTCGAAAATGGAAGCAGTCTCTCTGATCGAAAGTAGAACAAAATCGACTTCTTATTCCCGGATGACAATCTACATAAGAGTCTGACGAGGAGAGATGAACGAGGATGTGGCATGCATGATGCGATGATGCATATGCATCGTGCACTGGAAGAGGCTGAGACCTCAGTGCTAGGTTAACGCCAGTGGTATAGGCACAGCGTGTTTACTAGTTTGGTTAAGTCATAAATTCATTTGATTAGCAGTTTCGACGCCCGCGGGTGGCTTCGTGGTTCTGTGCCTCGTCTGTAGATCGTAATGACACTTCCTGTTTCGCAACCACGAAATAACAAGTTAATCCGGGTGCCTCGCTCGCAACACACATGGCTCATACGATTTACGCGGTATTATACACAACGGCTTTGTTAGCCAACCAATTAAACATGTCTTTAGTCCAAACCAGACAACCTCAAGAATGAATTTCGCTCGAATAACGCGCGAAAAATTTCATTTGCGTCTTGTTTATCATAAATCAAGCCTCTAGTTCGTTCATATTCGAATAAATCATTTCTCCGGATGTCTCACTGTACATCTATACTCCCTCGATCCTTCTTATGCGTAAAAATACTCCACGATGTGCTAGCTGCAGATGAGTAATGAAACACATCTGACTCCCACCGCAAAAATCTCTAGAATTAGATCGAATAATCAATCTCTCTGTGGGGGGGCGTTGTCATTAAAGTCTAAGTGGTGCCTCCATCGACAATGTGACGTTCTCCATTTGATTAACACGCGAAACCTTACATGTTCGTGTAATCGACCGGAACAAGTGGTACGAAAGTCTCTTTTTGTGCTCGTAATTTTTTTTTGACTAGCTGATTCCGAACTTCAGGTATAAGATTTGAATTATTCAGGATATTAGTTGCATGAGTATTTGGAATTTGGAATTCTGGAGTTCAGATTCGACGGTCAATTTACACGAACATTAGGTTGATTATTTGACGTCATTTTAGAGATCTTACGGTTTGAGTTCGGAAATAACATTTCTTTTGTTTCATCCCGAATTGGTTACATACATTTTCAAATAATATCAATTGATATTTTATCAATCATATTTTAGCCTATACGTGAGTCTAATTCAACGATCTTATCTCACGATATACGTGCCTCGATGGGGTCGCCGAGAATTTCTCCGAATTGAACTCGCAACAAAGGTTGTCGAGGTATGGGGTAGTTATAGCTCGGGGCAATCTGCCACCGGCGCAAAGTACTTACATTCTGAAATCCCGCTTTGATCTCTCAGCTTTTCTTGTAACATAGAAATATAGAAGACCCGTATACCTACCCTCGGCAACATAAGGTCGTCACTCTCGGCGATGGAAGCTGATCCTTGTTGTTTTCGAATTTCAAGCGTCACGGAACAGCGACATTTCTCTCTTCTTCTTCTTCTTCTTCCTTTTCTTTTTCTTCTTCTACTTCGCCTTCGCATTTTTTGTATATAACGGTAAAAGCCTTGGTCTTTTATGAGAGAAAACGGAGAGGAATCCAAAGGCTTCCCGAAGAACTTGATCACCCTGAGATCCACCAGGTCCCCCAAGTACTTACCTCGTACGGCATAACACTCGCGTTAACTGGTGCATGATGCCTGGGACTGAGTGAGTGAATGAGTTAGTGCATTCAGTAACCAAATACGAACTACATATTCTCTCTGCTATTCAACTACTAAATGAAACGCTTTCCAAAGCAAGTTTCTACCACACATATCGACAAGTAAGTAGGTATTGAAATTACTGAAAAGATTCACGATTCCATACGCTCCAAAACGGTTTTGTATTTGCGAATAATTTCTACGGCACCTTGATAATTTCACCGCGGGGTTCAAGGACTACCTCGTTTCTATAATTCAACTATATAGGTACGATAATTCATACGATTGAAAGATGTCTGAACATAAAATCCACTTGAAAACAAAATAATAATAATAATAATAATAATAATAATAATAATAATTCTCTACCGAATTAAACATCAAAGAAAATGTTGATGCTGTTAATTGGCACTCAGAAAATGTTTTTAATCGGTATATCTGACGATGAATTATTTATGACCGATCGCACATAAACTGTTAACGAAATCTGATTCTGGATTAAAAAGAAAATATAAAAAAATACTCTCTTCTTGGTGGAAATTTCAATTATTCATCATTCGGAAAAGTAATTAACGGATGCCAGTTGGGGGCCCAAGACTGGATATTTACATTTAATTCTACAAGTGGGTAAGCTTCAGGTATATGAAAAGGATATAGGTATATCGCCACCCAAAATTAATCGAAAATTAAGATTTTTTTTTTTCAAATGTGAACGATTAAAAATTATTATCACGCTCTAGGATCTACGTCATGGTCATTGAACAAAAAATTGATTCATTAATATCTCGGCACAGAGAATAATAAATTCTGATTAAAAAAAAAAGAATAGTATTTCACTATTTCCGTGCTTCGTAATAAAAAAGAATAAAAATAAAAATAAAAATAAAAATAAAAATTGAATAATAGCCAAGCTCCAGAAGGAGTATCGTAGAGTTAATACACCCATTCGCCGCCCATGAGGAATGAAGTTTATATCTATAAGTGAACTAACGTAACTCTGGGAGGAACCACAAATTTCCGCAAGGTTAATATCCACGTGGCAGTAAATTGTTCTCGAGAAAAGTTCTAAATTATTATCTGTTCGAAAGTTGATACTATATTATCGAAATATAGTGTATGCGAGTCCGCAGCGATTCTAATGGCTGTTACAGGCGGGTATTACAATAAATTTACAAAGTCCATTATGCTCCGCTAGTTCATATAACGGTTATACGTATCTTCTTATCGGTCTTACCAATCTGGTTATATTGCATAGGTATGTGCCTAATTTTCTCCGGGTAGTTCGGCTTCGGATTATATCGTAAGCTATAAACCTCCTGTAACAGCCTCAACGACGACAATTTTCCATTCCCCAGTACGCGCTCCCTCTTCCCCGTCATTCCTTTGTCCATCTTTCTCTCTCTCAGCTTTCATAGATATACGTATATCACCTATCACCTACACGTTCACTCGTAAATTTATGCTAATAGGTATAAATATAACTCCGGTGCTCAAAAAAAGCACTAAAACCTTTTTCTCCCACGCAACCCTGCAGTGGCTTTATACGTGAGTTTGTCCTACCTGAAAATTTGGAACAACGAAGTACTCGTGTCAGCCAGGCTACAAAGTTTTCTTGTAATATCGATTCTGTCGCCAAATATTTTCTACATTCATTATACGGCTACTCTTTTCTTTCTTTTTTTACATTTTCAGCTCTCATGTAAATCTCCAGATATGTATTGTCAAGTATCGACCCGACCGCCCGGATTCCAAAATAGAAATACTCAAAACGCAATAGAAATTAGAAAAATGAAACGATGCCGAAAGTTCGTATATTTGCGCATGCAGTACGACCTCATACCGTTTGAGACGCGGCATGCCTTGTCCGTTCTGTCGATGTTTTCCCACCAATATTTGAAGGTGAGAAAAAATCGGCCAGGGTAAGAGATTGCAGAGCTTAATTCTGAACAGTCTCCGACCTCTTTTTGCTATTGGCAATTGGCTCGGACCTACGAGTCCGTTCTACTCACACTAACTACTCGTAAACGTGAGTTAGAAAAGCTGGCCAATCGTTACGCAACGCGATTCCTTCGGCACTTGGTAATTATTTTTCAATTATTTCTCACTGCTCTCCGTGCGATATGTGCAAAATATTTTTCATAATACCAAATTCCCCATAGAAACAACGAAAGACTTTACCACTATTCACCATTTTCATCTTTGCGCAATATTCGCTCGGCATTTCTTACTTGAAATTTGTATTGGCATTTCTTCACCGTATACCTATCTTACGAGCAATATTTAGCCTCGGAATAATACGATAAGTCATGTTATCAATGTAACGTGTGAGCCCAGGCAAGGCCCTTTTGACTTCCTCCGTTCGTGTAGAATTTACCTACATCATCCCCGTTCCTAACGTAACTTCGGATAAGATTGAGCCGGGGTAATTCGATGGGACTAAGTTCAAACGACTGGGTTCCTACTTTAAACAGAGTGCCAGAACCATCCGTCTGTTCGCATTTCGAAATACGAATGAACTATTGATTAAACCGAGAAACTAGGTAGGTATGTACCATTACTCACCTTGATTAGTTTTACCTCTGACTTTCCGCCTCCCAAAATGAATAAAGAAAACTGTTCAACGTAATTCTGACTTATTATCGCATCCAATGGAACCTTGTCGTCGATCCGTCAAGGACATGGAATTATGTACATCGGAATCGTTTTGATAATCTGTTAGTTTCGGTCTCCTCATTAGCTAGACGTCATTGCCGCTGCATAGAGGACTACTATAGGTATACAGCTCAATGGAGATTAACTTCGCTAAGAGGTCGATGGAGAAGCAGCTGGGTCGTTGACGGAATGAACTAGCTTTTCGAAAGCATGTCAACGACCGTGTGACGCAACAACGTGGCCAGAAGAACCTCGCATAGATTTCGGATAGACTAGCATGCGACAGGAAATTAAGCAAATAGAAGATACCGGAAGAGGTAGAAAATAGATGAATCCAAGAATAAATATCTCGTCTCAGATTTCGTCGTGAACAATTAAGTTCCGAATTCATTCGCGAAACTAGATCCCAAGGCCTTAGTTCGCGGGTTGCATTCTCTCTCCGATCTTCTCGGACGTACGCGCCCCTTGCTATTACCTCCACCCTCGTTTCGTTGGTTTCATTGGTTTTATTGGTGGTTTGGTGTGAACGGTACCCTAAGTAGCCAGTAGCAGTAAAAAATTTTTTAAAAAATGACGTGTTGGCCAAGAATAGAGGAGAAAACAGCACCGCGGAATGGTTGGCTGACAGTTTTACTGCCTGCGCCAACTTCCCGAGTTCCGAAACCGGCTCGTGGAAAACTGTGCCATACGTATGCGTAGTACATACCTATACATACACATGTAGTCCGCAAAAAAGGCTAGAAACTACGCAAATAGTGGAGTTTTGCTAAGGGTTTTTTTTTTCGTTTTTTCGTTTTATAATTATACTTTTGAGCGATCTGCAACCGTTAACTATCTCAAACTTTACGTAACCGATTCGTCGACGAGGTTCACCTAATTTCAGATTTCCTGTATCATGAGCCTTCGCGAGACTGCAGTTTGAAAATATTTTTCATTTTCTTATTTTATTTTCTTTGTTACAGAGACGGACAGCCGAGATAACTGTGGACAGCAAGAATGCAACCTTCGTTAGAGTATCTGGTAAGTATTTTTATTTTTTTTTATTTTTCTCTTCCCTTCTATATGCATGATTTTTACAAATGTAGGAAATTGTGGGAAATATCGAATAAGCTACAGTCCTAGTCGGAAAAAAATCTCTCGTTATAGAAAGGAGATCGGTAGAGTATCAGAGAAAGAAAATTCAAAATGTAGACGGTAGACATGGAGAAATTAGTCACACAGAAATGTATAGACTGATTCCATTGAAAATTGCCCAGGGCTTTTTGGATGTCCGTCGCAGAATCGTTCAGGAATACATTTTTCTCATTTTTTGCACAATTTAAGGGAATACGTGTTTCGCGATTTGTCTAAAGAAAAATACCGGCACTCTGCACATAGATTTCAATTTTAATCGTAAAAAGTAATTTTCCAAACATTTGAACGTAGGGGTTTTTGATACCGCAAGAATTACTTGAGTTATTCAATTTTTTCGATATTTTTATTTTTAATTTTCAAATTCTTCTTACTTTTTTTCCAGTATCTCAATCAAAAATTGGTTCATCAAAAAATCCTACGGTCATACCATAGAGGCATCTCCTATGAACAATTGAGGATCAAACATTTCAAGCTTGATCCAAAGGGGGTTCTGATCTTTTACGACAACCGAGTCATTTTGTATTTTCTTATCTTCAGCGTAGCCACTATCAGACTGAAAGTAATTAATACATGATGTAAAATATGCGTAATGAGGGTCGTACCCCTCTCAGACGTCATGATTTTTCTGGATTTTGTCACAGTCCTCAAGTCGCAGAGAAAAATCAATTTCTTTTTGGAAATTTCAACTCCTAGAAAGGTTACAAGATGAAAAAAAAAGTGAAAAAAAATTTCAAAAAATGCTTGGCTTAGAATGAAATTGACCAAACTATTCCATCCGAGTCTATATTTCCAAACATGGGTGCAGCAGGCCGAATATATTTCTATTACACGAGATGTTGCAACGGTGGAAGGTTCTCAACTGTCATTACGAGATCTTAAATGCTTGACACACTTGTCAATTGAGTGCTTGTCGTCGTCACAGTAGTAGTAGTAGGTACGTACGTGCGGTTGATTCAATTATACGACCGTGTCCTACATTAACATACCTACTGTGCAGACTCTGTCTTCAGCTGCTCATCTGCTTCAGCTATAGAATCATGCCTTTGCGACGAAGGTTCTTAGACGTAGCTATTAGGTATTATAGGTAATATATGCTACGTTGAGCAGAGTGCAGTTCGCAATGATTATTGACCGATAAATATTCTTTCTTGACGACATTCCCCACATAAATGGAATGTTTTCCCTAGACCTGTTCCCTAGTTCATTACTAGTATAATAATTCCGATAATTTTTCATTCCTATAATTGCAGATTCGCACTCTACGAACCGGCGAGTTGAGGTTTCTCATTTAATTATTATCGTCCGATTGTTAATCAGGTTAATTAGCTCTTGGCTGTAAAGTCAGATCATGTATGCCACCACGATCCCGGACTCGTATGCTCGAGACATATCCATGCGTAAACCCATTCGGTTAGTTTCTTTCCGTAATAAAACGCTGGGGTATGTGTTCAGGGTTGTGAGGGTGAGTCCCCACGCATGCGTGTAATATATTTACATTAGAGCTATAAATCTTCGATCCAAACTTTCTGCCGCTTCGAAACATGAAACATGAAACATGAAACATGAAACTTTGAACTTTGGAGGGGGAATTATAGAGCTCTGTAGTGTACGAACCCGCGGAGACCGTGGAAAATTGATTACTGGTTGAGCTGCGTAGATCATTAACCTCTGTATATGCTGATCCGCGGTACGGTATAACGAAACCGCATAGGCTTATGGCTTATGGTATTCCCATCCATACGATCATTTGACCTGCAACTTAAGCCTCATGGTTCATTTACTTTAATCGCACTCCACAATAGTGGAGAAATGAAAAAAACAAGGTAGACATGATTTTGAAATGACTTTCGTACATATATTCTGTACGCGTGTGCCTGGCACGTCTCGCGCGTATGTGATAATGTCACAGCTGAGTGATTCCGCAAATTTTAACCGTCTTCATCCTATATGTACTTATATACGTACATAATATGTATAATGTATGTTTGGAAGCAAATATTTTACCAGCATTCAATAGCAAATCACAGTTAAGAAATCGCGTTCAAACTCTAACCACACATGTGTACATATTAGCTGAATGTCGCGAAACGAAATCGACAATTTTATTTTAATTTCTCCTTCTTCTTTTTCTTCTTCTTCTTCTTGAAAAAAAAAAATTTCGGTATGTTAGTTTTTGCTACAAGATTTTTTGATTTTTTTTAACTTGTATCATAATTTCCGAGATAAATAATTGGGGGACGTCATTTGAGTCAAGGAGAATGCCTTCTATACATAAATATGAATACACTTGCTCATTATCTTTGAAAATTCTCATCAGTTATTCCCCAACTCTGAACGAAACCTGTCACCAAATTAATCCCCAAACAGTGGGTGTGTACAATTGTATTATTGACTCGCAAGGTACTGAAGCGCGAGGTGCTTCATCTCCACAAAGTAACATATCCTTAAAAAATTGACGGTATATTTACGAACCTCTTGATTCTTCGGATGAATTTTTTTTTTTCAAAAGTATACACGGCCATAGTTAGACAGCCTCAATTGTAAGAACGGAATCATATGCGTTTCTTTTCATAATTTTTTATATTCGGTACAGAGATTGGTATATAACGAGGTGGAAAATGATGAGGGTGAATAATATATCCTCACAAAGTTTAAGTAGCATCATCACTGTATTATATCTTCTTCCTAATGGTATTTCTTTCGTCTTCGTTATTTATACGACGAAAATTGGAAGAGGTGACGACAGCTGTACGCACTTCAGTCCCGAATGGTCATTAAGACCATCGACCACAGCTGTTAAGTTTGCGGTGTTACGGTATCTCAGTTCTCTTAAGTGCAGCAGCGCAGGGATGGGCATGCGATCGTTTTCTCATATTGATATCGCGTGTCACAGACGCGATATAAGGCCATATGTACCTAACAGGCGATCTTTGTGACGGAAGGGCGAACTATTATTATTATTATTAATATTATTATTTCTATGGCATTTGCCATAAAAATACTCAGAACATAATTGAAATTAGAAAAGAAAAAACGGAAAAAACTAATGGTTCTATCGGTTGACACGCGATATACCTATTATGTGCATACATTTACTACGATTAGGAATAAGCTTCAATTCAGTCTACGTATAGTAGCTAATATTTAAATGTTCAATGTTCAATGTTCAATGACGAATTATCAATAAATGCCATCAGGTTGTGCTTTGAGGAGAATTTGAATTAACTGCGTCACATTTCAGCAGGTGCTCGATAAACAGACGAAACTTTTCAAGTGTGTACATATTACATATTTGCATTCCGTGTCCGAGAGAGCAGCTCAACACACTCTCGTCGGAAGTAAAGATCAAGGTCTTGTATTAACTCTCAGTAACGACTTTTGCACGGGGTATAATTTATTGTACCGTATGCCGGGTAAATTATTAATTAGAAGCACGGCTGTAGTTAAAAACCGAAAGCTTGATTCCTAATCATCAAATCTTTGGATTCTACGGTATTGGCTAATTACGTTTAGTTAGTTGATCAAGCCGCGTTGTGTTGCGATTCCGTTTAATAGTACCTTCTGAACGCGTCAACCTAATGTTTTCAGGTCAGGTTGAATTGGGTAGGGAATCACCCGATTAGTATAATTTTAATATTAACCCGACCCCCAAGACTAAAGTTTTAAATGGGAAATCGCATGTGCTTTTTGAAACTAAAGTTTGAATTTTCATAACTCCGATGATCATTGATGAAAAAATTTGAAATTTTGTATAACTATTTGTGCTTATATACGATGTGCAAAATGGTGCATTAGAACATTTTTTAGATAATTATATTCTTACCTTAATTTCAATCTGATGAAAAAAAAAAAATTTCTGCAAAAGTTAAACATTCAAAGCATTCAAGCTTGGGCTCGGATAGTAAAAAATGTGGTTTTTTTTTTTCGGTCTTTCGCAACTAAGATCTGCGATTTTTTTTTTCTTCAAAATATCCGTTTCATCACATTGCAGGCAATGCTACCGAGTTTTAGAGTATAAGGTTTTTTTTTTTGTTTCAAACTTGCCGTTTTCTTGGAATCATGTTAAACTTCGCCGATAAATTCGGTTTTTTTTTTGTTTTCTTTCATAATCTTTATAATAGTACAAATGCCATAATCCATTGAATTGACATTTTTTGCGATGTTTTAGTTTCTTGCAATTTCATTTGCCGAAATCGTGAAATTTTTGAACTGATGGACCAAAAATCAAAAAGTTATTGGATTCTCATGAAATTACGCTGCAATTTTAATCTCGTTCCGTCATTTTTGTTTTCGCGCGTGATTCCGCAACCCTGAAATGAAGGAAAAAGCCTGAAAATACCGCTCGTACTATGGATAGGCGATTTATCTATGATGGGTATATTTTTCCAGATGATGCTCCACCTCCGTCTACGGGCACTTCGCCATCGTTGGCTGCACCCCTTACTCATCGAGGGTCGACGACGACGTCTCGTCGTCTATCCGACGCAGATAGACTCCTTTTGGAATCTATGGATACCGGGAGAGAACGGATTAGGCATACCGGGAGATTTTTAACGATGCACAAGCGACGACGCAAGCGATTAACTACCAGATCATTGAACCAAGAACCTGGGATTCTCGATGATATATTTCACGGTCAAGTTCAGGTAATCGTTTCCCATTCATTCTCACCGATTTTTAAGATCCAAAGAAAGACTTGAAATGTAACATGGATCATTTTCGCAAATATACCCAGATTTTGGAAAAATTCAGTCTAACGTCAGAAGAGCTTCGGAGATTAAGAGATCCAAAACCCGGCTAATATTTGTAAAAATTTCACATGTATAGTGCGCGAGGATGGATAACAAATCTTAAAAGACTTTTTCCTCGCCTTTCCTAGCTCAAAAATATGAAACTAGCCCATGCAATTTTTTCGTTTCGACGCATAGTTCCTTTTCAGAGGAAAATTATTACCTTACGATAAATCGTTATTTTTCATTGTATCATGGAATCGTTCAACTTTCGCGTACTTTTCATGGGAAAAAAAAAGAGAATCTATCACGATGAAAAGAAAATTCTTTTCGTATCTTTGATTGAAACTTCCTAATTCGCAAAATTCGCAACTCTGGTTTGAGACGTCGTATTTGGATTGCAATTTTGTGAAATTTTTTTCGAAAAATCGGGCGCGATTCTACTTTCGGAGCTTTCCCATTTCCTCGACATTCACCCTGAACGTAAAATACGCGATACTAAATGAGAAAAGAGGCTCAAAACGCTCTCGATAAGTTGAGCTTTAGAGTATTTAAATTACCTTATTCACGTATATTCAATAAGTCGATTTGTTTACACGGATCTTACGTAACGAGTATCGGATATTTACAGTTCCACGCGGAAAATGAGAAGAAGCTTTTTATAAACCGACGGAAAGCCTCGACCTTAAGCTCTAATCCAATATAACAATATTTTTATTTTCATTCATAAATTTTATCATACTCTGTTCTTCCTTGCAGTGTCTTCTACAAAAATCGGGCTCCTGGAAGTTCAACGCTTTTGCACTTGAAACTGTGACTGGAGGTAGGCAATTGCTAATTATGTTACACCATCACGAGTGGTTTTATACTCACATGTATCAATACTTCGCATCGTTCACAAAAACTTATTCTCTATAAAATGAATCTATACGTGTTTGTAAAATCTGAAATAATTTCGCTACCATATATATTTCCTCAAAGTGTGAACCAGTTATCAGAAAAACAATTATTTCAAAGTAAAAAATAACAGTCACAGAAATAGTTGGTTATTATTTGGCTAATAAGATATTTTTTGTAAACGGTGTTATTTATTGATGAAAAAACTTTCAGGTCGATCGTTGCCAGTACTGTGCGTTCATCTCTTCCATTGGTACGGCCTCCTGGAGTATTTTAAGTTGGATGTGGTCAGAGTATGGAAATTATTCAGTAAGTATAGATAAAGTCAGTTGTGTAATGTATGGGGTGTTCAATTCTGATGTTATTTCATAAACTCGTGTAACAACATTCAATGCAAGGTCAACTCTGCAGATGATGGAAATAATATAAATTACAAAATCGGTCAGAGTCTGGGTATTTATCTCTTTGGGCTCCGGAGTAAGAGAGAGAGAGAGAGAGAGAGAGAGAGGGCGAAAGAGAATTAAGAAAAAAAAAAATAAACTACGTATTGCTTATTCATAAACGTGTTCTTTTGATGCATTATTGTTACATAGCTGCGAGTACACTGTTCAACCAGCTTGGTTAGAAGATAGGCGATTTAGTGATGATAAATATTCATCCAAGCTACTCTGGAGAGAAATATTACAATTTTATGCTACGTATCTGTGTTTATTAGTACAACCCACCGAGGTATTCGTTATGTATTTATTCCAGTATGCGAGAATTTCCATAGTAAAAGATTCGATTACTCAGATTTTATATGTACAGTTGTTTTACGTACATATTATGTACTATGCTTTCTTAATTAACTCCTTACTACCATTATCAAATTTGCGGTGCCCTCGCACAAGCGAATTTCTTAGAAAACAAAAAATAAAAATAAGAAAAACAAAAAACACGAGGACGATACAGAAATCAATTTATAGAAATTTGGTCGAATAATCTGAGACCTTATCCTTCAGAGATGGTAATACCGTTCATTTTTTAATTACCTATTACTGAAGCTGTCTACATGTTGCTGTATTATGCCTGTATTAGACACTCACGATAAACAAATAACATTTTATTACAAGAAATTGACTTTCTCGCGTGAGATTCGAAACCGTTTGTGTTATTGAAACTAATTGGGTACTACTTACAATCTTATTACCATTATTCCGCTGACCTTTATGGTCACGATTGATATTTACAGAAGCATAATTATGAGCAGTGATAACTCTGTGCAATGAGTTTCAGATCCTAGTTGACTTTCGAATTTTAGCCGCACATTAGTTTTTGATAAATGAAAAAAGTTCAATTTCCAGAGCTTTTGCGATCAATGATGTCTCGAGGACGAAGCAACGGATTTTGAATAAGAACATGTCCAATCGATAGGATTTTATCGCCCTTGAATATGATCAAATTGTTTCATTAATCGATCCAATAGTTTATAAGCTTAAAAAAGAATTCAATTTTCTTATGGCAACTCGTATTTATAGAAACTTACTATACCATGTATTCGCTGGGCTCTATAAGTCCGAGCTGGAAATTTCTAGGGCATATACCTAATATGTTTCTCACATATTATATTCGGAATATATTGACCTTGTATTTTATTAACAGATTTAATCGAAGAAGGCTACCACAGTACAAATCCTTACCATAACAGTATACACGCGACTGACGTCACACAGGCTATGCACTGTTTCCTACAGGAAGAGAAGGTCAGAGATTTTCGAAATTATTATCATTTTTTATTTACCATTTTGACCAATTAATGAACCGATACCCGATGGTAATCTGTTTAAAGATAAGAAGAAACTTGAGTCAATTGGAAATAATGGCATCATTGATTGGGGCAGTGACGCACGATTTGGATCATCCAGGTGTTAATCAACCATTTTTGGTTGCCACGAGCAATCACCTAGCTGCACTTTACGAAGTGAGTCATAAACCTGTTATCAACATTTTACCCGATATGAATTTCGTCATTAACAAAATCGCTTCTTATTGCAGAATAAATTAGGGGGCATTCGTCTTGCCATACCAAATCGGTACGAAAAAAACCTGACTTTGCTTTATCTGATCGGTAATTTATTCGCCTTGTTCTTTCACCTCTAATTCTTTATTGCGGAAATTCTTCCAGATTTTTTTTCCGAAATTTTCTTGAGTAATGAATTTTCAAAAACTTGAAATCTTCCCCTCTTTACATGGTTCATTGGTTTCAGAAAAATCTTTGAAAAATCACAAAAATGACTAGGCCTTGAAAAAACGCAGATTTTCGTCTTTCAACACTGTCCATACGACTAACTGTTCCCGAGATATTACTGTTCAAATGAAAAATGAAAAAACCTGAGTGTTCCGTCCAAAAAAATTTTTTAAATCTGAAATCTCGTGAATTCGTTCGTATCATATAGCCCGATTTATTGTAATGTTGTGCGGATTTTCTATTCTCGAGTGGCTGGAGTGATGCGGAATGCCTTATAGACGATCAGGAAGACAGTTTTTGGAGCTTATCTCCCAAAAAAAGTCTGTTCTTCCGCAAAAGCGTATTCTACAAAAACTGTAGATCTTACGAAAGCATATCACCCCGATATCTTCCATTCTTCGACTAGACTCAATAGTTCGGGAGATACGAAGTTCAACGATTTTTCCGACGTATATGATAGATGAAAAAATTATAGAAAGAAAGGATATACCACTTTTTTGTAGGTAGAATAATGTTCCTCGTAATTTTTGCGAATTTTCTAATTTTTTTTTCTTTCTTTCTTTTTTTAAACCAATAAAAAAAAAAAAAGGTGGGAAAATTTTTAGTTAGTAGACTTCTTAGCGCAAAAACGACTGAGAAGAAAATCGGAAGAAAATCTAGACAGCGTCTTAGAGTCAGTGGAATAAAACGTAGAATTACCGATAAAATCGAACATGGTGAGGGTTTTTTCTTACGGATTTACCATGGAATGCCCCATTGACAAAACGTAACTAACACGTAACAGTTATTCTTTGAAGAAATCAGTTATTGCAATACAAGTTCGTTTTGTCTAGAACACATCCGTGCTTGAAAATCACCATTGGAGGTCAGCTATCGGCTGCCTATTGGAAAGCGGTGTTTCTGAACAGTTGGAACCAGAAGTCAGGCCGGAGCTTGAGAGACATATCAGCTCGCTAATTTTGGCTACAGACATTACGAGGCAGCAGGAATTTCTCACAAGATTCAAAGTGAGTACATAAAACTCGTTTGGATATTTTCATTTGCCAAAGGGCTACGCATATAGCCTTGTGTCATAAATCTTTCATTTCCATATCGCGAAAGTTTACATTCATTTGAAATGATGAACATACGATGTATTCTTTGCCAAAGTACGAGCCTTACTTAATTTATCTAGTAACCTGAACGTGTTACAATTTCTGATTGTCTCATACCTGCATTGCGCTGAAATTATTTCATTGAGGGTGTCCGAGGGAGTGAACCGGCACGGCTACTTGTTGATTTTTTATAACTAACCTGCAGGGTCAAGTTTATAAAAACACGGAGTGGTTCTGATCATCAAATTTCAATTCTTGTATAAACAGGTCTTCAGGTCATATTTCAGAAGACTGAAATTTACCATATCTTACCTCTATCCCGTGTAGGTGAAAGGGGCGCAGTTCTCCGACATTTTGCGCCATGTATGAGTCCTAACACGAAGCCTGAATTTTCATAAATTAGATTTCCTATCGGCTCGGGCTTGTGATCAATCTATTCCTGCCATAATATTCTTGTGGGTAAAATAGTCTTCAGTATCCGGCGAGTACGAGGAATTATTGTATCGCCAAAATCTGATTCGAGTCGTCTGACGCGTCGGCCATGTTTATTGTGCCGGCTGTTACGACGAGATTTTCTTGACGTTTTATTACAACTTGAGGCTCATTTCTGGCCAACACTAGCTGTATTTCACGCGGAACATTTGTATCCAAGGGACAATCAATTTACACAGAACAGATTCTTGGCATATTTCTTTACGCTCGAGAATTTATGAGATGCAATTCACTCGTACGTGTATATATGTGTCTGCCGCCCCTCTCGGACACCGTCCATTTTCAAACCCCTGTTACATGCGTATTTCGAAAATTGTAAATCTCTCTATTTCTCTTCTCTATAGCGATACCTGGACCAAAACCTTCTTGACATGAGAAGGGGCGAAGACCGTCACTTTATCCTTCAAATAGCCCTGAAGTGTGCAGACATCTCAAACCCTTGTCGCCCGTGGGACATTTCTAGAAAATGGTCGCACAAAGTTTGCGAAGAATTTTTCCGCCAAGGGGATTACGAGCGTCAGTTAAACCTTCCTGTAACTCCTCTATGCGACCGACACACGACAAGTATACCAAAGATTCAAGCTGGTTTTTTCAAGTTCGTTGTCACTCCGCTTTACGAAGAATGGCATAGATTTTTGGGCACTGGATTGAGCGTGGATCTGATGGACTTTTTGAAAGGCAATCAGTCCAGATGGGAGAGTTTGATCCAGCAGGAAGCAGCTGAAGAAACAAAGACCGAAATATCTGAGTTTGAAGAAATTGACAACGTCGTTAGCTCCGATGACGAAGGCCCGGCTGAAGACTCAGGAAGTATAGATCTGCTGCTTCCAGATGCTTCGCTTTCAAGAAGACCCAGTTTGCCCGGAAAAGTGACCACCGAACGTGTCGGAAGAAGGCATTCGGTACCACTAAGCGTTCCCAGGCTACTGCCAATCGTGAGAACAATAATCCGAAGAGAAAGCTTGCCAACTGAGCAGAAGAAGCCCAAAACCCCGCTGGTTAAGCTCGGAGATCAAAGCCTGCTGGGACGAAGTTCTTTATCCTTATTGTCGTCGAGGAGCAGTTTGCATGAATCGTCTGCCCCCCGGAGTGCTGAACGCCCTGTTAGTGCTGAAAATTTATTGCCTGAACCCAGTATTGCTAGCATTACAAACAGCGCTGAGGCCTCGAGATTGAGCACCGTATTACAACCTGATCAGAAATTATCGGGACAGACGAAACAGCTCACTAGACAGCAGACATTCCCTCCTCTTCAACCGTACATAAGAATGAGGTACATGTCTACAACCGCTGAAATGTCCCAATGCTCTGAGGCTTTGATAGAAGCAGATAGTCTCTCAAGCTCAACTCCTAGCCCTGTTAAAGACAGATCCTGTTCGGAAGATCAATGCGAATCACCAGTGATAACTCAGAATAGCACAGACTCGAGTAGACAGATACAGAAGTGGGAATATGATCCCTCAAATGTTGGAATCAGGAGACGAGGCTCTGCCATGCCTGATCTCATGAGGAAACACGAAACTATGCTGAGCCCAGACCATGCTAGACGCCACTCAATGCAGAGTCCAGAGTCGTTGCTTTTAGTTACAAAAGGAAGCAAGAAATCTTCAAATTTGATCGAGTCTGTACGACCGGATTCGGAATCAACGGATATATCGCACTCTGAGGTTCAGCCGGACTCTGCGATAGATACTTTTAAAGTGTTGCCAGATCCAATCGATTCTCGGGTACTTATTGACGAAGAGAAAGGTTCGGATTCTATGCTTATCGATACAGCGGAAGCGACTGATTCCGCGATTGGGATCAATCCTGGAATTGAAGAATCAAGTGCTATGAAAATGAAGTTATTATGCGATCCAACGAGACGGTTTTCTATTCCAGTTATAGACTTGACGGAGAATGCAACTCCGAGTAATAGACGATTCAGTGCAATACCCGTATCATCAGAAAGCACGCATAAAGCGTTCTTTGTTGGTACACCACCGGACTCACCACCCCGTGTTCTTAGTGGTTCTAGCGATAGTGGTAGCGAACCAAGAAGAAGTGTGAGTGATTCGACAAGTGACAGTGTTTCTATAGGCAACAAGAGAGATTCGGAGACTTGCAAGGATAAAGGAGCCAAGGTTATTAAGCTTAGTGTTGAACCGGAAATGAAAGAGAACGTTGATCCGAGATGTGGAGATGACTGGAAAGCCCTATCCTCAAGCAGACGCTCCAGTCAGGTAAATCTAGCGATCCATTTTTTTCAAACTCATTTACATACGTATTCCTGATCTCTCCACTATGCAAAACGCAAATTATGTATGTATGTATGTATGTATGTATGTTTTTTGGTTGCCCCATGGAAATCTTTCCTTATTCTAGCTTTTATTGTACTCTTAATCTACCTTATCTCTATTCAACTCCTACTCTTACTCCATGCCTTGCTTTCGTCCTTACCGCTTACCACACTCTTCATCTCTTGTCTTATCTCTATCCTTATCTACTAATGTCCTTTTCCTTTTTTTTCCTTCAAAACGAAAAGTGATAACTCCAGATTGGCTAAAAACCGTTCGAAGACTCTCTACAATATTGACAACATTCCCCGATATAGAGATATACTATATCTATGTCCGATTATTTTCTCAAAATATTCGTAATCACTCTGCAAGACTCTGTTGGAAGTTCCATGAGCTTTGATCAGTACTAAATCTATTCCGAAAAGGTTCTCGAAATTGGAACACTTGATAAGAATAAGATTTTCAGACATTTTCACAGTTTTATTAAAGTTTGAAGAAAAAAGATCTGTATATTTTCTGATAAAGCCTGAAGAATCTACGAAATTTATTTTCTCTCTGTTCTTTAATTTTTATTAGCACTCTGAAAATGTCTGAACACTTTCTACAAAGTCTTTGATAAAGTATTCCAATTTCAAAAATCTTTTCATAATAATTTCAGAGATTCATGGAGTTTATGGAACTTGTCACAAAGTTTTTCAGTTTCTAGAGTTATTTCAGAGATTTTTGACAAAAATATTTGGTTTTTTTAATTTCAAATTTTTTCATTATAATTATTTACTGGGTAAATTAAGAAGATGTATATTTTAAGCAAGAACATGTCTTTTCATCTTCAATGATATAACAGGGATGGGCTAGACGGCGAAGCTCAGCTCCGGTTGGTCTCTTCTCAAAGCTAGATGATGTTTCCATGACGGCGATAGCACTACGCGGAGATCGATATTCCAGGCGAGGCTCTGTTCCAACTGATATGACCAGGCACCAAAGTACGCTACCACCATATGCAACTAAGCTACATGTCAAACACATACACCATCTTTTGACCAGAGTTGAATATTGTGTTTAACTACACTCAAGCAATACCGATAATACACTTATATTGCTCATATAGCTCCGTCAAGCATTATTCTGTAATAAATCTGGATATGGAGACTGTCGATAATGATAGGTAGCTAGTTCTCAGTCTTTTTCCATTTCTAATCACTTGAACAATCATCTTGGTCATATTATTAATATTAGTAAATCGAATTGTAAATTGTTTTATCTTTGTTTTCTAAACTTACTATAATGACAAATGTGACAGTTAGCAATTGTGCAAGTAAGCCATTTTTTTTATATAACTATACTACTTTATAGATACTATACGATGTAAAATTTGAGTATTCCCCGTATGGGGAGAAATATTAATCCCAATATAGTACTACATAGGCAGTGTCATGCGAGGAAAAAGATCAAAAGATTACATTTATTATATAAGTATATTATACGAATGATAAAAAATTTTAAGATAAGATCAAAAACTGTTTATTGTTATTGCTGTCAAGAATACAATTGGCGTTTGATGAGAGTTGAAAAATTTCCATAAGAATGCATATTAACTAAATATGTGCATGATTTTGCAAAAGTTAACTGTCACAGCTGGTGATATGATATCGGAGCTGTTATATTGATCGCTAGTTTTCTCTCTCAATATTATAATAATGTAAATATATTTATAAATGTATCAAATCATATAAGCTGTAAATATAATGATTATACAATGAGTATATGAAGAATTCTGCAATTTTCTATTCACGTTTATTGTATAATATAGATTGCCGTAACTCATATGGCATCATTGTATTGAATAATTCAAAGAGAATGTGAAGGCATTCTGCTGATTCAAGCCAATGGGAACAACAACTACACATTCACACTCTACATGTAATCGGATTAAAAAAAAATTGTCAATAATTGCAATTAATATCAGCTAACTTTCTAACAAAATTGCTTTTGCTTGACATATTTAGACGGAGGATCCAACAGATCAGCGTTAGGAGCCCGAGGCGAAAATTTACCCTCTCCTCCTCGAAGAGCTAGTCTACCACAAGAAACTGCATTGGACAACCTTTTGGATTCTGTATTTTTCCCAATGTGTAAGAATCCTCACTCAGATATCACTATTCTGCTGAATCTAATCATATTTACCACGAATTTTATTCTGAAGTATCGAAACTCAATCTATAAACTTTGACGGCAACGAAGAACATGGTTCAATTTAATAAACATTGTCACAGAGGAGAAATTCTCCGACAACCCAGCTACTCTAGAGTAGTACTTCAAACTGACGGGATATACAAAATATCTGCGGATGTAAAGAGAAAAAAGAATGTCTGGGTTGACGAAGAATCCCTCTCAGACTATTCTCATCAGCATCACGAATATGTTTTCAATATTATAGTATCAACTATCCTCTGATTATATAAAACTTGATATTTTTCAACCATCGCAGGTGAGGAAGCAGCTTGTCCTGACAATAATATTCCCTTTCCCCGCGTGGTCGATCCACCGCTTTCAATCTCTGGAATGCCGTGTTTAAGACGTGGTTCAGTTCCTGCTGACATATCGGAACTGCGTCGTGACATGTACAACAGAAACAGTGTGAATGGTAAATCGAGGAACCGAAAGAAAGTCCTGAGACGAAGGAGCAGCGGCGGACCTGAGATGTTTGCTGGTGGTATGGACACCACTGATAACGGAACTTCGGTTCGATGGAAAAGAGATATTGTCAAGAGAGATTCGATCCCAGAACCCTTGACGAAAAGGAGAGGTTCTTTGCCCGTTGATATGGTAGCCATATCTCACACTGGTTAGTATAATGCATGTGATCGTGGAGTTTATGGATACGAATATAATGAAAATTGTACTGAACGAGACTCAGAATGGTTTTAGGTCCCTGAAAACAAACGGCAATCCTTTTGATCGGCAGTTATGCTATTATTTCCAGCTGGATCTGTACCCGCGCCGAGAAAGTCTAGCCTTTGGAGACTTTAGCACATAACAGATACCCCTGGACCATCATCGATAGTTACGGCAAACATCAAGGCACCGAATATCGGCCAAAAACTAGGCAAACTTACACCTAGTTCTAGTAGTAGCAGCGAAGGCTGATTAGACTCATTGATACCTAGTTTATAATGTTTGAGAAAAATCATCATTGTGTTTTGTGAAATTCACATGTATACATTAGACTGACAGTTATTTTGGTTGTCGACGAATTTCTTTCGCTCCGAACACATGAATGGGTTCCGAATAAATGAAAATAAAAATAAAAAAGATTTGCCATATTTTGGCTTTAATTTTAATATTAAGGCCCCGTACTTTTCCCGATTTCAATAACATGGGCTTTTCGACTGCTTTAATCAATTTTTTCTTGAAGGCCCAGTCATTCGCCAAAGAATCCAAGATTGGGTTACAATAACGGTGTTGATACTTCCTTCCAGTAAAACAAAATATGGCAACATCCATTAGGAGATTCATATTGGTAGTCATCCCTCCAATCTTATTGTTAGATTCCGAACAATGAAATGCACCAGCATGAAATGCCTAATGAATGTTGCCAAATTTAGTTTCACTGGAGGGGAGTATCATCACCGACTTTTTTCCCCAATCCTAGATTTTTTGACAAATGACTGGGCCTCCGAGAGAAAAATTGATTGAAACAGTCGAAAGGCCCATGTTATTCAAATGGGGACAAGTAATGGGCTGCCGGCACGCTTTAATATTAAGATTAAGGGCTAAAGTTTGACGAATCATTTTTTTTTTGTTTATTCGGAACCCATTTATGTGTTCGGAGCGAAAAAATTCGTCTATAACTAAAATAACTGTCAGTCGAATATACATACATACCCTGAATAACTGA
Organism: Tenthredo scrophulariae; assembly: GCA_963978835.1. Classification (NCBI taxonomy): domain Eukaryota; kingdom Metazoa; phylum Arthropoda; class Insecta; order Hymenoptera; family Tenthredinidae; genus Tenthredo; species Tenthredo scrophulariae. Next base: position 23,809,287 of record OZ022229.1, read on the forward strand.
TGGTGTTGAGAAAGGATACGATAGTTTGATAGTGTCTGTATTTATAATGACCTTATCGAGTGATTGAGGGACGACCCTACAGAAACTAAAAAATTTGACATTTTCGTTGTATTTGAAACTATTTATAGATCATGCCCAAGTGTACTTCGAAACTAGGAAAATCCGACTTCGAGCTCTGAGATTAGTTGAAAAATGAAGAAGTTACGTAACATTCAATGGTGAAAGCATACTCAACTTCAAAATACTCCTTGCGTCTCAAATTTAGTTACTTCATTTTCATCTTTGCCTGGTGTATTCAGCGCAGTAAAGCAAACAAAATTGGGTATCAGATTAAAGATAGCTTCGCTCGTTTCTTTTTAACAGAATTTCATATTTTTGCTTTCAAATTTCTAGCATTTTCCGTGTTGTATGAAACCCGGAGAATATGTTTGTTTTACAGAAGGATAATATGGATACCCAATTTTGTGCATAAGGTATGTGCGAATCTCGACTCTGAAAAATAAGTTGATCAGGGCAAAACTCAGACGCAAGGAACACTTAGCATAGCTGGAAATATAGTCTTGCGTAAATCATAGTTTAATGGAAACTCGGACAAATTATTATATTCTTCGGAAGGTCTTATGACCAAGCTTTCCGACTCATGCATCTCAGATATTCCATATCTTCTGCTGTGGCATCTCAGACTGTGGATCTGCTTAGCGGGTCTCCAGATTAACTGTCACATAAAATAAAATTGGAAAGGTTGATCATTGAATGTTGACTTGACATTGCCTGGTCCAAAACCATCACGCTGCATAAGTCGTCCGGTCCTTTTTCATCTTCACGGCTTCGTGTTGCGCCCTTTAGGATCTCAGTACACGTCAAAGTTTATCGCTTTGTGCTGTGTTCTGCAGTCCGCTTTTTTCCTGCATTAGCTGTCCGGTCCCAGAAAATCTTAGTACAGATCTTCAACACTTGTTTATGTCTGGCTGTTACTTTAGAACGGTAACCCAGTGCACAGCCCAACAGCATTCACTGCTGCAGAATTAATTGTTTCTTTCGAAACGAGATTCTTGCGCTAAGGCTTTCGTTGGTGTTCTCAGGTTTTTCATGTGCGCATCTATTCTGCAGTTCATTCCTGGCTAATGTCTCATCGAAAGGCATCAGTTTCTCATTAATTGGGGATTTTTAATCGGTCGACCGACAAATTTTCAGCATAGCAATGATGGCTTTCATCGATTCAGGTACATTTATGCTTCACGTAACAGCTTTCTCATAGAAGCTGATTTAAAAAAAAAGGCCGAAGCTTTAGAAAGAAATTTTATCACTCGAGCGCTCAAGCTTTTTATTACATTTGAGAGTCCTGGAGTACCGATACTTTTGCTCACGTGATTTACACTTTGACTTTATATTTATTGTATAAAATCAGCTGCCCGTCAACTGAGAAAATCGGAGGGTCTAGAATATTTCTCACAAGTTGGGGACAGGCCTCTAGAGTACCTGACCGGCAAAAACGAAAAATCGATTCTTTTAGTGATTCTGGTCAGGATCCCTGTAGGGTCTTCCCTTGAGAACAAAAAAGGAAACTAAAAGTCAAGATGTATCAAAGATTTTGCGGTGAATTCCTAGACACATAGTATACTATCATTCAGTAGATAATAGTCTTGATCCCATGCAATATAGCTTCATCTGACAAACAGCTTATTTGAAATAATTCATAATTTTTTGTCTCATTTAAAAGAATAATTCATCCAGCTTAATGCTTGTTATGTATTTTTTGTTCTTCTTTTTTATTGAGAATGATTGACACAGACGTCATACTATCCCTAGATACTTGTATTATGTTACACATTTGTGAATACAGGATTAAATAATTAATTTCTTAAAAGATAAGCTGTTGGCAGATTAGCATTTAATTATACCTATACTGTAGATGCAAATTAGTTATACGTGTCACAATGATGTCATAAATAAATATATTATAATATAGAATAACGTAATAGGCTGAAACGCATGCACAGGAGGAAGCACATATTTATAATAAACTATGTCCTTCCTGTCCATATTTGAAAAATAACAACTCATTATTAGTACAAACTATATTATGTTACCTTGTTTATATGATTCATGTAGTAACACGATATGCAATGTCATCGAGAAGTGTACCAAAAGCAAGCATAAGACAATGGATTGAAGCTTCCGTTAGAAAATGATAAAAGCAACAAAATTGTTGTTCTGGATGGTGAAAAGCATGAAATTCATTCTAAATGGATAGAACAATCTACAATCGAGACTCGTAAATGTAATATGCTTGAGCTGTAAAAGATAGTATAAATTATTTGGAAAAATTTGAATAAAAAAAAATCCTTCTGATGTCTTCCGTTCGTTAATTTATTGCGATTAGAGATGATGAAAAAGAATAATTACCTATGAAGCCAAATTTATTTGTGCCATAAAATGATGTGAGGCAAAGAATTATCGTTACAGTTTACAGCTCAAGGCATATAGAAATTATTCAGCAGTGAAAAAGTAACATTAAAAGAAAAAAAAAAAAAAAAATACAAAAAGACAGGGTTCATAATGATGATTTTAATAATTAAATTGCCTAGGTATGGAGAAGGAGAAAAGACTGGTAGAAAAACTGTGGCTATAGAGCTAGGGATAAAAAATAAATAAATTTAAAAAAAAATGAAAAAAAAGAAAAAAAAGAATAAAAATGAAAAAATAAAATAAAATGAAACATAGTTTGAAACAAAGAATTTGAATTGACATTTGCTCATAGATGGGGATTCGATTTTTCCCTACAAAATACAAATGTACATTAATTAATGTGTGTAATTGATCCTTGAAAATAATTTGGTCGACTGAATGAGTGCCATTGTTATTTTTTATTTATTTATTTTTTTAATTTAATTAATTCATATTATTCTGATAAAATGAAAGTTATATACACTTTTTCACAATATCCAGTATAAGGATTGTTCAATCGAGTGCGATAGACGTATAATGATGTTGGTTTTTGAAACTTTCTGAAACTTCATTATGAAAACAAAAAAATTATTTCCATAGCTGCACAACGTGATATAGATAAGAGTACCACGAATTATATTTTTGTAACGTTTATATAAATTATAAGTTTTATCGATTTGAAATTGAAAGTTCTTTTTTTTTTTTCTCTATCTCTATTTATGGCTATACTTTCTTCTTACTGCGATTAGATGTAAAGTAATAGGATATTGTACTTTTTTTTTGCACTTAGTATATAGATATACATTTTTAATTACTTCGATCATCATCTGTACGTAATATATGATTTTCGTATAAGCGGTGATAGTCGAGAAAGAAAGAGAGAGAGAGAGAAAGAGAGAGAGAGAGATAGAGCGAGGTAGCAGGAAAATAAGTTTGAGGAAATATCAAACTGTAATGTAATCCGTATAGGACTGATATGTGATTGCTACAACTCCAATATGTTATTAATGCGTGTCTCATTCAGAAAACCAATTCAACGAACTACTGAAAATCTCTTCAACCGATCCCATTATTAAAACATGTTCTACCCTGAAATAATAGTTTCTATAAAATAAATGTAGAAAAACCAAAAAACAAACGTCGACTGAATGTTAGTCAAATTATCAGATATATTCCACGTAAGGAATGAGCGTTATAAAAATATGACAAAAGAATGATGAATAAATCTCTCGAAGATATTGATAGGTATCGTTGTAAATTATTTAACAGTTATTTAACGTATAATAAGTTTAACCGTGGACGATAGATAGAAAATTAACGCGTCGTTTACATTATTGATAATTATTTAATTATTTCCAAAATTGACGGTGATTAAATTCAAAGTGTTGGAACATCTGCACAGCACCTGATCATTAAATACTATTACACAATGTTGTAAAATTAATTCGAGCAAACATTAGGGTCCATACTCTTAATAATTACACAACAGTATAGCAGGACTGTTTTCATTTCATAAATTATCAGATATACCAATGCTGATTCACCTCGTATGATTATACGTACAACATTTGATGTTCAAACAGTTGTATTTTATCGACCTTGGAAAATAAACAGAATTCAAATACCATTCAAACAGTTGGAAAGTAAATAAATAAAATAATACTATTCGATAAGCAAATATGAGAAATAAATTAATTAATAAAAATAAGATTAATCGTGTGTGTCGAAGTAGAATAGTTTCAAAAAAAAGAATACAAAAAAAAATTCTCAAAAATATCCCATAAATCTTAGGTAAACTTTCGCCAAAACTTGAGCCCTCCAATTCAATGTTGATTGTTTATTATTTTGCTACTATATAATCCTTATACTGTGGCAGATATTAACAGGCACGATTATTGTTACAATGTTCACTACTGTCCTCGAATTTTCATTTTTATCACTCTTTACTTGTCGCTCGACATTATTAGAACATTCAATAAAATAATCACCTTCGATATTTTCCGACGTTATCCAAAACGGTGGAAAATAAAATTCAAATCATATCTTTAGCATTGCGTACCCGGAGAGGCCTGAATACACGTACCCTCCATGATTAAAGAAGGATATATACATATATATATATATATATGAATTCTCCGATTTAAATAACATGTTATAAAATATCTGTGGTTACTTTTTTGACCATACCAGATCTTGTTTTCACCTCTATATAGCAATATACTTCCACGCCTTTGGCTGTAACTATATATTACGTTGATGATTAAATTATATTTCAATGACTGATATACCTGTAATATGTTTTTGTCATAAAACTGCAAGGAAGTATGTAGATAATATGTTTCTTCGTATTTATTGTTAACCTGTTATATTTAGATTAAGTCTCCTAGTCTTTCGAATTCGTACAGCGATTTATGTAATAATGAATAATTTAGTTTAGCATCTGCTATCGCAAAGTCTGCATGAAATAAAACGAAAAAAAGAAAAAAAGAAAAAAGTAAAGACAAAAGACCAAAAAAAAAGCGGGACTAACCAATGAATAATTATGGATAAGTTTTCTGTAATGAAAGAAAAATAAATAATACGTATTCTTTATTCTATAAGTAAACGGCATATGAACAATTACGACTCTTATCCAACGGACGTCTGCCATAATTAACCCTAGGACTACACACATATTTTTCGCTGCTCAGTTACACACACGGTTCCGTGGGACCCGGGCAACTTTCGTATGATGTAGTTTCCTCGAAATTACGTCTATTTACATGATTTTTTTTTTTTTTTTAATCAAAGAGCAAATGTTTCACGCAACAGGAAAAAATGCGAGTTTTTCATTTTTGGCCGGGTGTGTGAGACCCGAAGGTGTACTCTTAGGGTTAAGTCACTTCTAAGGCAGCTGCAGCGTAAATCAATTAAAATTGCACTTATGAAATAGACGGGGAAAAAAAAAAACGTCAATGGCCGAAATCTATCTGCTATTACCTATCTATTAGTACTGTGTACTTGTATGTATTACGCGATTTTCTATAATTAACAAAAAATGCAGATATAAAGTAATAATGATATATTATAATATAATACAATATAATATAATATAAAATGAAATAAAATAAAATGAAAAGTACCATTTTCCATGTGTGTCTAACATATTATTAAATCTTTGACGTGGGCATGTACGTGTGACTTTATGTAGCATGAAAGTAACAGAATTGTAAAAGTAAGATATTGTGGACAGTTTGTGACGAAATGATTGATCATAATCAAACCATGATTATAATTATAATAATACCTGTGTAACTTGTGTAATACTTCTGTGATCTACAGACGAGAATAATTACCTTCAGAAATTTCATGTAGTCCTCATATTATGATATATTCAATTTCAATAAATGATCAAGTTTTAGCACAATCCGCAGTATTGGAAATTGTCAATTAAAAACACACACTTTAACAAATCGGATCTATTTGATGAATAAAGAAGAAGAAAAGGACGAAAAATAAGAAAAATAAACAAACATAAGAAGTAATTATAATTGTGTATTTTGTATAATATTGACTGTAGGTAGCAGTTACATTAGTTACAACTGAACAATGTGTTCTTATCATTATTAATGATGCAAAAATAAATCTAAAGCGAAGTGAAATCTAAATTATATTACAATATTGTTATTCCACTGAATGGCATGGACGAGAGTATATAGTTATATACCGGCTTAAACGGCCTACATTAATGTACAACCACTTTATTATTCGTAGTAGTTGGAATAGTAATAATTCTCCGTCAGCATTAAGGTTGTTTATTGTTTCTGCCAAGTCTTGTATTTTATTTATTTTATATTATAATATACCCATGTCATTGTTCATGAATCACGATATATAGTATATACAATATAATATAATATAATATAATATTAGAGATAAACCGCGAAAAGTGTAAATCCGTTTTCATTATTAAAACAATTTGTGAAAATATTACAGGCGTCTTCTTTACAACCTTATCCCGATCCGAAGAAATCCCTCCGCAATTCTCAAGTAGTCGAGATCAATTTCATTGCATGATTCTAATGAACAAATCTAAAAGAATTATTTATCAGAAATTATATTCGTAGCATTTGAATGAAAAAATAATTAGAAAAAACAAATATCATCGTATTCCAGGTTTGAACTGCGCCGATAAGATTGTACTCTGCTTTTGATGTCAATCACTTTGAAATTCTGAGAAATGTTCGAAATGAAGGATGTCTTCTAACTTGATTTTGGTATGCTGTAGCCCCAGCACACGAAAAAAAGCTGAAATTCAAAGATTGAATATCCGCCACTTTTCTACTTCTCATTCCTTATGAGTTAGAAAAGAAATGAGACAAAGTAGAATTCTTGATTTTGAAGCGTTTGAACGAAAGTTCCATTCGGTATTTGAAAGTTTCCCGCCAGGTACAACAATAGAACAGTTATGCCAACACAACGGGAGGGTAATCTGATTGCGTCATATTACGCATTCGTCTGTCGTCATAAATATTATCGTTTTGGAGGCACATGCTACGTCGTGAAATCAAATTAAATGGCAAATAAATCGTCAAGTCTGAATGGACCTTGTGATAAGTGATTGTGATTAAATCCAGGTCCGATCTCGGTCGACAAAGCAACAAATATTTGACGCATCAGTGCGTGTTGGCCAAGTCAAAATGGCGTGAATACCTTTTTAGCTTCTAGGTTATGTTTACTTCTTCGTAAAATACCGTCTACCGAGAACTCGAAGGTGTGACAAGTGGTTGTTTTCGTGATTTTTTAAGTATAGTTTTTTAAGTTATGAGGACGGAATGCCCGCGGGTAGGCCCAGGGGCGGTAACGGTGGGTTCCGCGGTCACCCAGCGCCCATGTCCGAGCGTCAGCAACTCGCGCTGCTTTTGCAAATGACCTCTCAAGAAAAAGAATCAGGTAAAAAATAACTGTACAGTTTTAAGTCACGCCGATGACCTGTGGTTAGAGATTTTCGACTTTATTACCGACGACTGAACGTTCATTATTTCAAACGTTCGAAATAACCAGATTTTAAATTATTTCTCTATGCCTCCGACGTTCCGACAGCGCCGCCAACCTTCTACTGTCACAGACAAATGTTTTATTACGACGTATATAGATGGCGTTAGTTCAGGAAGATAACAATATTCGAAATTACATACTTTCAATATTATTCAGCGGAGATTTCAATTCCTTCATTAAATTAGTTTTCAAATTGCCAAAAACCACCGAAAATAACGAACTATATACCTCGGCCTTGCTTTTGATATCTCCAAAATGAATTCGGTTCCGAATTGATTTACTAATTGGAAAACTGCAGAGTATTATGACTTTGTAATAGATGTCCCGATCTACTTTGCGATTTGTGAGCTACGACTACATATCGTATTTTCATTTTCCAGGAGGGATTAGTCCCAGCAGCGTAACTGCCCAAAGTACTTCAAGCGAACAGCACAGAGCCTCAAGAAGTCGATGTAGAAACGAACGTGGGGAAACCCCGTTGCATGTTGCAGCAATTCGGGGTGACGAACCGCAGGTACGACGCCTACTCGCAAGAGGTTCGGATCCTAACGCTAAGGACTTTGCTGGTGAGTTCATTCCATCTTTCACGCTTATTATACTTTTCAAACTTAAAAGACGTGGAGTCATGGTATTCCGACGAACATTTCTTACCGTCTGCCTTCTTCTTTCGTGCGGGCTTTTTTCCTCTCTCCGCTCTTCGCGGAGGGACTCAAGCTCGAGGATTGTATTGCGCACGTGAAAAAAGTGCTTGAAATTCTTCCAACGAGAAAGAACGATGATATCGCGTGTCGATATATGCGTCGTTATCGTTCGGCCCGACGAACTTCTTAATCAAAGAGGCACAATAAATTCGTTGTACGATCAGCGTGTGACGAACTCTCAGGCGTCATCGTATACACTGTGTATAGAAGGATTGTTCTATAGGCGGCTGTGCCAGTGCCGTGATATAAGCGTTATACTAAAACACGTCGGCGGCGTATAGCAGTGGGATTTAGCATCCGCCGACACACTATGATTCCAGTGACCTTTGCCACGAAATAGTTTCAGTCTGCTTTTGTCTGTTATATGTATACCCACAGGTCGAATACGTGTTACTTCATACCAAAGGATAGAAACTCCCGAAGTTTTCTACTCCACGTGCTAACGTTTCGACACGGACGCGTTTATAAGTAGTATTATAGTGTATAGAACAGATTTCACGGTGCAACCTTCTTCAAAACTACGTACTTCATATACAGGTAAGTGAAAGACAAACGACAGAGAGCTTGGAAATGATTTAGAAAAGGAATAGTAACCAAGATCATTTCGTTTCAATCACGATTTGAATCATGTCAATCCTGTCTAGCGTAGTTATATAATACATGTGATGTTGCTTGACCTAGAGCTCCAGAACCTCGAACCCCCCGTTGTAGGGGTAAGTGCAAACGCTTGCTGTTGAATGATACGGTCTCAATCTCAACCCCTATCAACGCATAGCAGCGAGTCGACCGTCTGGTTTCATTCATGTATAAGATACAAGGTACATCTAGGGTCCTCCGCCGTTTTCCACCTCCACTAACATTCATTAGTGCATCCGTATAGTTGTGGGAAGGCGGTGGTAGTGTGGTGATGGTGTATGTAGTTGTTCTGCGCGTAGTATCGCGCGGGAAAACATCGAGCATTTCATTTGTTTTTTTTTTATGAGAAAATCCTGCAGGAGAAAATATATGCGCCGTTAGATATCTCAAACTATAATATTCTCTTTAATCTTTTGCGAGTAGTACCGTAATAGCTCGTGCACTTTAAATGAACGGCAATTCATTCCCACACGACTTGACTCATCCGTCTCTGAATCCAAATAATTAAGCCATATACCTGAAATTGAAAATTGGAGTGCGTTTGAAACAACTAAGGAATGCGATCTCGAAATAATTTTGAATTGCCCAAAAATCGTTTGAAATGTTATTAACTCAAATAGAATCGATTTTTCCCGCTATAATCAAAGTGAATTATAATAAATACGTAATCGCGGTGCCTCACCGAAAAGTAGAAAAAAAAAAAAAACACAAAAAGCGAAAAGAAAAAAAACCCAAACAAATAACGGTAGAATTGCAAGTCCCAAATACCATTCGATGTTTTCGGGACGGATCGTAGTAGTGCCCAGGGTGGGATAGGGATATCTCGAGGTTAGGGTGGGTGGTGCTGGGTGTTTTCGGGGTCTGGCAGGCAGACAGCACTTGCGGAAATCAATACTCGAGGACAGGGCCGTGTCACTGTCGGTTAAGCAGAAATATATTAATGACGTGACTAATTCTGTGCAAATATGCAGGATATTAAATTTATTCACCTCTCATATATATATATATATACGGACACAGTACTTCAGAGTTATGTCAAAAAAATCAGCAAAACTATACACAGTACTATAAATAATAGTAAAACAGGAAGAAAAATGAAAGAAAAGACATTAGATTATACTTCTATATACTCTTTTCTTTACCCCACAACATACCCATATTAGAATTTTATTCTATTCAATATGTATGAAACAAAAGGGAACACATGCGAATATGATGACCCTTGGATCGGATTTATCTATATGTGTACGTATAAAACGATTCTTATTTTTTTCAATCCCAACATATATTTCGTTGGTAATTTTCCATCTGGGTACCAGGTGTACACAAATAGCCGTCACTGAAGCGAACAGCAGTTCTACGTAGCCGAATAAGGAGGGTGCAGTCGGGAAAAAGAAAGCCACTCGGGGGGGGGGGGGGTTGAGAGGAATACCTGTACCTGTTCGACAACGACAGTTCCTGGGGGTTCCCTGGGGTTCCTGCAGGAGTTACTTCTATAAATATACTGTAGCTGTACAGCTTGACGGAACGTCGTACTCCTTCCTCCTTCCTCCTTCCTCGTTCCTCCCCCCAACCCCGTCCATCAGTCGCTGCAATCCGGGTAGCGAGACAACAGACAACTGAATTCAAAAGTTTCACTAAAGAATTTGGAATGGTCGTCGCGCGGAATACTGAACGTTTAAAGAGGATGGCTTGCAGTATATGTATATATATCATGATATCGTTTCGATTTAATATACTATATGGTGTATGTAGTTGTTACAGTTTCTGCTATGCAGATATCGAAAAACTTAATCAATAGATCGAAAATTTTTAATTATAATATTTCTTCTTATTAGTTCGTTAGTATTTTGTTGACTGCGATTTTCACAGTTTTTTCCAATATCTGGAACATTGTTTTTTTTTTCTTGTTTTTTAAAGTTTTCAAAAGTTTTTGAGAGTTTGAAAATCGTTGGTCTTACGCCATACGCCTTGTGCAATCGTCTGTTGAAAGGAGGATTTGACATTGGTAACGATCTTATTAATTTATACACGCAAACTAACTTTGCGAACCTGTGACTACGAATCTATACCTAATTCTTAAGCCGGTCTGTGGAATATAGACAATACTGTTGTTCCAATATGCATAATGCATACATTATGTAAGTCGTATACGTTGGTAAGTACGCATTTAATATACCTATACAGTTGCGAGTTGCGCACAAGTACCGATAGCTAGCGTTCGGCGGTCTTTAAAAAAAAAAAAACGATCGTTGCGTAATGAATGAATAATAGTTTGTATCAATATTCATTCACGAAGTGTGTGACTGCTGCTGCAAGTTCTATATAATCAAGCATCTTTCTTATTCGGAGAATTTCGCTCCTTCTTTTTTTATTTGAAAGATTGCGCCTTACGTAATCGAAAAAATCGAATTATTCATACACTCCGCGACGCGATTATATGGAAGTTTCAATAATATGGTCCTACCAAGCTTCCTTCGTATTTGTGTGCGACGGAATACTCGCCCAAAGATCTTTGATTGCTTGAAATGAAACAAGACACAACAAAATCTAAAGTGAAACGAAATGAAAATTGAATGGCACGTCACAACGTGATCCAACTATCGCAAAAAGATATCGAAATATTGGCGTAGAAATGGAACTTCTTTTGTTTGCTACCCATGAATCGAGCCAATCAGTGAAATATAGTCTTCTATTGTTTTGCTATCTGGTATGGACGCGGTACTAAAGGTTCCACTAGGAACAGACTAATACAGATATATCTCGACAGTTTCGATTGACGGCATCAATTCCATTCTTCTCAAACTCTCTTCGAATCTCATTTATATTTCCCAATCCGATCGTACGAGTTTATTGTCACAATTAGACACGACCAGAAAGTTCATTCGACTTTTTATCTCGTATATTTAGACGATATGGTATCGACTCGAGGTCAGAGCCTGGAGTCTTGATAATTTCCATATCATATGAGACCGACAGTTATTTTTGTTATGGACGATTTTTTTCGCTCCGAATACATGAATGGTTTCCAAATAAATGACAATGGAAAAAAAAAGATTTGCAAAATCTTAGCCGTCAATCATAGGGCTCAGGCGTGCCGACAACAGCAAAAAATTCGGTAACCAAGGGATGAGAACCATCATGAAATTCCTAATAAATGTTGCCGAATTTTTTTTTACCGGAAGGGAGTATCTGAAATAAATAATTGGGCCTACGAAAAAAAGATTGCGATTGAAACATTCGGAAAGCCATATTATTCAAATGGGAAAAGTAAGGGGTTATCGGAACGCCTTAATATTAAAATTATGGGCTAAAATCTTGCGAATCTATTTGTTCATTTATCTAGAACCCATTCGTGTATTCGGAGCGAAAAAATTCGTCCATAACCAAAATAACTGTCAGCCGAATGTATTATTAGGGTAGTCCTTAATTTGATCATTTTCGAATTTCAATGCTCCCACGGGCCAAACGTCTTTAAATATATAAAACAAAAATATAATCAAAACCACAGGTTCGTATTTCAATTCTGAGTACCGCCTCAAAGCCTTCGAAATTTCCCATTTGAATAAAACAGGATTTGTGGCATTTCGCGGTTAATTTCGTTTCTTCCTATTGCAGTATAGCTCCGAAAAATCTCAAACTTGGTACATTCCTTGCCCGTAATAGTAGATATTTCATGAAAATTCGACAGATTTCCAACGATGTAATTTTCGGAGCTACAGCGCACTAGAAAAAAAAAAAAAAAATACTCATCTCTAAATTGTGACGATAAAAAATGTTGTCGTTGAAAATCTTTAAATTTTTCATAGATACCTACTACTATCGGTGAAAAGTGTGCGGAGTTCCAGATCATTCGACGCGACAATGCGATAGGAAGTAAAAGATAACCCTAAAGTACCAAAAATCGTGTGCTATTTAAATAGGAAAGTTAAAAGGCTTTGGGGCAGTACTTCTAATTGAGATAGGAACCTGGGGGTTTGACTACATTTTTGCATATACATTTGGAGACGTTCTGGCCCATGAGAGCATTGAAATTCGAATATGACCGAATTAAGAATATATATACCGTGCGATTATGTGGAAATTACAGGTTCCAAGCGCGCAGGTGCTGATTTATTCGAATATTACGAGGAACGCCAATTTCAGACTTGCCACGAATATCCCTAGAGTCAGTCTGCTATTTGTTTCCGATTATTGTCGAATACGAATGGCGGCAGACCGTGGCAGGAATAGGTTATGTTTGTTGCGAATCTAGCAGACCACAGAACTAGGGACATTACTGAAAAGTTGGTGGAGTAGCTAGCGCGATTCTGCCGGCCAATGATATTCGAATAAATCAGCGCCTGCGCAGTTGGAACCTATAATTTCCACATAATCGCACGGTATATACCCTGAATTTTCCTAATAAACGATGGCACGATCCGTGCGCCTATGGGGAAGCAACCGGAGTTACATGATTTTCAAGTGATCACCGTATCGCTTGATGGCGACTCCCAACCTCAACGATTGTTTGTAAAAATATACCCTAAATATTAGGCTATCGTGTAACTCCAGTTGCTTGCCCATAGGCGCACGGATCGTGCCATCGATAGGAAAATTCATGGTATATAATTCCGTAGCAGGTTAATTTCGCGGAAAATATCCTTCGCGCACATAGGTATATATACATGATACATGTATGTATGTGCCTGAATGTATTAGTGCAGTAAGGGATTCGGCGGGAGAGACAAAGTTCAGGCACCGCGCCCGGCTTTTAAAGAAGAGAGACGATTCAGTTTTGTTGCGGTTCAAACATCTTTTCACTTTTTATATTCATCCACCTTTGAAGACAAGTTCTATGCATGTATTCAATTAGTATACTGCAATCCATTTCGTTTGTAATTGAAATGCAGAAATTTCACGCGAACACAATATTACTCAAGGAAAACAGCTGATTGTGAGAATATCATATACTCGGAAGAGATCACAGTGAACATTGTCCTAATGGCTGCGGAAATTTGATTAATTCGTTCGTCTTAAACCTCATCAGCTTATAGAATTAATGCCGGCCACATTATACCGCAATGTATGTCTAAATGTGCTCTCATATATGATGTTTATGTAAAGAATAAAGTTTTTATATTTGTCGACGTAACATCGATCCATATACTGGGTGCAATATACGCGCGACACTTTTATATCATCTAGTTGCGTCCTGCTCTGCGAGAAAGAGGGAGAGAGAGAAAGAGAGAGAGAGAGAGGCGGGAGTTCGCACGATCAGCACTATTCTAAACGTTCGTTTGTCTATTTTTAAGCGTCAAGTAGGTATATTTTTGCATTTTCTCAGTCTCTCTCATCGTTTGCAGCCCGGGCCAATCACATTTCGTCAATAAAATTTTAAGGCCAGGATTGAATTTTGTTTTTCATTCTCGGGAACCAAACTGTAAATAAAAACTCGCAAAATCATTGAACCGTGACCAGATTTATACTGATTTCCTTATACAGGGTGGACACCGTTGCACGAGGCCTGTAACCACGGGTGGTTGGGCACGGCCCGAATTCTGATAGAAGCTGGCGCTTCCGTCAACGCTCTTGGACTAGATGACGACACTCCGCTTCACGACGCCGCAGTCAACGGTCACAAAGAGGTAAAGTTAATGAAACACAAGAGCAGTATTATTCTGAGGAATTTTCATGAAGAAATAAACTAAGAAGACAAAAAGACCGTTAAAGGTTAAATCCGTACGGTGAAATAATCTAACTGCGTGAAAATATAAATTGTCGGGTTTTTATTTGAATTTAAAATCTATTCGGAGGTCTATAGAGCTGAGAATTTTGATCTCGATTCGCGATCGCCTGTTGTAAGAAAGAACGGAGTGTGAAGATACGCATACATCGGTAGTTCAAGAGAGTAAAGCAGTCTGAGTCTATCCCCTTTAAACCGTTGCCGGACGGTATCTGGTTATTCAGTGCGCGCGCTCGGCCTTCCTCGTCAGTACGACCGGCCGTCATCACTGCCTAGCTTTGCGCGGCGCAGCAATGCTTTCCCAGAACTCCCAAAAGACACTTTTCGCCTTCCCCTCTCGAGCTCTGCAGTCTCAGGGATCATTCTTACCCCGTTACCGAACGACGTCCTTATTCAATATCTTCAATTATAGAAGATATTTCCTCTACCGAAGAAAAAAAAAAAAAAATCGAAAAAAATGAAGGAAAAAAGTTGTGTATCATATTATATAATTATGTTTATTCAGTATTTCGAAAGTTTCACATTACACAAAAATTTGTTTTATCAAATACAGGGGGTTGTTAAAATCGGCGAATGAGATCATGTATTTTTCTTCTTTAGCTTGTGAAATTGCTGGTCGACGGTGGCGCAGACTCAACATTGAAGAATAAGCGAGGAAAAACTGCGGTAGACGTTGCTTCTGGTGGTTTAGACCGCTCTTCCTTTATCACTAAAAAGGTTATCGAAAATACCTCAACCATCGAACAGACTACAAGCTCATCTACAGGTTAGTAGTCAGTCCCGTGAGTCGACCCCACGAACCGTATTTTTTACCGACCGAGTAAATATGCTGCCTACAGCACACATCGATCTATATTATGCATGGAAAAAGAAAGAGGCCATCGTGATGTTATTGAACCAGCTCCGCGTAAACACGTATCATAAAGGTATTATGAAAAAATATCGGAGTACAATATATGTATAGTCATATCTATAACCATGTCGCAGATAGAAATTGTTTTTCGCTGAAAACCGTAACGAAACTACGAAGAGAAAAAATTATGCAATCTTATTCTATAGTTTACAATTGAACAAATTTTTAGTCCCGGAGCACGATTCCGAAATGATCATAAAGTCTTCTTTTGTTTCGGAATACGTATGTAAGCTTGGTTGTGATATATCTCATATCTATAAGTCGTTGCTTTCTGTGGCAGAACCCAGCTGCTACTTCTATCCAGTGAGCTTTTTATATCCAACAGATGGAACCATGTGAGGAGAAAAATGTTAAATTTGCAGTTGAAAATATAAAACGGTATATTTTATCATTCGCAAAAGCCACTTTTCTCCCTCATCAACATAAATGACTTGTGTTTACGTCACATTTCTCACATTTACATATAGGTTCAAAAGGTTGCAGCAATTAAAGCCGAAAATCTTTGACCCTATAGTCGCGCGATTTCTTTTTCTGGTTCCGGCTATTCTCTCTCCCTCTATCTTTACTTCTCTTCTTCTGTTATTCTTCTCCTTCTGTATTTGGCGGGATGATCTGAAATCGCTCGGGTATCGAGGGCTAACAAAAGTCCACGCATACCCCAAGGCAGCCGACTAGCTTTGGGCTTGGTTGCCGCGGCGATGGCGTTCGTTCGTAAGGTTGTGTTGTCAAGGGGGAAAGAAGGGGGGGAGGGGGAAACTATCCAAGTGGTGGGGGCAGGGCGCAGACCGGCGCGTTGCAACATGATCATCAGTTTGCAAGGGGACGCGCCCGCTTGCAGATCGGGAGCTTTGGTGTACGGAACTTAAACGGCGCCTCCACCAGATGTCGCCCACCGCGGTTTAAATTGTCAAATAATTGCGGTCCACTTGTTATATGTACAGGTTATAATTATAACTGCGAAATAAAGGTGATTGTAGTCAAACGTTAATTAATATTCAGGAGATCGCGTGTCTATTGTCATATGTCATAATCATCGCGCGAGAGTTTATGGTTCGTGTAGAATAACAAAAAAAAAAAAAGGGAAATAACTAATAAACAAACAAACGAAAACGAAACACAAATTTTTCTTTCTCTTAGTAGCATATAAAAAATACTTGCGTTTCAATAATATTCGCTATACAAATATAATATGATGTTTACACGTTACTATCTCAAAGTGTAAACGTGATACTGCGTTGGTATCGCTAATTACGAGCTCAGGGGAAAGAGATTATACGCTCTAAAAGGTTGAAGTTTATTGTGCTTGTTACATATTCGGCGATCATTTTTGTTCACATGCTTTCACTTGACGGTATATTCAAATTCATGGAAGTTGGGATACTGTTCAAGCTCGTATTAGTACTTCTGAAATTTGAATAATGCTCAACCTTTTTCGGAGTGCCTTTATTCATGATTAAAGAAAAACTTGCATGATTCATTTTTTCATTTTTCAGTGAGTTTATCAAAATCTTGGCCAACATTAGGACATCTTGGGCTGCGTAATACAAATTCCGTTACAAATTGTGGAAGAATTTTTTTTTCTTTCTTCGTGTATCGCGATCATTAGATGTTGATGAGTTTTAACGTAAATTATTTCAATCTATAATCCAACGGCTCTTTAACAGTAACCTAAAATTACGTAACACGCCAGTCTTCAGCAACACTTATACATCAAATTTTATTGTTAATTCGATCAATTTAGATTCGGCTGCGTGGATAGAGTTGACAAGAAAATTCTCCAATAAAATTTTCAAATGCAAAACGTGGAATGGAAAGAAAAAATAAGAAATTATTATGGTATTATTTCTTACTCTAAAAAAAAAAGAAATTCCTGGTAATAATGATAATGTCACTTTTAAAGTCATTGAAGTAGAATTGATAAGTTTAAACAAGTGTTGGAGTTTTCTTTCATGTCATTTCATGTCTTGTAGACACGTGTCCTTAATGCGTCCTTGTTTACACTTTAGACTATACAATATATGTATTATACATATGCTTATAGGTATACAATTATTACCACTGGTTATGATATTAACGAGAGTGTGAGCTATTTGTTATAACAGTGCGAAACTTTCGGCTTAAACTTAAAACTCGAATACTACATGGGTATAAACCAACCGTAACGTTCTTTCTTATTATAACGAAATACAGACGCAGCCGAGAATAATTTATCTGGTGGAATAAACGCCGAACCACCAATAAAGCGCTCGCTTGATACCGGTACTGCAGCAACAGCAATATCAACAGCAACAGCAGCACCAGCACCACCACTTGCAGCAGCAGCAGCAGCAGCAGCACCAGTAACATCACTCGTTGAACGCGAGGCGCGCGATCAAAACCGACCGACCGGAAGTTCCGCCACTACACCGCCTGTAGTTGATGACAGTGGAGCCCCCTGTGAGATGCGGAGGACACCACCGCAAAACAAAGGTGAGTCTTCGTGTCATGTTTTAAGATGCCCCCTCGTGAGAATAGATAGAATTTATTTATCCACCATTCTGATCTCATTATTCCGCGATTGCGATTCATTCCTATCTTTGCCGTTTTCATTTCTTTGATTTTATAATTTCCAACAATACGATAACCCTTTCCATTAAAACTTTAGATCGAGAATTCAAACAAAAAATTGTCAATTTCGACACAATGGGCAATGCCAATGACTGATTGTTTGAGATTAGATATTACTCCCGTGTCAAACTAGTTACATTCACACGATTTTTTTATATTTATGTTGCAACATTTATTCAACGATTTCCAACATACCTTCAACTGTATGCAGTCAGGGATTATTTTTCTCAATCTTTTTTTTTTCTGCTCGTTCACGCGTTGATGCCTAAGTATAGCGATATAATAAACGTAGCCGACCGATATCGCGACAGTTCGTCATTGGTCGGAGATTATTCCAAATGCCGGTACACGCTACATCACGAATGGACGCACACATGTATAGTAAGACGGAGAAGTAGTAACAGCAAAACGTTTCGGACGCACTATATGCGAGAGAGAAAGAGAGCGAGAAGGCACGAGTCAGCGTCAGGCCTCGAATGGCCGGGGGGGGGCGGGGGGGTGCTTATACTACGTGCCTTAACTTCAGTACACGAATACAATTACGAATACGAATACGAGAAGAAGAAGTAGAAGAAGACGGCGTGACGTTAAAGCCGCAATGAGGTACAGGCGGCGAAGGAGGGGTGGGGTGGTGTGGTGGTGAGAGAGAGAGAGACAGAGAGAGAGAGGTTCGGTGACAATGAGAGAGAGAGAGCTGATGACTCGTCTCTTGGAGGGTACCCATACCGTAGCTAGAAGCAAGTCTCTAGCGGAGTGTAAAACCTGCTTAGTTGCAGGCAGAGAGAGCGCGTGGACGTGTGTTGTTTCTTGTGTATTTAGATATCTTCGGTTTTACTTTCGGCTACCGTCGTCGGGGTCCGGTCTGGTGTTTCAACGTTATTATATGTATATATATTATAGGTATATTGGCGAAGTTTTAATCCGATACGTGGTTTTATAAAAACACGATAGTGAATGAATAGTACCTTTACTTCAATTTTCATTTTATTTATTTTTATTTTTTCCCTTTATACAACGTGTAACATACATTCTTGGGACATGACGCGATCGCTACATTATACTCGTTCATCATATATCTGCAGGTATCTCATTATGTAGATGGAAATCAGACCGCAATAGCGCGACGACTACGATTCGCCGTTTCCGTTCTCATTATTTTCAATACTATAGTATGTATTATAGTTTCAAGATATTTTCACATCGGCCTTGAAGCTAATTTACACGCTATCTATATCACGTGGGGAGGGGGACCGCAACAAATTGCTAGATTTTATTTTACCTCAAATATATGTGTATATCTACTTATAGGTATGCTAGACAGATTTTCTATGACACTCAAGACTTTCAACTATGGAGAGAGATGAAAAGGAGAATATTATCACCAAATTTATTATAACATTCTATTGTGTAAATTTTGCTTATTATAAAAATAATATCAAATAAATGAATATAAATAACAACTACAATCCTCTCTGGAAGATATACTCACTTCATTCAACTCTCCTCCCCCCCCCACTACTTTTTTACTCTCCTGACTTCTTCTTTCAACTTTTTTTTTTCTCTTAGAACGATTTTACAAACCTACAAATTCTCGTATTTCAATTTCTCAACTCGTGCATGCTCTGTCTTCTTTCAACCAGAATATCCCCCATTGAAATGAGCTATTTTTTCCTTCTTTTGTTCTTCCGAAACTGAAAATTAATGTGCAATCGCGTTTCGATTTATAATGTAAACAACGAGATTTTTGATTTTTTGAATTGAGTAGCAAAGAATAATGTTAATTTTATAAATTTACGTTTTTCCTTCTTCTCTGATGATCAATTTAACTTATCAAAAAAATGAGTCTAGAAAAATTACATTTTTATTATCGTTCAATGAAAAAGATAAAAATCATCGTAATCCAAAGAATAGAACGATGACTGCGGGAATGAATGTAATGAATTAGAGACAATTTGTTTAGAAAAACAAATGTAATTATTATAATCCCAGATGTAATACATAATCAGATGTTGAATATGACAAAAATGTTGCAAGGAAAGTCTGCCTAATTTCAAATTTTCTCACAGTCGACAGATCGGGTACTGGGCAGTCCGGTGGATCGCCGCGTGTTACACTGCGGTTGAATCAGGTGCGTAGCGCGAGGGATGAAAAGAAGGGAGGATCAGGTACGCGCCACGGAGTGACTAGCCAGTCTCAGAATATGGATGGGTCTAAGACTGTGTCCACCACACCAGGAGGAGGGGGTGGTGGAAGTGGAGCAGGAGGAGGAGGAGGAGGAGGAAGTGGCGGTGGAGGAGGGGGAGGAGTAAATTCTGCGGGATCTGTTAATGCGAGTAACAATGGAAGTACTTCTGGGGACAGCGGAGGAGATGTTTACGAGTTCAAAAGTTCAAAAGAACCGACGCCTGTCAGAGGGTCGAGTACGTCGCCAAATCCGGGGGAAAAGGATAATAAAGATTCTGTAAAGGTGGCTGGTGGTAGTGCAAATAATGGTTCTAGTACTGCGACTGCTTCTACAACCACCGGAGATACTCCAGCTTCGAATGTTGACGAAACTCCTGTCTCTGCTTCACCTGCTGCTAAACGTACTTTAGAAAGCGATAATCCTGATGAACAGGACGATGAAAATCGCAGGAAAAAACGAAAGGACTCCGAAAATACTAAGGATAATCCTAAGACTGTTGCCACTGGTAGACAGGCTGCTGGTAGAAACAGTACAACTAACGATAAGGTGAGACCTGGAAGAGAGGACAGAAGCTTGCTGGTTTTTTCAAGTATAATCTAGTAAAAGTTAGGAGTTGTAAGTCATTGGCTCTCAGAGATAGATGCATTGAAAGTAAAAACAATCAATGCAAGGATTCGGATCAACCAGTGCTTTGATTTGGATATTTGGGTCTCTGAGAACTTTTGGACGCATTGATTTTAAAATAAGAAGTTCGTAATATTGAAAAGTTAGCTATTCTCGGGCAGAGCTTTGTTTGCTGAACAATTAGACATCCAAATATCTGAAATCAAAGCACTAGTTCATCCGAATGATTCTATCAAGTGCTTTTACTTTGATTGCATTTAATGCTTACTCGATTATGTTTGAAAAAATTAGCGAACTACTGTAACTAAAACATTTATTGTCTTTATTGTACTGTGATTATAATAGGGGAATTTCTAGCTCTAATTCAAACTAGAAACTTTGTCATTTGCAGTGCACGAAACCCGGTAAACTGGGTACGAATAATACATTAGGAAAAAACAGTCAAGCTACTGCGGTAGCGAACACGGATCGTAAAAGCCCAAGTTCTTCTACTGCTACTGGAAGTAGTCCAAAACCAACAGGTGGGCCAGTTGGTGCAACTAATACTAAGGCAGCTACGCCGGCACCGCCAGAATCGGACGGTGAAGACGATCGTTCAAAGAGTTCGGATTCAAATTCAGCGCCAAAAGTACCGCCTCTTAAAATTGTCATACCGCAAAGTACAGTCTCCGAACAAGAACAAGGGAATAGAAACGGGAAGAATACTTCCAATAGAAATCATCAATTACCTTATGTAGTCGCTAGCTCAAACAGCAATGATTCTACTGACAAAGATCAGAACCAGACTGCTAGTGGTACTACAAGTCCCACTGAAGGGGCTGCCTCAAAAAATGAAGAGAAAAAGGACTTCAGCGGAGCCCTGCATGGCGAGGAGAGATCCACGCATCATCAGAGAGTCCTTCGAAGCTCGCACAGGTAATGCGGAGAATTTGGAGCAGCGATATCACTATTTAAACTCGTTTATATTAATTCTGAGATATTTCAGGTCTGGTAATGGTGCCAATGGCTCAGTCATCTCTAAAGAAGCGACCGGGGGTTCAGCAGGGAACGGAAATTACTCTAATTCGTCGCCTCTACCTGCTGCCGCATCGTCGACTGATCGGTCTAACAACTCATCTCCGCAGCAGCGACACAGTTCTCCTATTCCAGAAACCACGAGCTCTGAACCTACCAAGTCGACGACGACTGAGCAGACCTCCACCGCACATAGTGCATCTAAGACAACAACGACTGCTGAAAAGACAGAGAAAAATTCTGACGCTAATTCCAAGGCACAAAAAGATGCTGAGAGCTCAGATACTGCCAGTTCTACGCAATCTACGGCTACTCCCAACACAGCTACTCCTACAGCAACTGTCGAACTCCATCCGAGGAAAAGAAAAATGAAAACTAACAAAGAGGCACAACAGGCGGCGGCAACTGCTGCTGCTAATGAAGCTGCCGAGGCTGCTAATACCGGACCGGAAGTTCATCCGCATGATCAACCGATCACGAATTGTTATCAACTGTTTCTCAACATAAGAAAACAGGTGCAGAACCCTTTGGGGGCTTGGAAAGATTGTTTACTTATTATTCTTTCCAATTCACTGCTTCGCTTCGCAGAAATATTTTGTTGACTCAGTTCTTTTGCAGCCAATCACTAGGTTCTTGAGGCATAAATCAAAATTATTTCAGATTTTATAGACTTTGCCTTCCATAGATTAGGTCTTCCGAAGAAAAAGTGGTTCTTCGCAGGGTACAGGACCGTGTTCTATTTCAGTGAGCACGTCGCACACTTTTTCGTTAAATGTTCACAAAAAAATAGCTTAAAATGGAAATTTTCGTATCTGAGAATTGAATTCATCGAATATAATTGGTTTGGCCCAAAACCATATGAATGTAGGATATGTCTTCAAAATTCGAAGATGTTTCTGCGAACGATGCGACCTGTTATCCTGCGAATACCACTTTTTTTTCGGTAGGATTAATCTTTGTTAGGTAAAGTTCATGAAATCTCATATAACTTCGAATATTGTCTCAAAATACTAGGAATTAGCTGTAAAAAAGCTGAGCTGATGGAACATTTCGGCAGAGCTTTAGCCAACGACCCGAAGAAAATGATTTCCAAGGTGTAGATAGATATTGTTGCTTCTACTTTTAAGATCAAATTTCCCACCATCTAGTCTCCACATAAATATTCTAAGAGATGCTATGATCGACTTATCGGTTTTTACATTCAAGTAAACTCAAACTGAATTGCCGGAATGAAAGAAGATGCTGTTACTTCTAACCGAATAGATTTCCGTTCATTTAAATGAAATTTCAAACATACTATTTTCCATTGTCATAGATTGAGCGGAGAAGAAAGGGGCTTTTCCCTGTGCAGCCAAAACCACCCCAAGGTTTTAAGGACTATCTAATGAATCGTTGTACATATGTGTTAGCCGGAAATGCTAATAAAGAGCCAAATGTCAATCCGCCAGTAAGTTTACATTGTGCAATGAAGGACCTTTACGTAGAACAAGAGAAAGAGAGATATCGTTTAAGGATGCAACACGTTGTTGAAAAAGAGAAGCTGGTTTTGTCCGTCGAACAGGAAATCCTTAGGGTACACGGCCGAGCTGCTAGAGCTTTGGCCAATCAGTCGCTTCCATTTTCCGTTTGCACAATACTCAAAGACGAAGAAGTCTATAATGTAATAACTCCCGAACAAGAAGAAAAGGACAGAAACGCAAGGAGCAGATATAACGGAAGATTATTCCTCAGCTGGCTTCAAGATGTCGATGATAAATGGGAAAAAATCAAGGTAAACAATGAAGGAACGAGAATAATTCAATTTTGTTGTTTTACACAATGTATCATAATGTGATGAACCATGCCGTTGATTTATGACCATGAATACGAAATATTTTTGATCTCTCTCGTTTGACAGGAAGCTATGTTATTGCGGCATCATAACGAGGCAGAGTCACTTCACGCAGTACAACGTATGGATTGGGAATGGAAAATGAAGGAAGTTGGCCTTTGCGATTTCAAGGCAAGACCGCAAATCGAAGACCTTCACGTTCCCATGGTCCATGTTTCAGACGATTTTGACCTTCTTCCAGCCTAATCAACTCAGAATCACCGCACGTTGAGGCTTACAATCATTTTCTCGCTTGTGATACGTAGTAGGACGGGAAAAAGTTACGCTCATTTTCACAAACGGGATTTTCAATCTGTGATTTTTCTAACAAACGTTATTACATCAAATGATTACCTAATTAGTCTTAGGAAATTTCTCGTATTTTATATATCCGTATGAGACGTGTATATGTGTGTATATATACCTAAATATATCTATTGGATTCTTTCGGGACTGTATAGAATTTATACAGCATAATGTATACTTTGAGGACTGTCCCCAAAGAATTTATATATCTGACCTATCGTTCGAGGACCGTACCAGAAAATACGTTACTGGCACCCCAAATTATCTTTTATACTGATCGCTCACTATTACTAGAGACCATATCACACACACACAAATGCTAAGACACACCCGGTGGTTGTAACAGGACCGTGATTAGGCTCCCAAAAAGTCGACGTCCCCAAAATATACTTCGGACATGTTTATATATATAATATATATATATATATCGAAAATTTCTAAGCTGACTGCAGTTCTGTGGCACCTTAGTTACGTGAAGAAGATTCCTAAGTGCTGCAGTCACCACTCCACCCAACATTGTACATAACATTGTTTGTATAATTTATAATTTATAATTATTCACGTCAGATCAGAGTTTTACGGTTCTAATTGAATACCTAACTGAATTTCTCCGATCAGTAGTCAATTAGAATGTAATAAGTTACAAGCAGCTATAGCTATTCGCGACGTAATCCGTTTGTAAGAGGTCTGCGTTTGCCTCACGTGTTCAAAAGTCAGATCCTTGGCCAAATTTTTTACAAACAAATCACTATTATTTACAGTTTACGTTTTCAACGATTTTATTCATAACAGGTTGTTTCCCCTTATGAGCATATTCAAAACAATCAACGCGAAACTTGCTGTATAAAAAAAAAGGGAAAAAATCCCTATCCGACTGTGTAATAGTTTATACGATGTAAATAATTTGTAATTAGTCAAATTTTAAGATAAAATTATTACAATCATTGATACAATATTGGGGTACCCATTGAAATGGAATTTCGAAGCTTTTCAAAAACCAAATCTTATCTTTTCCGAACGTTGGGCTAATCTACAAACAAACATTCTTTGTTCCAAAGCCTTCGAACCTGAGATTGATTTCCTTTGTTTACAAATATGTATACATTGCCAAAAAAGTTATCTAGGTTTTAATGTGTATCAGCCTCGATTGTAATCAGTGGTAGGAGTTTTACTCACCGATGTAAATAGAATAATAGTAACCATAATGATGATAATAATACCAATAATAATGATAATGACAGGTGCGAAGAGTTGGAAGTTATTTGATAAATAAAAACCACTTGAATTTACAAATAAAGTTATCTATTTATTTCTTCTGATCCTCTGAGTCCGAATCTATTGAAAAATCTATCGGCTTGTCGTATCCCATTATTTTCGAGTAATGACTAGGGTTGTTGAACATTTTTGGATCCAAGAACAAGGGATTACCCTTTATGATAATGGTTGTGAAAATCCCATCGATTGTTGGCACCTTGACATCATCCGGGGTGAACTCGACCTTGAGTAATAAAGATTAAAATGTATTATTCCATATTGTTTCGGTAAGCATTTAACGATTGAAAATAAAGGAAATACCTTTTTTCGTCGTAAAAAGAAGGTGTAAGTGTAGGCAGTGTAGCTATCAGATTTTTCGTTGTACTCAACGTGTGTAACGTATCGTTTTGTTACAGAGTGTACCAAGTACGGAGATATGAGTACAAAGAATCCGTAAAACCCTCCCAATGCAATCACAGTGCCTGTAGGCCCCAGTTCTTGTATTTTCGAATATAAGAACGGCTGGGAAAGGAGTCCAGCGATGGAAGATAAAATAGTAAATACTTTAACAGAACGGACTTGTTTCGTTAACGGTCCGTAATACACCTGTTCAGGATCTATTTTTGGTTTATCAATTTTAACATCGTTTTCTGTTACGAAATGCCGTGATTGTGTGGTTGATAACAGTTTCTGCAACACCACCGTTATTTTTCATTAAGATCAATGGTGCCTTGTTTATTTAAGCAGGCTTTTAAGTCTGCCGCAAATTATCGACAAATCCGTTTTTTGAGAAGAGAGACCAATTTATTTCATAATCTAACCTTATTTTCACCAACACCTGCTCTGACTTTACTGAATATATATTTCAGTCTGTTTATTTCGCACAATGATAATCTCTTCGAACTTAGAGACATGCAATGCCTTACCAAGAACGCCATTACCCTATTCAATATATTTTAATTATAAAATTTTAAAGATTTTATTCACTGTCTACAGTCTTGTTACACTCATGCTGCTATGTCCGTGGTGTTAGGAGTAGGCAATGGTTCAACCTACATACATTTGACAAATATCACGTAGAACGGCGCCACCAATGTATGCAAGAGGTAGCGAAACTAGCGAGAATCTCAGAAACTATTTTTGCCGTGAAGAGGCGGGCTTGAGCCAGCATGAATTCTCTGTATTGTTGAATTTATTACATCTATTTACCGCAGTAGATACAGTACGAGTCTACAGATTCGGTTAGTTATCTCTGATGCGGTACGAGGCTAGAACACAAAAAATATTCGATAAAGCATCCTGAGGTCGAATAAAGGATAAGTAAGAAGCAGACGAATTTAAAAATAATATATAGAACTAAATACATATAAAACTATCGGAAAGGAAAAGCTAAGTGATTGCCTTTTTGCGCCTGATTACATGCAACCTGTAGCCCATATATGAATTATGTATACACACATTAAATACTATGATAAACGACTTTAAAACTTTTCTTGTCTCTTTAGTTCCTTGATAATTCTACATAGGATTGCGCCGCAAGCTGGCCGAGGTGATAGTTTCGTAAATTACAATCCTTCGAACTTAATACTTGTGCCGCATGCAGGCAGGGAGCAATCAGTATCACATCGTAGTAAATTCCATATCGTTGAATTGATTTGCGGCATGGTTCCTCTTTTACATTATTACGTGCTGCAGTATGATTAACGCCGATTCGCAGGGATATATCTTATAGAACATTTTTTTGAGAATAACCACCGTCCACCGTGATTACCTGCCATTGATTGTCCTGACAGAATCTAATTCGTCATGGCCAAGTAACATAGGCCGCAGGCCAGAGTACGGTACAATATGTGTAGTTTTGAATATGTACGGCGATTTGTATCGTGATCAAAGCAGACACGTCGAAATATCCATATATACTATATGAGTAGATAAATTTGATATAGAAGCGAATCAAATTATGTGCGACTTACGAACGCTAATAACAGGACTAATCGTGGTTTTATAATTTATTCAAATCATCATACATACATCCCTATCGTAGAGGGTATACGTATGAGTTTGCGTAATAACTCAAGACCGTTGCATAGATGACTATTCGTACGTGACGAGTAGAAAAAGAATACTGTTAAACCTTTCCTTATAAGTCTGGAAATGTAGGCTTAGAAGGATTACTTTGATTTCACAAGGATTAGACCAGATAGAACCTGAGATCACCCTACCTTTCCCATGTTGAGGATTTTCTCTTTTAAACTAAGGACGCGGATACAATACCTCGCCCTCTTTTCACAGAGATATTACGAATAGAAATTTCATTTCATTTTTTTAGATCTTTTGAACTTTATGAAACAATATGCATTCAACGAAGTGTGGGACGTAATGGAGTTTTATATAACAATGGGTAATAGAAATCTGGAAAGTTTTGAGTAACTAAAATTGTGAATTATGTTTCAAAATTCAGACCCAACTATTTTTCGAAATAATTCTAAAACCATCAACTTATTCGACCCCCCCCCCCCCCCCCCCCCCCCCCTGCCCGAATTTCTCCACCGATTTTGCCCACATTCAATATCAAATATCAGAACTATATCCGAGGTATTTCTGTACCGAATTTCGTTAAATTCGATAAAAAGTTATTCAACGGATGAACGGATGGGCAACGTGAGAAATGTTACAAATTTTCCATTTTTTTCGGGACACTAGAAGAACTGATGAATCCTGCGAAATTCCTTTGCCTCTACAATATTAGTGCATATTGACAAGGTGGAAAAGAGATGCATGAATAGATCACCGAATTGAGTTCATTGTCACTCGGTTTAATGATGAACACTAGGTATATAAAACTTTTCCCGAAAGCTTGTAACTCGTGAACTTCACCAGTTAGGTGCAAAATGGTCCGTTGAGGTCGAAAAGATTCGAGTGTACGTGACCCCGGTGGACGTTGGCGGCCGACGAGAGGGCCAGGGTAATCGTGGCAGAATCGGTATCTGCTCTGGCTCAACCAGCAAGTCTCAACGACACTGGTAGGGCCGAGAGTTCAGTCTTCAGTCTCAGTTCTCGAACCGCCTCAGCACTGAGCTGGTCCACACAGCAGCCGATCGCAGCATCCGGATCACGTGTGCTCTCTAGTTCGAGATTTACCGATCCGATTTTTTGAATGAAAAATACCAACTGCGCGAACCAGTCAACTTTGTGCCGTATTGCGATATCTATGGGAGATTTAAGCTCTGAGAAATTTTTCGTTGCTTCTATCTTCACAAATATTACGCGGCTTTTGTAATAGTAGTTTTGAAGTTACTTAAAAAAAAAAAAAATTGGTACTATTGATGAATTATCGAGCTGCTAGTAGATTGGATAAATTATTTTTTGGGCCAAAATCTTGAGGACTGATTTGTGCATCTGCCCTAATTATCGTAAATAATCAGCGCGCGGGTTGAATTTACGATAATGGTAGCTGGGGACATTTCAACGCGTTAACTTCTGAGTTAAGTGGTGACTTTTTAGTGTGGTGAACTTGTTGGCGTCAAAACAAGAAGATGACTCGCGGTGGGATTCTTGGGCTCGTTCTTTCCGTCCTTGCAACAGGTATAGTCGTCTATATTCTGATTGGTATACTTTGAATTTTTTACTCTGTTACTAAAAATATTCATCCTCCATAAAAGCTTACTAAAAATCTGAGAATGTTTTAACACGTGAACGAGAATCTTGACGATAAAACGGGTGAGGTAATGCGATCATGCAACGATCCATGTATCTTGGAAAGGGACACGCGCTTTAATCAACTCTAGTACCCCGAATGCTAATTTTAAATTCCGAGAGAGCTACAGCTTAACCTTTTTAATTAAAGGTCTAGTTTTTCTCCGTAGTCTATTTAAACTAAAAGCTCGAAGTTTATAGAATTACCAAGAGCCTATTTGCGTACGTTTACTTTCTCGCATCATCGGCGGACCTGCGCTGATCTCACCTACTTAAGAAGCGTTAAATCGAGTCTGACCGATCGGAACAGAGGGATAGTCGCCACAAGGGCCTAGAGACATTTCAAAACAGTTATTTCCACATTGGCAATCACTTTATCGAGCATGCGCGACTCCTATCGCTAGTCTTTCTTCACTAATGAGCAAACATACGAGTGGGAGCCGTACGCTACTCGACGTTGGTCCGGGTAGAGGGATTTCACACGAGCTGGAAGAGATCGGGCTACACGGGAGCCCATTGATTACAGAAAAGTATGGATTAACCATTGTATTTATTTCTCAAAGTTATACATTATACCCAAGTATGGTATTAGGTTTTCAGAAGAAACATAAAAAAAGAAAAGAAAAAAAAGGTACGGATAAAAATAATGAAAGCGTACCGACGTTGAGATCTTTTATTTTGTCATAAAAGTATTTTCTATGTTACTTGGAAACTTGGACAATGCTCTTATAGAATTGACGTACATACCTACTTCGTGTACGTAGTACCTACCTACCTTCGCATGACGCATGTCCTAACACGCGTCTACCACAGGAAGAGGCCCGATCTTTTTATCTCGAGTATACAGTACCATACCCGTAGTTTTATTGCCGCATGGTAAACATCGTAAGATAATTTCCTTTACCTTTACTCTTGTTTTCACTTTTTCCCATACAAAAAACTGTTAGTAACCACACAATCTAGGGCATCACGGATATTACAATCACCTACACCTTTAACCGGGGTTTTTTTTTTTTAAACCTTCGGCTTATCTCTAACCGAGGTTCTTCAATAATCAAGAAGGAATGGGCCAATCCTCATGATATGCGATTGGACATATTTTAAACATGGTCACAACTAGCCATCAGTGGTTCCTACAACATTAGCCTACAACAGTTTCAGGACATTCAATTATTAGTCTGACACCTGAAGTTCCAAAAAATTAATTGCACTATTGCTCTGATAAGGTAATATATGGTTCCTGAACCGTTTAAGAACACGAGTTCGCGGGTGGCATTCGTGCGATAGTCGTAAATCGCAGAGAAGAAAGCTGAAAAAAAAAAAAAAAAATGAAGAAGGAGAAGAAAAAAAGTCATTTACCCGAAAGCTGCAAACACGTTGGTGCGGTGGCTTGGACTGGTAGCCGTACGTGTAAGGTGTTTTACTTTGAGTGATTTATTGGACTCGCACGTCCGTTCGCGATGCGAAATACCCCAAGTTGTGAGAATATTTTACCAGCAGCTGTTTCTTCAATGAAAAGGAGGACATTTTTTTAAAATGCTAACAATCTTTCGAGAGAAAGACAATTATCATCAATTAGATTCAACCAAATGCACTCCTCTTAACACCTAGACACTCTCGAAGTCTTCAGCTCTAATGCAGCTCGTCTGCTTCCTGCCACAAGTGGCGTTCGCACCTATTAGATATCGGTATACCCATATCTATGTATACGTATGAAATTAGTGATTGAAAAATTCGTTGATCCCGTGAAAGCACTTAGCTATCGCGTAGATTAGTAAAAAATGATAAGTTAAAAATTATCAGCATATGGCTCAGTGCAGACTTCCAGAAGTTTTATTCTTAAAATAAGTTGACAGATGACTAGATGGCTACCTCTTTGATCATATACTTTTGAGAATGAATGGTGGGTTGAGAAAATGGCACATTAGTTATGGTAAGGATATACCGTGAGGTTCTGTGAACGCGGAACGCTAGGGATACCAACCCAAAAAGGGTGCTATTTCATGTTTCTAGTAAAACCACTAGAAATTTAGCGACTTCTCTAGATTTCTAGTGATTTTACTGGAAACATTTAGTAACTTACTAAACTGCTGCTGCAGTATACTGCATGACTTACTGTCCATGAAATAGCACCCTTTTTGGGTTGGTATCCCTAGCGTTCCGCGTCCACAGAACCTCACGGTATGGTGGGTTCGTTGTGAACGGTGCCTAAATCTTAGTCTTTCAGTTTCTAGCTCACACTCCTTTCTTCACTATGCAGTTTATTTTCTCTTATCTTCCCTCGCGCCTAGTGGCTCGCAACTGACTAAATATAGGCGGGTGGATCTCGCCGAAAGACAAAAGTAACTTGTTGCTATTAGCAGACGAGCTTTACTGTAAGAGGGTTACGGGTTCGTATATAAGAAGATGGGACGGATGAGCGGGAGAAGAAAGTTATCGAATTGTCACAAGATAGAATGAAAAAAATAAATAAATAAAGGAGCTGTTATACTAGATTTCTAAAAAAGAAGGAATCAAGAGGAAGTCAATCTCGAAAATAACCGCTAGTTCGATGTTAGAACCAGCGGTGGTTGAGCTGGTTTTATCGTGAGGTCACATGATTCGTAAACATTGCAGCACCACGCGATAAAACAGAGTAAAATAAAAATAAATAAATAAAGAAAATAAGTAGAAAAAATCTACCACAGTCTCGGAGTCTTCGAGGCATACTATACTATATTCTGAAAGAAGTAGAATTTTTTTTTTGTCATCGTCAACTCAGCAAAGTTTGTACAAACTTCGTTAGCGAGTTTTTTTTTCTTTTTCTTTTATGTTCACCATCTTATTTCTTTCCAGCTTCCAAACGCCTTATTTCTACCGTTGAAAAGCCTGAAATTATTTTTTATGTACTACCTTTGCGTAGGTAAAACATTTACCTATAGGTTTCATTCATAGAGATTGTTTACTCGACGAACTTGAAAAATTGCTAAAATCTCACTGCCAGATTGGCGTATCTCCTTCTGAAAAAATTTGGTCATTTACGCCTCTATGGCAGTATGAATCCGAAAATTGAAAAGAATGCCGCTTATGCCTCATTGGCATTAGTCCATCGATGTAATTGTTTAGATTCCTGAAATACTTTTTTTCTTTTTTAGAAAAACTTGACAACTCTTTTACTTTGATGGAAATATGAACATATGAAGGAAATATGAAGAATTCGCACGTTTGATTGCACTGCCGTGTTATAGTCGCGATTTGTAATTGGCACATCTGTGTGAATCACGAATGAATGATTATTGGACATTAACGTATTCCCACATCTGCCAGTTGCAAATCGCGAACACAATGCGACAATAGGATCTGACGTGCAAATTCTTCGCATCGGGTTAGAATAAAATTTCAAAAGAGTGATTTGATCGGGAATTTTTCTTAGCCATACAAAAAAACAGAACAAAAAACATCTCATTAAAAATCTCAAAAAGAAAACGATTTGATAATATTTGACTTTCATTCAAAACATGACAATAATATAATTGCGAAAGAGTTTGAAAAATGCTCGAAATTAGCTCCCCATAATTTTCTTCCTCGGGTATACAGTCCTCGAGATTTTTTCACCCGAAGACGTTGAGGAGAGTAGAATAACGAAAACTTGAAGAGTTCGTACAGCTGTGGAAAAATCAGGCAAACATGTGTTTGTTACGTTAAAAGATTAATAAAATCGTTGAAATCTCCGGTTACCATGGAATCGATCATCCATATATTTTTTTCTTGGTTTAACCCTTTCAAACTGACCTCTTTGCATATAGTGTTATCAATTTCAGTTTTATATGTATTTTTATCGAAATGGTTTGTAATAATTTGGGAAACGTAAAAGTTTTAAAATAATTTAGTTCCCATTTATACGAGGCGTTATTTAAATGACTTGCACAGTTAGTGCAGCAGCAAATATACTCGGTGCTTATAGGCTACAAATTTTGCTTATCTTACCTGAATCGTATAGCAATTAGGTGCAGGTATAAGATAACTATGAGCTAACTTAGATAAAGATAATAACATTGGTCTAATTGAAATGATACTTATGACATGCAGGAAGATAACGTTGTAACGATTATCTATGGATATTGTAAATAGCACCTTCTATTCGGTATATGTACACAAATCTTTCGTAAGCTGATATAATCTCATATTAGATCTTGCAATAGGGTAAACTGAGTGAATATGGGCCAGCGCTGATTGGTGGACTGCGGGGTTTTCTTTTATCGTATTTGATGGCGTTCTTTTTAAAGCCTAGTGAGTTATTGGTATTTTGTAAAAGCTACCATAGAAATAAAAATAAATCGATTTTGATATCCAGAACCGAAGTTGGGCATAGCATTTCACCAGTCCAAATCGTGTTCAAAATTCAATCATAGGACCTGAACAATTCACGACGGCGTGCATTTTTCGGTTTTCAAGTTTCCGCTTGGTATCAGAAGACCGAAGACACAAATAACAAATACTACAGCATAGTATGTTCCTTGTCAATGAAAGGGACTGGCATATATATATATATATATATATATATATATACATCTACATATCTATATATCTACAGATTTGAATAGATTGTCAACTAACTACATCCTAGCCGCGGGGCCAACGGCCGCAAATAACTATCTACAAATTTCTTTTTCTTTTCATTTTTTTTTTTTTTACAGCGATATGTTTCATTCTATATATGGTATCAATATGTTATTACATAACTATAGAACACATATTGCGGATGTGTTATCGACTGTTCGCTGTTGTCTGGCACAAGGATGTACCCTACATTCAATTTCGACAGTTATATAGGCGCCAAGTTTGAATACATACCTACACACACATGGTGATTTTTTTCACTAGTAACACGTGTATGGGGGAGACCAGGGCACGATGCCTCTCGGCCCCCTCGAAAACGTAAACGAAAAAAAGTTATGAAAGAACTTTTTGTTTCTAAATATATTTTTATTTTAGCAAATTTTTTTGAGGGAGGGCTTCCTGCCTTCGTCTTCTTTGCCTTTCGATACTCATAGTCTGCGATTGAAATTGAAATTCAATATCTTGTCGTAACTTTTTTGAAAATCTAAAGTCACACACTAAGAGAGGCGTTCATTTGAATCGAATAAATTCTCGTATCGTCACACAGTGAAACATCGAATCGGATTTAGCATGTCGTATATAATAGGTGTGGGTGAGGACCGAGGGAGAATGCATGAATGCGTCTTGGTCGGATATAAAAGCGATATATTTATAGAACCCGAAGTCTCCTGGGTACATGAAATCGAATTAGAAATCAAATGCGCGGTTAGAACGTCGACCAGTATAGGTATAGCTAGGTAGTAGGTATACAAACAATACATACCTACAACTCAGTGCGAGTCAATAATTACGCATCACAATTTGCTTCGGGTAATTAAAATGCAAATCTGAGAAAGAACGGTATATCGGAGTTGACTATCGATTACCCTATACCCAACCCAATTGGTATACATAGTGTGCACGGTTGTATAAACTATCGCCTACAACTGCACTCTATATAACCCATAATATATATACATACTGTATACATCATATAGGTATGACGTTGCGTGTAAAATAGTTATATAGTCGGACACAACATCTTAGGCTGAGAGTGTCGATCAAACGATGCGATAGCCTTACCGGAAGGATATTTACGCACTCGCGCGTCTAGACGCATTGGACCGTTCGACACGTACGAGTTCATTTTACCATGTGTTAGTATGAAAAATTATTATACGTCAATTTTCGGTTTCATTTTATCTTTTCTCTTCAAGCCTTATGTTTTTCGATTATTCCAAGCCGCTGTGAGCTAGAAAATTCGACGAAATAGAACCTCCGGAGAATATATGTATCTATAGACTAAGTGAGTGACCCGAATTTGAAAAAAGGATGAATCGGGGTGAGAAAGGTTTATCATATGCTGTAATAATGAAAACGGTTTGAAAACCGTTTTACATAGGTTTCTTCCCTATTTTAGCCCAAATCGAACATGTTTTGGGCCGTACGTGTTCGGAATCGCACATAGAATTGCGCGACGTATTTTGTTTTTTTGATTTCGGTGCCCAGGCAGAGATATTCCGTTCAATAGCACCTTCTGCACGCGTTCAGCCCAATGTTTTCAGGTCAGGTGGATTTGGGTAGGGAATCACCTTAAGTGAGCAGTCTGTTCTGTACCGGATAGCCGGCAACCGTTTATTCAAGATAAATTTCATTGTATAGAGATTTCGAGGACTCAAAGAAAGATGTATGAGGTTGAATCGGACGATGACTCGGTGGATTCGCGCGGATACGTTGTTACTGACATTATGGCCAACCCGTATAGCTACAGAATCCCCCTTTAGTCAATAATTCAGAGAACTCTTTACCTTCTGGCAGACTATGTGAACCTGGATTTTTTTTTCTTTTCCCGGCTATTATATGGCATGAAAACCGTTTCGTATCGAGTGGCTGTACCCTCAGTGAAATTTCACCAGTTTGGTAGTTTGCCAAAAGTAACAAAAGGGAAAAATACGGATTCGTTATGACAGTTTATACCGATATGCCATAATCCTCTAACGCTTTATACCCATGAAATATTCAATCGCCATATAAACGTATGTAAGTATGAATACTTCGTATATTATAGCTCATTATAATATAAACGGCCCGGAGTTGATTACCAAGAAATTTACTCATCAGAAACGTCGTTAAACTTGTCACCTAGTCATGATGAGTAGGCGGCGATAGTCTTAAGTGACGATAAACGTCAGACATATCCCACTGTTTCATTTAGAATTACAGCTTGTGCCATTATTCGTTACGGTAAATTTCGAGTTAAATAGAGAACAGAATCCTGCGAAAAAAAAAAAAAAAAACGATTCAAGTATTACGACTTCGGCATCAATCTATAAAAGTTTCTCGTAATTTCGGAACTCTGACTTTTGAATGAAACTTTTTACCCCCAGATAATTATTTTTTGAGCTTGTTCTTGCCATAGCAAAATGTAGAGGAAAGGAATGAAAGGAAATATGAGTAAATTGCGCAAACCTACTTATAGGACAATGTAATTAGCTTTATAGTACCTATCCGTCTGTAGCGCGGTTGGCGCCAGCGTTACGATAATTGAATCTACGACCCGCTCGCGTGGTACCCATTGGTTTCGAATTACGTATTAAACAATAGTTACCTCTACCGTTTTCTCGCTACCAGATTAAACGTACTAAAACGTTTTATTACCCAAGTTTTCACATGGGTTTTTACACATTTCATATTTTCGTCACGCATATACCGTGCAATTATTCTTCCTGCATATGTATAGACCTATACTGCCTAGCGATCACCCATTACCAAGTTGAATGCTTTCGAATTTAATGCCTGCAGGGCGCTGTATATATGCATATATGTATATAATATCTATTATTGCTTGAGCTATTCGTAGATTGACGAAGGAAATTTAAACGCGTCGAGGAAACACGGCATTGCAACGATATATTGAGGTGAAATATACGAGGCTCTATAAAAAATTGAAAGCAGTCAATTGTTCGAAGTGCAGTTAGATACGGTCATACGGTTTGGTACTTGGTAAATGGATGCGTGTACGCGTACCAGTACGAATTCCATTTAATTTTTATCAACGTACATCGCAATAAAAATTGCCCAATTATTTTCCTAAAGATATCTAGATTCACTACGCTGTATATTATCATAACTCTCACGTTATTCTTCTCTGCACAGTTTCGAGTGGCTGCTATTGTATTCAAATTCGTGATTGGTAAAATTAATTAACTCGATAAATCCAAGCGACTAGATGTGACCCTGACAAATATCTTCGACAGCGACACAAAGGGAGCCAATGAGGGCTTTTTTTTCATCACTCGATGCATTCACTACCTGCGGTAGTTCCTATTCGCGAATAAAATCTGTCCATGGTTTGTTGATCCGACAAATTGAATCTGCGGATATAGATACCCTATTCTCATTCCGGTTTCGAAACTCTGCGGAAAGGGACGCTTTTAAGAATTTATTTAACGTTACCCACGTATTCGGAGATTACTAAGTAACGGATAAGTTAGGCAATGGGAGATTATAAATTATAGAATAAGTAAATTTCCCCCGATTTATTGTTCAATTGATACGTCAAAATATGTTTTTGGCCTGCAGCGGTTATTAGGAGGTTGCAATTAGTCAGAAACTTACATAACGGAAATAATATAAGCTTGAAATAAGAGTATTAAGACGGAGCATAAAGGAGCCAAGGTATATTAATTGAATCAGTAATTTGTGTGGTATGTGATCGGCATGCTTAATTACAGCTGTCTCGCGGATGATGGAGAGCCCAGCTCGGGTTTATACGTACGTTAGCGTTGTTCGAAGGATCAGGTAGCGTCGAGCACACATATAAACCCATACCAACTGCCCCGAGCCTTTGGAATGAATATTTTCATCACGTTATCAATCAAGAATTAACAGAACGAAAGGAACCAGCCAACCACTTCGTTTAGGGCACCTCTGCAATGTTTCTCAAAGTTCAACTCACCACTCTGCATCATGCCCGCTGCAAAAACCTCGGACGCAGCTTCCACACTCATTCATTACCTGGAAAATGACTAGTTTTTATTACATTCTCGAAACATTGTTCATCACAACTACAGTTTCATCACACTTTTCCGCCATTCAAGTAAAACTTAGGAGCAGCTATTTGACGCGTCAATTATATATACGAATGACGAATTTGTCGTCCTGGGGATCAAGCGTTGTGAAATAGCGCCTGAAACGAAGAGACTTACGATTGTGGTTAAATATACTTCGGAGCCTCGACGTTTGATGTTTGTTTATTCAAGAAATTTTCGGATGGAATTCCGGGATATGAAATTCCTTGGTAAAGGACGACAAAGAAAGGAGAAGTAAGGCCGGAGTAAAATCAAATATAAGATACTTTATACCTAGAGTTCTATTAACGAAACGGAGGAATTGAAAAAAGCGAATAAAAAACAGATTCCGTAAAATAAAAGTACCGAAAATCGTGTACGGAGCCAAAAATTCGATTACAAGTTGTATGACGATGGGGTCGAACTTTCTATACTTCGACTTATTTCACACACATATTTTCGACCCACTGACTTCCTTTACTCTCCAGGATTGCAGGCAGTAATTTGATAGAACTGTGCCAGTATGGCGAAAAATTTTGCGGCTTACAAGCCTTGCTCGATCACCACCACCATGATATGAACTGAACTTAATCAATGCCGCATATAAATTGTTGATCTCGATTCCGCACAGATCCGATTTAATCTGATTTGATTCCATCGCTAGTATATATCGGATTCGAATAATCCTCTAACAACAATAGTTATTGACAGTTTCTTCTTCTTGTCAATATTTATTATTCATTGATTGTGATTTCCTTATGAATATTGCAGCGTAATGCAATTTCATTCAACATGACATTGCGTGGCGAAGTTGCAACGGTAATTATAATTTTATTATAAAACTTCTCACCGAAAGATTCGGAATTAGGAAAAAATGAATGAAATCAATGGCTCGGTCTTTTGTTGTTGTTAAAGAATGAAGTCTGACTTTGGAAAATTGATTATGTAAATATGGGCGTATAAATTGTGGAGAAATACTTTCCATATTGGATTTGAGTAAACGTTTACTGAGATAACCAAATATACCGTGTTCCTAGGAGACATGATGCAGATTTATCGCGCGTGAAAAAAATTCACGAGGAGAGATGCAAGTCGCGTCTGCTGAGCCAAATGGAAAAACGTTGTCTGACGAGCAAGCGAACGGCAACGGGGTGAGAACGGTGAGAGGTTTGACTAGAGGATCGACCTGGAGTAGCATGCTGCGTAAAGTGAAAATATGTGTGATGCTCGTTCGTGAAGGGAGGAAACGTATTACCTTATGCAACCGAGATGTGACGTTACGTTACTTTGACCAACGTCGACAGTATTTTTGGAAACGTTAATTACGAAAGCTCATACCTGTTATCAATCTATTTCACATCATTTATTCAAGAGGTTTTCAAATAATTAAAAAAATCTTAGATCCGAAAGATTTTTCAAAAAATTTCATACTCTGCGATCGTTTCTGAAAGATCTTTGGGTATTTTGAAAAAAATTATCAAAATTAAAATACTTTATTAGCATTATCAGAGATTTTGTAGAGAAAGAAAATTGGCCTCATTAATTTCACATGAATCGATATCGAAGTTATCTTTCAATGTAACTAAATCCCTTGTAGTGAAAATAGTTTTTCACATTTTTTTCACTTAATTTTACATATTCAGCCCGACATTTTTTAGAAACTAATCAGATGTGTGTTTTTATCGAAATGATGTCAGTTATAACCTGTGAGCATCTATATAACGAATACTGGAGTAACATTTGATGCAAAGTAGTTGAATTAGGGTACTAGGCTAAGTGGAGGTCGAGCATTTAATTAGGGTCAATTAATCGTATGACATTATGGGATTCTTGAATCGTTATAGTCGCGAGTGACGAAACGCGGTAAAATAAGTTCTTGTGAAATTTGTTTTAACGATAATAATAACTCTCATTGGTAGCTGTCAAGCTTTATTAATAATTGATAAATCATCAAACGCAATCTCTGCAGAAGACCTGTTAAATACAATGATTCTGCGACCGGACCGTACAACAACTTACCCATCAAGTGACGATCTTCCATACCAATTATGATTTACAGCCTTCTGATTGCGCCTAATTAGCCTCATAAACGCGTTCCAATTCGACACTATTCCGAATGTAGAAGAATATATACACAGAGTAAATTCCTAATGGGTAGACAGGCGAATTTTAATTGCACATGCGCATGCGCAGGCTTCCAAGCGCAGGTGGTTTCTCAGGGCGGCCAACCGTCGGAAATATGAAACTTATACACGACAGATCACCGCGATGTATCCAACCCCAAATATTTCGACAGTTCGGTTCGACTCGGTAATTTATTATTACCCGTGGTTGTTAATTGAATACGAATAAGGTCTCCGAAACAGCGCAGTATATCTCGAAAAATTTCAAAAAAAGAAAAGACTGACCGAGTCGAGCCGAACTGTAAAAATATTTCGGTTAGATACATCGCGGTTATCTGTGGTGTGTAAATTTCGTATTTTAATTTCCGACGGTTGGCCGGCCTGAAAAATCACCTGTGCTCGGAAGTCAGCGCATGCGCCCTTGGGATTCGTCTTTCTACCCCTATCTACCCGTTAGGATTCACTCATAGATAATTTTGGAGTAATTCCACAGTGGTTAGTGGTTTCGGGTCAATCGACTGTTGCAATTAGTTAAACAGGACGATTGAATATACTATATATGGCGATATACCGTCCAACTAGATAGAGTAGGTAAATTTATTATTTATAAGAATATACTGCAGCAATCTCGCATGTTAGCTCGACCTCTAAATAATGAAATTACATTAGTCGACTGTGTGGGACTCATTCATAAAAGTCATTATAATTTCATTGTGGTAGGTATGCCGGAGCCGCGTGTCAAGTTCGCAGATGCGTAACGCATTCCTGGTCGATTCCTATTCCACGTGTCAATGTCCAGCTATTACAAGATTCCTAGTTTTATAACCGGCTCGATTACTCATAGGATATACATACATCTACATGTATAACTAGGCGTATTACGTCGCGTCACTTTCTGTAATTTGAGTCGCAGATTTAACATCTGATTTAGTAATAACATGTACGTATATGTAACTGAATAACGGGCCTCTGACACTTTTCAACAATTTATCCACGCGTTGAAATTCCAGCTTCAAGTCTTATTCGATAATTAAAAATAACACAATGAATCTGAGGCTCGTCGAACTATCAGCTACTTCGGAGTTCCTGTTTATCTTCAAAGCCATGAATTTTCATGGTCCAATGCAAGCTCCTCTAGAAAATCATGGAAACTCGGCTGCTAAAGCAATCTGCTGTGTCTAGAAATTTTAATAGTCAAATACCTACGGCGCGACCAGATGTCATTTAATGTTAAGCTCCGCACTGATTGTGAGAGCCGGTTGATGGTTTTCAGACTATGAGAGAACGCGTGATTATCTCTTGCACCAGTATATCTAGGCACTAACCTATTGCGTCGAATCAATAGATCGAATCGAAATTTAGAGATGAGTGATAACACCATTTTAAATTGTGGCCACGCATGGACAGTCGATTTTCGAACTCACTATTTGGGCCATTAGTATGGAAAATTATTGTACGCCGATTTTTCATTTCATCTGTTATCTCGGAGCTTTTTTTGCAATATGAAGAATTTGAAAAAATCAGACTTCCCGAGTACATTATGTGAAGCGGGGCGTAATGAGACAAAGCGTTGCCTAAAATCGAGAAAATGATTAATCGAAAACGTGCATTACATAGCGTAAGAATCAAATCTGCAGATGAGAATGGGCGCAAGCTAGTGCAAATGAACATCTAAATCGTTTTTGTCAAAACTCAATTTTTTGAACTTTGTTTAACCGCACGATTTTTTTTTAAACCACTTGACCCGGGATCTTGAAATTCGCAGGTCTTTTTCTTATTATGTTTGACGATCGAGCCATCCACGGAAAAGTTAATCTGACCTATAGGTACCAATCGGTGGATGAATAATAATTATGTTCGAAATTTCGATGAATTTTGAAGACCTCAATTTTTCTTCTGGTTTTGGATGGTTATTTTATGTCCCTATCATGCCATATGCCCCCTTAAAATATCGGTGATATAAGCGATGGGTTATTTTCCAAAGATGAAGTCATTCTTGCCGTGGGATTAGAATCACAAAGTAATGAACCAAAATCAGCAATTCAATGCCTGCTGCCATTCAGCAACCCACAGAAATCGATCTAACATATTTTCTGGGTTGACGTGGCTTGTAGCATATACATATTCATAGTTATACATTATTTCCGACACGTGTCAAGTATGCGTATGTCTGGATACTTATACTCCCACATTTAGCTTCTCGAATTATAACAATAAACTCAATTCTATTAGATCTTTTCCTATCTATTCTACCATCGCCGCAATTCTTGAAAATTATGTACCGGTCATTGTATTTTTGGCAAAAAAATAAATGAAAAATTACTAAAAACAGTTCAAATCCCACAGTATATATGTGATATAATAGTTATTTCTACGATTTTACGACAGTCATAAAAATACTAAAATCCTACGCAACGCCTCGGTGGTAAAGAACAAATAAAGAAGAGCACGATGATCTGGGGGAACAATATTCAGGTTTTTTTTTTTTATGCTAATTTAATAATCTTTATCTCTGCTACTAGAAACTTCCATTAGCCGAAAACTATACGGTGGCATTGGTCTTAGATAGTTTATAAATGCCACCTTGTGGCTGTAGATATTTTCGGGTTTGGCTTTTATTCGGATTGGATTTTCGCATGTAATCCTCGCCAGCATCGGATTACCTAGTGTTACCGAATGCAACGGCGTCCTGTGTCGAACCGTGAATGTCACTACTCGGAAATCTACCTACACGCTCTGCAGTTAACATCGTAATCCCTCACATCCTTCACTTTTACACATGCAAAGAGGGGTATTTCCGAAGGACTCGCGTTACAAAGTTGTCTGGTTATCGGATAGAGGTTCGTTTTCTAAACGATTGGAGACCCGAAATTTGAAAATCGAAGCACTGGTTGATCCAGATCCTTGCATTGAGTGCTTTTATTTTCACTGTGTCTAACTCTGAGACCCGATGCCCCTTCATTCTCAATCTTCACTTGATCATGCCCCGAAAAATTGGTGGACTACAGTTCTATGCTGGTCTCTAAAAAATGAGGTGTACGTACCCCCTTAAATCTTCTGCAGAGTATAATCGATTAAATTTCACCCTCAAAATTTGAATGAGTTTTTCCATTCGCCCGGAATTGATTGATAGCATTGATATTAGCATTTCTTAAACTTCTTACCCCAAAAGGTGTGTGTGACCCCCTTTAATCTAAAAATGCTGAAATAAACCCTCGGAGAAAGATTGGTATCCGGAGTTTCTGACGTTCACGGTCGTCTCCGTCGAAAGACTTATATTTCGGCTCGGGTATAGATATACAGGATTCTTAGATCGAGCTGAGGACATTTTCGGATAAGGTAAATTTCTTCTTCGAGATTAAAGGTGAACCCATTTCCCAGATCCGGATTTCTGGTTTTGAGGTAAACCGCGGTAATGTCAGCATTTGAAAAAAACGCTTCAGGGACCGTGGACCGGTGCAGGCAACATTTGTATTTCCGTGCTGTGAACTTCTCCCCCTATTCGCAGTATTCTTGTTCTTCTAGTCCTTTGCACGGACCAAAGTAAAAGTAAGTCATGCAGTAAAGAAATCTCATCTTGAACGGCACTTTGACCTCGGCTCTTTTTTGCCCCTGGGTTGCAGCACACTCTGCCAGTCTCACAACCCTATTTACGAACACGCTCGTTCGAGTTCAGCCCAAATATCGTAAACCTAAAACGTGGAACGCCCGAATCGGACCTCGTTCGTTGAGAGACCATAATTCTTCGCTGCAGGCCCTCGACACTAGAGTTTCGAGAGCCCGGGACTCACCCAGGTTCGGTACTGACGGATCAAGGGTTAATAGAAACCATTAGTCTCAGAAACAGAAATATCTTACGGGGTCGTACCGGCCGAACAACCTTTTCATCATTTTTTTTTCTTATTTTCTCCACGAGATGGTGTGCACGGTTCAGTGGACGAGACATCTCGAGGATTGAACTACTTCACGTCACATTGGTACACCATAAACAGTTTTTACATGTTCCGAAATTCGTTGGATGTAGTAGGCATGGAGTCCAGAAAATTGCAATAGAGTTTCAAAAGCTGATAGTTCACAGACAAAGACAACCCTCATGATCGCTGAGAACTCTTGATAGCGTTTTCGGAACCTTCGTAATCACCCGGCCAGTACCCACTTCTATTCATTAAAATTCTAGTGATGCAGTGATTTCCTGTTGCATACTGGTTTCTTCATTTTTTTATTCTTACTATTCTATGTTGTCGGGGTATTAACGAGCTTGTGAGATGCTTGTTGAATATTGCTTAGGTTAATTATTTCACGCATCCGCGTATGTAGATACGTAATTGATTTGTCGATCGAGCTCTGCAGGGGACGAGCGTAGACACGCGATGTAGATACTGAGTTCCCTGATCCGGGTTATAAAGTTATTTAACATATGATGAAGGGGGTTCAAACCTGCGAGTATACAACGAAAAAATGATCAAAAGTTATTTTCGGTTGGGACAAATTATATATTTTTTATATATAAATATCTCCGGGGCGATGAAGCTTAATGAAAATATCGATCGCGTAGTACCGGTGATCTAAAATCTCATTTCCGTCGAGATTGAGTTATTAGTAAGAATGACGTCTCGTGCTTGACGTAGCTGACGGTAGCCTTACTATACTTTCTATGTAAATATCTACGCAGCCTTAGATCTGAAAAAGAAAAGTTATTCTCAGTGAAAATCTCACACGAAAAAATGGGTGGTCAAAAGGCTAATCAACCCATTGCAAAAATAATATGCTGCGTGTAGATAGATCTAAATTTCGAGTCGATCGGTCTGATTTGAACGAATAGCCCGCGATATTGTAACGAATCGAAAATTTTTTAGTAAAGAAATTCGGCCCTGGCAAATCCTGAGTTACTAGTACACTAATAGCCATGCCTT
Source organism: Tenthredo scrophulariae (assembly GCA_963978835.1). Taxonomy (NCBI): domain Eukaryota; kingdom Metazoa; phylum Arthropoda; class Insecta; order Hymenoptera; family Tenthredinidae; genus Tenthredo; species Tenthredo scrophulariae. The sequence goes on from OZ022229.1 coordinate 23,853,987, forward strand.
TTGGCGTCGTCCTGGTAATCCTATTCGGCTTGCATGTTCTCACGACAGCCGTCTGCCCAAAGGCCGAAAAGTCGCTGCTTCTGTGTTGGTTGTAATTATTATTAGCGAGGGATCGGCTAAGCTAGGACTGTGAGAATGAAACGGGATCAACTTGAATGGAATGAAAACGGGTTTAAAAACCGGCAAGGTAATGCAAGTTATTTATAATGCATCGTGTCCGTATAAAAAGCTGGACTTCGGATGGACCCTTGCACAAACTCTCAGCCCCTATGCCCGCGATACACTAAGGCAAACCAATACAAAGGATATAAGAGGCTCACGTCCTCTTTCTATCCATTTTTGAATAGAATCATCAGATTCTGGGCATCAACAAATCCTTCTGTCATTCTGAACAACACTGAATTCTGCTCAAGCTGGAAAGACGACTTTACAACTGCGACTGCTTTGTTCGACTACGTGGCGATGCGAGAATTCGTTCGAATCAGACAAACCTTTGAAAGTAGGAATAAAAGAAATGCGGGAACGCCGATCCACGGAATTGTTTAAATTAATTTCTAGTGCACCGGAGTGAATTTACCTATATATGTGCCTGATCGATAAGTGATGCGTGAAACGCGGTATGTGTCTGCAGTTCGAATTATTTGACGCAAGTGATGCACGGTGACAATGTTGAATCTGCGTATAACTGCAGCAGCAGCATTTCAGCATTTCATAGATTTAATTCTACCATTCGGACGAACAATTTCAACCAATATCCTGCGGGGGTTTTGGATATGGTACAGGTTGATACCGCAAAGTTGCATCGTTTGACTTTGAGTATAGCTATCATGTCGATAATTGGATTACGTAAATGCAGCGGCTCATTTTCTACTACAGTCGCAATTTCTAGTTCAATTAAACATATTTTCGAAATCACCGATCGTACGGCTAACACTTGATCAATCAAAAAAAAAAAAAAAAGTTCAGCGAAACTCTGACTCGAAAATCTTTATGGGAAGATCTTTGTATGAGTATGTGGGAATTTTTCAAGATTTTTTTCAGCGTAATTACGAAAAATTTTAAGACAATAATCGCATACACATCTTCATCGGAGTTTCTCACGGTCAGCAACTGAATATCAGGAATATATAAAATCTGATTCGATCCTGACGTACCTACGCAAAGCTGGGCAAAGGGTTGTGCAGATTACAGATCCAGAAAATCGATGAATGCCTCGAATCGGCTTTGCTTTGAGTATTTGCTGCCAAATCTCCCATCGCGCACATGCGATATATTTAAACACTATATGAGCGATTTCTTAGAATTGGACAATTGACCGCGAGCTCATTGACCGTAGTATTACTCGAGTGGCTATATATGCGCCAGGGTTGTAATTAATTCGTATGAAATAACAGAATTGATTTCCGTGCGATTTCTTGGTACCACAATAGCCGAGCGTGCGGCATTCGCAACACGCCTAGTTAGTAATTTCCATCTCGGTATAACATAGTATATCTTCGTGGATTTTTAGCAGGCAAGAAAAATCCTAAAGACATTTGAGCATCCCTTTGCTCCTCGAGGAACGTCGGGGGTTCTGACTTTTGTCAAAGCGGGCTTATTCTGCACGCGTATGAGTCGTGCAGAAATTGTGACTACTGGAGTAACTGGGAAATGGAACTTTCACGAACGGGGCAAAAGCTTTGAAGAAAAATTATTCCGCGAAGTAACAGGTACGAAGATGAAGATGCTCAAGATGAAAAGCTTTAATCTTTGGGATTGTGCGTGCAGCTTTATTAAAAATAAAGACTCTGAATCCCAGATTTTTCTAGAATAACTCACTCCGCGTCGGAGATGTGTGTATGATCTGATACGATGAAGAGGGTGGAAGCTGGCTTGGACCGCGATCTTATCAGGGACAACTCAAGGTTCGGATAAGTAGGGAGTTTCCTTCCGTCGTAAAATATTCGCGAAGAAATACGGCGCCTTCGTCTCCGCCCTCGTACTTCTTCAGGTCTTAGCGCATGGCTATACGAAAATATAATAACATACCTACCACGAGAAGGTGGCTTTAACAAAATTGAGACGTTCCCGACCCGGTTGCGCGCGGATGCAGAGAACCGTGATGCATTACCCACGCTGATCCACCCCCGTACTACATGTGGGTTTAGTCTATTGGAATATGCAATTGTCAGACGGATATTGATTTGTAGGACGGGATTAGGCCGTGAGATTACATTCGCAAGTTTCGAGGCTCTCATTTTTCATCATTTCGAAATCTAGGGGCACGGAAAATCGTACAGCGTATGTAAACACTGGATAATACCGGCCACTCGGTCTTCCAGTAAAACAGAAACAATAATTTAATTATCCATAGAATCTCGATGATGAATCGACGTACTTACTAGAATTGTAATTTCCCTGAGCTTTTTTAGCGTGAAAGAAAAAAATTCTGCCAAAGGATTTTCCCGAATTTCGATTCCCCCACCATTTTGAATTTTGAAATTCTGGTATTTAATTTGGATTCAGCGACCCCAAAAGTCTTCTTAACGTGCTCATGCGAAACCAATTCAGGCACAGGGAGGAATCGAATTCGAGAATATATACACGGCTGATCGAAACGAATTATTTTCGAAGATATTAATTGTTTTCCTTGTTCATCCTAAATGCGAAACGGCTTATGCAAATATCTGCGTATTTGGTTGCGACGCTTGTTTCTCTTGAAGAAAAAGGGAATTAATTAATATTGGATTCCGTTGAAATTGTCTTAATACTTTTTCCGTGCTTAGGTAAATGGTTGAATTTCGCCTTAGGCCGAGCTGCAGGGTCGTATCACCGGCGATGAGATAATGATAAATAATTAAACAGTTGACGACCGTGAAGAGGAATCTCTTAATTCCTTTGTACCGTTTTGCAAATAATTATCAGGCCAAGCGATTCTCGGGAATTCTTCTCCAATTAAGAGGTAATGGCAAACGCCTGGTTCCCGATATAATCTACCGAAAGGAGCATCGGGCTTTCGCCACAGGTCCTTGTAATACGAATTTCCGGGATTTTTACACGCTAAAAGTGACGCTATTTTCGAACGAATAATTAGCCACTAATTAATGATTCAAGAATCTCAGAATATTACAAATTTTCTGCGAGCTGTATAGAATACAACTAGAGCTCATCCTCACGGTTGAACCTGCAATTTTATAAGGAAAAAAAAAACTAAAACAACGACAACAACCATAAGGAACTTTTCTGCGCGGTGGAATGAGAAGAAGAAGAAGAAGAAGAAGAAGAATAAGAAGAAGAATAAAAAAAGGGCATTGCCACCAGATGGGGAATCAAGATTGAAAGCCGTGTCCAACGAATGTTTAGGCAGCACCGTGACTAATTTCGCCTTGGACGTACGTGTGTGGCCATTTCGCCCACACCGTTCTTTGGTCAAAGAAAAGAGTTAGCTGACGAGACAATTTCGTCGATTCCATCTACAGGCTAAGTAAAGCCGCTGAATCCCCAATTGACCATCAGTACGTCCCATCGCTTATTCCAATTTCGCGGCAATGTACAGGGACTAATCCCCGCTGGAAAGGTCAGCGAGAGATCGTTGTCAGATATACTTTCCCTCGCTCAATGATCAATTGGAAACGATCATGGAATTGGTAGTTAGCAATCAGTGATTAAACGTCCAAAGATCGGGAACTACGGTTGTCCTTTTTATTTCCAGATACTCAATATAGGACATTGTATAGATTATACCATATGCTGCATTTTAGTGTTAGAAAATCTCCATCAAAATGCCACAGGATATTAATTATAATTTTCTTACCCTTTGCGGTAGGATATATTACGCATCCAACTCTGGAGGAATAAATCTATCGATTAGACATTTCAATAGACGTGGATTTATGCCTCATTGGGGTAACTATAATCAATTACGGGCAGATGAGAAGATCGTGGATGCTGCGCTGAGTGGCTTAGTACCAGCTACAAACAAGATTTTAATTTTTTAGTGAAATATAAAAATTGTGTTCAATTATTTCACATAAATCGAAATCAAACTGTTTCAATGTATCTGAATCCCTGGTGGTAAAAATCGCTTTCGCTGTCCTTTGACCACCTCTGAAAAATCTACGAAATTTATGTTTGTTTTTCTTTCAAATTTCTGAAATCGTTTATAATGGATTCAGAAAGGATCACAGGGACCTTTTATGATTGATAAATGACAACCACGAAATTAGTGACTCGTTGCGTTACTTCTAGCATTTGGATTTTTCGAGTAAGGACCGAAACCACAAGTGCTGCAAGTATTGTATACAAATTTTTGCCTCATTTTGCACCAGTGCCAATCTAATCCTTACGAGAGTCCGGGTAATCTTGTCAGAAAAAAATTGGCACGTAGATCGATTTGAGTCGACGACAATAAATTCGGTCCTGTCACAGGACCTTTTCTACCCACGAAGACCGTCGCCTATATAAATGAGGATAAAATTTTGTAACTTCTTGTGTTCTCAGGAGTTTTCGGTGGCTGTCCACCGGTAGAACCACCGCAATGGGGTTCCGTGAGGGAACGGGTGCTCGAGACAGGATCTCTGCAAACAATCTACTCCTGCGAACCAGGTCGCCGACTCAAGGGTCATAAGGTTCTCACATGCGTGGGCAACGGATGGGATCATCGCCTCCCAAAATGCATCCCCAAGGGTAAGAAGATAACCGGGCAGTTAGTTTAATTGAATCATGAAGATTTAAAAAAAATGCTAGAGGATGAATATCATTTAAAAATCAGCAAATTCCAGAATTTTTCCGACCTATTATATAGTATACGTGAAAAGCTCGTAATATGGGCATAAGATATTTACGGCTTCTTGCCAGAGCCTTCAGGGCTGATACAACTTCCTTACCGCCGTTTCGGTATACGCTGCTAATTAATAAGATTCAATAATTCAATGATAGACGCGCGGGCGTGCTTTGTTTGGGATAAACGATCCATCAATCAAAGCCTTAGGCTTTAGGTTCTCGCTAATAGCTCCCTACGTTTTGGTATATAATGGTGAACGTGAACGTGTACCGGTGTACCGATCCACCGATCTACCGGTCGGTCGGGCGCTTCACCGACAGACACTTCATCCTCAATGGGTTGGTAGATACGCCTACGATCAAAGCTAAATGGTTTAGCGGTTTGGCCGATTGACTGACCCAACATGAAAGAACTTTGTTACAGCCATCCCCGATGTTTGGATATAATAGTTACCCTACAGTCAGAGGTTAATTGAAACCTTCCTTTTTATATAGAACTTCAGTAGGTATGCGATGAGATCGATGAATCTCGTATAACAGAAGTGTTGCTCATCGAGTTTACCAATACCTTATAGGTATTGAAAAAGAGGAAAAAGTCGTATTATCTATTCAATATTAACCTGCACTCTTGATGAAATTTTTTATTCATTTTTTCACTTGGAAGTAGGAGAGAAATTATGAGCCACCAGAATCCAGAGCCTAACCGCCATCAAGTACTGATAAGTTTTTCATCGTCTACCCGCCTACCACTCGACTTGAACACTTTTCACTTCATTTTCGACCCTGCAAGGCCCTGCAGTGATGTATCGAAGAAGTAAGAGTGGAAAAAGGCAAAAAATATAATTTTCTACATTTTTTTTATACTTTCTTGAGGGCGTATTCTTGAAGGACTGGCTTGACTTTGCTCACAGCGTGATAAAATTGTTTGATTAAAGGACAATGTGGACACATGCAAGTCCTTGAAAAGTAGCCGCATTTACGGTGTATATGGACCTCTTCAATCGCATTAAGATATAAAATGAATTTTATCACGAAATTTTTGTCAAATTTGGGCCATAAAAAGAACGCAATTAATTATATCATATTATAGGCCAATCAATGAAATAAGGAACCAAAATAAAGATGGGGGTGGTAGCTCGAAATCAATTTCTCTTTAATTAGATTATAATAACGAAATGTTTGATTGGATTGAGAAGCGCGTCGAGTCCCGTTAGGCCGATACGAAATGGGAAAATATTTGATAAGATTCGAATCATCTGACGAGCCCCTGCAGCAGCGGCAGGATTTTTCTTCGTTATTTTTAATCCATCGAATACCCTTGGAGCTATGCCACGATTAGCACCGTTTTGTCCGCCGCGATTGAGACGTTAAAAGAATAAACCTCGAAGATCTTCGGACCTTGAGGGCCTTTTCATGGCTTGTTGTACACCAAGGGTGTTTGATTCTGATCGGTATGAAGTTCGCCCCACAGTCTTCTGTCTCTTCTCTAGTCTACGTAACCGTGAAGGATAGAAGGAGACAGAAGACTGTGGTGCCAACTTGATATCGGTCAGAGTCAAACACGCTAAGCGTACTTGAGCTGCATGATGATTCGACTAAGCGATTTTATTCGACGTAAATCGAGTGAGATCGAAGAGGTTCATTCATTATCCTGTGGCTCTGATCGAACTCTGATAATCATAGAATGGTGAAGAAAGGAGCGATGGAGCATTGAAGGGGGTTTTTGTGGTATCGAAAGTTTTTTTTGGAAGAGCGAGCGACAGCGTCCGTCCTGGTATCGCGTTATGATTTATTACTGGAACGCGCGACGTAGTTTCCCTTTTCTTTTATTTTCTCAGTTCCCTTTTTTGTTTCTACTCTCGACGCCGTTATGTAGTTTGTTTCACGACACGAGCCGACCGCGTGTACTGCGCTTAGCGATTTAACGACGGCTTTATTTGGACTTGCATTCTACGTGGTCCCAACTCAACGAGGTGATTGTAAATATGTCTTGCGACGTACGGACCGACGGATGTCCCGCGGTCATCGGGGTCGTAGTCCTGAACTGTCATAAGTCATAAGTCATCTTCAACGTTTCATCTCCTCTATACTGAGATTTTATTATTTTCTCTCACAATCGGTACACCTTGGGCCCCATAATATATTCTTAGATATTTTCGCAAGTGACACACACCCTCTTATCAGTACAGTGCGAATTGTGAAAATTCAATCATTGTAGGGGCTCCATCGCATGACATCACTCAATTATACTCCACTCTATCAAATAATCGTTCGTAGTGTCGGCAACAAATTCATCTAGCGTACTTTCCGACTGTTTTAGCATTGCACTTTATCTCTTTCGAGCTTTAAGACCCCCGGGCCACATGATGATTTCATTTTATCGATATGAGCGCCACCCCATATTGCCTCGACGTATATACACTCATGTGCCTTCTTCCGGAACGCCGGAGAAGCGGTAAAATTGATCCAGAATATAGGGGAACATTGGGAAACGACGCCCACTTGAGGAAAAATTAATTTCTTATAAAATAATTCGTTTTTATCAGTCTACATGGGATGGCTTGGAACTTTGACGTACACGGGGTATTCCATACCAACTGAACGAGCTCTTTGACCCGACCATTTTTGATTTGGTTGTCTTATTTTTTATCGTATGTATAGTACCTATTGAAAAGAGTATTCCTGATGTTTTTTTTTCAGATTTTTATTTCTACCCGTGAACTTTTGAAAAATGTACTTTGAATCGTTTCAGAAAATGAATGAAAAATCTTCATTTTCTGACGATTTTTTCTTGCCTCAAAAACCCATGAGAATTGCAATTGCGCATAAGATCAACGACAAACAATTTTATTTTAAGAATAACTTATAAACTTATTAACTTATAAACAGTTTATAAAAAACGCTTTTATTAGATATCGAGTTTTCAGTACTACCTAAATTCGTCTTCGAGACCCTATAGGTATAGGTAAATGATTTTCTTTGTTTTACTGAAAAATCGATTGTCACGTGTCGGTTGGACATTCAATCTCGTTGCAATTGGATGTTGAAGGGCACATATCGTACCATACATACGTGGATAGAAGTCACGCGGTGCACAAGATGCTTTGGATCTGTGACTCCGCATACTCCGTTTCTCTACATATATATTGGCGTACGGTTATTTACAGTCTGGTACGTATGTACCCAATATTACCAAGGTCTGTGCGGTACATCTATAAACAATTCTGTTCATGAAATTGCAGACCCTCGTTACAACTTGGAACACAAATAAAACGACCGACGGAAACTCCGAGGTCCCGTAGCGACGCGACGCAACGCACGTCAGGAAGGCGCTTAAAGTCCTTTGCGAACTGGCGGCTCGCGTCAAAGACCCTGGGGTCACGGGATATACTGTGAGGTCGCACAGGGTCGTGGTTAGTTGTACGCACTTTGAACTACATACTGGCTCAGACTCGGGACTTCACTGAGTATGTATGTACGTGGACGCGGATGAAAGAAGGGAAGAGAAGGGATAGGGATAGGGATATTTGCTCCGGGTACCGTACCGGTACCTCGACTAGTCAACCTTTTCATAACACAAGATCCATTGTTTCCTGAAGCCATGTGCTGAGAAGACCACGGAATTAATCTCGCGGAGTCTGCAGGAGGGCAGTTCCCCAGCCGAATCGGATTACTTGATGGAGGCGCTGGAGCTGAACAACACCTTGTAGACTCTCTTCTCAGAGCAGAGTTTAGCCAAGAGGCAAGCGCTGGAAGGTATTGACAAAATATATTTCAAACAGGAGTCAAACCCGTTAGGTCCCACGTAAATCCTGCTAATTAGTGGCCACGCTTGTTTTTACCCAGCCACTGCGAATCTGCATTTGATCTGGCGTATATACCTGCAACTTTAAGCCGAAGACATGTTGACAAGACGCCGCAGGGCATAGCTGGGTCGATGAGGTGACTCTACCTACAAAGATGCGCAATACTTCGTTTGGACTTTGGAAAAGATGGACAATTTTTCAGTCTGATGAAAATTTGAGTTTTCGTTCCAAGGTTCTTTCGCTCCTTCGAAATCCGAATTTCGTTTCATCCTACCACGGTTTGATATTTGATTTTGTAATATTTTTTTATTTTATTTTTTTCCGTCGTAAGTTTGAAGACTCTCGGGAGTTGGAGTTCTGAATAATGCACTCCGCCTAGACTTTCACTGTAGCCTTCTGGTTGAGGGAGTCAAAGGACATACATAACGAAGCTAGCAAATCCCGGTTTTTTAATGGTTTTTTAACGATCTGGCTGTTGGAAGTGTTCAAATAAATTCTCACTGTGAGTAATCACCAAGATTTTATTACTTAAGACTAAGAATTTCAAAACCGATGTCACCATCGTTGTTTGTACATGTTGACGTTATGTTCCTAGTGGAAATGTTTTCGTGGATATGGATGAGCCGCTGTCGAATTTCTGCACCGTTTCATCTTGCAGTTATGCTCTCAGTCAGGGATCCAACAATTTGGTGTCATTTGTCACATGCATCTTCCAGGTTCAAGGCACGTCGGAATACAAGCTTCGCAATCTGCACATATGCATACATATTGGACTGCTTCGAGTCAATCTTGCGTGGGATCCGCTTTGTCATATGACTTGGAGCTTCTCGACGTCACTGTAGAGTTGTTCGAAAGAAATCTTGCACACAGTCGGTACCTACCATAACACATTACGAAAAATTAAGTTGATATTTTTAAAAGTGATTCTCACGACGCGACTCTACCTCACACAATAATTACACTCGGCTCATTTTAATGGCAGGTAATAACGAAGTCATTGAGACATAATGACGGAAGTTGGTAAAGACAATTTCATACTCACTTATTGACGACTGGTAGACATGCACATCAAACAAACATGAATGTACGTACATTAAGGTACGGGCAGGGGAGGGTCTAAAAATATCGACATTTCATTTTTCTCACTTTCACCACTCTAAACATTCGTTTTTGACACAAAACCAATCCTACCGCAGAGGCGAGAAAATTACTACTCAGGGTTTCTCGCCTCCTTCAGAGTGAATCTGGTGATTTTTTGAATTCATATTCGAAATTAGCACCCGCAAATACTCTCGGTTACCAATTTTGACGCAAAACCGTGTACTCTTCACAATTCATAATTTTCAATTTCAAAAGACGGAATTTCGATTTTTTAATGGGAAGCTGATCAAACTTCATCGGCAAACGTTTTTCGAAAATGAGAATCGTCATCCAACAATATAGCCAGTATGATGTCGCTGATTCAATCAAGCACCCCTGAAAAGACAGCGAAAAATGTTGAATTGTACGAGTGAGCTTTATGATGCTCCGATATTTATCACAGACGTTATTCCACCTGCCGCAATCGTTTCTGTCATACAAAAATTTCATAATATCATGACTTTCGTGTCCCCAGAAGCATAAAGTAACTGCGATTATTTTTCTTCCTTGACTGTTACCCCATTGCTATGTGGAACTGTAATGTTGTGCACTTTTGCTAGAAGAAAAATAAAGCTCTTTCCCGTGGCTTGCGACTACTGCTCCAGGAGTTCCAGCGCGAGATACTTCACAGCGGGGGTCCTGTCCAGATGGACATTCGTCAGACGAGAGAGACCACCTTGGAGAACAATCTAAGAGAAATAATATCGGAGGACTGAACGAAGAAGTCGAATTTTGCCTGGATTCTTTTCAACTTTTATTGCCAAATTATGAACTATCAGTTCCCACGGAATTGTGGGGAAAGGGTTTGAACTCAGTCGCTTAGATCCCTCTGTCTATATTCTCTTCGAGAGATTTAAAGCCGAACTGACGAAGTGACGACAAAACTTCTCCGGCTTACCTTATCGAACGGTTTCAGCCTTACAATGATTGACCACGTGTCATGGCTCGATGTCATATTGGCAAGCACTACTGGTATCGAGAACAACGTGTGCCCTAAACAGCGGAGTGATCGATCAAGCTTCTTGGTTTCACTCGACACTCGACAACACGATTATTTTCTACACCAAAACTGAATCGATTGCAGAATTTTCGAGTGGTGAAAAGTTGAAATGACGCATCGCGTCTCAGGCTAGAAGAATCTGCGATCAAATCACTTGCAAACTTTTTTTTCTATCTTCAGGGGAAGTGAAATCGAACGCAAATTTAAAAACCAAAAAAATATGAGCACACAATTATAAAGTGAGACCACGATCATCCCAGAGATGGAGAGGAAGAGAGGGACCAGGAATACGAGAGCAGGAAGCGGATTGCGCATTGCAATCAAATTATAAAGGACAAGGACAAAAGTTTCGCGTACTCCTTTCGCCGTCCGACTGTCCGCCGCAAAGCTTTGCACGGTTGTTCCTTTTTTCGTTTTTCTTTTCTTTTTTGTTTTTGTCCCCGCTGTGTCCATGGCACCATGTTTGCACTTCCATGTTCTTTGTCTAAGCGGGCGTCGCGCCAGGACTACTGCTACTACTGTAGCTATAGGTACAGGGAGACACTTGATTCGCTGTGCTAGGTATATATACCGTACGTACAAGTTGCAGCTCCATTTCGACTGAACACACCCGATTAAATTTTGAAACAACGAGATCGTCGAAAAGCTCTTCGCTGAAGGGAAAAAATCATTCAGCCACACAGGCATAGTAGAATTGTAGAGCTGAATTGTTACAATTGTAGAGCTGAATTGTTGAACAATTCGATTCAAATAGGTGGATTATATCGATCAAAAAATTGACAGAATTCAATCGGGAATTGAGATGGGGATTGAGTTGAAAGGAGTAGCCTGGTGATTGTTCGATCGATATAATCGCAGTCTACCATGAGAAGCAAATTTCATTGGACAATATTTGTGGGGTATTGAACTAGGCCCACCTTTTCGAGACACGTTTCTTATGATTATCGAGAAAATATATAGATGGTACGTAGAATGCACAGACATATTTTTCCAAATAAATTTACTACCAACAGCAAGACGCCTTGGTAAATTAGACTGAGCCATCTCATGTTCTCGCGTATAGAAGTGGCTGTCTGCGAATGGCATCGTGGAGTTTCGCTAGAGGTAGGTCGTCCTCCTCGACGTAGGGATGAGAAGCGTCGAACGTCGACGTCTCATTGTTGCCGTGCAACCTTGCCGTATATTGTTACTACATTATTCGCTGATTGGGCGGAAGCAATATTCCGTTATTGTCTCCGAGCTGAGAGGAGCTCGCCCACGCACTTGCACACCGGTTCATCACACTTGAAGGACGGATATTTGTTCCCAAAGTTAACGCCGTGGAAGATATAACTGCATGACGGTATGGTCATTTGTTTGCTCGAAAACTTTGACTCACCGAACAATGATTGTCTATCAGAAATTTTTCCACATTGAATTACAACATTACTTTTCATCGTCTGCATGGTGATATAAGAAAAGTATTGGTTTTCGTCGAAGAGTGACTTTTGCTAATTTCAACGAACCTCACGTTTTCGACCCTCTAGAATCCGAAAAATGAGTTTTTAGAAAAATGTCGTCTATCAAGCGACGCAAATTAACATCCAAGCCGTTTATCTCGAAATCAATTTTTTCAAACTCGTGCAAGATATCCCGAAATCATCGACCGGTCCTTTGTGCTTGACGCTTATCATATGCCTCACACTACATGCCCCGATGTAAAAATTTCATTAATTTGTATCAGTATACAGTATATACGTGAATTTGAAAGTGGGAAAAGTGCGACTACAGTCACGTATATTATTTATATCTCGGTTCGAAAAAAAAAAAAAATGAATGATGCATAGATAGGTGTATGCTTTCCCGAAAACGACCCAGTTCGGCGACGGCGATTGCAATTCTAATCGTAAAAATTTATTTCATTTCGGGTTTGGAGAACGGTTGATATTCCATCTGCCATAATCCAATAGTTGTTTTCAATATCCAGTATACCTTGATGGCATACCAGTAACGCCTTTTTATATTTATCGCTAGATCGTGGTGGGAAAGAAAAATATCACCGAGTAAAGAACACAATTAACAATCAGCGCTCGTCATTTTTCAAATCTCATTACCTATAGCAGTGCAAATAATTCTAATTGCCACATTATTGATTTCACACTTATCTCTACGCCACGTGTATCGATCAAACTGTCTACCACGAGGGGAACCGGTACGCATTACCATATTAAGAGGCAAATGGTCTACCGCCCGCCCCCGTAACTTTTATCGTAAAGTTTCGGTGCAATGATATTATGCTTTCCCACGCAGACAACAAGCAACCGATGTTCTCGTCAAATTTATCATTCATAGATTTCATAAATGGATACATGGACTCTAAAGATGGTAGGTACCAATTAGCGACTATATTCAACATCATATCATACATCGATGTTGATTGTGCACATTTCATGTCACCTCTGCAGTCATATTTGACATTTCTATTCGGTCGTTACTTTTTTCTATATTCATTGAGTCATATTGAGTGTTCGGTATTTTTTTTTTTTCAATTCTTTATCTCTCGTAGATTGCCGGATACCAATATTAGGGTTTCCCTTAAAGGAAGTGTTTTTGAATTTCATCCCTCCGCGTGGCTCAATTGGTTCCAAGGATTTTCCTCAATTTTTATTCCAAGTATGTACAGTTTATCGAAGGCTCGTGGAGTGGCTAAAGTGGTATCGTCTGCATTGACCGTAACTGGAGAATTTCATACCGTTCAATAATTGCGGTATAACGTATGACGATTCATATATATATGAAGACGAATCGCAATATTCAGGTTGTACATGTGTCACCAACACGGGTGCGAATTACGACTCGAATCAATTCAGTCGCGGTCAGTTATCGAGCGTGCGGTTAAACCCGATGGCTGTAGAACTACCCCGCAATAATCTCACTTCCTTATAGATTACAGGTTACAGCATTAGGCTTTCCATCACGATTTAGAAATAATGGAACCCACAACAGCTCGGGAACATACCAAACTCTAAATAGAATTAAGGTTGATTACTATCTGCTGGCCAATAAATGAAAAGTCAATTAATTAAATCAATTCGTAGATTTACCGATCCAATATAGATAGGGCGCATCTATTTGTTCAACCGGACACGTAAAATTAATTACATACAAACGAAGTCCGCGTTCGGACCGCTAGACGCACGGCATGGCAGAACGATTATCTCTCATCTGAGATCTACATGCGCTGCAATCCTAGGATCCTAGGATGATAGATTTCTTTCTATCCACTTTTCCCAGTCTCAGTAATGCAATGCTACATAAAAAGCCACTCGCAATCAGTGAAAAGCCAAATTCATTCACAGTGCAATAAATTTTCACTTTACTTATAATATTTTATTGTGTAAGAACAGCAGCATGGTGGATACACCGTGCAGACTGTAGTTCTATTTCACAAGTTCTCACTAAAGACTGAGAGGTGCAAACTACAAATCGAGAATGGGATTGCGCATGTAATGACGTCCTGATTTCCACATGAGAGTGAGAGTTACGTCCCGTTCAGCCAAGCAAAGTAGACTTTTGAAATTCTAGTTTGGACGTCTGGATCCTCACGTATGACAAAATTCTACTCATTCAAAATTACATTTCCCTGGTAACAGCTGTAGGACAAAGGAATTGGGCTCTCAGAAAACCGAACTAGAATTTCTAATCCGACTCGGGATGCATACGATTTTATTAGGCCTGGGTTATGCATCCAAGTTTGTAGTAGGTATCTCGAGTTACATGATGGGACTTTGCCCGGCTGGAATTCCCAGGCAGGATCTAGATCTTCGGGTAATACCACGTGGCCAAGTGAGTTTTCGATTGAAGATTTTTATCCGCTAATGGTGCCAGAAGTTTGATACCACTTTCATTCCACTGATCGTTGTTTCGATGATCGGGTCGATTTTTTCCATATTTACTATCTGATCCTAGCTGGGCGATCTTTCCGCATTGTCCATTTGGTGGATGATACGAGTCGTGTAATCTCGTATAGTTTTCGATAAATTTTCCACAAGCCAGAGTACCGTGAAATTGATCAGGGGGCCGCACAGCGTGATTTATAAGTTTAAAAAATGGAGAAAAGAGACACGCTCCGTGAAGAAAGTCTTAACATTAATCGAACAACCGGAAGCATCGGAACGTCGATCACCTAAGAGTGAAAACTAGCGCTTCGGTAGATTTGAAGCCTATGGTCTACCGGTCTACCCGAGCAATCAGCCGGGAAGGCGACTCACAGGTCTTTGGGAAGAGCTTATTAAATTACTTCCACGTGGTTGAAATGATAGATGTGGTCGCTTCACGTTTATAACTCAAGCTTTAACTTTGTCGGCGAGTGCCGGACCGTGGTTTCCTTCACCTCTTTGGACCCTCGTCGTTACTCTGGCGGACCAGGAACGATATAAATGAATATGCGCGGTCTGCTCACAAGTTTGACGATACCGAGTATATCCTATCGGCTTGCCACAGCGACCAACCCTGCCTTGTCGAAGGGGGATACCGTTATCGTCGTCGTAACTTAATCGCGTTTCTCAATTTTAATCGTTACCCATTTTAATAAATTCATCAGTCTTGATCCCAGCTATGATTCGAGAAGCGCAAAGAAGCCGCAGAGCTTCACCTCTGCATGGGGTAGAATGTTCATGAACTGAAATCAAGGGGTACGTTATGGTCTGAAAAATGAATTGATGAATTTTGAAAAACCCAATTTTTTTGTCGATCAATTGGGTTGCTTAAATCTGTTGATGGGGTGGCTTGATAATCAGATCCATAGACAACATCGAGGCGCTCAGTTGTTTTGGTTCTGATGAACCGTTTGCTGTGGAAATCCCGTACCGTCGAAATACAGAGTTTCACTTGCGGCCTTATAGCTCCAGCTACGACTACTAAAATTTAAAGTTATAATCATTTGTCAATAAAGTTTAAAGTACCCTCTTGGTACTCGATGCTTATTTCATGACAAGCGAGGAGAACAAAATTTCTGTACGGTTCGGAAAATGTGTAAAACTCATAACTTCTTTGAGACTGATTACCGTGTAGGGTGGACGTACCGTTTTCGGCCACCTTAGTAACGTTTGTGGCCATCACTTGATCCATTTGTGGCCATACCCATTACCATGTATATCAAGGCCTGGCCACAAACGGTACGAAACTATTCTGAAAGCTTTAATCATTAAAAACTTCACTCTTAAACAATCAAGTACTGGAAAATTTGGGTCTAATATTTGCTGTAGGGTATGTTTTCGTAATGAATTCAATAATCGAATAGATCTATAGTGCCGGAAAGGAGGGAAGCACTTGTCAAGCATGGCCACAAACGGTACAGTAGCCACAAATGGTACATCCACCCTATCAATAATGAACCCTATGTTTCGAATGATGTTCTAAGACATTAGGACAGAGTTGTAATAATTCATTCGAAATCCGAAACGGATAAGAGATTTCTCTTTTGCACTTCGGGAGGTAAGAGCATGTCAACGCGGATCAAAACGTGTGAAAAGAAGATTGCCACCCCTCGTAAAAAAGACTTGGCAATAAATCAATCGCGGGAAGAGACTTCTCCGGAGATGTTTTTCGCGCTTCAGATTTTCGTCGTTCAATCCTCCGGATGAATCACACAACAATCGGCTTGCCAAGGCACAGAGGCAATCGAAGGTGTTAGGGTGGGCAAATCAATCTTGTAAAGTGTTTGAACAAGGCAAAGAGCCACGGCCTGCGGGCTTAGCTCAAATCCACTTCGTACTCCAGTCTACAGATGTATATATATGCAACAACGATTATAGCCAACTGACAAGTCCATCTGCGTTCAATGAGCCGTGTCATATGGTTAATTAAAACTGCAGTAAAATCTTTACGACTATTATCACGACGAGCGACCGGGACAAGAGACTCTTAGGAGTGCCAGAGACTGGCATGTCTCTCTGTGAACCGTAGAAAACTATGCAATCCTTGCCCTGGTATTTCGTCGGTGTAATTCTCCCTCGAGGCAGGGGCGTCCTTTGATTATAGCCTGTTTACGAGTCATCTGCGATGAGAGGACAGTTTTGTCCACGCAATTTACCCGCTCAAAAATTGTACAATAAAACTCTGCGGGCATTGGTGCAATCGAATCAAATTGAGATTTGAATAATCGGAGGAGGACTTTGCAGACTTATTTTTAGTCGTACACGTGACTGTTCGAATCTTGGATCTTCGACGTTAGACTTCTGGTTGGTTCGAATTCAAATAGAAATTTTAGTTTTATTATACAAGTTCTGACTGAAGACTCAGAGGTGCAAACTAGAAGTTAAAAATACGATGGTGCATGTAATGAAATTCTGATTTGCATTCAAAATTGAGAGTCATGTCCGGTTTGAACAAGCTTAGCCATACAAACTAGACTATCTTATCCTCATTCGAATCTTAGTGATTCTGCTTTAGTTCGGACCTACAGCTTTTCAATCTTTGATAAAACGGTGTGCGAACTGATTAACGAAGGTATTATGAGTCCAAAATAAAATTGATCATTGAGTTGATTCATCGCCAAATTTTGGAAATAGGAATGTTTGAAAATCCAGTAGGTTGCAGAGACGACGCAGGAATGAATTTCGCTATAACAGAATTATATTTCTGTCGGAAAAACTTGAGTACGAAGGACTCAGGGTCTTGGAGGACCAACGTAGAATCTCTATTCCGACTCGGGAGGTTTTTCGTTCTTCTCGAGATCCGCTACCAGTTATCCGTCGAAGGACACACCCCAGCTTCAACCCCCAATACCGTAGTCAATTGATATTATTTCATTTTATCTATTTCGTTGTGCTCTCCTGACCGGATCGGGCGAACCTTTCGTGGCATACCTTGAGCCGCTGCAATCAAGATAAGCCATGGAGATGGTGTGCGCGTATATACTCGGGCAGTACATTGCCCTCGGGCCTTGCTAAGGCCTTACTAAGGCTCAGATACCTCAAGGCCCTTGAAGGGAGTTTCCTGTTATTTCATACGCTACTTGTACTTCTTAACGTCAACACCTCGCGTCGGCTGTCTGGGCGACCAGATTAATTGCACCACCGAATAATTATTCTTTAAAACTGGTGTAGGTACTCGTATTTCGGCCACCAGTTTCGTAAACCACAACAACTATTGCCTTCACATGAAATGTCGGTAAAGTAATGAAGAGCAATGGTGCAGCATTGAAATTTCTTTGAAATCAATCCCGTCAATTCAAGTCGTGAATGTTTTTAGTTGAGTTAGGAATTTCTGGACGTTGTTTGTCACAACGTGAAATATTTATAACACGGAGTGGATTGGCGAGATAACGAGGGCTAATGGACTAAGGCATTACGCCATGTCCGTGGCATAAGAGGAACCGAGTTAGTCGTCAGGACAATGGTTTTGTAAATTCATTCGTTTCTTTGATCTCGAATGAACCCCATGGTAATCGAGACTCGGGTTGTCGGAGAGACGTCAGAATCTTGCGACCGCGAATCAACCGGGCTGACTCTTTCTTATTGCTGGACGTAGTGGAATCATTACTCGGCATGACACTCGGCAAGGTGCGTATCGCTTGCGTTCATCTCGACTCCATATACGGGTGTGGCTTTGAGCATGCAGCATGTATTGTTATATAATGCCACCTTTAGTTAAGCAAATGCCTCAGCCACAGTACCACTGCGACGACGTGACGGTTCCCGGGTCAAGGAGTTGGAAGAACTTCCAAGTTCACTTCAGGGGCTAAAATTATCGTCAACGTAACAAAAAACTTCGGCGTTTAGAATGAAAAGAAACCGTTTACCGTTCCATTCAATTCGAAGATGAATAGACTTGGTCATTTTCCTCTATTCCATGCGAATATCAACCCATACGTCATTTTTTCTTGCACAGCATTGATCTGAATGATGAATCTCTTCGGCCTTTCGTAATATATACTAATTGAAAATTCTTGTTTGCAGATGACAGATTCGAGTTCCGTAAAGATCTGTACGTTGGAGATCAACCGATGGCCGATGGCCCTCGGACTATAACACGGCAGCAGGTGCGCAGAAAGATTGGAGAGCTGAAGAGGCGGAAGATGAAGAAGAAGTTTTCTGAAAAGTCGCAGTCCGAGGCTCCCGTTGCTACGCCTCGAAAAGATTTGAACGAGACTATAGCCTCGAGGCTGGATTTGAGCTGTTTCACAAAGGCCAGAGAAAGAGGCTTGCTGAAGGGTCCATCTATCGAAAATTCCCACCCTGCTAAATATGCCAGGCTAGTGTTTCGTCCTGCTTTATTCCTCCTCGACTCGGTTATCAGAACTTGATTCATGAATCATGAGTCACGATGCGCAACACTCGTGTTCCTGGTTCCATGAACCTCCACATCATCTATGCAGAATCATTTTCCACTTATTTACAGGAAGAAGAACGTTTATCCACCCTACAACGTCTACCTCGTCGCTGTATACCAATGCGATGAAGGATTTCATCTAAAGGATCACGAAGCTGACCGCCTATTCTGTAGCGATAGTGAATGGATCGGCACATTACCAGAATGCGTCAAAGACGCCGGTAAGTTTACCTCAGCTCTATATCTTTACCTTGGAAGCTAGTTCACTTTGCGATCTTCCCATATGTTAAGACGCTCCGGAATTAAACCCGCTCCGAGGTCCCGTGATTATTCAGGATTATTAGGGAAAACTGTTTTCCACTAACCAACCAGTCATACCGTCACTTCGTCAGGAGATGCCTAGGTCAATGGTATCAAACGGTATAACGTTGTCTATGGGTATAGGTTGGAGTTCGACACGCGATGTGTTTGTTTAAAAATTGTTAATCTGAGATCTACGGATTTCACCCTAATTTGCATTTCCCTGGTAATTCGCCCATGTCGTGGCTGGTTGATGAATCCTTAATGTCTATATAGCTTTCGGCAGTAACCTTGGCACAGTGTCTCAGATTCCATAGATTTTATTACGCTCCTGAAAATCCCTCCAGTCTCTCTTCTCAATTTCTCGCATCTCGTAGGACTTTGTGATGTAGATACCCGATACGCATCACAGGAGCGTAATAATTCTTCAGTTGTCAATGTGTCAGGCATCCGAGCGGTGGATTTCATCTACCTGCACGATGCGCGTCACCCACGGTACGGTAGTGAGATAGAATGTCACGTCAGTCTATGTGGTTGGAATCCCGGGTCAAAGACCACTACTTTTAAAATGCTACATCGCAGTCCATACTATGTATCTTTGGTTTAATTGAATTCTTCCTTAAACCTGGAACCTCAACCTGCAGGAAAATGTATTTCCCGTTCCGGGACGATCGATTAAACATCATAATCCGCAAATGAATCGAGTGTCATCGAATTTTATGAATTGCAGGAGCTCTACAGTTGAGCTTGCGGCGATGCAACGATGACAGAGGTGGCTGTGATCATGTCTGCGAAGATACCTCGACAGGAGTCGAATGCTCGTGTTTCGAAGGATTCAGATCGGAGGGTCCAGTTTGTGTCGGTACGTAAATGACGAAATTTTAATTGCCTGATATAAAAAGTTCAAGAATCAGTCGAGAGTCAAACTCTTCGGAAGATAAGGCCGGGGGGAATCGTTGTGAAGTTTTATTCTCAGACTATTATTATCCACTCACGAAAAGATCGTGTTGCATAAGTCGGATAGGTGACAATCCCACGATTACTACTACACGGGAATAACGACATCTGAATTGAAAACCACGAGGACTGTGTAATTTACCTGCGAGCTGTATTCCTACGAAGCGTCACCGGGGGTCAGTCAGCTTTTACAAATTAACTCGAGACCGAAAAAGGACCTAGCGCTGGGAAGACGCGCACTATTTGGTAGTCGCGTGGGCGACGGTGTAGATTTTTTTCAGTCTCCTTTTTCTAATATAATTTCAAGATTCTCGCCTACACCTGAACCGGCCAGCCGGAAGTGACCACAATGGTCTCCAGGAGTTTCTTTGGTTAAAGACGAATGACCGACTCGGTTATTTATGGGATGCGGTGGAATAGAAATCTGAGACGGTGTCTCCCAACGTATAATTAGTTCAGTGTCTTGACTGATTATTTATGGCACGATACTCGCAGAAGCTTGTATCTGTGTTGATCAATTTTACTTCTCGTTTTGTCAAGTATTAAAACTGATTGAAAACGTGATTAAAATTATTTTACCAAATCTCGTTTGGTAACCTGGACTGGCATTTGTTCAAATTGTTATTCAATGTTCGCTAATATTTTCAAGTATAATTAAGTAAAAGTTATAGGTTGTGAGTCATCGGGTCTTAGAATTAGATGCAGTCAAGGTGAAAGCATCAAATTCAAAGATTTGTATTAACCGGTGCTTTGATTTTGGATATACGGATCTCTAATTGATCAGAGAATGAATATTCATTTTTTACTACCAAATTTTTAAGTTTACAAACTTCTTTCTTCTTACTGTTTTTTTTTTTTTTTTTCAAATTTTCTTGAACAGAAATCAACGCATTGAAAAGTTGTCTTGTTCATCGGATAGCAGTTTCTTTTCTGAACAATTAGAGACCGAAATATCTGAAATCGAAGTACAGTTGATCCACGGCTTCTAACTTTTACTTAATTATGCTTTAAAAGACTAGCGAATTCCCGCGGCAAAGCTGGTTGCTGAAAAAAAAAAAAACACCCTCATAAGGGATAAAAATACCCCTTTGATGGTTATTCGAGAACGTCGAAGAAGCAAATTGCAGATGGTATAAGCGATATTGTTTCTCCCGCGTTACAACCCTGGTAGAAAATTGACCAGATTTTCTGGCATTCCATCGTATGGGCAGACAATTTGGGCAGAATCTGGTGAACGATTGATATCACGTACATTTGACGTTATATATGTAAACTCAAAAGTAAAAACCGATTTGTTTCATACGTGGAAAACCCCTTATATAATATTAGATAGAAAAATTTATTCGAAGTTCTTAAAATTCTTTTCATAATAGTGAAAGCTTTATTATTTCTAATACGATTCAAAAATAAATGCTATTTTTAATATCATTTAAACATAATAAATTATTTTCTACGAAAAATGTTCTTACCTTGTTATTATTGAACTTTATTTTTATAATTACCTGCATTTCTAACATACCCTTCAATTACACCTGAGATTCGTTCACCAGATCCTTCATCAGAATCTGCCCAGATACATATGTCATTCTGGCCAGAATCTGTCGTTAAATCGATGAGGTCTCTGGGCAAAAAATCTGACCACCCAACAGAAAACTCAACAGATTCTGGTCAGATTCTGCTCAATTTTCTACCAGGGAAAAGTCCCGCTAAGGCGATTAGCGCCGGCTCGGTCCATTACCATAAAATCTTGAGCATCACTATTAGTCGACAAGGCCGGTAGTGTTAGGTTTGGCTTTTCAGGCGAGAAACTTGCTTCATAGAAAGGTGGGGAAGAGACGGCTCCGTAGGGCAAAGGAGAGGCGTACCTACCGTCCAAAGGCGCCAGCAGCATTGTATGTTAATCTGATCGTGTAGAAGATCTTGACTCAAGAAACGCGCCCGAGTTGGACAGGAGATGCGTAGGTGTGATTGCGAACATCTTAGGTGTAAACTATACCTGGACGGCACGTGACAGAACCTACGAGGACTTCACTGTCACGGGAAAGAAACTTCCATTTATGGATGAAAAAAACTCATAACTCCCTCGCATCTTTCCTTGCTTTTTTCATTTTTCTTTGATTTTGTGCACCGTAGTCTTAAAACTCATGGTCTATCAATGAAATGATAGAAACATTAATACCGACGACTATGAGTTCGAAGAAGGTATGAAATTACCGCTTCCAACTTTGTACGCGATGACCTTGTGTCATTTTCTGATCAATTCATTTTCGGATTTTCACAATAATCCGTTACATTTTCGGGTTGATCGAAATGTGAAAAAAAAAGCTCTAATTTTCGAACTGATTTTCACTTTGCCGAATGGATTGAAACGGAATCATATCCGCAAAGCTATAGTTTCGCGTTCAGTTTGAACGGCCAAAAGAATTACCCATATTTTATTCTTTGTGATAAGGCGGAGAATGAAAATACCAGTTCTCCTTTTTAGAAGTATTTATAATAACATTAAGAAATAGAAAAGCGCAGTGAATATTTGCGACGCGACGGTTTGATTCAGATGATCCCAAATTTTGCGAATTTGCAAGAAAGATTGAATTGATTGCGGGAATATTCTTAAGAGATCATATTATCGAAATATTTGACAGAAAAAAAACCAAACTATTAGAAATTTAAAACCTTTCCGGTCCCCTTGAAAGGTTTTCGTCTCCGGTATAACGGAAACGTAATGTGAGTTGAGAAACCGCGTTTTAGATGTTTGCCTTCAGGTACCGCGCGCTTTCCAATAATGCGATGAATCGAAGTCAGCTTCCGATTGTGGAGAGGCGAACGCGATATCATGTATTTGCTTAACAAGACTAGATACAATCGGATTTAGTCTGACGTCTTTACGTTTTCCACGTGCAATTCCTGGCCAAAGCAATATCTTCCACTGGTATTATATCAGCTCTTGCTTACGACGTTTTTGTGACCTCAGATCTTGTAGTAGCTTAGGGGCGAGTTTCTGTATTTACATTAGCAACGCGGCATTTCCTACCGGGATCTTGAGTTAAAGATGTGTTTTGTACTTGGTCTCACACATTCCTAAATCGGAATTGAAATTCCAGATACATTCCACAAGTTTTCACTAAAGAGTTGAAGGTGCAAACTATGATTTGAAGGTAGAATCGTGCATGTTATGAAATTCTGATTGGCACCTAAAAGTGAGGCTTATGCCCGTTTTTGGCAATATAGGCGCAAACTAGACTTTTTAAATTCTAGTTTGGATCTCTAAATCCTAGAATTCAGAGGCTTGATCATTCTGGCTTCGACCTATAGCTCCTCAATCGTTGATAAACGTTTTGTGAACTGATTGGAGAATAAATTCAAAGTCTAACATAAGAGTGATCATTGAGATGATTTTTCGCAGACTTCTGAAGTTGTAAGGAGAATTTGAAAATTTAGTAGGATGTAGAGACGTTATTGGAAATTTCAAGTGGAAGAATTAATCCTGATTCACACCTCTGAATCCTTACGTAGGACGTAATAAAATTCTACCAAAACAGAATTAAGGTATTCGGTCAGCAAAGTTGAAGACCAAAGGAATTGAGCTTTTAGAGGATCAAACTAGAATTTCTATTCCGACTCGAGTCGGCATACTATTCAATGGTGATTTCAGTTGAAAATTTTTCTTTTATATGGTAAAAAATTACCTACCTCAATTTAATGATAAAAAAATCACGTTGTACCTCAGACATCGACGAATGCGCCGATGGGACAGCTGGCTGTGAGGATCTGTGCCACAACGATCCTGGCTCATTTCGGTGCGACTGTCATCCAGGATACCAGCTAAATGCCGATGCCCGATCTTGCCAAGGTAGGAAGGATCCATGGATTCACGTCCCTCTGTTTTTGAGACAGGCGATTAAAAGTCAATAATTGATTCGGTTAAAGCTAGAGCCGTTCGTCCCGATAGGGCAGAAGAAAGAACCGCATCCTTTAACGTTTGATGGCTTAATAAAGAGAATAAGATATAGAGACGTAGAGTGAGAGCGAGAGAAAAAGAGAGAGGGCTGAGAAAGTGGTACATGATTGCCTGGAGGTTAAAACGTTTCAATCGAGGACCGCGTTGATGTGGTTTTGATCAAGGAGGGCGGGTCTCTTGTGGGTGTTGTTGATGTTTTCAGCTTACAAGCAATGAAAATCGTGTTGTCAGACCCCCCACGAGTTTGCTACATGAGATAAAGTGCTTGCTGAATGTCTTTTCTAATTATTTTTTTTGTTCTTGTTCTTTTCACTCCTATGGGTTGAAAATAAATCACAACAATTCCTGGTATAATTTCAAGAGCTCGCATTGACCTGCTTATCAATCTCAAGATCGAATCGCCGAAGCCATGATACGCGTTAGAGTTTCGTTTCTACAAATATGCACTCGAAAAAAAGTTTGTTTCATTCAAAGTAATTCTTCGTTTTCTTTTTAAATATTTTATTGAACTAATCAAATGGTTCATCGCATAAATTGGGCCAATTGGTTAAAACAAAACTGTTGTTTGAAGTAAACAGATTATTTTGGTTCATTCAAAGATATCGCGTTCAAAAACAATATTAGACTAATTCAACACATTGAATCGGTTGAATCGAAAAATGAATTCATTTTATTTTGTAA
This sequence comes from Tenthredo scrophulariae, assembly GCA_963978835.1. NCBI lineage: Eukaryota > Metazoa > Arthropoda > Insecta > Hymenoptera > Tenthredinidae > Tenthredo > Tenthredo scrophulariae. Next base: position 23,878,903 of record OZ022229.1, read on the forward strand.
AATCAACCGAATTTCGGAATGATTCACAATTACATTTTGTATTGAAGCAAAAAAAAAAAAAATACATTAAGTAAAATGCTTGGCTTAATTTGTGTGAATAGAGACACGCGTTGCATTTAAATTGAATCGTTTTTCACACAGACGTAAACGAATGCCTTCTGAACAACGGACATGGACCGTGCCAGGGAAGTTGCCACAATTTGAATGGGACCTATACATGTACCTGTACTGAAGTCCTCGGTCACAAGTTAGCGGCGGATAATCATACTTGCGAAGATGTCGACGAGTGCGCTGAAAATAACGCAGGATGTTCACACACTTGTCTCAATACACCCGGGAGCGTTTTCTGCCTCTGTCCTGATGGATATAGTCTCACTGACGATTGGAAGACTTGCAACGGTCGGTTAGCCATTTAATTTCATTTTCTATCACTCTTAAGCTCTCGTCTCTTGATAATGTTATGTGTTCCGAACGGCTTGTGATGTGATTCGAAAGAGAATGGGAATGAAGTTCGGTATATTGCGGTATGATAATTTTTCGGCCAGAGAGTCCGAGAAGAAATGTTTTCCTTAGATTTTGAAATTACTCGATATGACTTTGCAGACATAGACGAATGCGAAAACAAGCCGAGCGTTTGCGGAGATGAAAAAGTATGTCAAAATAGCCCAGGATCGTACAAGTGCATACCGCAGCCGAAAAAAATAACCAAAGTTCTACAGGACGAAGACTACGACGCCGAAGGCGACGACGATGAAGACTACGGCGATGAGGACGGTGAGGGAATTACTGACATCCCAGAATTCGGCCAGTGCTCGGAGGGCTTCAGGAGAAACGCGAACGATGAATGCATCGGTGAGTTCTTTCTGACGAAGATCATTTCTATATCGATTTGTACAAGGTAACTCCGGCGAGAATTGCGTTACGTAGATGATTCAATTCCCTTGTAGACATCGACGAATGCATCGAGGGAGACGAGGGCGAGCCCCACGGCTGCGAGCATAACTGTATTAACGAACCTGGTGGCTACTATTGCGGCTGTCGTTCCGGATACGAAATCGAGGATGACGGACAGACTTGTAAGGATGTAGACGAGTGTGCCGCTGAACCCTTGCCGTGTACACACACCTGCATAAACACCGAGGGGTCCTATCAGTGCGGATGTCCGCCGGGGTTCACTTTACTCGATGACAACAGGACCTGCGAAACACAGGACAACGAGGTCAGTCCTAAAGAAAGTTGCAAGAACCTGAAGCAGGCCTGTACTCACCTCTGCGAGGACACAGAGGATAAGCCCAGGTGCGCGTGTCGTTTGGGGTACGTACTCGAAAAAGATGGTATCACGTGCTCCGATGTCAATGAGTGTGAAACCCTCGGATTATGTTCGCATCTGTGCATTAATACGGAAGGTAGTTTTCTGTGCTCTTGCCCCGATGGCATGACTATATCTGACCAAGATTCCTTCAACTGCACGGACGTCGACGAGTGTTTAACTGACATTCACGAATGTTCTCATGGTTGCGTCAACGAGAATGGTAGCTATAGGTGCACCTGTTCTTCAGGATTCGTTCTAACTGAGGACGGAAAGACCTGCGAGGATGTCGACGAGTGTTCAACGGGCATTCACGAGTGTTCTCACAACTGTACAAATACCAACGGTAGCTATACGTGTGCCTGTCCTCGAGGTCTTAGGATCACCGCGAACGGTAAAACGTGCGAGGATATAAATGAATGCGCTGAAGGTAGCCATGGCTGTTCACACGATTGCGTTAACGAACACGGTTTCTTCAGATGCTCGTGTCCGGTAGATTGGTTGCTAAGCGAAGACGGAGTAACGTGTGTAAAACTTGGCGCCCCGGAATGCGTTATCGAGAAAGGAAAGGACACGTGCGTATGTCCAGACGGTTTCGCAGTGTCAGAAAATGAAAGGACTTGCGAGGATTTGGACGAGTGCGAAGCCGATGAACACGACTGCTCTCACGACTGCGCAAATACACTGGGAAGCTACAAGTGCCTTTGTCCAGAAGGTCTGAAGCTCCTAGACGATGGATTGAACTGCGAGGATGGAGCGTGTCCTGAAGGCTTACGCCAAGATGAACGCGGGGAATGCCAGGACATCGACGAGTGTGCTGAAGGCAATCACGACTGTTCACACAAGTGCGTTAACGAGCAAGGAACATACCGGTGCACATGTCCGAATGCCTTATCTCTTGGAGAAGACGGAGTCACCTGTGAGGGTGCTGACGCTTGCTTAGGTGCGCCCTGCGCGCACGAGTGTGTCCAGGATGGCAATATCTACGAGTGCAGGTGCCGTACCGGCTACAGACTGAATGACGATGCAGCAGGATGCGAAGACATTGACGAGTGCGCGAGCTCTTTGACGCACAGTTGTTCGCATGGCTGTGTCAATACGTTAGGAAGTTACAATTGCACTTGTCCACCAGGATTCTATTCTGTAGATGACGAACGGACGTGCAAGGACATAAACGAATGCGAGGACGACGACTTTAAACACGAGTGTTCACACGTATGTGTGAATACCGTTGGAAGTTACAACTGTACTTGTCCGACCGGCTGGCAGTTGGGTACCGATTACAGGTCTTGTGAGATTCAGGATCCTTGTGTAAGCAGTTCCCACGGATGTTCACATGTCTGTGAACACGAAGACGGTGCGATACGATGTGGATGCCCAGAAGGATTTGAACTGGGTCCAGACAACAAGACTTGCCGAGACGTAGACGAATGCTTAGACGATGCCGTGCACCTTTGTTCAAACAATTGCGTGAACGACGAAGGGAGCTATCACTGCACATGTGAACTCGGGTTCACATTAGGAACGGATAACAGAACCTGCGCGGATATTGACGAGTGTTCAGGTGCGCATGGATGCTCTCATACTTGTGTAAATCAAGAAGGAACCTATGGCTGTGAATGTCCTGAAGATCATGACTTGGGCGATGATGAAAGAACTTGTCAACTCATGGATGTCTGTGGATTGGGACACAACTGTTCACACATATGTGTTAACGACCAAGACGACGGTTACAGGTGCGACTGTCCTGCGGGTTACGAACTTCAGAACGATGAAGAAACTTGTCAAGATATCAACGAGTGTGAAACTCAACACGATTGCAGTGATGATTGCGTCAACACCCAGGGCTCGTACGAGTGTTCATGCCCGAATGGATTACGTTTAGCAAACGATTCCCATACCTGTGTCGATCACGACGAGTGTGCTGAGGATCATGGATGTTCGGAGAATTGTGTTAACGAGCATGGAAGTTTTCGATGTACATGCTCGCCAGGATACTTACTTGGAGATGACGCTAAGACATGTCAAGCTGCTGACGAGTGTTCCTCGCTAGGTCACGCTTGTTCACACGGCTGCGTGAACGAGAATGGCCATCCTTGGTGTACATGCCCATCAGGTTACGTTATTTCTAGTAACGGTACGACGTGCGAAGACATTGATGAGTGCGCTGAAGAACAAAATGAGTGTTCAGACGAGTGCGTGAATTTAGAGGGTAGCTACAGGTGTTTATGTCCCACTGGGTATGCTCTAGGTACGGATCAGCAAACTTGCGAAGATGTGGACGAGTGTATCACGCTTTTTCACGGCTGTTCGCATGAGTGTGAAAACTTCGAGGGTGGATATTCCTGCTTTTGTCCGGAAAGCCTGACCATTAGCGAAGACAACAAGACGTGTATAGATTTTGACGAATGCATGGTGGAGCATAACTGCAGTCATATCTGTGTCAACATTTTTGGGAGTTACGATTGTGCTTGCCCCGAGGGATTCGAGCTTCACGAAGATGGCAGAATGTGTCGAGAGATTGATTCCTGCGGCTCAGATCACGGGTGTTCACATATTTGTAAGAATATTGCCGGCGGTTTCAGGTGCGAGTGCCCTTCAGGATTTATACTAACGACGAATAACAAGACTTGTGAGGACATCGACGAATGCATTGAAGGGAATGATTCAAAGAATCCTTGTTCCCACAAATGCTTCAATATACCTGGAGGCTACAGATGCGACTGCCCCATCGGATACAGAATTGGTAAGGACGAAAGGACCTGCGAGGATGTGAATGAATGTATGACAAACAACGGTGGATGTTCCCATCTCTGTGCGAACACTGACGGTGGAATAGAGTGTGCTTGTCCGGAAAATTACAGTCTGTCGGAGGATGACGACAAGACCTGTGTCGAAATGAATAGGTGTTTTTTCGAGAACGGTGGCTGTTCACACTTCTGTGACTATGCGAACGGTACGGTCACGTGTTCATGCCCGAAGGGAATGAGTTTGTTGACCTCGAACGACTCCATCTGTCTCGAGGATGACAAATGCCTTGTTAATAACGGTGGATGTTCCGATATCTGCACTTTTCTCCACGGTGGCGTGACTTGCTCTTGTTATAACGGCTACAAGTTATCAGAGGATGATCTCACGACTTGCATTGATATTGACGAGTGCTACGAAAGCCTGGACAATTGCACACAAATTTGTGTGAATAATGATGGAGGCTTCGAGTGCGAGTGTAATGAAGGTTTTACAATAAACGATGAGAATGGGGCATTGTGCGATGATATTGACGAGTGCGAGATGCAAAATGGTGAATGTTGGCACAACTGTGTGAACACTGTCGGTTCCTATCATTGTACTTGCAAATCAGGCTACAGTTTCGACAAGGACAATGTCACGTGTATATCGACGGATGGGTGTAGTGAGAATAACGGAAACTGCTCTCATCATTGTCACAACAAGGACGGGATTCCCGAATGTTCCTGTTCTCCAGGTTTCAAGCTTGGTTTAGATCGGAAGACTTGCCAGGACGTGGACGAGTGTGAAGAGTTCGAGAACGATATTGATTCCGGTTGTTCCCACAGGTGTGTCAACCTCCCGGGTGGCTATCATTGCGAGTGTCCTGCGGGATACATTCTGCTCCCAGAAAACAAAAAAACATGCATTGACGTCGACGAGTGTCTCCGACAAACGCACAACTGTACGCATAACTGTTTGAACTTACTCGGAAGTTATATCTGTTCTTGTTACGACGGACACTATTTGCACAATGACAACAGCACGTGTCTAGATATAGACGAGTGCGCCGATAAAAATGGCGGGTGTTCGAACAAGTGCGAGAACACAGTGGGAGGATACTTCTGTTCATGTCCTGAAGGGTTCGAGCTAATGGATGATGAAAAGACTTGCAGTGACATTGACGAGTGCAGGACTGGAATTGCGCACTGTTCTCACGAGTGTATCAATGTCGTGGGATCATGGAGATGCATTTGTCCGCGTGGTCATGTTTTATCAGAATTGGGCGCGTGCGTCGACGTTGACGAATGTAAGACTGAAAACGGCGGATGTTCGCATGCCTGTTTCAACATCCCTGGTGGTGTTAAGTGCAGCTGTCCGATTGGCTTGGAACTTGATCATGGCGGAAAGATTTGTTCGGACATTAACGAGTGTTTGACTAACAACGGCGGGTGTTCCAACGATTGTATAAACATCGACGGAACGTTCAAGTGTAACTGTCCTACGGGCTACCATTTAGGTCATGACTACAAGACCTGCGTCGACATAAATGAGTGTGAGAGCAAAAATGGTGGATGCTCGGATACCTGCTTGAATCAGAATGGAACCTTTCACTGCAAGTGTCCTTTCGGCTATCACTTGTCCTCTGATCAGAGGACCTGTCAAGATATCAATGAATGTCAACTAGAAAACGGCGGATGTTCCCATCAATGCTTCAATACCCCGGGTTCCTACTACTGCGACTGTCCCACAAGATTTAATTTACGCGGCAAAGTTTGCCACTCCCAAAATCCTTGTGAGCTTAACAACGGTGGTTGCGAACAGCTATGTAGGAGTGAGAAAGGTAGCGCAATCTGTTCCTGTGGGGTAGGCTACGCAATTCATAGTGCTAACTTATCGAAGTGTACTGATGTCGACGAATGTGCCGGTGCAGCACATAGTTGTGATCAAGTTTGCGTCAATACGCCGGGATCATACGAGTGTCGATGCAAGGATGGATTCTACAGGAAAAATAATACTTGCACTGGTGAGAAGCAAAAAAACTTTTTACTCAAATTATTTCCTGCTTTCAATTACTGAATCCTTTTAATTACACACCTTCAACATTTAGACATCGACGAATGTCTCACCGGAATTTGCAAGAAAAATCGATGCATGAATACGCCGGGAAGTTTTCGTTGTGAATGCAACCGGGGCTTTGAATTTCGAGAAGGCGTTTGCGTAGGTCAGTGAACAACAGGAAACGTATAATCAAGTATTGATCACAGGTGCATTAGGTAATTGTTACTAAATCTTGTGATTCAATGAATTCAGATATCGACGAGTGTGCGTTAGGAACCCCTTGCAGGGGTCGCTGCATAAATACCCAAGGTTCTTACTGGTGTGCTTGTGCCAGCGGTTTCCAATCTCAAGGAAGTACCTGCATTGGTAAGACATTGACTATTCTTTCCATCTCTTTTTCTTTAATCAACGATAGATTCTCGCTGAACTTCAGCTACCTACAAGCCGGATGTTTCCTTTCTATTTAAAGATATCAACGAGTGTGATTGGAACAACGGAGGCTGTCCTCATGACTGTCTGAACACAATGGGATCCTTCAAATGCGAATGCAGGCCAGGATTTGCCTTGGATCCAAGGTATACCTGGAGATAGTTTTCTCTCTATAATCATTGTACTATTCCGGCGATAATTTATACCTAGAAAATTTTCAACAGGGACAATTTCCGGTGCCGGGATATCAACGAGTGTTTGAGCCGGAACGGAGGCTGTAACGGCGACTGCATGAATACTGCCGGAAGTTTCTATTGCATTTGCAGCGATGACTTAGTTCTGGCTTCCGACCAGCGAACTTGTGTGCCACGAGATTCGCGCTGCCGTGCTATGGATATTCCTCGTCACGCTGAGGTGAGCGTTAATTATACTGAGCCATTAATTTTCCGACTGTATTGCAGAATTATGCTCTAATTTATGAAGAACAGTGCTCTCATCCCGAAGAAAATGTCGAGCTTGACGTACGTTGATCACCGTACCAATTTTCAGCTGCACCAGTCGCTGCAGTTGTGAAATTTTAATAAAATCTTCAATTTCAGATCAGATGTCCTGGTCATCCTTCCGGAGCTCTGGATTACCCGGAAGGCGCCAGGTGTCACATAAGATGCAGACGAGGGTTTAAATTGGAAGGGCCGCACGTGAGGCATTGCACAGCCGGGGGCAAATGGAACGGCAAAGAACCATCATGTCAGAGTAAGTTTCTTCGTCCGGAAATAGTCGGATCCGCAGTAGTCTGCTCACGGAGTAGGTTTCCTAAGTCTGATAGATTTGGGAACCGCCGACTGATGCCAGTCGCTATTGATATCATTCGCTGCTTATTGGAGTCAGCGAAACAGAGGGAGGAGTCGGAAGTGTGAAATATTGATATTTAGGATTTGAAAAACAACAATGAGAAAGCAGATTGTTTGTTTAATTGCCTCATTCTCTGACCAGCCCGAGGCTAACGAGATGTTAAGTTAGCAGGCCGCCTTAATGAGCTACCTACGTTTCCTCTCTCTGTTTCTATGCGGATTTAAGTTGAAAACTTTTTAACTCCCAGTTGGCTTCCGGTTTTTAAATTTATTTTGAGCACGTCCAATGGCGCGGGTAACCTCGTTGTTTTGTACGGTTACGCTAACGAGATTTTAGCACGCCTTCATATCGAATTCAAAATTTAATTCTACCCCTGAATTAATTAGCCGTTTTTATTCCGCTGGAGAAGTTGACTTTTGCATACTTGTAACATGCGATTACATATACATGTAAATCGCGTTTATCTCACTGGTTTATAATTCTGAGATATAATCGTCGCCTTAATTTTCTTTCAAACGAAACTCGAAGCCTTATTTCATATTTTCCAGGATAAACATATTACGACTGTTAATTATAAGATATTTATCTACGTCATTGGGAAACGATGGTCTTTTCATTTGGTAAAGATGGTCAAATTAGTGAAATACGGTAATTTGCCTGTCCATTTATGAATACTGGCGATTAACGAGATGTTGCTCATTTTATCTTGTAATTGTATGGATAATATATAAAAATTCATACGTCATGAGGAGACGAAATCCCCTAATTCGTAGGACGTGAAACTCTTATCCTCAAGACACTCAAGCTTGAGCATATGCAACTCTTTTGATAGGATGAGCGCGACGCTGCTGCTCTTCGTTTAATAAACGATTCACGTCACGTCTGCATTTACATGTAATACTCACATAAGGTGTATGTGACTAATGTTTCGTCGCGTTGATGCCGCGAGAAATAAGTAATAAATAAATAAGTAATTGGCCAGTCTTGGCCTCAACGAGTTATCGAATACGAATATATAGGTATGATATTTGTATAGAATCGTTGTACATGTCGAGAAACATTTGTCGTTCGTGTTACAGGTATGCCAAGACCATTTATCAAGTGTCCAAGTGACATCGACGTCGAATTACCACCCAGAGAAAGTAAAGCTAGAGTTTTTCTGCCACAACCTAAGTCAAACATGGACTGGTGGAGGTAAGTTCTCGGCGTTGTTAATCATGCAAGTAATGGAGTTTAACCCTATTTTCCCGAATTTAGTGAATTTTCATTTCTTCAACCCTGGGAACGCTTGAAGAGATCAATAGGGTTCGTTGGTTGAGTTTGAACTGTAATTTCTACCGTATCAAACTCGAGTTAAACTCGGGACCATATTAACTGAGATGTTCACAGTACAATGAGAATTCCGTACGAGCTTAGAGTTGAATGAGAGAGTCTGACTGTCGCGTCGTGTTTAACATCAATCATGAATAATCCCATTTGATAGCCATTTATATGCAAAGCTGGCATCAATCAAATCTATTTCACCCAGAGCTAGCCCGGTGGTCCTTCGTATCACTCACTAGTATTTTCCATTTTGTTCCAATATTTATTAAAACCTATACTTAGGCACATGTTTCGTGCTCATTTACGATAAGACGAAAACAAATCCTGATTCATATTGTGTATGGGTACCGGTAGATATATGCTGCGACACACTCAACCTGACAGACAATATTTCAACTTCGGAATCGAACAACGGGAATAATGATACAAATTGCATCTATCAACTGTAAATTATTACACACCATTCGAGAACAAGCATATGAAACACAATACGACCGGACTTGAATTTCGTATATTGTAACCAGCCTTGGTTAATAATAAATTTAACACTTTAAGTAGAGGAATTTGATAAATGATCATCTTGTGCCAGTATTTACACCGCAGTTCCGTCCTAATTATAGTATTTAGAAATGTCAGTCGGCTGCTAATTACAAGGGGCAGGTAAAACCACTGATTGAGAAGGATGCCTTATCAGATCGGAAGGACGTCGGTGTGTGTCACTAGTTGCGCAATTTTAATTTTAAAGTGGCAATTATCTTGTCAAAATCATTTCTGAAGCATCGAAATTTTACATTTTAGATACGTCAACGCCTCGCCTTCCTGGGGCAAAGAACTGCAGGCTGATTTGGGAGCTGGAACCACAGTGATTACGTTCACGGCTTGGTCACCGGTAACCAATTATACCAGTAGTTGCCGAGTCGTGGTACGGGTTCGAGGTAAGTTTTATAAGATTGTTATAACTTTACCTACAACATTAACGAGTGAAGACACGTTCGCACTTCCTAGATGCTTACTTTGTCAGCAAGTCAACCAAAACCGAGACTCGAGTTATATTCAGCATATGTATGTCCTTGTACGGTATACCTTCAGGATCTGAGGCCACGCACGTGGCGGGAATATAATTAGTTTGCGTACCTTGCGAGCTGCTCTAGCCGTAGAGTTAACAATAAATTAAACACTAGGGCGTCTCGGAAGAAATTGACATTTTATTTATTCGTCTCTCACCGCTCGAAACACACAAGATCAACTCTAAAAGGTGTTGCAAGCCGTTCTTAAATTTTTATCTTACTTTTTTAAACCCACACCCTGTCCTGACAACTGATCTTCCATGAATTCACTTGGAAGGGAATATTTTCGGTCGACGATTCTAGAAATACAGAAATTCGAAATGTATCTCAGCAGGTCTCATGTGGCGTACCGAAATCATAGAAAGTGGATTGTTTTGCATCGTAATTTCAAATCTGAATAATGAAAAATCGGCATATTAACATTCATGGATACTTAGAGATCCTGAGTTAGCTACCTTCTGCCATTTACTCATCTTTCTTCAGAGTGTGAACAAGCGAATGGAAAAACCGTCTGGCACTAACCTTTATCTGAATCAATGAAGTTTTTATAATTTTGTTCAGCCTCAATAGGCTCACCATCTTGAATCTCTGTATTGTGATCTTAGATCCGACATGAGTGACTCGGAGAGTTGCGTCCGCGTTGGTTTAGGAAAATTCGCATTTTGGGAAAATTGTATAAGGCAAAAAGTTGAATGAACATAAAAATAGAGCTAATTTTGTGGAAGGATTTGTTTCGTGTGAAAAAACCAACGCTTAGAGGTATACTCTATTAAATATGTAAAGTAACAATATTTGCAGTTATTTTCTGCAAAACATCCCAATATACACATAGTACTGATCATGACGAAATAGACAGATCTTCGTTAGTCCTGGGACGGGGATAAATTCGTTTTCGGTTCTTTTCTTGTGGCTCTTTCTTTCCCATTTCTTTTTGTTTGGTTTTTTCGGATCCAAGGATCACGTTAGCTCCCGCCACGCTTTATTCGGTATCCCAAGGGAGCACATGAACTCTGAAACAGAGTTGTTAGAGACAGCCCAAGGGCTGAAGAGATAGAGATGCACGTGGGACATAAATGTGTCACGTCGTGACGTTTTATTCGAGCAGGTATTATGTGTCTATGTTATATGTATGAGGACCGGGTTTTTTATTTTTTTCTTTTTTCGTTTATGGGTAGGTGGACGAAGGCGAGGGGAAATTTCAGTGCAGATGTGCCGAGATTATCTTGAAAACCTTTGTAAGCATCGGATAGCTTGGCATTATATGAGATCAGGCCTCTTTCCGTGGGGATTAGAGACAGAGAGATGAGAGAGAGAGAGAGAGAGAGAGAGAGAGAGAGAGAGAGAGAGAGGTATAAAAATAACCATTAATGACGTCGTACGACTGTTAATTCGCAATAGAAGTTCAATCGAACTAATTTGAATTTATTATACGACATACGAGGTTCAATTTTACGACCTGTTAACAATCGTGGACGTTGTCATATCGTAGGGCGTCTACGACGCCCATATGCTTTGCCAGATATTACGTTCAAATTTCAAATGACGCAACCATATTGGAATTCGGCACGTGTACATATGTACGACTAAGGCTCATTGACCGAAATAGGCCGCAACTATTATATGTGGCGTATAAACCCAGGCTCAAAATTTAATGCCTCCAACGCGAAGGGACGTGCCGCATTCAGATTCGTACTCTATGCCCCATAATGCGTAAGACGGTCTTCGGATCCCAAAAGAACCACGATATTATGGCATTAGTTAAATTCGAGACAAACAAACGATTCATCATTTTCACCCAAATATAACTGTTCGACACCACGTCGAATCCACATTTTTGTTTTCCCGAGAAATTAACATTTTTATGAATATGCGAAACAAGCCAATTATTGGAATACCGTCAACGAATAGGCGGCTTCTGTGTCTTAGATTGAAATCGTGCGAAAACGAACCTCAACCGTCATTTTAAATGCGGGATCAAAAAAAGGTGAAACAATTCTTAAACTTCGATCCCAAAGTTCATCCAATTATCTCCAGAAATCCAGAAGTTACGGATTTTTTCAAAGTTTGGACGTCCATTGTCAAACCGGGAGTAGCATAGGTCTGAGAACTTTATTGTGACGTTATCGCAGGGTGCCAGATTTTTTCTACAACTTGGAAATTAGCATTTGCCAGCATGGAAATGAGCATTTGTATAATCGCAGCTATCGTTCGGTTGGAATTCATAAATCAAGTCTAACGTCGAAAGCTTGCGAGGATATTGCAAAACGAGATTAATAATGGCAATCTAATTGTCGCGTGTAATTGAGACACGGTCCTCTGTCAGTCCCTAGTCCGATTAAAAATTCAACCAGAGTTGACCCTTTGTTTTATTTTGGGATAACATTCATTTGACAGCTTTGATGTTAAATTTCTTGTACATAATATGCAGTCCTTACACGTAGTTATATATATAATATGTATATATATTTTTACATCCTAAAAATCTGTATTTACCCTCCTGAAAGATTCAGTATGAAAATAGACTGTGACTCATTCGTTCATCTCTAAAAGTAAAAAGATTGATGATTCGGATCGGGTATTCGTCATCATAATGTAACAGCACATGTCAATTACTGCCAGATACGATAATAGCGCGGTACGTTGTTCGAGGATCAGATTTGCGATGAATAGAAAAATTAATGTTATACGGCACACCCGTACGAACACAAGTATGATTCATGGTATCCGAAGGCGAAGCGGTACTTAATCAATTTTACGATTTTATTCGATCATGTTTTTGAAGTTATTTGCATAAAGTGTGTCCATCGAGCCAGGACATTCCTATTTAGAAATAGAATATTTATTGTCCCTATATACTAACACGTTATTATATTGAAAACCACTCGACCCACGCCTGATATTATTTCATTTCTTATTTCAGATACAGAAAATCCGCAAATATCCGGGTGCCCAAACTCTTTCGAAGTGCGACTGAACTCTGGCGAAAGGTCACGAAGTATTTTTTGGTCAGAACCTGTGATCACCGACAACGTAAAAGTCGAACACACATACAAGTCCAGAGTGAGTATACGAATCTTATACGTCTATAATACTATTTCTTGTTTTTTCCATCTCCGGTAGCATATAAATCGATAGTAGATAGTAGTCGCCCTTTTTTTTTATCCGTATTCGTATTTCTTTGCTGATAACTCTTTCTGTGAAACTTGCCAGTCTTATATCTTCTTACAAACCGAAACTTTTCAATAAATCAATCAATCGGTGCAATCAAAGGGTGCAATTAATTGAAAAGTCAATCAACGTGAGTCATTATGGTACAGTTATCCCCGGCCTACTTATAATCCCGGTTCGTTCCTCAAGGTTTCTTAAAATCATTTTGATCAACGAACGATTTAGCAATTATCCTCCCGTACGTACCTTTCAACCTTAACTTGCCGAAGTAAATTAGTCTGAAAGATTCCGGCTCTTTATAAACTAAATAATATGAATTAATCAAGACTAAAATCTTTCATTAAAAAACTTCGGATCGATCGAGGCTGCAGAAGTTTCTCGACGGCTTTTCGTTAATTTATATCTAAGTAACACAGAAGTATCGGGAGACATGTTTCAGTTTCTTTACATATTCCGATAGCATGATGCTTCCAGAATATTCCGGCGTCGATTTCTCTTGAGTAATTTATAAAATTTAGGATAGAAGAGAGAAAAACGTGGAGTGGCGTACGGCCGGCCAATGCAGGTGATCCTTGCCGATCGGCCTGGGCCTTATCCTGATCCCTGGGGGTTCGTTCAGCCTTTAACGATAGAAATATAGATTTTCCGCAGCCGCTGTTGTAGTTGTAAATATTTTGATCTTTGTCGATTTAATCGACGAAAGAAGACCTGAGGAGCACAAATATCGCTGGGGATTAACAAAACCGTTATTTGTTCCCCTGGAATCGTGGAAAAGCCGGATCTTGCACTGTTCGCATCATCACGTTGCAACGCCATTATATTACCGACCCCGAAACAATGTTCATTGCATTTTCCTATTTCATAATGTTATACGAACCATCAAACGTAACCAAATTTTTGAGTCTTCTGGCCCCCTTAACATTGTCATTTAATTGACAAAAAATCCTCACCAGGAACCTGGACAGTTGCTGTACGCAGGGAGCCATCACGTTCGTTACATAGTTTCTGATGCAGCCGGAAATAAGGCCGAGTGTCATTTCTCGATCCACATTAGAGGTAACGTGTTTCTAACTTCTTTATGTCCGGTGTAACTTGAAATTAGATAAGAACCAAATTGTCATTTGACGTTGTTGCAGAAGCTGAAGTCCGGAGGGAGCAACCGGTGAGTAAAACTTGTTGTTATAGATCTTTATTATCTCAGGCTACGTTTTAGTGCGTGCAGTTTAGCTTTAGGGTCGCGTCCTAGGGCGCCGTGAATAATAATTAATGCAGATTCAATCAGAGTCACAAAAGCCAAATTGACCGAGTCTCCGGTATACGTTAGCCGCAGACAACGAGCCTGAATAGCCTAGAGGTATTTGTACTTCTTCAATGCAACCTCGAATGAATTTTAACTGCAGCGCTATGTATAGCTTTTGGTTTTGGTATTTTTACACTCGCCACGAGAGCTGAAGGAGCTAGATAAGAGGATTGATCGGCCAAGACCTTGCTGCATTCGTATCCAATCGGCAGTCGATTTTCAATCATATTTTATTAATGTGGGAAAAATTAGTTGTGAAATCGATGTTATAGCCATAGAGAGGAGAAAAAAGGTCTTGCGCAAGTATAGGGCCATGTTAGAATCAATCGATCTATGGTCTTCTATCAGGAACTGTTTATATCACCGCGTGGTCTGGTCACGGTAACGCGTTAATTACGCGTGAATCATCGATCGAAAGTTGGTGCCTAAAATAGTTGCCGTAGTTGCGACGAAAGGTCGACTCTGAACGCACCTTATTCGTGGAATGGGAGAACGGCAGCCTATACTCTAGTGAAAGACAAGACTTCCTGGTGCCCTGAGCCCCGAGGCGCGCAGTAAGGATCCATCGACGTATAGAGATGCGAACCATGGAGCACAGTGATCATCAGTCATCTTGAGATCACTTTGTCGAAACAAACGAACCCCGTCCGATACACGCGCCCCATACTTCTTCCGGTAGTCGTGGATCCCGTGATAAATTCCCATTTCGTATTTATGTCCGTCAGACCCACGCCAAACATCAATATTTTCAGTATCTTATCAAGGGACAGGCTGTCGACATTTCCCAAGAGTTGGGAATTTTCAGAAGATACATTGCTGGATGTTTCATCGCAGGGTTTTCGATATTTGTTTATGCCTCATCACGGCGTAACGCTTGCGTTATTTTAGCACATCAATTATTCGACTTATTGAGATCGAGGGGCATAACATTTTTTTCATTACTATCTGTTACATGTATCACGCAGAGAATCAGCATTTGAGTAGTCATTTTTATTAAGGAAGGACTGGAATGTGTCTAAATTGTTCTTTCATCACTAGTTTAATGACAGAAGTTCGTTAATCTTTTTAAGCACAATCGAGTCAAAGTTCGAAGTTCCGAGCAATTGGGTCTCAGAGTTAGATGCAGTCGAAGTGAAAGCACTTAATGCAAGGATTTCGTTCAATCGGTACTTCGATTTCAAATATTTCGCTCTCTAATTGTCCAGAAAACGAATCTCTGTCCGATTAAACGATAGATTTTTGATATTCCAAAATTTTCAAACCTGCAAACTTATTTTCTACTGTTTTTCAATTTTTTAGAACAAAAATCAACGCATCGAAAAGTTGTCTTGTTCATCGGATATAAGTTGATCAAAGACCAATTTGTTTACGTGACAGTCCACCACAACCAGCCTTATCTAATTGCAGTAAAAATTGAATTGCAAAGATATAGGGTAGACGTACCGTTTTTGTCCACCTCAGTACCGTTTGTGGCCACCACTTGCTCCATTTGTGGCCATACCCAATACCATGTAAATCAAGGCCTGGCCACAAACGGTACAGAACTATTTTAATAGCCTTAATTATTAAAAACTTCACTTTTAAACAATCAAATACTGGCAAATTTGGGTCTAATATTTGCTGTAGGGTATGTTTTCGTAATTAATTCAATGATTGAATAGATTTATAGTGCCAGAAAGGAGGAAAGCATTTGTCAAGCATGGCCACAGACGGTACAGTGGCCACAAATGGTACATCTACCCTACCTTCTAGTACAACTTTACCTATACAAGAATCTTTGTTTCATTTTATCCCTGTATACGTTCGTATAAAGTCTAAAGCAAATCGGAAAAGGTGTTTGCTGGCTGGAATATTTCAAATACATAGAAAAACGTGAATTTTGTATTATCTGAAATTTTTCGCTCGCAGTTAATGTGGCGTCTCTAAATTCCTACCAAAGCCAAAAGATGATAAAAAGATCTGAGTTCTCTCAGCGGAACCATTATAATTTTTTTTGACAGATACCCCTTTATCGTTTCTGATTGCGTTAGTATGACGATTTCTGACGGATTTTGTTTTTCAGCGAACTACTACCTACAAAAAGATGCTAATTTGTCCTGGTAAAGCTCCCCAAGTACTGCCCGCCTCTGCTTATATGGTGAGTGGATAGGTTTTATCTCTTGAAGACTAGCTGGGAATGACAACATTGGTAGGGCGTGTCATGATAAACAGATACGCACACGATTCTTTGTGCTCGTGTTTCAGTGGCAGGTACCAACGGGATGCTATATGAGATACACGAAGATTTTCTCAGGAACTTATACCTTCCAGCATTATCACACTCTTCAGGATGGCTATCAGGACACCAGGACTGCGTACCATCAGGTGAATCCAGTACAGGTGGTTCAACGAACGCAGAGACCGTATCAGCTCGTCGACTGTAAGTGTACGTGTTGCTTGTTTTGTGTTGTCTCCGCTAACGAATTTGTCCGTAACACGATGATAACAGAGTATGAAAACCGTGATTTACTGACACCTACTAATCGGAATAAATTAATATTGTCGAGATACTATAATGGCATGAATTGAATAATGGCATTGATTAGTCCATGCGGAGGCATTGTGCGGTTTAACCTATGGCTACGCGATGCCGCACCATCGATTCGACGATACGATTCAGAAATAATTTCATAACGGTCAGGGAAATT
The DNA here is from genome assembly GCA_963978835.1 of Tenthredo scrophulariae. Lineage (NCBI taxonomy): Eukaryota > Metazoa > Arthropoda > Insecta > Hymenoptera > Tenthredinidae > Tenthredo > Tenthredo scrophulariae. The sequence goes on from OZ022229.1 coordinate 23,895,826, forward strand.
GTCAACTGTTAAAATAGCGAATGGTACATATTTAATTTTTCGACGTGTGGAAAAATTGGTCGGTCGTTACCACGTCTCAGTGGCATTAATATGCGGCTGCTGATCGAGTTTAAAATTGGAGAACGAAGGTTGATATCAAAATTGACGTGATGCTGAACATAGAAGTGCCAGCGCAGTTAATTTTAACCTTGCAGTCCGTTCCACCGTTTATCGTTGAAAGCATTTTCGCACTGGCGTTAACCGTGTTACTAGCCGTGCCGCTGATCGCGCAGATACAACTCTTATTCGTGAGTAAAATCCAGAAAATCATGGCTTGCTAATACTGCTTAGGCTTATTGTGCGCAGGACGAGACTCTAAAGACGTGTACAGTTCTCCGGCCCGATGTCAGACTTGGCGATAATGAAATGAGAACCAGAGTACCTTTGATTGTGATGCATTACCCGGCTGCTGTACCATTCAGCATCGAGTCTAATTCGAGTTCTATCATCAACGTGTCTTGCCTCCGGAGAACGTGCTCGACACCAGTGCTCAGCCCGCGAAACGAAGCTCGTAGTCCTTTAGCCATGGATCGAGAAAAGCTTCGACCACCCGAACACTCATCGTCTTATGTTGCAACGAACAAAGAGCTCTCTGTCGTTGACATTTCATCCTTCAATTACAGTTCATATAGACACAAACTGATCGAGGCCGCTCTGAGAGAACAATACGCGGGCAATTATCCCCCCGGTAATGTAATCCTGAACTCTATACAGCTCAACGCTATCGATTCTACGGTAGACACACGAATAAACGACAAGTTAAGCCACAGCTTTTTCAACTTCAGTTATGAGCATCAGGATCAAAATACTCTCAGATACAAACAGGAGATGGAATACCTTCATCCGTTGGATCTCTTCATCCTTAGATCCAACGAGAAGCCGCTTACATCTCATAAACATACTGAGACCATGAACACTACCGATGATGAGTTTACGGAACATTCGATCGCTCAGATGCCGAGTCCACCAGTGAGCCGGCCAGTAACAAGAAGACGTCCTAACAGTGTTGGCCGTGGTTGTGCCGTTTCAAATGTTTCTTCGCGTTGTCCATTGAGCCGCGCTTCTTCAAAGTCACCATCGGTTCGGCCTGCCCGTGGCGTTAGCTCTCGAAGCTTATCGTCTGAAAGTGCTAAACGGATTTGTTCGAATCTGTCAAACGACACACCAAAGCCATTAGTTACTCGTCAGTTGTATCATTTTACGGAAGAACCAGCGATCGGAGTTGGGAGTGGGGCAAAACCCTCGGATGTGAAAGTTTCGGTTACTAAAGCCCAGAAGAAGACGGTTCGTTCACGCAGTCCAGATTCTCCGGGAACACCGGATTCCTGCATAGAACCGAGCCCTAAAAAGCTCAAGGCTGCGCGGAGACTCGCAACGGCAAAGCCTGTTCCAGAGGATCAATCAACACATCCTTCGATAGATCCTCCAAATGAGAATGACACTCGAATCATAATCGCAGAAAAGGACACTCTAGTAGCAACCTCGAGAATTCTCACGAAGCCGACACCACTGTCGATGATTCCCAGACCTACTAAGTCAAAGGCTGATTACGAACAATACCCGTTAGAAATAACTGATACTGTTGAAATGATGGAAGACGAGTACAGCGGTGTTTCTGTGATGAGAGATTCCGCTAGAGAACTAGCCGATTCACTGGACTCAGGTGAAGTGCTTTCCACGGCTACCGTTATCACGAAGAAGTTTCGTTCTGCACCTCGAAGAAGTGCGACACCGCCACCCTCGGGAAACAATACTTCGAATATCGTGCTATCGACTAATAGCACATGTAATGGACTAGATTTGAAAGCTAATGACATAAGTATCAAGCGTACGATAGTAACACCTAGATCCAATAACTTTGTAAGCCAGAGTATTACTGCCTCTCGAAAATGTGGCAATAGTCCATCATCTGGGGTAGTCAGTCGTAATTCTTCACCGAACGAGAGGCCGAAGACTGCCAACGCGATTGTCCCGCATAGAAGAAAGCCAGACTCATCCAGAAGGATCTCGGGCTCAAGAGTTTCCAGTACACCAACTCCTCGCAGAGACGGCACAAAAAATTCATTGCAAGATAAGCTTGGTTCGAAAACGAAGTCAGAGAAATCATCTACTGAAAGATACAAGACGTGTGCATCAAAGACACCGACGGAGAAATCTTCTCTCACCCTATCAACGTCGCACGATGGTTCATACAATTCTAGTAATATAATGAGCGAATCGTCGAGTGGTGTATTGCAGAGCTTGAACAGTTCCAATTCTGCTAAATGTATGCAGATACCAACGTTGCTTTTGGACCTTTCCTCGAGTTCATCCGTCGCTATAGGTACCGTGAGTCTTCAAGAATCTCAGAAGTCAGAGAGACTTAGAAAGGAAGTATGCAACACTGGTGAGACCTGGAAAGCAGCGAAGCCTGAATCTACCGGAAGTCACTTGGAACTGGCACAAAAGAGACGCACACGTCCCGACAAGTTGATAATCAAATCGTTTGGCGTAGCAAAGCCGAAGGTCACTACTGCCCCGAACTCTCGGATGCCATCACCGCGTTCCAAGCATTCTACAGAAGCTTTGAATGCCTGTAAGGCCTTGGATCCAACCACGACGACTTTGAAACCAACCGTGATGACGGAGGATTTGAAGTTAACCAAGGTCGCATCGTTCAGTGAAAAGGCGGAGGTCAGGAACAGATGCAGGGCTAAGTCCGCAGGCTCTGACCGTAAGAAGTCACGGAATAATTCGATAGGTGATGAGCTCTCGCATCAAACGTTGGAAGGGAGGGAAATCAGCGAAGGAAAACCATGCGAGAAGCCAAAAGTACATCCGGCGACGGTTGAGAGCAGGTCTTCGAATCTAACTGCAGTCAATACGAGTTCCCACAAAACAGTCGATTTGTTTGAAGCAAACGCTTCAAAAGTTTGGAGTAATGAAGCCAGATTGCGGTGTGGATTAGCGAGTGGATCTCGAAGTGAAGCTGCAAACAGTAGTCGTAGCAGCCCTGAGTATGGAATGGTTAGCGAAACCGGGAGAGAGGATAGCATTGGTAAAAGCTCGGGTGCAGTTGTGATTGGAAGCGTATTTGAGAGAGAATTTCCAATCGTAGATAAAGCTGCGTGTGTTCGCGAAACTGAAAGTAATAAGCGGAAGATCAAAGGTAAGGATATTATAAGCCGAGATTTATCAAAGCACCGGAATACTGATAAAGATTTGAGAAACAATCCAGCAGATCAAAAGGCGACTCGGTCACTCTCGCTTTCGACTAACCAACTTGAAGCCCAAAAAAAAAGCTGCGCGGTTATAAATGACATGGAAGTTGACTCCGAAGTACTTTTTTGTTTGGATTACCCATTACATTGGAAAACGGATGAAACCAGCTTCAAAAATTCAGGAAATACGAGTGTTTTCGGTGAAGTCAGACGGGAAAAGTTGTCCACTCGTAGAACTCGAATTCCAAGCCCAGCTACTACCAGGTTCATTAGGACCCCGGAGAACTCTGCAGATTCAAAAACACCAAAACATCTCGCAAGCTTAAAAAGCGCGGGAAGCTCAACGAAGCTTACCAATTCCGCAAGCCCCGAATTGCAATTACCAAAGGGGATTGACGTAAAAACGGAACCGCCTAGAACAGCGCAAAGCGAATTGAGAGAAGTCTCGAAATTTCTCAAAGGTAACACGGCGAAGCCACGTGGTTCGCCGCCTTTGGCCAGCCTCCAGATTAGAAGACAAGGTGATCCTCGAGATGAGAAGATCCAGGAGTCAACGCGGAGAAGTACCAAAGCCGAATCAGCGATCCAACGAAGCCTGCGCAACTACATAAAGAAGCTGAAGGTCGTGCTCTCGGATGAGAGCAGCAACACAGCCGCGGATCAAATGGCCTCCATAAATTTGACAGACGCGATTCTTCCAGATATGAAATCTGTTCTTGGCTCATCAGAGCTCAACAGACTCGGGGGTCTGTTAGAGCTCGCGGAACGATCGACGACAGTTGAATCTTCCCGTAAAAAACCCGTCCTATGAATAATCCGTTAGTGTACTTGTGAAATTTGACCTTGTCGCTGTATGATCTGTGGAGTTGTTTTTTGTACATGAATAATTAACAAAAAACAAAAAAAAAGTCATTTATTATAGAGCTAACTCATCTGTTGCGTGTTCATCATATCTATACCTACAGCACAAACGCCTCGAAAGTTTTGTCGGCCTAAAACATCGTCAAAACATTGCCCACTCTGCTTTCGACGTCAGGAACAAGGGACCAATGTGTTTCAGTCACGTTTTTTCGTAGATACTTAGTATATTTACAGTTTTGAAGTATAAGACACCGCGGTGTAAGTCGAGGCTCTAAATGAACCTGAAATCTGAATGGAGATTACGATGGATAATTTACAAATATCAAACACGGTTCTGTTCCAACAATTACGATCAACGTTGTTAAAGCCATTTTCGCTCTCACCATTATCATTGTAAACGCTTTTCGATATTATCATTATCACTATACTCAGCGTTTCCGCGTCGACGAAACGGGATGACGACACTCGTTTGCCCATATACGAATCGTTACTTACCTACTACTCGTTGGCTCACTTATGCTTTACGAGTAAACCATTAGCGATCAACTCTCTCTCTCTCTCTCTCTCTGACGTTATATGCCCACTTTTTGTCGACATTCTCGGCAATCGATACGGTTGTTAGTGGCGAGGTGGCAGGAACCTTTCAGCTGACGTATTTTTATTATTTGGCTATAGCGTTCGCGAATGAAATAAGGTTTGCCACATGTCTCCTGAAATATCGTCGATAGCTGCCTTTTGAGAATAAAAATTTAAATGTGAACTTTGAGTCGTCATGAAAATTTCGCAGATCGCAAAATTCATCGGGCATCGAAAAGCCGCGAGCCTTCGACCAAAGGATTTCTATCGCATTTCCATGAATTAAAAAAACATTACGCCGCCTACATATTTGATAATGAAGCCTTAATGTCCCGACGCTTTTCAATGAGAAACTCTAATCTCCACTCTCTGCGAGTCGGCGTAGGTACTTGTAAATTATAATGCAGGCACATCGAGCCGGCAATAAAAGCACTTCTCTTCCATATAGCCGAGTTATAAGATTCCCGCTTATTCCTACGTGGGGCCTTTTCCTTTGCCGCTGCCTTACTTCCATCTCAGAAATATACCTTGCTCGAAAATCTCGGTTAGAATACCTATACCGACTACGGAGAGGGTTTCGGTCTGACATGAGATAACTTAATGGACATCTTGCTTCTCGAACTTTACTCTTTGTCATACTAGTCAGCCTGCCAACTAGTCTTAACCAGGACTTGACAACCAGTATACCATTTATCATGGCCATGCAAAATTACCGACCAGTCTCTAGCCGAGGAACGTTCAGGAGCAACATGTGCTGCGGAGGTAATCGGGGACGTATTTTTATGTCAATTTAAATGACACTTGCTGCATTGATAATTATGATAATTATTCTGTACAGCTTCGATATACATCGGATTACTTTTGATCCAGCGGTCGCTACGATTCGTATAGCTTTCCATTCCATTTCTGCTCTTTGTCTTTCATTAACATGCTTACACCTAACGACGTTGTATATAGTAGGATTCTAAACGTGACAAAATGGGTTAGGGACCTGCTACGTTTGGGTTCATTATTTGACGTCCCAAATGTTGCGATTCAGGAAACGGTTGCTGACGAGACAAATCCGTTAGGGTCATAAATGAGAGACCCAAACCTGCTAGAAACACGGTAATTAGGAAGTCTGGTTAGTTTTAGACGTGGGAGGGTGTTTTTTGCCAAAGGCTGTCCCTGGTGAAAAAAATACTTCTGATTATTTTCCAAAAGATGCCCGAAGAACTCTAGAAAAAAAAAAAAACTTTCGTATCTTTTTTTACTTCTTTCGGGAATCGTTTGTAACAGATTTTGGAAATAATCGTCGTGTTTGCAGCGGGTTTTTCTAATTTTCCATATTATTATTATTTTCAGCAGTAATTTTGATTAAATAATTTTTCAGATCGACAGTCAAGGCAGCATCAGTACCAAATTCAACTCGAACAGTACCGTCAGCTCCAATTACAAAGACAGCAACGCCTGCAGCAACAGCGATACTATCAGCAAACCAATTCCGGACTTACGCATGCGAAACATACTGGCCGAGGGCACGTAGAGACTAGAATAATACCTAGACGTAAGTGCTGTTCTTAAATCGTCAGTTTCTTTCCATATATCAGATAACGAAACGAGATATAACGGCGAAATTAAAGTTCCTGGTCGAAAAAGAAAGAGAAAAAGAAAAAGAAAAAAACTAGTTTAAAACCGAACGATGCTGCAGTTTCTTTTTTATATGTATTATCAGTGAGATGAACGAACCACGAATGCCTCCTTCACATATGTTATACCATGTTCAATTATCAGCGAAGATATAATATCGCTTGGGAAAAATTTATCTTTTATTATCATTCTTTTAATAGACGAGATTCAACGAGCTACTAATTAGTTAATCAGATTAGCGTTACGCACGAAGTAAGGATTTTTATATCGCCTATTGCCAATTATCAGGTCATCGGGTACAATTCTTTTTTAACCGTGGTGTTAATTAATTAACAATTGACTTACAGCGTTTTAAATACCTATAGGCATGTATTGTACCGATGTCCGACCCCGACCCTTCCGAATTTTATCCGTGTCTCTTCATATCATTTTTAAAACTCCAATCTCAAGAAACGATTGAATTTTTCATTCAAATTTTTGCCCGTTATTCATTCTTTCAGACTAAAACAGAAACGTCGATTTTGAATTTTGCGAAGAAAATGAAAGAAAAAAAAGAAAAAAATTAAAGAGTTCCCATAATTTTTATAATAAAATATGAATGTCAGGATCGGACGTTGGTCAAGTTGGAATGAAATGACTCTGCGGTCTTCCATCGTGGCATAATACGAGTTGCTGTAAATTAAGTACCTATACAGTACTCGTCAATTGAAGTGGGGCAAGGTACTTTTCGCGGATTTTTGCGAAAATTGAACCGATTTCGAAAAATCAAAAAATCACATTCTAGCAAATTTAATAATCTTTCGAATGAGACTAGTTTTATCCCGATCGATTGAGAATTGGCCGATTACCAGAGGACTTCGTGCATTGGTGATAATCGGGGTTGTTGCGCGGAAGTTGTTGAAAAACGAGAACGAATATTTGATAATTAATAATGAATAATGATGCGCGATTTCGTTCTTGTTTTTCAACAACGTCCCGCTGTTGATAGGGCTCATTCCCGATATTGAATGACCACGCATTTGAATCGTTGAAACTTTCCCTTCAACAATCACTAACTTTCAGCCCTCAATTCGAAGTTTTTCAATGCGAAAAATTTCGATAAACGAAACCTCGCGCTCAGGAAGTACCTAGATCTCGTCTGCTAGGAAAATTATCGCGATAACACTAAGGTGAGGTCTGAGGGCGTAATAAAATACGACTCCACAACAAATTTCAGTGGGATCGAGCGAAGCGTTCCAGAGTTATCGCCGATAAACGATTCCAACTTCGTGGACGCATAACTCCTCAACGAGTTATCCCACTGCGACACATAGAGGGTGTTTTTTGCACGTCAAGAGATGCCCTTTCAATTGGTATGAGGTACGATAACATCCGCTATCATTTTACGGGTCGTTCGCGAAACTCTGATTATCACCAATTTACGAAGTCCTCTGGCAATCGGCCAATTCTCAATCGATCGGGATAGAACTAGTCTCATTCGAAAGATTATTAAATTTCCTAGAATGTGATTTTTTAATTTTTCGAAATCGATTCAATTTTCGCAAAAATCCGCGAAAAATAACTTGCCCCACTTCGATTGACGAGTACTGTATATTAGTTGGAAAATCCTAGACGTACTACATGTATACATAAAAATTAATCATTCAATCGTCGGATTGACGGTAATAAGAGGCATTGGTAATGCTATCTTGTATTATATATTTTATAGATAAATTTTATACATTTATATAATATTACATTATGATTAATATAATATATCTGTAACAATGATATGCGAATGGCGTGTGGGACAATAATATGATATAATATAATATAATATAATATAATATAATAAATAAAATGAAATAATAATTACATAAGTTACAATATATTATTTTCTTATGTATATTTTATACTTTAGTCTCATTACAAGGTTAGTATATATTTAATTAATACTTATCATGCTTAGGTAGTATTTTTATCATATCCCATTCACAAACTGCGTGTCGTTATACGGAATATTTTACGATGTCGCGAGAATTGGGATCTTGCATTCCACACAAATTATTAGCTGGTATATAAGTGTTGGAATTAATACGATGGTGGATCATAAATGCGTTTATGGTTATATTTAGACTTAAAACTAGAACAGTTTCTGGAGCATATACACATATGTATATATATATATATATATATAATTATATATATAGTATACCTAGATTGATACCAACGAGTCACGACAATAATTAAACCGATGACGTCGTGACCCCGGATTCTCATTTGTTTTCTCATATTTATTGTTACCATTGTATTTAGAATATCATACTATCTGTATTTCATTTTTTATTCTCACATCCTCATGGCACAGATTTTGAACGCTGATATGTTTGACCATCGGTAGAAATAATACCAGATCCTAAACACGCGATTAATAGTCACGTCCGTATCATCTGGGAATTTATGAATTGTAAAAGAAGAAAATTCGAGAAACAAAACATTTTTTTTTCTCTAATTTTTGAATAATTTATACCTGCTGTATTACTCCCTCAGAATGGAAAACACGTAAATTTTCACTGAGAATCAATCATTATCTTGTTTTTATTGAAGGAAATTCGAGTCCGTCTGAAAATTCGAAAATACGATAGAAAGGTAAAGTGTTTTACACCGGGTCACCACGTTCATTAAATTTCTCGTACACTTCTATGTGCAGATTTGTGGTCTGCTTAGCAATCACGGCGTTCAACTTGTACTCCGATTCTTCAATCGCTTCTAATGGTGACCAGAAATTCACAAGTCGCAGTCCACCCGGCCTCGTCGGTGGCTTCGTAGTGGATTTTGTGCTCACCTACTGGTAACAAATGTCCGGGATTCTGAAACGAACGAAAACTTAATTCCATTTTCAAACTTGAAAGACTCGGATTTTTCAGATTATTTTCAGCTATAGTGAGCTGAAAGATTTTCCAAAATTTCACCGCAGATCGCACGCAGACTACGTGAGTTATCACGTTGCCCGCAAAATCGATAATAGGACCGATCGAAAAACAGGTTGAGAGGCAGTAGGGGATGAAAAAGGTGCTTTGTATGGCGCAAGAATCAAATCTGATTGGTACGTCTAGATTCAAGTGACTGGAGATTAACACCTAAGCCGTTTTTCTCGAAATCAACATTTCCAACATTGTTCACACAATTTTTCCAGAACCCCTTGACCTAGGATCTCGAAATTTGTAGTTCTGTATCTTATCATGTTTGACAATTGAGCTATCTACGGACAAGGTAATCTAACCTACTAATCGCTGTATTAAAAAAACAATCATATCCGAAATATCGATTAATTTTGGAAATTCTATTTCTTCGGGATCACTTGTGGCTGATAAAAGTTTAAGTTCTAAATATTTCTGAATAGTTTCCAAAGTTCTTAACACCGACATACTTTCTAAACTACAGAAAGATGACTTCTCGTAAACTTCGCGAGTTTTCATATCCAGAATCAGCAAAAAAAAAAGATCTACGATTTTTAATCCGGAAAAATGTCTACTGACTCGGACACATATATTTGAGGATACTCGAACGGTGTAAGACCCTCGCTGTCGCAGCCAAATAAAGTTCGCCTGGAAACAATGAGAAGGCATAGCATAGCCCTCGGGAAATTCTGAGGTATAGCTACAGAGTCTTCCTGTAGCTAGATCTACATGGGAAGCGCGCACACACACACATGCACATGTCTGTTCAGGCATGTTATACGTCTATATCTACTATATAATATATTGTTGAAGATCGCGTGGTTTCCCTCGGGTCAGCAGTTTCTCGTTTAGGCCGTTTGGGCGCCCCCTAGTACTTGGTTTTAAATGCCAGGGTGCAAACAAGGGTCTTTTAGAGGGTGTATATATACCCGAGCAATGTGTTTACATTCCGCGGTTAGATATATAGGTAAAAGTTTGAATAAGTCTTTCTGCGTTATACGAGAACGAGAAATTGACGTAAGAAATTCAATTTCGTTCTCTAAACTCTTCGACTGCGGTTTTTTTTGACGGCTTTCGAATTTTTTTAAAAGAAATTTACTCGCGCGGACTGCGAACGGCCTCCAGTTTTCCAACTGGACCTTCGCTTCGATAACAAACTGCCACCTGTATTACCGCGTAAACTTTCAATCGAACACACTTCGCGATTCCGTCGTTTAGCAGAAGTTTACTTCCATATACATTTTATCCTATAGGATACAGAAGCTATAGCTTCAGGTTGAAGCACAAGCTATTAGAATAATTTCACAGTTTTAGGGAAAAAAAATAAGAATCTTTAGCATACTATGAGTGCTTCGTTAGCAGTGTCAACTTGTTCCTACGTAGATTGCAAATGTTTTCGCTAATACTTCGAAAAGAAACTTGAGAAAAAAAAAACCCCGAACAGAATTTTTCAATGCTGGGGGATGGAACGAATTTTTAATAAAAACAAAAACAGAAAAGGTGAATATTTTTGTTTCGCATCCCTCCACCAGTTTATTCATACTCGACGAAGTAATCATCGATCGCTTACTTTGTACACAGTGCATATATACGTACTCTATCTATACAGGGTAACCCAGAATTCGTATCGAGGAATTTACAGGGTAGATCTTGACCAAAAACGGGATCGAAATTTCCTTAGCCCTTTTTTCGGGAAATGCTTAGATTTCTTGTTATAACTATTTCAATCTCATCCAATGACGCGCGACTTATGAACGGGCGCTTGTCAGTGCGCTTGCCGCTTGGTTGAGTGTACTTTTTTCCGTGGCGACGACAGGGTGAGAGACGCGCGCTCAACCGAGCGGCAATCACATCGACAAACGGCCGTTCATAAGCCGCCGTCATTGGCTGAATTTGAAATAATTATAACGCGAAATCTAAGCATTTCCGGAAAAAACAGCTAAGGAAATTTCGATCCCGTTTTTGATCAAGATTTACCCTGTAAATTCCTAGATACGAATTCTGGGTCACCCTGTATATACCTATATGCAAAACTACCTCTCGACTCCGATTAAATCATAATGCAAGTTTACACTATGCATGCAGATTCCGTGGTTGTGTGAAGATAGCTTCATTATCCTCGAGAATTCGAGTGTGCAGAAGTGGAAGTTTGAATCTCGAATCTTTTCACCTTTTCCTTTATTTCGCCTCTAGCCAACTTCCACTAAAAAATCGTCTGGTTCCCGGTGTCACGGTGGTTTTATTTGATTTTGTATTTTTTATTAAAAAAAGGAAGATGAAAAAAAAAAAAGAAAAATTTATTCTACCTATTTGCTTCTCTGCCAGCTCCTTTGCTTCGCGTTTTGTTAGCCGAGGGTAGCCGGCACGGAATTTGCATTTCATTGCGGAAAATTATGCATAGCTAATTTCATGACGAAGCCTTGGGCAGGCTGCAGAAGAGGGCGCGGTATAACGTGAAATGTTTATTTTTTATTTTTTATTATTTGCTCCAGGCTTTTCTGCCTTGTTTTTTTTTTGTCTTTTTCGTCTTTTTTTCTTTTTTTTTTAATTCTGTATTCCAAGCAAATCGCGAAATTCCTCGTCAGGTGACGCTCAAGTGACCCAATATTTAGGCTGACTCTTATTTGAACTTCCTAAAGAAGCACACACATACACACACACACACACACCGCCGAATTTACACGTCTATTTTCACCTCGCAGAAATGAAATTCCACCTAACATTCCAACCATCAAACAGTTTCAGGAAATAGTTTCGAGTCAGTTGATATATCACGGTGAAAATCAGCTGGGAAAAATACAACCAGTGGGTATATTCAAGTAAAGGCTACAGGTCAGAGTAATGACCATCAAGAGCTAAAATATCATTCTCTTGTCGTTTTTTAACACATGGTTGCAATAAATTTTTCACGGTTTTCTTTTAATAGCTTCTCTTCATCATCTTTGTCTAGAATTTTCTCGACTCTGAGGGTTTATGCTCGTGGTTCGCAACTTCGAACTGTGTGTTCGATAATTTTGTTTCCTGAAATTTTCTCTGAATTTCATATGTATGGTACCTGAAAAGCATGCTTATGAAAATTTTGGAATTCTCACCTGATTGTTGTTTATATTGGTGACCTTTACGTTATCCGTGAAGACGGGTTCGGTCCAAGTGACCATTGTCCTGTTTCTACCAAAGGCCAGGATGTTGTCCGGGCAATTTTTTATCCTGGGAGCTTCACCGGCTATAAAAAAAACCAACAACCAAAGTCGGGAGCCCGATGAATTCAATTCCTAACGAATTTCCGTCTTATTGTAACAGTAGGTGAATTCTGAACGTGGCGACGAAGCGTCAGACGAATATAACTGAAGAATAATTTTCAGGCTCCCATATTTTTATCGAAATATCGTATTAAATTGTGAAAGTTTGGAAAATCAAAGGTCCAATACGAGAATCCTGGTAAAAATGAAATTGGATTGAATTAGGTGTGGAGGTACGAGGTAAATGGGGAAATGGAATAGACCGTGTATCGTTCTGACTCAATAACGTTGAGACCGTTATCATCACGCCGGAAATTGCCGGCAAGGCGGAAGCAAGTAAATTGAGATATATTTGCAAGCAGAAATAACTCGATTTGTGATTTACTGCTGAAGCTAGACCGCTTACAGCCATTTGCGCAAAATTCTATTACGAGAAAATCACAATCGCAATATTATCGAAAAAATGTTGTTCTTAGAATAACTCGAAAACTACTGGCCCGATCTAATCCAAACGTCCATCAGCTTTAAGTTAAGAAGAACCGCGTAGATTGATATAAGGAGGAATCCAATCCGTTCATTGGTTCTTGAGATATCGTCGATTGAAAAATTCATCACGCACTCTCGCAGACCTATAGCCATGCATCTGAAAATGGTCGAAGGTGATTTTGGAGAAAAAATTAGCCTCAGTATTCTTTGATGAATTCATCTCGGCTCGAGATGTATAACTTTGAAATTCGTGCCACGTAGCTGTAGGTAAGCGTCGAGTGATATTGTCGAAAAATAAAACCGTTTCAAAGTTGTAAAAAGTTATACTGACGTTTGACGGTGATGTGGAGCGTGCAGGTTGCCTGCTTCTTCGAAACCGGGTGTTTGGCAATAAAGGTGACCTTGTGTTCACCGGGCACTAGATTGGCCTCGAGCCGAGTGCCCCAAGAGGGTTCGGATCTCACGTATCGGAACCAGTCGAGATCCGTTGACGGTTGAGCGAACGTCACGAAAGCTTCCGACTGCCCCGGAGGCACTTCGGCTATTAAATTTGGCGGACAATCTAGCCTCGGCTTGCTGTATCCTAAATAAAAATTGAAATAAAAATGAAGACAAAAATAAAACTAAAACTCAGACTCAGAATCCGACTTCTCGGTGATGAATTCCGAAAAATTTAGTCCCTCCTCAGTTACTCACTGACGCACTCCCCATGCTTCGAACCGAACCATTCACCGTTGGTTCCGCAGGTCAGCTCGTATTCTCCTCTGAGTTGGTACCCGTAAGGACATCTGAGGAAACACTTCGTCCCTGGCCGGTTAATGACCCTTTTTCTACCCCGCCAGGGCTTAGGGGTTGTCAGACGCGAGCACATCACGTACCCTCTGCCAGATGGGTTTAACGCCGGACAAGCAACGTCATTGATGTCTGAAAATGAGTTAAGTTGCAGAGGTTTTAGCTATACGGGTAGATATATTCAGGGCTGCAATTCTGACCGAAGAGCCCGACATCCGGACAGCAATTCTTCTTCAGACGGAAGCGCGCCGACGGTGGTCGTTTGCCGTATAGCTGACCCCCTGGCAAAAGTACGGTTCGCGAAAAGAAGGGGATGGGATAACCGCGACGGTGTAAGCGGTAACAAAAAAAGGGGGATAGTGAATCCCCGTAAAACAGGGGAGAACGAGCGGTGGAAAAAAATGAGCCCGGGACAACCGGCCGTAAATCAAGGCGTTCCCAAATCTACGACCATACGCGATAAATAACCATTTGCCTACAAGGTTATCGCCGAGTTATTTCGCGATTTTACCGCTCCCGCAGCAGGCTCGTCGATAAATTGTCTGCTCTTCGCGTACGGCACATGTGTGTCGTTTATTGTTGTGACATGAATTTTTGTCAAACGTCAATATCATTTCACTTCGCGACGTTTATCCATCAATTTGTGTCATTCATGTAATTTCATGACATTTATTGATAAATTCATCATTCAGGCTTACAACAGCGTTCCCGCACATCAAATCAGCTTTAATTTTCACGGCGGTTCTTCATGTACGAGAAGTTACGGTGCAGTCAAATTGCGCTTGTTACTACCATATACTACTGCAACCTTGCGAACAGTTACCTTTCGGAAATGTAACAGAAGGCTGCGAAAATTATATTGCAAGAAACGTAACCGAAATATTGCAGAAGCATTTCAATAGGGTCGCCCTATCCATTGAGTAGTTCCGTGCTCGCCGCTAGGTGAAGTTCGGCGCATGGGTCTCTCGGAAGTAGAGATATACCGCCTGAGTACAAAACGTGCTCGGCTCGGCTCAGGCCAAGCCCAACGTTGACTAGATACTCATACAACCTTTTATCCGTCAGTGTACAATATTTCTATGCTATAGTTACATGATTGTAAAGTACGTTAAAAAATGGGTAATTTCACGGGTGAAGTTTATTAACGAGAATCGCTGATCGTTATTGACTTAATGACGGTCTACGGTTATTCGCTGGATGTATAATATTGAATTGATCGAACGTTACTCGTTAATCTAATGAGTAACCGGAATCACCGAAACATGGGATCGTACCTTTTGGGGCGGTAAATGTACACCTGAGATGTACGACATTGGACACTTACCCACGCAGGTTCTTCTATCCGGTGCCAACAGCCTCTCATCGCCGTTACAAGCGCAAAAAAAGCTTCCAGCCGTATTTTCACAGACCTCAAGGCACCCACCGTTTGAAATCGAACACTCGTCGATATCTTGAAAAGGAGTATGGTTACGTACAGTACGTCGGGAAAGGTCTTATAGCTAATGTTACATTATCAGAACTACAGAAATAATGATAGCAATATGTATTCAGAATTCTTATCAATTTTCCAACGACTGTAAAAACCTGAAAACTCTGAAATACTCGGAAGAGATTCCCGGCACCGGAACAGTTTATGAGTATCATTAGAAATTCTAAAACATTTTCAAAGAGTTTCGTCAAAATTTACAAGCAAAAACAAAATCAATTTTGTAAATTTTTCAACGTTATTCCGACTTTTTTTTTTAGAAATTAATCAGATATGTAATTCCATCAGGGTAATCCTCTCTATTCGTACGTGAGGTTTAATAGAACAGCTTCTCGCGAGACTATACCACGGAGATAGTTGGATGAAGTTTAGTTTCTCCGCTCATCAGCAAGGTGAAGAGGGTCAGTAGAGCGGAGGTCATCCATGGGTCTGGCTATCGCATTATTCGCAGTACCGGGTCCGCCCGTCAATCGATATCCCATTTATTTGAGTTGAGTTGGCAGTCGGTCGCCAAGCTTCTCTAGGATTCCCTTGCGTATCCGCATTGCACAACCGCTTGACCTCCGTCAGTTCATCGTTCGTCGTGTCTCGTTGCGTTTCCCAGACTTAGATATACACGGGCGCCAAACGAGTTAGAGAATGGGGTCTGGCCTTTATTTCGTATACGTTCAACACCTCATATGATTCTGTTACACATATCAGGGTGCCCCTAAAAGGGGTATTTTCGAATTTGATAACAGAATTTCAAAATTCCCATATTTTCAAATGGGTAATTGGAATTTTGCTGCGAAACAATTTTTCCTTTTACTAAAATCTGTTTTTCTGTTTGATTTTCCTTTACTCGAAACTAATTTTACCCCGGGGTAAAAGCGTCAAAGTCAAGTCTTCAGTGAGAACTTCTAAAATGAAACTAGAATTTCTATTCCGACACCTAAGTTCATTAATGGGCCATGGTTGTATGT
This sequence comes from Tenthredo scrophulariae, assembly GCA_963978835.1. Classification (NCBI taxonomy): domain Eukaryota; kingdom Metazoa; phylum Arthropoda; class Insecta; order Hymenoptera; family Tenthredinidae; genus Tenthredo; species Tenthredo scrophulariae. The sequence goes on from OZ022229.1 coordinate 23,912,035, forward strand.
ATATTTGGTCCATATGCAGGCCCAGTCTGCCCTTCAGTCACTTCTTTAGATGGACGTTCGTCCGTTCGTCAATTTGTTCATAAGTCCGTATCTTCAATTAAGTTAAACGATAATGGCGGTACGGAGATTGGACCAGATTCGTTTATTCAATCATATGTGTCTCCTGATCATATCTTGAAGACCATGCCCTGAGTAAGGGTGGGGTCAACGCCTAGAGAAACGTTCGTTAAGGTCTGAACCCGCGGTTTTGTGATGGTTTTATTCCCGGCGTACCGTATGTACAAGCGCGAGAAAGTTATAAACGCGCTTTTCGAAATACGCCCGTATTTCTTGCGGTCCCTTAGAAGGTTTTTGCCTAGTAAAAAGAAACTATCAGCCCCGAGGGTATCTGTATTAGGTATATCGAGGTGAGCGAGAATCCACATATCTAACTAAGCAGGGAACGCTTTATACGTACGATTATATGTCCGTTATACACTGAAGTTAATGAATAATTACTACCGATAAACGCAATTAATTTCTTGTGTCGAGTCACCCCGTAAATATCTGACTAAATAATTATAGAGATTTTGGATGCAAAGGCGAGCACCTACCTCTCACCACTTGTCGGAATGAGGGTTCCTCTGTACTTCTCATGCAATATTCCTACCCTTGATACCTCGCGCTTACTAATTCGGTCAAAGGCTCTTAGGGCACGAGACCACAACCTTAATACTTCAATATTCGTCAATTAAGCGAGCTGCTGCAATTTCTCTATCATCAAGTTTATGATCCTCTCAACTTAGCTGAAGTACTTAACTACATACATGCGGCGTGATCATACCTCGGAATATTATTATTAAGGGAGTGCATTCCCTTCGTAATAGGTAATAGGGGGATTTCCGAGGGGCCGACATGTGTCCAAATTGATATTCAGTCAACCAGTTTCATTACAAAAGTTTATCCAAGTACATGTCAGGAGTTATCAGTCTTGTTAGGGTCTTCAATGTGGATCAACCGGTGCTCTCGTTTTTAACGTTTTTAAAACCGTTTTACATGGATTTCTTCTCTATTTTAGCGTAAATCGAAGATGTTTTGGGCCGTACATGTTCGGAATCGCACATAGAATTACACGACGTATTTTGTTTTTTTGATTTCGGTGCCCAAGCAGAGATATTCCGTTTAATAGCACCTTCTGCACGCGTTCAGCCCAATGTTTTCAGGTCAGGTGGAATTGGGTAGGGAATCACCTTAAGATCTCTAACTGTTCAGCAAACAAACCCCTATGCAACGAACTGACAGCTTTTTCATGCGTTAATTTTTGTTCTAGAAAATCAAGAACGCTTACAATACCATGAAGTTGTTTTCTGAAACAACACATTCACATTCGAATTTGGAGTAGCGATTGATCCGAATTCTTGCATCAAGAGTTTTCACTTCGACTGTCGAAACGTAGCTCTAAGACCTGGTGACAGTTTTCAAAAGAAAAGCGAATTTTCCCGATAAAACTGTTTGAAATGAAATTAGGGCGCGTGCCACTCCACGGAAAATACCCCCCTTTGGTGATAGTCATTTCTATCATAAAAAGTATGCAAATCGCGCCAAGTAAATAGATTTGATTTATAATTTCGCGTCTGATTAAGTCGCCTCCTGAAGCGTCCTCTCGTTTTCGTCTCGAATGTGTACATATATAGGTATACGACGTGGGCTCAAATTTCGAATTGATTGGAAGGGTTGGTAACCGCGAGCAATCAGTCCGGCCTCCATCACTGATCGCGATCCGACCGAGTTTAGGGTTGATTGCTGGTATGATACGAATTGTTTCTACTAATCGATGCTCTCTCGTAGCTTGTGCATACAGCGTTTGAGGTTTAATCTAGTTTGTCTGCCAGGCCGATGACAAGGCTTAACCGATACCGCTAAGCAGGAAATCAGCCGCTCTCTATGGCTGCAATTAGTCGCGAACCGAAATCACCTTCCCATCGCATCTCAGATCTGGGATTAATCATCATTCGACTTGCGTATTCGATTAGTTAGTCGGTTCATTCCCAGGCGCCTAAATCCTGCACGAATATCGCTTCAGGTTGTGCAGACTGAACTAACATATCATTTTGAATGAACACTACGCCACGCAAAGTGTTGAGCAAATTGCACATGCAATATTGCGGGAGCACCAACTAGTCCGAAGCATTGTTATTATTCGTTTGAAATTGCACCACGGTTTACGGAAGCAAGTGGGCACGGCAATGTTTGTGTTATCAGAATATTGCCTGGTAAACAATTGACAGGTTTATGAATTGCGCTAAACCTCTGCCCCGATAAATTGCTCCTTTCAGCTTCTATGTACCCGTAGCCTTTTTACATCCTTGGCTTTGTCACATTGAAAGAGCTGGGACACCAGGCAGACAGATAGGGGAAAAGAGAGAGAGAGAGAGAGAGAGAGAGAGAGAGATGGAGGGGGAGCAAGACTGAAGGAGATACCTACTTTGCGTTAATAAATTATGAGGTAGATAAGAGCTGTATGAATTTAATATCAGGCGATGTTTAAATATCCAAAACGAGGAGCCTTAAGTGGCTGTGCATTAAACTATCACTTGATGATAACAGCATCATGAGAGAGCTATACGTTTTGTAAAAAAAAAAAAGGAATACAAAAAGATTACCGTTTATCTGATAAGTTCGAAACTGTGGTTTATTCTGATTTCAGTTAGTACGTTATGTGGTGGCGAAATATAACCGTCGAATGTCATTCGATTCGGTCAGGTTAACTACGAATTGCTGGAAGCCAGTCCGCCATACCCAATTATAATCGAATTTTAGTCTTCAGTGCAGATCCACGCAAAATCCTGTTTTTTTTTCTTTTTTTTTTTTCACTGTAAATGTAATCCCGTACCATACTCCATTTGTGATTATGGCTTGAGAATTTTTTTGAGTAACTCTGAAGAATGGAAAACTCTAAAATATTATCAAAAAGACTCTGCAGATTCCGATTCTCTCTGAATCCAATCTGAATCTGAAATTACCTAAATCTCGCGAAACTATACATAAGTGGGTGAGCTGCTCAAGAGTGAGTTAATGGTGTGATACGATGTAATGTTGACACTCACCGACGCAGCCACCGCTGACTGAAGGTTCAAATCCCGGATCACAAGACTTCGAGATGAGATTGGAGAGCGGTTCATCCCGCATTTCCGGAGACTCAGCACACCGATAGGATCCCGGGGTGTTGATACACCCGTGCTGACAAACGACGGACTGGAGGTCAGGTACAGCGCACTCGTCCACGTCTGTGCAAAGAGGTTCTCGTTATAGCTAGAACTTTGTCTTCCTTATTGCAGCTTTCCAGTACTATAGCAATCCGGAAGCTCACCTTGACAGGTCTTCCAGTCGTCTTCGAGCATGAAACCGTCCGGACAGAGACAAAATACTCTACCCATTGTGGACAGGCACGTATGAGAGCACCCCGCGTTGCTGGTACCACAGGGTCCTGCATCTTGACAAGTGTGATTATTCGAACCTAGTACCGTTCCCGGAAGACCTTCGCAGGAGCACCTATATCCTCCCTCAACGTTTTCACACGTATCCTGACAAGGTCCATGCCCGTTGTTCAACAGACACTCGTTGATATCTGTAGGCGGCATTCACGAAGCACATAACGTTTCCGTCATTCCGCTTGTTATTTCATTTCAAGAGACGCAAAAGAAATATTGCATACACCTTTCATAAGGGTCGCTGCTTTACCCACGGAGTAGTTCCGTGCTAGCCGCTAGGCGCAAGTTTGGCGCATGGCTCTCTCGGGAGTAAAAATATACCGCCTGAGTACGACCCGTGCTCGACTTGGCTCAAGCCAACATTTACTAGATACTCGTACAACCTTTCGTCTGTCGGTGTACAATATTTCTATGCCAGATATACGCGAATGCTAGGCTCGTTTGAGTTGTATAATTAATAAAATATGGGTGATTACAGATTCAGAGAGCGATTCGAATCGTTTTGTGTCTTGTGCCAATGATCATATGACAGGTGATTGGAGGGCGGGATATTGAATCATTGGTAAGGCTTACCCATGCAACTGTATTTGTTTTCTCCTTGTCTCATCCCCTTTGGGCATTCGCAGCGATAAGATCCTGGTGTATTTACACAAGCGAATTCACAGCCACCATTTCCCTTCTCGCACTCGTTGACGTCTGCAGGTGTGGATATATGGGAGTATATTGTATTATATGATGAAAAAATAATCTGAGGCCAAAAATGTCGAAAAAGATGAAGCTTTTTAAACTTACCTATACACTTGACACCTTCTTGGCGAAAACCTTTGTAGCAAGCACACAATGGGCTACCGTCTACTTCTCTGCAGACTTGCTCACATGGGGAGTTTGCGCAAACGTCGTTCGGATTCTGTCTAAGCTTGCACTTAGGCATACCGCCAATCCAACGTCGATTTTTACATAGCAAACGACGCGTTTCGGTCACTATATAATATCCTGGGGTACATTCGTAGTCTGCTTCAAGATACTCGTGGCCAGGTGTCGAGGACCTTTGATAAAAATTCGATTGTTACGCTTCTCCTTTGCCGAGACAGAACAGAGACGCGATAGTCCGTGAGGTTCGCAGATAAATTGCAAAATTAAATTGAAGCTATACTTACTTGACGTATTTAATTAGCGCGTGTCTGACCAATGGGGCAGGTAAAAAAGTACCGTTCACACAGGATAGATCTCCTTTCAAATTCTCATCGTCTGTCGTTCCCATCGCCAGGATGCTCGTCCCAATATGTTCGGAATTTGTAAGCGTTCTCTTATCTGAGGGTGTCTTCGAAATGGAATCCTTTTTGGACAATTTCCCCAGCGGATGTTGTTCCTGTATGCGTAAAGGGGGGTGGTCCGCCGCAATCAGCCCAGAGATATTTGAATTCTCAGAGAATGAATTTCTCCAAAGCTCCGGCAAGCTGTACATGGAATGGAGTTGGGAAGTTGGGAATTTAGATAAGCGGAGACCGTTGGTTATGTAATCGTGATAGTACTTGACGTTTCTCGACGAAACTTCATTGTTAGCGTCGTCCGATGGAAGTTCATTCTCCGTCCCGGAATATCCGAGAATTTTTTCACCAGCAAATCGCGGGTCCTCGAAATTTTCTTCCAACGATTTATCCGCGTTCTCATTCAGCCGCATTGAGTGGAGGTCGGGTGGGTCAATTCCGGAAAGCTTTGAACCGCCCGATGCCAAAGGATTTATCAACTTTGGCCAATGTTTCGAGTCGTTGATTGCTGTATTATCTGCCTCGAGGTGTTTAGACTTTGAAAGCTCTATTTCAAACCGCTTAGAAAATTCCTTCTCGACGTTGTCTTTGTGCTCACGATGCGTCTGGACGCTTTCGCGGTCATGCGAACTGTTTCGCTCATCATTTTTTAAATTTACAACCCTTTCTTCGTGGTATTTTTTATCGAGGTCAGGTTCGTCGTGTTGTTGACTCACGGAAACTTCTCTGGCCCGGGAATCGTTCCATGACTTTGCACTTGAATCGCGCGGATCCAAAACGCTGAAATTTTCTCCGGCCCCCTTGGTCCCGTTGGGTTTGGGGTCGACTGCAGGCATCGCTAGGAACATTGCAGCTGGTTGATCGTGGGGCTGTTTCTGTTTCAGAGTCTTCCGACTCCTACCTTGCTTGCTGTCGTGGTGAGCTTTGTTCCTTCGTTTTCTCTCTCTGTTTCGTCTTCGCCTTCTTTCTAGCCTTAGCTTCTTGCGCCGCTCTCTAGATTCCTTGAGCTCTTTATCTCTCCCCGAGTTAGACCTGTTAGGCTTTCTCCGCGAGGACACCCTCCCGCGTTGCGTGTTCAATCTATCTTTCTTAGGCCTCTGAACGGTGTTCAGCTCGGCGTTAACTCCTCGACGACTACTACCCAACCCACTAAAGCCTGCCTCAAGCTCTGAGGTTGTCTCGTTGCTCTCCTTTCCACGGGACATTACAGCCAGGAACTGTTTCGGTCGACGACGCCGGTTGGCACCCCTACCGCGGCTCTTTCTCCGAGGAACGGTCGGAAGGGATGCTGTAACGGTTTATAAATATGGTGAACAAACACAGCTAAGATACTCGCAGCAGCGTCTGCCACCCCGGAGTGTCTTTCGAGTGGCATTAACTCTGCACCTAACGATCCTCGAGTTAAGGGTGGGTGTTTGTAACCAGGTGAGGTAAATACGTGCGAGCTAGCAACCTGACGAAATGTCGAACTATAATCGAAGAAAAATTTAAGGGAGGAAGTGAGCTAGCAGAGGCGAGGGATGAAAAATATGACATGTAGCTGAACTTACTTGTGCTGATACCTTGGCCTGAGCTTTTTCCACCGGAGGTCGACGCTAAGGTCGAGAACGCTTCTTTGTCGTCTTTATTGCTCATAGCTTGCGGCATTACTTCTGGTTCTGGTGCGGGATCCCTGACCAAGAGTTCTTTCCTCTCGTCCAGCGCTCCCTCATAGCCCTTGGGAAACGCCTTCCAGCTAATGGACAACAAATTGTTTCTTTCTAGCTAAGGAAATCTCTAGACTTGCGCCTTTACCGCGTCTCACTTGACTCATATCTTTCCCGTTCCCTTTTCCTTTCCCTTTTTTTTGTCTTTTTTTCTTTCCGTCCTTTTTTTAATCAAACTCTCGCAAGATCGTAGTATGTAATCAGGATTAATCAGTGAACCAACAGAGATCCGAGAGTAAGTTCCCAGTACTAAACTAAGACATAGAAGATCCTTTCGCTTCGCCATGACGCCGTAAAAAGTTTTGAATATCTTTGAGCTTTTTTTAGACTATTAATTGGACGGTTTCAGAGCCTGACGCCAGCTGTATACCGTCTTAGAAGTAACGGCGAAAGAGGTAGCGTTTGGCAATTAACTCGAGCCACCTGGTAACTTGCGTGGACCAAGGCCATCGCAAGAGTTTGCGTTTATGGAGCACGGCGTCCTTTGGGATGGGGATATTTTTTAAGTGGGACTAATTCAATTATATAGTTACTTGAAAGGTTGTCTCGTTGTTTGCGTAGTCGTGCTTCCAGGGCTGATGGGATTGGTGGTAAGGCCAGACCCATTGTACCGATGTCCCAGTGTCGCCCTTCCAAGTCCGTTCCACTTGGCGCTTTCATCGGGCTCCGCATTTTGACTAAGGGCTTAAAACATCAAGCAGAAGTCAAGAATTGAATCGAGGTAAGCCCGGAAAATCCTTTCGACTAACTTTGCATTTTCTCCCTTTATTCTGTAGCGAAACTACGACTGGGATCGTATAGATAAGGGTGAACCTTCTTATCGTCGGATCGGAAGGCATGATATGAAATTATTTTCGAAAAAATGATAAATATATGAAATCGCGTTTTTAGACGATAAAAATGTGAACTTTGAAACGATTTCCTGTATTTAAATTCATACGATTGTGACAGGGATAACTGGAAGCCTATACAAAGGCGGTAATTAATTCGTGAAGAGTTGGCTTTCTGTTGGGTAGGTATATCGCGAGATTTCAAATTGAATTGAGTCACCGTGAAGAATAGAGAATGAATCTAAAGTTTTAGATCGTAACTCCCTTTGCGCCGAGTATATTGGTAGAAGAAAATGTGGACGTACTTCAGAGATTTGTTCTTAACGCTTAACGGTTATTGGCATGTTTACGACTGCACGAAGAGGGTGTCTACCCTCTATATCTTCCAGTCTCTTAATGCTCTTCCAGTCCCCGATTCAATTCGTATGAGAAACAACTTTGAAAAAGAAAAGCTCAAAGGATTCTATTTTTCAATTATACCCCCACTCTGACTTCGAACGTAAAGACGTTAGGAGAATTATTTAATTCCATTTCTTCTGCGGGATAAAAGATTTCGACAAAAAGAATAAAATTTATCTACCCATATATATATATATATATATATATATATGGTTGACTCAAAGCTCAACCTCAAGCTATAGGTACAAGACTTAGAGTATCGGGTATAAACAGCCAAGCGGAAATCGGAAAACGACGTACAGCAAGGTACGCGAATAATACGCAGTTTTCGCTGGTAAACTTTTTGGATTTTGTTGGCAATTCATTGTGCAGTAGTATACCGCAATAGTAAGTGCACACTTATGTCGGCATTGTCACATTTTTCCACGGTAGTCGAAGACATGAATTTTAAAAAATTTCCCAGACTATAAATTTTCGCATAAATCGGTAGTTTTAGCGGGGGACTAATGGTTGTAAAATGCGGTTGGAGAAAAGTAAAAAGTTTTAAAAAAAATTAAGAAATGAAAAGAAGATGGAATAAAGTAGAAATATCAAATTAAAATCGCAACCTGAATAATGATCTCAGTTTTAACGTGTTTTCAAATAATAAAATCCCCACATCTTGTAAAGTCTTTGAATGCAATTTTTCGCATACTTAAAAATTGCCAATTTTTTTTATAGACAGTTGGGTGAAATTTGGAATAAAAAATCGACGCTGGATGCGCTTGAAAAAAACTTGATTTTTAACAATAATCGACGGTTGTTGTTGACCTGCGGATTCTAAAATATTTTTTGACCCCTTTTTTCTTTCTCCAATCATTTTGCATTTACCAACTCGGCGATTGAGTGAACGATCCACGAGATAAATTGATTTTCGAAATGTCGAAGATTCAAAAAATTGAAAAAATTGAAAAATTAATATCTCTGGCTGGCGTGGGTAATTGTGGAAACCTCAAAATGGGTGTCCGCTCATTACAGCGGTACTATCGCAGGAAAAAATTTCGAACAAATCCAAGACGTCGATATACTGGCCAGTAATGACCGAGTCAACGTGAAACGTCCCATATGTATTCACACGTTGGTTCAGACGGCATATTTCATCGAGAATGCAAAATGACCGAGAAAGTTGAACGAGTAAGAGGTTACCGCGAGCGAAACGCGCAGGTTTGCAACTTTTTCCCTCGACGTTATTTCAATCTTCGTTTCTTCCGAAACGTACAAAGCGAGGCTCGTAAAACCTGAGACGTCAGCTATTTTATTCCTCCTCATTACGTGCCCGTTTCCCAGCTCTTGTGTTTACTATTTTACGGGAAAGCGTTGCTCCCTCAATTTCGTGGTACAAAACTGCAGTAGTGAGCTTTAGTTCTTAAAAAAAAAAAAAAAAATAACCCGTAAAAGAACAAGGACGGCTCTGATAACGGTCGATCATACCCTGAATCGAGTCTGATAAGGTGTTTTCACGCGGAAAAAGCTTGCGATTATCAATTTTTAACCAGATTCCTGTTTTCGCTCAAGTTGCTATACGCTTCATTTCCATAGAAAAGAGAAAAAGAGAAAGGAAGAAAATAATTGCATCACATCGAGCGGCAAAGTGAAATTATACGCTTCTTCCCACGTGTTAATACGACGCTGTCTAATCAATCATATACCAATCCTGATTTTGTTCGCTCTATTTGATTGATCGAGAATCTCGAGGAGAGTATAACGAGCTATAAAAATTTCGTAACATTGTTTTTGCCAGAAAAGTTGCCAATGGTTACTTTGAATGGTAACACGTATGGCAGACTTCCTTTTAATTCATTCCACTAATCCTCAGAGAACAAACAACGTTTCAGATAAGTTCCTGAAATCTTGTTGTGTTTCGAAAACGTCTCAGTCACATTTCAGTTAGATCCCGGCCGATCATCACAAAATTTACTTTACAAGATTTTTCCATATCTTGAATCTGTAATCAGTCTTATACTCATACTTGTACTTTACCAAGTAAAAAACTTGAACCAACCCAGCATTCAGCATTCGCATATGTCGCGTGTGGAAATATTCTTCACCGATAGATGAAAGGTCGGACCGAGTATCTACCATCTAGTCGATGTTGGTTGGCGAGCCGAGCCCAGCACTTCTTGTACTCAAGCAGAATATTTCTACTTGCGAGAGACCCTTGCGCCGAACTTTCATCTAGCGGTGAACATGAAATTACTCCTGGGTAAGGCGGCCTTGTTGAAATATGATTTCCGAAGCTTCCTGTTGCATTTCCGAAAAACAAATGTTTTCGACGTTTCGTGGTAATCACAAGCGCAATATAAATGAAATACAACTCTTCGAAGATTAGGAAACGTCGTAAAAATAAAAGCTGGTAATGTTTCTGATGTATAACTGAAACGTTCTGTACTGTGCGGGCTAGGTACTTCGCGTGCAGAGTTCAACCCGTTTCTTTATAGCTATAAGTCCATATCGTACATAGAGGGTAAGTGCGACAACCTGGCCTAGTTGGTTATTAATTTCCGCGATTACTATCGTCACGTGAACTCTAGACTAGCTTGCGATTCGCCCCCAACTAGTTCTCAAGAAACCACTATACGGCCTCGTTTCGAAGTCCATTGACCTTCGAGTTTGTCTGAGGTCACGTGCCGTGCCCCAGGTCAGTTATCCCTATGCTCTAACTCGCTCTAAACGAGAACTATGCATAACGGCTAGACGGCGTGAGGGGAACTCTGCACGGTCATTTCCACGATCTTTCTCACACTGTTGACCATAAGTGGGAGAAATTTTTCAAATACTGTACATCTTTTCCATACAATTTCCGTTTCCAATCTTTTGTGGATCCGGGTAGCATCCTGAAACACCGAGGAACTGAATGTTCTCGATTTAAACCCGGGAGAAATCGCTTGAGGTATTTTAAGTCCAGAAAAATGTGTCTCTCAATTATGTCTGCTTTTCCCAAAAACATATCAAATTTAACTCTCGATTTTATGACATAACTGACTTTACTTCAGGCCTTGGAAATCTTTACTTCTACCTCAATGAGATTTCGAAAGACTTGAAGACTACGGAGATAAAATTTCGCTATTAGAAATTTACCTTTGATTCGAACGTTATCGTATTGCCTTATTTAATATTCACGTTCATCTCTGACAAGTGTAATTCAATTTTATTTTATGGATAAACACGCTGTCAAACGAATCATTACGATCTTATACATTGTTAATTATGACTGATATCCTTTTACTTCAGCTGAGTAACGATCGTTGAAACTTCTCGCATCTGGACTTCAGATCGGAAATTTAAGCGACCCCAAGAATCATCGAGTACTAATTTTGATGCAATCCAGCCTGCTTTTCGTTATTTTTCTTCGCAAATTATTTTTCTTCGAAACCCCTTATGCGTGAGTTTGAAAAAAGTTCTTTACAAGGTAGAGTTGAATGAATATAAAAAAATGGAGGATTTTTTGTCGTTGAAAAAAACTAATGATTCAATTTTTTTCCCGAGACACTATAATATAATCTCCATTAATTGTCGTATTCAAGCAATTCCAACTCTTCTCCCTTTGTATCGAGTTAATTACAGCATACAACGGCCGCGCAATGTTCTATTCTAAGTTTTGTATCCGTCAGTGATAGAGAGCTGGTAAGTAGGTTAAACCTCTGTGGAAGTTATCCCAGTGAAATTTGTTTGTTATAATAGGCTATTACTACAACGAGCAGTTTACAGTTTAGGTTTCCCGTTTGGTATAAGCGGATGGCACGGCGCGCGGACAATCTCAAAATCGCACGATCTGACGGGGCTTATAAACTACAAGCTGCGGTACGTATTCACCGGAGTTAGCTGCAGGAACGTCGTAAATTAAGGACCCCGACGGGACCCGCAAAAACGTATATAATCTTGAGCGAGTTTGCGTTAACGAGGTTAACCCATCTTCCAGCAACTTTTTCTTTGTTTTGTTTCAACTTTTTTTCCTCTTCTTCTTCGTCTTCTTCTGCTTTGTGATTTTTTTTTAAATCCCCATTCCGTTACGTTTCTACAAAGAATTTCATGGAAACTCGGCGATGGGATAGTTTAAGCTTACTTAGTTAAAAATGACTTCTTGGCGGTTCCAGACGGCAGGAAGTTAAGGGGCAATATTTCTCTCTCGCTTGAACACTTAACGCCTACGTCTCTTCCTAGTGACATCTCGTTTTCCTCGTGTATATAATTGAAGGTAAAATTGATAATTAGGACCAGCGAAATTCCGCACGTGTTTAGAACCTCGTGTGCTAATCATGAGAGGTGGGCGGAAATGGCTTACGGATCGATTAACGGCACCCACCTGCCTTATAGCTGGTAATTGAAAGGAGGAAAATTTCAAGGTACCTACTATTTGGGGGTGAGCTTAAGCTGGTTGCCTCGCGTTTAATTAATTTACCTAACGGGCAGGTGAACTAATTTTATTTTAACTCAGCCGAATAATAGGAATGGCGGTGAATTAAACGAACGGGTCTCAAAGTTTAACCAAGAAAAACAAAGCACTCCATTTAATTTCCTATTACTCTGCCGCAATTCTACCGCAAAAGTTTCATCAAAGCTTTCAATGCAGTACTACCTCGTCGCCCCAACTCGATTTTCCTTAGATCCAAATAGAGAAGAATGGAAAACTGTTGGCAGGAATGGATTAAAAGCCGGTGCCCTATATTCAGAACTCGCTATTGTAATCTCGGGATGAAAGTTCGAGCCTGCAAGTACCTAGAGTAAATCGAATATCAACTAAGTCCTCCCTGCTCCTTCGAACAAATATCAAAACTTACTTTAATAATCACAAGCTAAAGTGCCGACCAGCCAATACACTTTGATTCAGGAACTCCCCGACTTTGAAACTCTTTATACTCGTTCGAAAGGTACCGAGTAGTGATTGGATAGGACCAGTCATTGAATGCGCTCGGACTAATTGCAAAATTATTTAACGATATTGCCTTCCTTATTTCAACCAAATTCTGATAATAAAATTATGAAAAATCCACAAGCCTGATTTTTCTTTGTAAAATTCTGAACCTTTTCGGAGATAAACCGAGGTCAGGGTACTTTTCACATAGTATTTCAGAGCTTCGCTATTTTTAGAGTCACTCAGACATTTTCAAGCGCGATTTCACCGGGTCGATGGGACCAATTTTTAATTTCTAACGTCCTGGCTCAACAGATAATACTCGAGACGCAATGCAGTGTAGAAATAATTCATCATCCACACGCCGCACTGCAGGCTAGGTAGAAAATTAGTTGCAATTATGATCCCCATCAGCGATGCCTACTAACCACCTAGTTATGCACCCAATTTTAATCGTTATACTGAGGTTTCCACCAGAGTGAGCCACCTTTTAAAACCCTCATTACCACGAGTAGAATACCGCCAAATAACTGTCAAGTTTCACGTTAGCGACTTGATTTCTTATTGTTGGACATTTTTCTATCTACTTGAAGGTATGTAGCCCGCAGTGATAATTGCGCTTGTGATTAATCGGCGCAATTTATTTGGCCTTTTGTATTGCCCAGCTAAGCTTGCAAGACGGGCTTTCGATCGCGTGTCTTCCTCCTCCTACTTTCTCGCCTCGAACTCTGCCCGAGTGCATTTAGCACGAATTCTCCGTATCGAGGGGTTGGTTTATAAATATCACAGATACAATTGTTCTCTGAAGTTGGTTCGATAAATCTCCATAAAAGCTTGCACGAGTTAAGGGGATTTTATAATCACTGTTTGGTTCCATGGGGAATCGGGGTGGTTCCAAAGCTCAGCTTATCATTTTAGCTCGACAAAGTTTGCGATTTAAGATAAGCGGAGTCCTGCAGTCACGGACTAGAAAACATAAATTTAGTGAAATTAATGCAGGCAGGCCATTACTTGGATATTTTTTTTCAAACTGTATGAGAAGATGAAATTCTGCTAGAACTCCGACCTGTGCACGCGGAGTACTTTGGGTCTTAGAAGTTCGCGAAGCTCAAAACTTCCGCAGTGCAGTTAGAGAGAGAAAAGAATTAAAAGCTTATCCAGGCGCGGCTTCGGACCATCGAATGCTTCCGCAAATCACCAATTTATATTCTATTACGGGTAAAATGAACGGGGTTTTGAAAAATAGTGTATATGAATTATCACAGGTGCAAGTGATCCACTCAACTATGGTAGGCAAGGTGTGGCCAAACCATTACCAGAAAATTCCGTTGATGGAAAAGTTCCATTATATTGTCTAGCTATTGTCCGGAGAGACGAATGTTTTTTCCTCACAACGCGCATGTCCGAGTGCTTTCGAGTTTCTTATATAGGTACAACCTAAACTCGAACTCCAATACCCTACGTGCACACCTCAGCCTCAAATTTAGAGTCTATTTTACTTTGGTAGAAATGAAATGAAGCGGGAATACCGTCTCCAGGAAAATAGCAATTGCCCTCTGGCATCAGCCCTCGGAGGTCGGTGCTGGTTACTGCACTTGGTTTCCCAAGGCAGATCGATCGGAGGATAGGTAGTCTGTTTAGTTGAAGTGCAGTGGTCGGTTATATTTCTTCGAAACCTTAGACTCGATAAATTTATACCCCATGTATGTGGTACGTCACGTTGTTTCCAGTTCGTTAATAAATTATCATAATGACGTGAAATTGTCTGATAAATTAAAAATATATCTAACATTTCTCGCGCGCTCAGAGACAACTGGAGCAGAAAATTTCAACTTGCGAGTTTGCCTGGACTCTGATACCGTTTAGCGTTAAACTTATGCTCGAATTACGTGTGGGGACCTAATGATACGACAGAGCCGCGTTTCTCTCTTAATGAATTTAATTAACTGTCCAACTGACACCCGTCCATCACGAGCCTCTCGCAGTCCCTTCGTTTTGTTGAACATTCGTAAATTCTGCTTCAGTTTTTTGACTGAAACAGCGGGAACGAACAGGCTACGGCTTTTGTTATCGAACCCAAAGCCAGGGAGTTTTCAGTGGCTGATCAATGGTCCGTTTCGAACTCGAATCGCGTCCGTAAACAGAACTCAAACCTGAAATCATAAATTTCTGAGTCCCGGCACATGAGATAAATATTTGTCGGTTGTGCCAAGCTGAGGTTCATTTTTGAATGACTTGACTAATTGACCGAGGTGCTCATCGCGTTGCCAAAAGGTCAAATCACTTGACCGCCGGAGGACGGATCAAGCGATTGTGACTCCGGCTTTTATGTGGTCGATAAATTCCTGTTGGATCAAAACGTGACAGATACAATGTCCAATCAAATACCGATCCAAAATCTTATGCAAATAAGATTCTCGTCGAGAAATTAATCTCATACTTGCAGCTCCATGCCGTTCTCGCCGCTACACGGTCACTTCACAAAGTTCACCGGCACGCTGAAAGGGAGCTAAACTTCCTCCTCGTATAATGTTTTCCCCACGCGTCAACGTGCCCTTTATCACCACCCTCGTACACCTTGACTCATAAATGTCGTCTATTCCAATTACCAAGTTTAAACTGAAAATGTGTGTTCGGTAGAAAGTTTGAGTACGAGTTGACACGTTTGTGAATATTAGTTATGATACTCGTAAAAATTTCTAGCGATTGTAGTGGAAGCATCCCTGCAACAGCCAGTGACAATAACGTAATATTCATACTACGGTGCAGGTTGAACCTGATTGTTATGCGAGAGGATTTCGTGATTAGATCTTTGCGGTCTTGACGGGCCCAGGCTTCACCTGGTTCACCATCCCCAGGGATTACCGCGGGATGGCGAACTTCCTTGAGGTCAGACCACAGGAACTTTG
This sequence comes from Tenthredo scrophulariae, assembly GCA_963978835.1. Classification (NCBI taxonomy): domain Eukaryota; kingdom Metazoa; phylum Arthropoda; class Insecta; order Hymenoptera; family Tenthredinidae; genus Tenthredo; species Tenthredo scrophulariae. The sequence continues at coordinate 23,927,508 of OZ022229.1, forward strand.
AAAGATAATGGCGGTCGGAATCGCACACCCCCGAACAAGGAGACCCTGAAATGCTGCGTCAACCGATTACTGTTGGATTAAATGCGGCATAAATTAAGCTTGTTAAACTCATTGATGAGATCAAATATGAATACCCATATTCCGCAAACTAGAACTACAATCTGTAGTAAATTACTGATGGCAACTAAACGACCCCCAAGACCTGGACTGCAAGAGGATCGACGAGATCGACATGGCGAACGATTTGACGGTTTCAAATCTGCACGGAAGAGGTTAAATATTTGTGCCTGCGATGATGGCGTCGACAGGGGTCGAGAGGCTCCTAGTTCGTGCCCTAATTTCCACCCATCCTCTGTGCATGGTTGGTAGGCAATTATGTGGCTAGGATCTAATGGATTGCCGAACGCACTATAACGCCAAGAGGTAGTCCTGGTCTATCCATGGTAAGAGGTGAGAGATCGCACCAGACTATGGCGGCTTCAATCCAATCCCATCTCATCCCATCCCGTCCCACTATCCAGCGGATTGAAGCGGGGATGCGCATCCGATTTACATTGCTAATGTGAGCCACCAAGGACGTCAGTTGTTGCGCCTGGCTTTAGAATATACTTGAGACAAGCCCTGCCGACCAATGCTAGATACCAGGTGAAACAATTATTATTGTTAGCCAAAAAGTTTGTTTATATGGGCATTTCTAATTAAGCGTTCCTAGCGCTGGAAATTTTGTTTCTTTCAAGTTTTGTTGAAGCAGACGGGTAAACTCGATGCCAATGGATTAGTGGGAGTTGGAAGAATATATTTTTACCAGTGTACACGAAATTTGGACTGAGCTATTTTTTTAAACAGCCATTTTCCGAAATTAAATTGCGTCATTTCAAGACCTTCTGGAAAAACGCCGTAGGAAAGAGAATTGCAGTCAAAAAAGGTCCTGTTTGCGTTAAAAATTTTCGTTTTTCCATAAAGGATCAGATGATCTAAGTCGCATGAGTGTGCTCTCCTCTCGCTTCTCCCAGGTTCCGATCGGAGATGTACTTTTGCAGACATTATTAACCTCGATTAGTAAGAAAAGTCACTTCCGTACGCTTCATCTATGAACATTCGAGTCGATGTTTCTCCGCGCTGTGAAGAGGTACACCTCAGCGGTTGAGGTCACTTGATGGTCCGTGAACAGACGCAGATTTTGAGTCCCGGTTGGATCTTTTCAGAGAAATGTTATGTTTTTTACAGCCACTTTTCTGAAAACGGACGAAAAGTTGAAATTATATTTGGTAAAATCGAGCTTGCATTCTGAAAAATCTAAGAAGAGCGCATTCTCGCGGCTTTCTTACGCTTGTTGCCCGTTAAATAAAAGAGACTTTGTGCCCTTACACGACCTTTTTGGAGCTTAATTGTGTCTGCTACACAGCTCTGAATAAAAGGTTGTTGGCGATTTGGTCCGGAAAACTTCAATTTTCGGCACTTGGGCGGCCTCTGGCGAGTTTTTGGTGATGGGCACACTTCTAAAAAGTGTTATTCCGTCATGTTCTTACAAAACTGAACTACTCCTGAAAATTTTGTGCCGGAAAATTGACTGTTATCTGAGATACCCGTCAGATGACTAAGTGGCAACGCTTAATTAGAAATGCCCATATAAGTGAAAACTTCAGAGTGGTAAAAAGAATCTCGACGAGGAAATGGAAGGTGTTGATCTGTTAGAAAACGAGATCTTCAAGGTTCAGACTTAGGATCAGATTTCTAAGACTTGGTGGCTCCGTTAGTGGACAGAGACAGGGATAGAGAGAAAGAAGCACCGGCTCAAGAAGTGGATAAAAGAGACGGAAAGCCGAGAGGTGAGAAGAAACGACGTCGTTTGTTAAGTGCGTATTGAAACCCTTCGAAATAGTTGAGGATAAATTGGTGCCGGGGTCCGTAGGGGTCGTAGTCCGTTCGACAAGATAGGCACGCTTCTTCGACTTCAAGTTGATCACGAAGTTTTCTTATTACTTTGATATACTACCTATAGCAGATATTTCATCGCCATTCTTCGACAGTCAACCAGATGAGATCTTTGCAGATCAGCATTTCGGAACGAAAACTAAAGTTTAAATGCACACTAATTGCAATCACGTTTGTTTCAGTACCGTTTAATGTATCAGTCATACATACAGATTTGGTAGATAACGAATACCTCTTTCTCATTGGAAATCATCATCTTTCCTTCATCGATATACCGATGTGTAATTTTTTAAATCTGCGATGATCTGTTCGCTGCTTTGATAGGCATGTGTCCAAATCCTCCTCCAATCAATCAGTTTTAATACAGCAGTTCGCCAATCATTGGGTCTCAGAGTTGCGGAAGCAGTCGAAGTAAAAGAACTCAAATCCAAGGACTTGGTTCAACCGATGCTTCGATTCTGGTTATTTGGGTCTCTAATTGCTCAAAAAACAACGTTCTGTCCGATTAATGATGAATCATTTTTTGATACCGCAAACGTGGCTCGAGTAATCATTTTTTTCACTGGTCGGTCACAGTGTTTGCATTGAGTGCTTTTACCTTGACTGTATCTCTAACTCCGAAATCCGATGACTCGCAACTCCTACCTTTTACTTAATTGTGCTTCAAATGATCAGAGAATTAGAGGTTTTTGTAATAAAAATGTGAAGGTAATTTAATTCCACTGGATTTACATGCGTTTCGGAAGTATGATATGATTTTTGAGCAACGTCAGGGATGTTGCTCACGTGCAAAGGCAGGATAAACGGTAAAAACGTAGAATATAGAATAACTAGAACAGAGATGAGTATCTCCACGGTCTGTAGCCTTGATTAAAATCTTGTCGCAGTGGTCGTAAAAGCCAGATACCTACACGGACAGTTGGAATTGGAAGCAAGCGTGGAACCTTGTGATTTTCCATTATGTTTTACTGGATAGTTCTAACGCGTTTTTTAACCTAGTCACCTTTAAGAAACCGTGGGAATGTGGCCAGCCAGTTTGGCCTTTTTCTGGTATCACTCACGCCCGCAAAGATGATGGCTGTTCTATATCCGAAAGAAATTTTGGGCTTCTCAGCACGTCTGTATTGCTAGTTTCCATAGATTCGCACCTTGCGCCTGCCTCGAAGAGATGAGCCTCGCATTACCCCGTATGCAATTCCACTTCCAAATGCGTGAGTGAAAATGTTGCTTCTCGTTTTATTGACGAGAATTTCATCCCGTTCGTGTGTTTACTAAACCCTAACATTTTTCTACCCACTTGGAGCCAAGCGCAGGCAGGTATGTATATATATACTTGCAGACCCATGTCCAAGCAATAACCAGATTGGTGCTTTGGAAAACGTGTGAAACGCGAAAAGTCCAACAGATTCTGGATCGCCATTTCCGACGACGAAGGTAAGTGCATGTTACACAGGCTTCCTGAGTCTCCGCACCAGATCCTATTTCGCAGAAAAGAACCTTCGAAAATTCTTGCGAATTTCACTGGTCTCCGTTTCTTTGCTCACTCCTTACCTCTCGACTCCGCTAGTACGATCGAACGAACTGCGAGAATTTCACCTACAAGTGCAGACCTGGATCATCAACCGTTCGTCCTTTACGAGTAGGTGGGTAGGTACACGAGGAAACTGCCGGCCGTGGACTGTATGAAAGGAAAGGACTTTTTCGCTGAACGTGAATCTCTGCGAAGAAAAGTACTCGCTGCAGTACATCGAGTGGCGAATAGCGTGCAATATGTAGTTGGATTGCTGCAGGCGTCTGACTGCTGGAAATTTACTATATGAAAGTAAAGTCGAATAAATTTTCGAAAATTTTCATAGAATGGTTACAGAGCGGATGAATTTCATCGGCATTCGAACGCATTTATGCGTACGGTGGAGTAATCCTCAGTTGATTACACCTCGTGAAAATACTGCCCGCTTATCATACGTTTGCCTCGATGATACAGAATAAAGCCTTTCGCGGATTAGGGGCCTCACGCAATGCGTATGTAATGCCAGTGCGGTATCACGGTATTACGGTGTTACAGTACTACGGTATTATAGCATTACTGTATTCCGCAAGCACCTCCGACATGGCAGAACAGCCCGTGACCAATTTGAAAGGGTATAGCACATTGGCACTGCGCTATAATCTCCTCAGAAATTGAGTACACTTCTGCGTTAAGTATTGCCACTCATGGGCGGTCGGTCACCGCCTGTGGCAATTTCGTTCAATATAGCCATAGAAGTCTGTTCTGTTTTGTACTCGTCCAGGCCTCGAGGATACTCGTAATTTATCAGGAAGAAATTGGTGGGAAAATAAATTCTCAGCTTGGAACATTGAGTGAATATATCTTCAGCTTTGCAGCAACAACTATAATGTCAATGACTCTCTTGAAATTTTTGAAATAACTAGTAAAACCCTGATCATTAAAAAAATTTTATACACATTGTTTAGGTTTTGTTCGAAGAAACATTCAGCATAATTGTATTTAAAAAATAAATAAACTATCTTCAACGCCAGGGATTTGGTGATTGATTTCGATTTCTGTAAACCAATTTCCATTATTATTCCATAAAAATTATCAATATTTATAATAGAATCTACAAAATTGATTTTATGTTGTCTCTAATATTTGACTCAAACTCTCCGAAAATTTGTGGAAATTTATCGCAAAATCTCTAATAATAATCGTAGCGTTACTATTTCGGGAATATTTTCATTTCATGTTTTACCTCTCAGCGCAGACGATATGCGGTGAATAATAGTTTGATATGATATGGAAATATGTATATTGGGATTGCCCGGTTTATGTTCGTAGCCGCAATCCGTCGTTTATTATCATAATTGGTAGATTTTCGAAACTGCTGTATTCGATCGCAACCGACAATCACCGAACTGTTGTTTGTTCTAAACTCTGGAGATTGTTTTAACTTACGGTGTATGCGGTATACGAAGCTTCGCTAATCTATTAACAGTGTCCCAATTAAGCCCAAGTAATTATGTGCTTTTTCCGAAGATTATCCACCGGCGTAAGGGCGGCTGAATAGTAAGTGGAAGCGTGAAAAAATGAGCTCGTGTAATCAGCGCCAAGACATTTAGCTTTGGCAAAATTATCTCCAATGGGATCCCCCTTTCCCCATGTCACCCTAATTGTTAGACTATTATCACGTTTCAAACGACACCCAATTACGATGCTGTTCGAAAACATTACCGCAAGCTGCGTAGCCCAGTAATTAACGAAAAAGTAACTAGAACTTTGTCTGTATCTAACCACCGTGAGCCATTAATCGAACGTCAGAAAAACGCGAGCATTGGACCAGCTACCATCGACTCTGATCAAATCCAATAAAGCTTTTTCATTTATGTATAGTTATACGTGGTCAGCTTGTAATTTCTCTCAAAGGGTCAAGAGATACAATCTTGTTCAGACAGAGAAAAATAAATTACGATGAAAGAGCCGCTATTCCTGTCCAGCAATGATGCAGATAGAAATATTTTATTTCAGATGGTGGTCACTGGTGCTTTCGTCTGCTGTGCTTACTTCGTATCGGTCAATTAAATTAGCGAGGTTGTGGTAGGGCGTGCCTTTCAATTTTACAGAACTAAACTAACCAAGGAGTTTTTCATTTCATTGCCGTTTTAACCAAAGATATTTCATATCTGTCATATTCAAGTATCTTTGTTTCATCGATACTTTTCAACTGTGAAACAAAGGTATAGCTTAGTCCCGAACATGATTTGTACATTTCCCTCCGCATATTTTCCATTCATTTATTGATTGGTCAAACCCCTCGCATTTGCAGTGGGGAGTCTTGACCAGGATTCGATTGGTTGAAAAATAAAGAAAAAAAAAATTGTCGAAATTATTGCTTGCGTGAACAGTAATTCATTGAACAAAGTTATTTTATATAGCAGATAGTTCTACTGTCTCGGAAAATTTAGCAAAATTTTATCAAACCAGATCCGCCAGAGTTTATTCCCTGAATTTGGATAAAGACGTAATCAATCGTCTCAAAAGTGAAAAACATGAAATTGTTTATTGACTCTCGTGGATGCCGTTGCGTACCATATACGTTCAGTTTTTCTGAACTCTAGTATTTTTCCGATACAATAAATCGTCCTCCACGATATTTGATGTATTCATTCGAGGAAGGAAAAATAAATTCAATCGGCTTGGATGAATAAGTAGACGTAGCACGAAATGGCAATCGATAAACAAATTTTTATTTGATTTTTTCATCAGACGATTGGCTAGGCAGTTACCACAGTTCTGCATTAACATAGTCGAAATCGCGAGGGTGAAACGAAAAATATTTTCTGTGAGACACGCAAAATTCTACGAGGTGCCATTAGGGTAGCGAGAATACGGTGTAGGGTAAGTGTACCGGTGAATGTCCAAAGTCCATAAGATAAGTCCAGCTTAGTTAAAACTAAAAGTCCAAAAGTCTTAAAAATATTGACTTTCCTTAGATATTTGGTACAACGAAATACTCATTCGTGAGAAATTTGAAATTGGTTATTCACTGGGCTTAAGTACAGTGGCCCTATATACTCTCCAAACAGCTTGAAGCCTGGATTTTTCACTTTGGAATTATACCAGGTAAAAATTGATGAAAAATGTCGAACGTCAAACAGATCTATTTACAGTACATCTCTTTAAACGAATGATTTCGCGCTCGGTTTGTGGAATGAATTGAAAAACTGAATATAGCAAATACTGAAATTTTGTTTTCGCATTAAAATTGGCCAAACAATCGCACGAACCCGTGTTATCAATTATGAGCGACGAAGTATTCCCGAATAATCCGAAAATTACTATCGTTAAAAAAATAAAAAATAATAGAGGTGCAGTCAGCATGTGGGAGGTTGAATTTTCGAATTTTTTATCCGCCGAAATCAACCACGGTATGAAAATATCTAGCATTTGCAGTGGTCAGAGATTCGAGCACCGCTCGTTAAATCCTTGCTGACATTAATCCATCGATTTATTACAAATTTTTAGTGGCACATTGGTGTACTGCAATCAAATAACTGAAACTGTATTAAAACGAGGTCAGAAAATCGATGGTATTTAATCGCTACAGGCTGTTCCATAGACTGAAAACAAAACTCTGATTCGATGACATAAAAAGACATTTAAGAGTCGCTAAAATTTGAATAGTCAAATTTTACTACCGAAATTCGCTGACCAGACATTTTTACAGCGTTTTTATACTTCGTTTCATATTCAAGGGGGTATTTTGGTTCGAGGTAAATATTTGATTTATGGAGACTTGAAAGATTATTGATAAACAATCGCATTCTTGACATTCATAAGTCGTAGTTATGGAGTTATAAGGCCGGAAGTGAAACTCTGTATTTCTATGGTGCGGGACTTCCACAGTAAACGGTTCATCAGTACGATGAAAACAGAACGCCTGAATGTGGCCCATGGATGTGCCTTTCAAGCCATCCATCAAAAAATTCAAAAGACCCGATTTACCACAAAGAATTTAGGTTTTTAGAATACATCGAAATTTCAGAAACAACTCGTTTGAATCAGATTATACATACATACATACATCTGGTTTCTATCGAGCCAACTAAAGACGAGGGGTTGCTGGATCGATGCAGATTGAACGCGTCTTAAATTATTGCAAAGAATCACAAGGGTGCCAAGACGCGGATCCAGGTTCATCAAAGGAAATCGAATGTGGTATGGATAGAAATCTGTTCCAAGTGACCCGAGCTTTGTCATTATTTAGTTATTTTTTCATTTGTTATTTGATACCGTTACTATACACGCGTGGCAATACAAGCTCACGCGTATAAAGAATGATTTATTCGTTGTTGGACGGAGGTAGGTATTAGTCCCAATTGTACATCATTGATCACGCCAAGTTCTCCAGTTGTGAAATACCCGTTAAAAATCAACCGTGTGCGCGCAAATTGGCCGTAGCACAATCCTAAAACAGAGTTCATATAGTTGTATGTACCTTATGCCGGTGTTAGGAACTGGTGGATTTCTTTTTTATTATATTATACCGCGCGGTGTTCTTTCCCTTTTAAGATCAGATAAGAATATCACCAGCAAGGATCTATACGTATCGATGTCTGATTTTATGGTCTTCGTTACCTCGCCTAACGTTGCAATTGGTTTGGGCATACGAGAAACTAAAACCGTCAGATTAGGTCGGGTCTAGATATCGATGAGCGAATAAAGTCGATATGATTTAGTGCGGAAAGCTATTTAGAAGAAATTTTATTCCGATTTAACCGACGTTGATTTTTTTTTTCTTCTTTGTGTCGAGAGCCATACGGCGCTCTCGGGGTTGGATTCTTCGTTGAAAAGTTTCACACGGAACTTCGTTAATTATTGGAAAACCGAGAAACACTCGAACGCATTTGCCAGTGAGATCTCATTAATCGCTCGCGGATTGGCTGACCCAATTATCAGTGAAAAGGGTTGAAGAGAGAGAGAGAGAGAGACGAGTAAGAAAAATCCAATGCCGAGTGTGTGCATCATTGAAAATTATACCGAGGTACAAGTCGCTATCAGAAAATAGGATTTCAATCATAGTTCAATGTCAGCAAGTCCAAAATCATTGCTAAGATGACGAGTATATAAAAAAAGGATCAAATCTTTCGGGCTACTAGCAACATCATTGAGAAACAATCGTAACTTTTATTTTATCAAGTCTCAGCTGGAGTTATAAGGCCGCAAGTGGAACTCCGTTACTTTCGAAGGTATAGGACTTCGACAGCAAACTGTTCATCAAAACCATGAAACCAAAACGCCTAAATGTGGTCCATGGATGTGCTTTTCAAGTGACCATTATTCTTTATTTACCCGTAGATGGCTTGATAGTCAATTACAATGAGAAAAAGTAGTGTAAATTTCAAAACCCTAGGTCAAGTAGTTCAGGAGAAATCGTGTGATCGAGGCTCAAGAACTTGATTTTGAGAAATACGTCTTAGATCTTCATTTGCGCAGATTTGATTCTTGCGCCTTTATCATCCCCAACTGTATTTTCAGCCCGTCTTCGATTCACCTTTTTCTCAATTTTGGGCAACGTGATCACTCAGTTATCTTTACACCCGCCGTTTTACGTAATTTATCCCCGAATTTACATTTTTTAAAATTTTTCAGTCCACGATGGTTAAAAATAATGGCAAAAGATGCGAAGCTTCGGGAAAAGAAAGAAGAAAGAAAAAAAAAAATACCAATCAGTGGGGAGTAATTTTTTGACCAGCATGCCCCCCCCTTGAACAAGTTTAAAACTATCAGTCCCTGCTTTTTGTGAATTAAAACGTTACTCTCTAGCGGCAAATTCCCGATTTATAATTTTACGAAGATGGTTATTTGTACTCACCCTGCGGTAGGCTGAGTCCTAAGATTATCAAAAGACACTTCAATCTAGTGACGTTCACGATCCTTTTAGACCACATGGCGCGTCTCACTCTAAAGACTGTTCAAACGCACGGACCGGATCGCGCGGCCACTCGCGTAGCTCTGAGTTCAAGTCGGATACAGACTCTGGGTTCCTCCAGCGAGGACCGGTGAGGACCACTGGCGGACAGGCGCCTACGCGACTAAAACCCGCCATGCGTTCCCGAGGTTGAACAAGCTACCGAAGGATCGCGTTAGTTTACGGTTCGCGAACGGTGTAGGGAGTTTTGCCATTACCCCAGGAGGCGTCTGTCGGTAATTGATTATGACGGAAATACTCATACCTCGTGTAGGTTTATAAATGCGGGAGTGAAAATGGAGATTATGAAATGGAGTTAGGATTCGTAAATGATAAAGATTTTATATTTTTTTCGAGTTATTAATTCGCAAGTGTGGAAATTATTTCGGAGGGGGGACTACGGTGAAATTTTGATAAAAATGATGTTTTCGTTTTTTAAATCACTAAAAAAAATCTAATCAATATTTCGGAGCTCAATTGTGTTTACTAGACAGCTTTGAATGAAAGGTTGTTGGCGATTTGGTCCGCAAAACTACAATTTTCGGCACTTGGGTGGCCTCTGGCGGATTTTTGGTGATGGGCACACTTCTATAAAGTGTTATCCTGTCATTTTCTTACAAAACTGAACTACCCTTGAGAATTTGGCGGCGGAAAATTGATTGTTATCTGAGATACCCTTCAGATGACTAGGTGGGAACGCTTAATTAGAAATGCCTATATATCACTAGCCGCGTTGTTTTCCTTGCAACTAATTATTCCGATAATATATTACGTGACTCTCAGGATAAATTACCTGCAATTCTTTAATACGCACATGTTTACGTTTACCTGTTTTTCTATTCCTATAATGTTATGAATAAGTATGCTAATATTCCACATCTTATAATAAATTCATGTACACATATATAGCATATAATATAACAGTAAGTCCGCGGCAATGTAAATAATAAAAAAAAAAAAAGAAAAAATAGAAAATTGTATCATTAAATCAACAAAACATACTCAGGCATGTTCACGCAAATGCAGTAAACAGTTTATAATTCAATTGATTGAATAATTTCCATATATGAGTTCTGCGCATATACTATACCGTGGGATTATGTGGAAATTACGGGTTCAAAGCGCGCAGGCGCTGATTCATTCGAATATTACGAGGGACGCCAATTTCAGACTGTCCACGAATATCCCTAGAGTCTTCTTCTTCTTCTCTTTCTGTTCTTTTCGGTGGCTATCTGCTTCTGTCCAGAAGCTATGTGCCAGATACCTAGAGTCCGTCTGCTATTTGTTTCCGATTTTTGTCAAATACAAATGGCGTCAGACCGTGGCAAGAATAGGTTATGTTTGTCGTGAATCTAGCAGACGACAGAACTAGGGATATTACCAAAAAGTTGGTGGGGTTGCTAGCGCGATTCTGCCGGCCAATAATATTCGAATAAATCAGCGCCTGCGCGCTTGGAACCCGTAATTTCCACACAATCGCACAGTATATGGGGAGTTTTACGCCGACCGAGACCTGGACAGCCTCTGACCCCGACCCCTCTTTTTTTTCCCATATTTTTCTCAGATATATAGGTAGACTGAAAGAAGTGCTCGTGATTTTTTTTTTTTGAGACAATTATCTCAATTAATTTTCGATTGACGTATTTCAAAAAATTTCAAATCCCTGACGATCGCCAAATGTTTAAACTCCTGTATTTCTGAATTTGTCAGTCGGATTGCAAAATATGACTATATCAAATGAATCAGAAAGGAGTGTACTTTTCAAAAAAAGTATGTTGTAATAATTTATTGTGCCTCGTCCTTCATAGTGAAGTCTTCGTTCAAACATGTAAAATCGATTTGTCCAGGTCAGCGTGGAACTCCCCATAACAGAATATGGTGTTTCAAAAAGCGGATATTGCCTCAACTAGACACAACTTTTGAGGATACAGATGATTGCATCGTAAAATGATTTGCCAGCAAACAAAAACAAAAATATTTTGTTGATAATTTCCCACCGACGAAAATAAACTATTTAAATATTTAATTAAACATCAATCTATTACGCATCATAAACTACACGAATATATACAGATATGGTTGAAAGTGACGAAATTCGAGATAACATTACTAAAAATTCGCAATACTATCTTTATCAAGTGATGATGAAGAAATTGAATATTATTTGTTGTATTGCATAAGTTCAAGGCGCGTGGTATGATGTAGATGCGGATAACACATTAACCCATGAAAAGAATTGAGATAAAAATGAAAAAAAAAATGTTGTTAATCGTTTCGTATCGCGTGGGATGAGTATGATTGCGTCGCATAGATTGATACACGAATAATTCAATATTTCGTAAACTTATAGAAATTAGATTTTTTGAAGCGGACTGGACCGCTCGTTCAATCATGCGTGTACACATAGATTTCTGTAATTACTACTAGCTCACACCCATATCTAACGCACGCGATATGTGTGCGTGCCTTTATAATTTCCAGCTTTCCTGATAATTTTATTTTGTTTTTAACTTTTTGATTTATTTTTGTTTTTTTTCTCAATCGAACCTGTTTATCTTTTTTTTTCCTTCTTCTTCTTCTTCTTCTTCTTCTTCTTCTTTTCCCAGTTGTGGGAACGGGCGTGTAGTCAAATAGAAGGAACCATTCATAGTAAGGTCAGTTCTCATTCGACACTTGCCAGATTAAGATAGAAACTTTTTTTCAACGCGATTATCGTCAAGTGGCTATACTAGTAATTGAAGAGTCCGGCTTTTAGCGATATAGAAAAATGTACAGTTCTCCAATCCTGCAGATGAAGACACAGGAGGATCCCAACGGTGACAACCTGTCTTTGGGATCGGGTCCAGACGAGGTCTGCAAAACTTTATTCAATTCATTGTTTTCCTCTGATTTAATAGCTGATGTGAGTTACTATGGACCACCGACATTTTCACGTTGTTTCTCAACGCTTCTCGCTGCTCAAAAATGAAAAATCCTGCACCCGTGAAATCTGATCGTTATTTTCTACTTTCATCGAAAAAAGAAAGAAAAAAGGAAACCTAAAATGCTGTCGATTTTTGGTTTCAAATGTCAGGATCGACTGAATTATTTCTCTCTTGTAGTACGTTGAACCAAATACCACAGACTCACGAAGTTTCAAATTTCTTCATCAAATGCTATAGAAACGCGGTCCATCAATCCCTGCTGATCTTGGTATTCGCTCACATTACCGATTCGAATCAATAATCTTGCCGTTGAGAATGAAGATAGTTTCTTGCAACCTGCTTTCTTGAATTATTTCAAGAATTTTTAGTATGAATTTTTATTCCTACTTATCCCATTGTGCCTGATAGAATGAATTTTCCGGATAAATCTCGTCTGAAAATTTAACAAAAACAATTATAAGAACGAAGTGTTTCCACATTCACATCATATACCAATCACTATCCTTGTTTGTGATTATCTAATAGGAATAACATAAGTGGAGAGTATACAGTTACCGGTTGTATGAATATAAATCTTTATCATTAACCAAAACGAAGAAGATTGAGATTTCAGCATCGAGAAAAAGGGACACAACCGTACGGGTGATTAAAGTAGAATTCGGCTTTTGCCGTGAAAAGTGAAAAGTGAGCACTTTCACGCGAAGCTGGAAATATCGGTAAAATGAAACCTTGTGCCATCGAATGATGTCTTTGGTTCTATAATATATATGGGGAATTCCCTGATCCTCTTCGAAAATTCTCAAACTTCACGATAATCGACCATTGATTGGCGCAAGTACCGGTGATTTTTTTAGACTTTTCGGGCAACCGTTTTCAGAATGGTTGACCCTCGATTTTGGCTAAAAATTAACATTTTCGTTCTCTTCAACGAGAATATCTTCGAAACTGTTTGTCGTAGAAGAATCTTCAACATACAAAAAAGTTCTGATTTTGATTCGGCTGTCGAAAAATAATTTTTTGAAAATGTCAAAATCAATCATAGTTCCTTTTTTTTTTTTGAAGAATAGTCTTTCTTCTCTTTTCCGTCACGTTTGCCATGGTCGATTTTGCTGAAATTTTCACAGAATGTTCTCCCATTAGTGTACATTACGTGATAAAATTTTCATTATATATGGGCCTGAATCTCGTTTAGAAGTGCCATGATAGTCCAGTCACTATGCGATTTTGAATTGCATTAAGCGAATGCGACAAATTTTTTTTTCAATTATTGGGGAGCATTGGTATTCTTAATCCAGATTTTCGGGACACCAGCCCTTCTGCGTCAACCGCCGTCTTGAATTTGAGGGTAAATTCGTTCTTTTATTTTCAATAACTCGCCTATTTTCGACTTTTGACTGAAAATGGTTGGAACCAAACTTCTAAACGAGATTCGGCCCGTGATGAAAATTTTATCACATGATTTACACTATAATGAAAGAACATTCTGTGAAAATTTCAGCAAAATCGATCATGGCATACTTGCCGAAAAAGAGAATGAAAACTATTTTTCAAAAAAACGGAACTTTAATTGATTTCGAAAATTTCAAAAAATTATTTTTAGACAGCCGAATCAAAGTCAATCTTTATTTTTTTTTTTTTTTTACGTTGAAGATTCTTCTACGACAAACAGTTTCCAAGATATTTTCGTTTAAGAGGACGAAGATGTTAATTTCGAGTCAGAATCGAGGGTCAACCATTTTGAAAAGGTTGCCCCGAAAAATCTAAAAAAATTACCGATACTTGTACTAACCAATGGTTGATCATCATAAAGTTTTAGAATTTCCGAAGAGGGTCAGGCTTTTTGATAGTTCGAGTTGAGATGGAATTCCTTATATAGTGAGAAGAATAAATGGGTGTAAAAAAACTAGTTTCGAATAGAAACGGCCGAGGTTTTAAAATCGTATTGAATAATCATGATCGTGATAGTACCATAGCCAGCCCGAACATCAATGTATTCTCAAGATAAGTGAGAGACTTGGATCTACCGTATGGGTTTCGAACGATTCAAAAAGTAGAAATAAAGGTAGAAAATGAAAAATAAAAATAAAAATCTAAAAAAAAAAAAAAAAAAAGAAAATGTTAGAAAGTTTTCAGCTGCATGATATTTCGGTATAAAATTTATAAACTGAATGAAAATGAGGCGAATACCACCAATGTATTATATTATAATGATAAATCCAATATACCAGCTACGGCAAGATACAAGGCAAACAGGCTACCGCCAGCAGGTTATTAGAGACTAAAAGAGTCAGGCTAAGAAGTTGTCCACTGATCGCATGTAAAACAAACCAAAAGAACTTTGTATCTTATAAAATATTCGCAAGGTACTTTCAGTCCGAAGTTAAATTTTCCGCAAATTTGACACGTGTGGGAATTATTTTTTTAACGAATAACAAAAAGATTGAATTCTCGCTACTTAGCCGATGGCTGTTTCAATCATAGTTAAATAATTTATATCGCAATTAATTAAGTCGCTGAATAGATCGCCGCGAGACTTCAGCAAACTTTGACCAATTGCGGTTGAAGCACTCTCTAGTTATTTGCCGACCTGTTCAAGGAGCGCCTCGCATCTTTGTCCACTATAAAAATACTTGTGGCTACCCTCTGCAGCTCCAGTGCATATATAATTAGCTTTAATCGAGTATAAATGAACAGTGAGCTCCCGATTCTGGTCTGGTGAGGTTCGCAATTTTAATAAACGCACGCATAATCGTAATCATCGTATTTATTTATTTTCATCAAGTATACGTTTAATCGTCTCGATTGATAGATAGATCATTCATTTACAGTTGATAAAGTGAAGTAGTTAAGGGGGGTGCCAAGGTAAGAGAAGAGAAAAATGTTCATCGTATTCAATGTTTTATTACGGCGAGAATTACGGACGGAAAATAATTGTGAAGATAGCATTTGAAAGCTACGAATTTCTGCTCCAATCCGAAAAAAAAAAATTTAATATCACAAAAATGAAGTCCGCTGCGTCTATTTAAGTAAAGCTCTGCAAAAAACGATTTTCGAAACGGTGACCACGTTTATAGGCAAACAGAATATCTGAAACACACAAACCAATACTTTTTGGAGTCGTCAATGTACCCTCTGAGCTTCCATGGAATGAATTTTTGATCAATTCAAACGTGGTCTAGTTACGAATCTTTTTTGCATTTGATCGCGTTTTTTAGGATTTTCGCGAACGTTTTTATCAATTTTTCAAAAACGAAAGTTCGGATGAGAAATTCGTTCCATAAAAGCTTAGAGGGTACATTGATGATTTGAAAAAGTATTGGTTTTTGTGTTTTAAATATTCCGTTTGCCTATAAACGTGGTCACCGTTTCGGAAATCGTTTTTTGCAGACCTATACTTAAATGGACGCAGCGGACTCGATTTTTGTGATATTCGATTTTTTTTTTTTTTAATTTGAAGTGGAAATTCGTAGCTTTCAAACGCTGTTCTTGCAATTATTTTTCGTCATTCATTCTCGCCGTAATAAAACATTGAAAACGATGAACATTTTATTCTTCTCTTACCTTGGCACCCCTCTTACATACGATACAGTCTCGTTCGGAGAATCGATGAAAATATGATCAAATTTTATGAAATAAAAACCAAATACATGCGATAGAAATTGAATGATTATCCATCGGTATGTTGTTTTCGGTTCGTATTCGACGATCGAGGGTAATATAAATAATAAATTTAGAATTGGGGTGAAATCGCGCAGCTCTCAGACTTGTTTTTTTACTAAAATTTGTTTAGAAACTGTTCGGCATAACGAACCGGCGATAAAACGATATAAATATATAGATATTGTTGTTATTCATCGGTCAAAGACTTCTTTATACGTAATTCCGAAACGAGAACGAGTTTCGAAATAGCAGAAGTAAATCGAGATAAAACTCGCCGACTATACTATCTTTGGGAGTTTGTTTTCCCCCATTTAACTTACCAGAGGCTTCAAGATGCATCATTCCGACGAAGACGTGGATAACGTGGTAAGCTTGATGAACTTGAATTTTATTATTTTATTTGTTTTCTTTTTTCTATGAAGAATTGATAATAATTTACAGTCTACGACCTGTAGTCGTCGGTAAAGAATTGTTGAAAAACAATTTCTTTCGTCATATACGCGCAATTAACGCGTCATTTTTATTTGCTCCTTATACTTTGAAGACACGCTATCAGAGATAAGAAATTCCCCCTTTGAATGTACGTAGATTATTCGATTGCGAAACTGTCCCGCTCTCTTCGAATTAAGTTACGGACGTTTTTTTTTTTAAATAATTATCGTTAATTGAAACGAATGGAATTTCAACGAAATCATATATTCAGAGTCAAGATTATATTATACTAAACGCCGCTAGTTCCGGCTGTCGCTCAGACTCATCCGACTTGACCGATTCGTTAATTGACCAACGCTTCTCCAGCGGTAGATCGCTAATTAAGATAAAATAGAAAAGGAATACTGTTCATTGGACTTTCGTCAGATTTAAAACTAACATCAAATTTGAAAATGCGGTATTCACACGCGTATCTCAGTGGGGAATTGCCTTATCAGAATACTATACTATTTTCCTCTTGACCTTCCGCGATATGCATATGTGTCACCTAGTGAACACCAGAAACTGGAATCAGTGCTAACGACCTTCGTGGCAAGCGGAAATCGCTCTGTAATTAAATAGCTGTGTGCATTTCTTGGTAAAGATACTTTGTGTCCTTAGGTGACGCGTACCAATGACCGTATCATTCCAATTTCAAAAAGGGAATTCCACTCTTCGGACTTTGAGACACAGGAGTCGGGCTGAAAGTCAGCTTTGTTAAACTCTGATCTCTTTCATGGATGGAATGGCTCCAATCCAAAATTTAGGAAACCTTTGATCTCTCTCTCTCTCTCTCTCTCTCGAGTGATTTCCCGATCCGGTACTTCACTATTTTATCTATATGCAAGTGACCAGTCACCGCAGACCAGAAATTATCCCACTGACACAATCGAGTGCGAAGATCCGTCTGTAAAGTTCTTTTTGCGCGTCGATTACTTTTTCCGGTTTCTCCCATACAAGGCCAGAAAGTTTAACACACGACGCGAATTGACTCGCTCAACTTTACCCACAAATTTCATCATCCGTTTGAGGTTGTTGCATAATATTTCAAGGTCAAAAAAATTTACTTTTTTTTACCACCTTTCGCGTTCAGTGGTCGAAAATTGATCGCAAATTATTGACGCAAGTGGATCAACCTGGATGAATTATGCCAGAGGAAAGTAGACCCCGATCATTCTCCTCACACGACAAAATATTGCGAGCCGTTATGCCATTTTTGGTGAATCGACCTCCTCAACATGCCATTATAGTTACGTATACGAATCTTTATGCTAATATAGAAACTGAATCTGCGCACAATGAGAGTAAGGTCGCGAAAAAAAAAAGGCGAGTGAGATCTAGGCGAGTGAATTGCGCCGGGTATAATTTGCGAAGATATAAAAACAGGCTACGGTTATTACCAGAAACATACGCCTCTCATAAATTGCTGGAACTAGTGTTCTGCAGCTGAAAGTCTCTCCCACGAATGATAAAATATTGAGTTTCCTTATGGTAAATTATCCGCACAGTGGGGGGTTCCGGTCAGTATATAATAAAACTTGACTCTCTCAGTAGGGATTGTGTATTGCATATCAGAGTATCAACTGAATACTATAACTGTAAGGATCATAAGGATTATACGAGTTGAAGAGTCATAGAATTCGGACTGGTAATCAGAATGACGCCAAATCCGTCCGTCCCCGATGTAAGAAACATCCAAATACCTAAATTTGAAAAGTTATTATCACAACGATTTATGGTGCTGTTCAGATGTTCTCCGAGTGTACAATTTTCATTAGGAAAAATTGTTCTCATTTTTACAGCCAAAACTTATGGACGGAGGAAACTACATCAAAGAAGGCAGGGACTCGGCCAAAAGCACGTGTCTAATATTTTCCCCTCGAGAAGACGACGAGGTTGGGAGTCTAGGACGTCATCTGAAGCTTTTTGCTGTGAGTTTGGACATAGATTCAATCTTTTTGACCGCTGATTCTGTTTGACCAGACTTTTTGACGAAAAAGGTTCCCACCACTTTCAGAAACATAAAGTCAACCTTCTTCACATAGAATCAAGAAGTTCTGCTCGTGAGGTTGACAGCTATGAATTCATGGTGGAGTGTGCTCCTGGTGGTGACTTGGGTTCGGTTATCGAAACTCTGCGGGATCAGTGCGGATACTTCTCTATAATATCTAGGTAAGAGATATTTCATGTCGACAATCGTGGCGATGGGATCGCGATATTTATTCCTGAAATTGAAATTAATCCATAAAATGGTGTGCAGGAATCACAAAGACAACCTTGGCACCGTTCCCTGGTTTCCTGGACGCATCAGGGACCTGGATAGGTTCGCTAACCAAATCCTATCCTACGGTTCTGAGCTGGACTCTGATCACCCCGGATTCACAGACCCAGTCTACAGAGCGAGAAGAAAGTACTTTGCTGATATCGCCTATCATTATAAACAGTAAGTTTTTTAAATTTACGAAACAAAAAATGAAACAGTATGTGCTGCACGGGATGAGGAACTCTAACGTCATTTAAATCGATGCAATTATAGTGGAGAACCAATTCCAAAAGTGGAATATACACCAGCAGAAATTGCCACATGGGGCACAGTGTTCAGGAAACTAACCGCATTGTACCCACAACACGCGTGCAGGGAACACAATCACGTCTTTCCGTTGCTTATTGAAAACTGTGGATATAGAGAGGACAACATTCCCCAGCTAGAAGACATATCGAATTTTCTCCGTGGTATGAATCCGTTTGTACAATGAGTCTGAGTTTACTTTCCAAAACAAAAATAAAAAAAAATCAGAAGAAAAAGCTAACAATTTTTTTTTTTTCTCTTATTTCAACAGATTGCACTGGGTTCAGTCTTCGTCCAGTCGCTGGCCTCTTGTCTTCTCGAGATTTCCTCGCTGGGCTAGCCTTCAGGGTATTTCACAGCACGCAGTACATCAGGCACAGCAGTAAACCACTTTACACACCTGAGCCAGACGTTTGTCATGAGGTTTTGGGCCATGTTCCGCTTTTCGCGGACCCAGCATTCGCACAGTTTTCTCAGGTCATTGGACTGGCCTCCCTTGGAGCCCCCGATGAGTACATTGAGAAATTAGCCACGGTAAGTCGAACGAATGTATGCGAGAAGACTATAGACGTCTTTTTTTTTTATGCGGAGGAATGAATAGCCGCAAATGTTTTCCGCTTCGTAAAGCCCGTGATGAATTTTCTCCAAGAAATGATGGTCATTAATTGTTCATTGGCGGGAAACTATGACAGCCGCTAGCGTCAGATAGAAATCGAAAGTCCCCGACCACATCCGACCGTAATGGAATTTGATAGGAAGTAGCGAGCGGTTTATCCCGTCCATAATTCACGTTAAGTAATTTTCGATTGTTTCCTTATTGCAATTTTATTTCCGCAGTGCTTCTGGTTCACCGTAGAGTTTGGAATCTGCAGACAAAATGGTGAATTGAAGGTATACGGAGCAGGGCTTCTGTCATCGTATGGTGAGATGGAATACAGCATGAGTGGAAAAGCGGAACTGAGGCCATTTGACCCGGCGAAAACGTCTCTTCAAAAATATCCAATAACTGAGTATCAGCCGGTGTATTATGTGGCCGAGAACTTCGAAGATGCTAAAGAAAAGATGATGTGAGTTCGACAAATGGTTAACTTTTTTTAATTTTTTTACTTTTTTTTTTTCTGCGATTCTGTTTCTGCCAAGTATTTTACGGTTGATGTCTTTTTTGAGATGGCCTGACCTATCTCGTTGCTGATTTCCGAAAATAGAAGTATGGTAAACAAAATGATATGGGTACTGTATATTTCAAAAAACGTTAACTTTGCACAACAGTTTGAGAAAGTTGTATAAATTTAGAGCTGACGGTAAACTCACTCTGGAAATGATATGGAAAAAAAAAAGAAAATCTCAGCTCGTATCTATTAATTTTTTTTTATTTTCTTAGTAAACATTCAAATCAGTAATTTTGGGCTTCTGAAAGTATACAGATAGCCTATATCGCACGAAGATGGAATTCCGCCAACTAACGGTATCTAACCGCCTGAAATTTAAACGAATTTATAAATTTTCAGTAAATTTGCGCAAACGATTCCGAGGAAATTTGGCGTAAGATACGACCCGTACACACAGAGCGTTAGCATCATCGATAGCAAACACCAAATTGAAGATTTAGTACTAAACGTGAACCAGGAAGTTCAACTTTTAATGGACGCTTTGAAAAAGTTGAAGGATTGAAAATCTATATTTATTTGGCAAGCATTATTGTGCGATTGAACATTCACACATATTGCAAGTTGCTGTTTTGTGTATAGTTATATTTGATAATTTTATTTTATACGTATTATGTTGAATAAATTGATTAACTAAAGGCACTAGACATTTTTTTCGGGATCTCATTCCAAAAATCTCTTGGATAAAGTCAGAAACTGTTTAAAGTCCAAGTGGTGGCTCAATCGACGACAAGGTTTCTCATTCGATCAACACCCAACATCGTGCTACTGATGTTCATATAACTTGGCCGGAAGAGTGAGTACAAAAGTCTGCCTTGGTGCTCGGGATTCTTTCAGCCTTCTGATTCCGAATCTGAGGTCTCAAATTCCAAATTTTTCAGAATTGTTCTCCCAATTTTTAATGCCTCGAGAACATTGATTCGGAATTTATTCAAGGTACTCCAACTTGTTCGTAAGATTTATATTTGGGGAAAATAATGAGATATAAACGATCAAATCGGTTTTTACATCGGACTCAAAACATTCTTGAAAGACACCCTTTTTTTTTAACTTTGATAAAAAAAAAAAACGCAATGAGTGTTGAAATAAATATCCAAAGCGAGGTGGATAGATTTTTTTCAGGAATGGTTCCTCAATTGTGATATCAAGCATTTTATTATTGCACTAAAATGCCCTGCTTGTTTCAACCATTTGATAGTCATATTGCACTTACTATATATCGTTCAAATGTTATAATAATCATAGATTTTTGACAAAATGAACAAATACTGCAACAATTGATTTTCTTTCTTTCCTTTTTTTTTGACATAACAAATTTACTAATTTTTACAACAAACGATTACTATATATACGTCAATATTATACATATATATATATATATATATATATATATTAGACTGGCCGTTAGAAAAAAATGTTTATGCTCCAAGTTGGAAAAATCTTAAGTTACCCCGGAAAAAGAAGATCCTCAAAGTTTCAATGGGTGCCGGAAATTTTTTGTTTCAATAATTTTTAATTTTTTCCTACAAAATAAGATTTTATTCGTTTTCAGACCTCGATCTTTTTCAATTTTATAATAATTCGGAAAAAACAAATGATAGGCGAATAAATCTGGGATTGAAAATACTTGTCACTCAAACATTTTCAATTTTTCATAACGGAATATTCAACACGGCGTCCAGAAAAAATATAGCCTAGATAAATTGGTGTAAAGTTTTTGTCAAGGAAGCCTAGAATTCAAAAAGATCAAGCTCTGCAAAAACAAATAAAATCTTATTTTACGAGAAAAAATGTTGAAAAAATTATAGAAAATATAAAATAAAAAATTGCCGGCACTACTTAACAGTGAGATAAAGCATTGAAACTTTGGGGATCTTTTTTTTTTGAAGGTTCTTAGGATTTTTCAACTTGTAGCATAAACATTTTTTTCAACGGCCAGTCTAATATATATATATAAGGGAGGGTGGAGCAACATGGACCACTGAAAAAAAATAATGATTGATTGATTAAAAAACTTGAGTATGAATATGAATTTTTTTGGCCCCAAGGGGTCCATTTTGCCCCACCCTCCCCTATATATATGGGGCTCTCCACGTCAGCTCGACACGACTCCAGACCATACTTAATTGATTTTTATACATCGTGACATGCCTAGATCCGAAGATAGCCGAACGTATGCCCTGTTGTATGCAACCGTTCACAAAAGAGTTGTGTTGAGGTGGCCGAGAGTCGGATCGGCAATTGTCCCAGTGGTTACCAAGTCCTTGATTAGCTGTTTAATAATAAACAATTGCCGTTTAATAAAAACATCGGGGCTCGACATCTGACGGCTTGCCGCTTATTTTTGACGCTTGAGCCTTGACGGTTAACTGTCAGATGTCGAGCTGCGATGTTTTTATTGAACGGCAATTGTTTATTACTAGACAGCCAAACAAGGACTTGGTAACCACTGGAACAAATGCCGGTCCGACTCTCGGCCACCTCAACACGACTGATTTGTGGACGGTTGCATACAATAGGGCGTATGTTCGGCTGTTTTCGGATCTAGGCATGTCGCGCTTCCACGAAAATGCACGGTATATGAAATCTGTCAATTTTTACACGATAGAATTCTGAAATTGAAGAGATTCTCACAAGAAAGAAGATTGTAGAAAGGAAATGAAAAAATATCAAAATACTGTGGTAATTCGATATCATAGTGAAAATTTGATCGGTTGCAGGTATTTTCCAAAATATACATTTATTCTTGGGTTTGGATTATTGATCTCAATTTCTTCCTTTGTGTCGAATACCTTTCAGTTCAGATATTCGTTACAATCGATAATATAATCCTTAGAAATATACCCTGTCAATTTATAGAGAATTATATACTATACAATATAGTGTACCTAGGTAATGGTTGTATAAGGGTCACATTCCTCCTAAAACTTTTCAAAATTTGACCATCGACATGAATTTTGGAAATTTCCAGAAATAATAGTCGCACATGTACCTAGTTTCAAAATGCATCTGAATACATTTCTCGTGCGCATACCTGCGCATATAATTTTCACCTTTGACGCACTAAAAAATTGGCCAATCAATTTACACACTCAATTACACATGTACACATTCAACGTCCATACATACATATTGTATACATATATATGACTATTATAGATTATAAATTCCGTGGTCGTATTTGTCACAAACTTGTTCATAGCCTTTTCGTTCGCGGATACGTATAATGCGATGCGGATAACATTCGATACACGAAATCAATCAATGATCTCCAAGGAGTATATTCATGTTGCATCGCATCATACAATATTGATACATTTAATTTATATAATGATAAAGTAATGCCGATAACGGCAATGAATTTTAGAATCAATTTCCAAGAATATCTGAAACTCGTTTTACAATAATATATGATGCAGTATGAATGACTGATTTAATTGGGTGTTCCTCATCAGTAACAAACTTCCTTGAAGAATAAAATGGTATTCAATTACCCGATATCATTTTAAATTACCTCTATAGCAAGTTTACAGTTGATTTTGTACTACGAGATATGTGATGCATTATAAAAAATATCTTTCTTATATAAAGGTATTAGCGAGCTGAGGTTGTAAGGGACATTTATACGATTACCGCTACTTCAGTGTAAATCTTACATAGATTTTTTCTATTCTCTATACGAATTGCGACAACGTATTTCTATTTACATATATGTCGCGCGTAATTGCCTCGTTATTATTAAATGAACTACAATTATCATTTTATCGTCAATATTATACCTACGAATCACTCCGTTATTTTTATCAAAGCTTAAGTCGCCACGCTTATACGAGAATCAATATTGGGGTCTAAACAGAAAAGCATATCAGTTGTTATAAAGGAATCAAAAAATATCTCGATACACATAATTTATTTCAAATCCACATACGTAGATACCATAAATTGATTACATGTTCGAATTGGGCTGTCATTCAAGAGCAAGATTTCATTTTCGCTCCAAGATGTGAAAAATATATTTTGAATAAGGCTGAAAAGGAACTCTCTACCGCATCCATAAAACGAACAAATTTTTTCAAATATTTGTATAACTCGGCTGGAATTTTATAAAAACAAAAAAAAAGTTATTTTTCAATGCTTGTTACTGCTAAATTTCTAATTCTTGAAAAAAGGAAAGAAAAGAGGAAAAAAAAAATACTTCTAGCTGGGTTATCAGAATATTTGTAAATATTTGTAATTTTTGTTATGGTTTTATAATGTTACTTTTTTCGCCAAGAAGAAGGAGCCACACAGCATTGATGAAGATGGCGTATAATGAAAATGAAAAATACACTTTTTAGATGACAATAATTGATGTCTTTTTTGGTTACAGCCACGTCGGAAATAAATAGTCTACTTATTGATTTAGTAAATAATAGGTAATTTTAAGGACATGCTTTATGCTGCTATGGTGACCATGCCGCATTTCAGCCTTCGATTTCTTTTAGCGCGTAAAATACACGTAGGTATACGACGTACGCGATTTTCAAAATTGTTAATCATTTGAGCCGCCCCAGAACCGCTATCAAGGACAATCGTAATTCGTGTTACTTGAAGCGCACATTATTGCCTACACGTAAACCAAAACTACGAAAATTCATGGCAAGACGGCCGGAAGCAATTATCACTAAAATAGATTGTAATTGTCTTATTCACATGGAGGCTGTTCGCCTGCCTCTCTTTATCAATTTTTGATCTTCCTTACTCACCTATTACGTATTTTCTTATTCATATTAATAGAATTACAATATCATAACGTGATCCTAATTCTCTATAGTTTTTAAATTCAAATGAAATTTCATCTTTACTTAGAATTATCTTAGAATTTATTATAAATTTGATAAATCTTATATTCAAATTCGTGGAAAAAACTAAAGAGATATCGAAAATCTGATTCTCTTTTATTTTTTCCAAATTTATCATACGATCCCAGTTTATTTCATATTCCTGTTATCTTCGTCAGTTATATAATTACCATACATCTAAGTTATGAAAAATTGTTAAAAAATATTTTAATTTTTCATCATCATTACAATTGAGCTATGCCAGTTGCACTCGACGTACGGCATACGCTAATTATAACAAATGATCGATTTTGAGCGATCTTTATATTGTCCTAATTCCGGTCTGATACGTATCACGTATTTACACGACTCGATTCATCCGCGTAAAATCACGACGGATCATCATAATGTCAACTTCTAATTACTCTCAAGTAAGTTATAAATAGTATTTTTCATTCTCTGCGCTCTATCAAAGTGCCTGAAAAAGAAAGTGGCCGATTAAATAATGGACCACCTCCACACGTATAACCTGCTCGATCCCTGCCAATTTGCCTACCGTGCTGGTCACAATACCCAGACAGCTCTTCTGCGTGTGCTCGAGGATATTCGGAGGGCGGGGGACTCTCGCGAGTTCACCATTCTGGTACTTTTTGATTTTTCCAAGGATTTTGACCACGTTCGGCATGAGAAACTTATTGGAGAACTTCGCGCGCTCAATTTCTCCCAGTCTACGTTGCGCTGGATTTGTTCGTATCTCACAGGCAGACAACGATCTACGCTCAACCGCCGCACAGGGGCTCAATCCGAGTGGTTGAATATACTCAGGCCTCTTTTGTTTGTATTGCATCTTCACGGCTTCAATAATATATTTAGACATTGTAGCTACAATTTCTACGCTGACGATCTGCAAATCTACTTGCACTGCAATCCTGCGGACCTCGCAGAGGATATCAGGGCGGTCAATGAGGATATCAAGGCCATTTCCACCTGGGCGACTGATTTAGGTCTTTTTCTAAACAATAAAAAAACCAAATCCATTGTCATTGGCACACGCCGTTTCATCGCAAACATCATCTTTGATGACCTCCCTCCTGTGGTTGTCGATGACGTGAACGTACCCTTCTTCACCGACGTGACTTGTCTCGGTATAGCCATCAGCAGAACCCTATCTTGGAACTCCAACACAACAAGGATTGCAAAGAAAATAAATGACATTGTCTATCAGCTCAAGCTATGTAGAACTCTCCTCCCTCACACTCTGAGGGCGTAACTAGTTTCGGCGCTCGTGTTGCCTCATCTAGATTACTGTACTACTCGACATATCGAACGAGCAAGATCTTGTCCTCAGTCGCTCTCTGAATGCATGCATTCGCTTCTCGTTGGACATCAGGCATGATGCACACATCACTGAATAAGACCTACAACAAAAATGGCTCAAAACCAAAGATATCTAAGATGCTATCTATCTATTTACATGTTCCACTTTTATGATATTTGACAGAATCTTTTAATTAACCTTCTGTACGTCTCTCTTATATCTCTTATCTACATTTGCAAATTCTCTTTGACTGAAAACTGTATGCACTTTGACACTTTAACTCTTTGCGTAATTATCTATTTATTTATTTATTTATATATATGTACTTATCTATTTTTTTCTTTGTTCACGCTCTTTTCATTGTTAACCATAAGATATGATCACCACACTATGGCTGTTTTATGTATGTATGTTCGAAGCGCTTGAGGGGACTTGGTCCTGGAGCGCGAAATAAACACCGCTTCCTCTCTTTCTCTCTCTCTCTCTCTGATGTCTCTTCGGGCCCGTGTAACTGCAGCCCTGAGTATCTTTTTGCCGAAATCGGCATCTCACCTTCTTCGCCGTTTCTTGTTGTCGTCGCGTACGTATCAAATTTTGCGTACACGTATGATGATCACTTTGATATTACCATTTTTCGTCTACTGTTGCGTGGTCTTTGGTGACCTCCAGGCTGGTCTTGACATCAAACTTTAGCGGCTCCTAAACACCGGCATCCGCTTTATGGCTTCGAGTTAAGGACAGAAGGCTTCAACTTTTTCTTTCTCAGCTTTTTGTAATTCTGCGATGTGGGCGATCCGCTTACTTGCACGAGCTTTCTGTTCTGACTGATCATAGTCGCTACCCAGCCGCTTATCGCACCCCACAGGCACCCAAGATTGATTTCGAGACTCCGTACTGTCACATCAAAGCGTTCTCCAACTTCTTCGCGGTTGCTAGCATCCGTTATTGGGACTTCCTCCCCGCTGCACTTAAGGCAGCGTGCACGCTAGCCTCATTTAAACATGGTTTATTTGCGCATTTGCTGAGCACCGAGAATGCTCGTCCTTAAACTCCTTTTCTCTCTCTTACGGCTCTTATCTGTTAGGCATTGAATAATTCTAGCTTCAATTCTTATTCCTACTCTTAAGTGCCCAATATGTATTGTATCTTTACTTTTTTAGTCACAGAGTAACTCTTTTTGTAATGCTCTGTGATTCTGTATTGTCTAATATTGTTCCGGACATGAATTAATATCTATGTATAGTATATGTCCATCTATCTCTTTTCTCATTAAATCCAGATTATAAGAACTGCAACGATTTTTTCAAAAAATAATGAAAAGCACCCGCATAGTACAAAAGGCTTCAGTTAGGTATCAGAAATGTTACCTCTCAGTTATATTTCGCTTGTTACTACTATAAAACGTTGTAAACAGTTACCTTCCGGACATGTAACAGAAAGTTTCGGAATAGTACATTACGTAACGAGGGCGGAAAGTTGGTGATCCCTGCACGAGTGTGACGTTTGCCAAGAAGCACAAGTGCAGAGATCACCAACCCGTCATCGTTACGTATACTATTTTTTGACACGAGGTGCGGAAAGAAGCAATAACATAACATAATAACATAAGTATTTCCGGCTGGTCCCGATTAGCATGATTGAAAATCACCTATACGCAACTGCTGGGTTGGATCAAGTTATATAATGAATAAAATATGGGTAATTATAGATTCGAAAATCATTATCAGACTTTGTTAAATCAGTTTTACGAAACACGACCGGAATATATCTGAAATGTAACTGAGACGTATGAAACGTGATATTTCATATAAGTTTCGAATGTGATGTTAGGAAGGCGGGCATTTTTCACCCATCCGAAAAATGTCTGTAATGCAACAGTGATTAAGTGTTACGTTTTTGAAATCATATATCAAGATTTCAGAACAACGTTTTAGAGCGATATATCAAATTTTCTGTATTGTGTGGGTAAATGTGAATATAAACATACATGTTCACTACACTCACGAGATAATCACTTGTGGCTTTTCAATCCCGAGTGAAAATAACCGTTGGCTGCTTCTCCAACTGGAAATGAGAAATCGACTAGCACTCCCTAAATCCATATTTGAATATCTTCATTCTTTGCTCCCGGGGGAACTGATCTGGGAAAACAGTAATTCCGTTTGTTGGCCAACTTGGTATGTCAAGAGTTCCGACGACGGTGCAGGTCCTGCCTGCGGAGGTTCAGGTACGACTGCTTGTCCACCAGAATCTTGTTGTTGTTGCTGTGGATGTTGATCGGAATTTAAATTGTTGCCCGATTGTTGACCGGTCGTACGCCTGACGACGTTGTATTGCGAAGGTGATGCCATGGTTGGTAATGGGCTGACTGCTACGGGATGGGCGAATAATTCTGTAGGTACAACCGGTACCGAAAGTGTAATGGGCACTGGTAATACATTAACGCTTTGAACGCCTGGTGAAGTCATCGGACGAGATGTGGAACTCGTTGTGCTACTGACGCATCGCACTGCTTGAGGACCCGAAGGTGAGGCGTAGGGCATGCCGATCTAAACAGAATATTCGTTAATGGATGATGTTTCGAAAAAATTTCATAGATTGTACACAAGTTAAAAAACTCTCAAAAAGTAGAGAAAAATAAGAAGGAAAGAGGCATAGAAATTCACGTACGTTTATTAGGGGTGAGAAGATGCCGTATTTGGTGAAAAAAAGCTCCTCAGATACTCGCCCAAGTTCTTCTTGGTAATGAAAAATGAGCTGTTGAAGTTCTTCGTGTTTCCTCTCCAGTTCATCTTGCATATGATTCTGTGCTGGAGTCATGACGATGTTCTGATGGTGCAGAATCTACAGAAACCAAAATCACATTGTCTTCACAAATATGACATATGAAAATCAGGATGTGCCAAAATAGATCAACCGTTTTTTTTTTTTTTTTCGAGCTTCCATCGTGAGAGTCTCTAGAATTACGTTGTATGGTGAACCTCTCAAAAGATTAGCACTATCATTGAAGTCTAAGTGGGGCCTCAACCGACGATAAGATTTTCAAGTCAGTCTCGGTGCTCGAAGGGTTTTGTTTGGAATTTGGCATTTCAAACCTCATTGTTTCATTGTTTCATGTCAGTCTACAGATTCTGCCGTGTAAGCTCGAAGAAAGGATGTTGATTTGTTTTAGTAGAAAGCGGGATGAATACAAATTAACAGGATATACAAAAAATAGTCAATTTTTCAATTCCTCGAGGGATTATACCTCGGGCGCTTGGAGCGACGTAATATTAACCGGCGGTGTAGCTGGAGCCGTAAAACTAGCTGTGATTATCGGTTGTACAGGAATAGCAGCGACGTACTGAGATGGTTCCAAAAATCCAACACATGCCTGACCGTCGTCTGACTGTGGTGGCTTTTCTCTCGTCAATGCTGTGGCGGCACCCGTTACTGCGTCGACCTTTGACCTTGCAGTCTGTAAGGCTTGATGTGAATGTTTTGAGCTTTGCGATCCAGCTGATACAGACGTTGTGTCTGACCCTGGACCGCCATGGCATCGAGGACGGGGTGTTACAGCTACAGAACGTGATGTTTTTGAAGATCTTGATGACCATGGAGATAAGGCCAAGCCACTTTGAGACGACGTCGCTACCTGCATGACAGATGAGAATGCAAACTCATGAAATCTCTGGTTTTGTTAACGTATGTCTCGCGAATGATTTGTTATGTACTCTCAGAGTTGGAACATTGATGTTATAAAGAAACACCGATCAAATCGGAGATGGTAAAGTTGACACGAAATCCCCCATATATTTGACGATTAATGGGCTATTTCTGGAAGACTGATGTGTACCAATGAAAAATTCTGATCACCCAGTTTTGTCACAAAAATCAATAGTCTTTTGAACCACGATTGTGTGAACTATAGCTTCACAGATTTTTGTGATCAGAGGTCCCTGATGGTCCAAATAACATAGTTTCACAAGATGAACATGTACTTTTTCATACCATGAAAATAACTTAAATAGTCACCTTCATTGTGCCTATATTGAAAAACTTGTCAACACTCATCGACTATTTGCCAATTCATTCGGACGAAAATCAATGTATGAAAAAATTCTATATTCATATGAGAAAGCTTTGTCTTCTGAACTGTTAGAGACCAAAAAGTAAAAAATCCATGCAGTAGTCTACCTGAATCCTCATGAGAAGTACCAACATTCATTACTAAGTAGATAGCCGACTCCTATGATTTGAACACAGGTTGGATTGTGCCTTAGAAAACAACACTAGCGCCATACTGGCTTCTCTGAAACTAACACAGTCATGTGACTCACTAGTTCCAGGTAGGCTGTTACAGCACTTGTGTCGTTTCCTCAATTTCCTGATGGGCAAAGACCAAAAACGTAAAGATCAATGGCGAGTGGGAAGTATATTTATTCCGAAGAATTGATGTAACCCGGCAATACTGTGATGTCGTATAATGAAACAGCGTGGCTCCGAGGCGCGAGTGACTGCGTAAGTCACGCCACACACGAATAACGAAGGGTTCAGATCACAAAGGCCGATAATTTTGATTTCGATCGTCTGTGTGATGACGTAGAAAATACATACACGTCTATTTATAGAAAATCAATACTTTGAAATCTGCAGGAGCATGGGCCTGACATAAACATCGGTTAATTTGAATGACAACAAACCGTTGGTCGATTCAGCTAAAAATAATCGAATCTTATTGTTTCCCATGGCTATTAATGCTCGAAGTATTTAGCGTTAATAACGAATGTGCGTGGTCGGCAAATAGAAATAAATATATCTTCATCAGCCATAATAATACGGCTCCTATTGCTATAATGGAAGTAACAATCACAATGGAACAATTAACGGATCCAAACCATAATGAATTCTATTTTTCGGTTGGAATTGTTGTTCTCTTGGTAAATAATTAGTACTCAATCGATAGGCCAGATTGTGATTTATATGATATCAAAATTTGATGAATAGTTCATACATAATTGCAGGGTTGATAATATGTGAAAACAAAGATGGCAATCTACGCGGGAAAAAGAATGTTCTACGATGTGATTATGATGATATTGGCGGCGGGTTCGATATGGAACTCGGAAAAAAATTTGATCAATTCAAGCCGAGAGTTTTATTTAATTTGATCTGCTTTTTCTTACTCGCCTCAACGCGAAAATACGATTTAGACTTGTTTTTCGATGGCCGGTTTTGTCCCACCCTCTAAAATTTGTTGTCGTTAAGATCTAGTGAAAATTCATCATTCATTTTCGATTACACCACGACGTAGTGATATTGCGCAATAATAAATTTGTGGATTAAAATAACCAGGAATCGATTGTGCTCATTGATCAATTATTGTTTTGTCTTGTTATTATCAACTTGAATGCTTTCGTAGTTATTATTATTTTTGGTCAGGGAAAAGGGCAGACAGTTTACGCAACAAATATCGGCCTTGGTGAGAAATGAATAGCTTCAAGGCCCCAAGGCATGCGCATTGCACCGTGTCGGAAAAATAAAGTACAATCATTCAGTTTTTTCAATGTGATTATATCATTCCAGTCAGCAATTTGATTTCGGGATGTTTAGAGAATAAGTTGATCGAAAATTATTTTCCCGTTTCCTTCAAGCTCTACAAATTATCGTCTAATTCGAACTACGTTTTTCAAAATAATATTCCCTCTTCTAGGTATGCTATTATAGTGACTTTTGCCTTACCCTCTTCAGGCGCGATATAAACGGAGTGCCGTATACATTCATCATCGCGAAAGATAACAAGTCGTCGAGCATTTTCCAAGCATTATGTATCCACGATTCCGGACGGGCCGCTTGAAAGAAATTTGGCCCAAATTTATACAGGAAATCGTGTACCCTGAGATTATGCCCCAACAAACTTCCCCAACCTACACCACATCCGGTTCGATAATGCCTAACGTTCAGATTTACCAAAAAATTCGTAACTTTTGCATTGCTTGAGATAATTGCTTCAACTTTGAAACGGAACATTTTTTTTATCTAAACACGATTATCAGACTTTCCTTTTACTATTTTTCGATTTCACATTTCAAAACGGGAATTCAAATTCACCTTTTTTCTTTCGCGCAATTTCAATTTAGAGCACAGAAATTGCCTATTCGTTGACGATATGTCAATAAGCTTCCAGATTTTGGGACTCGCGGATTTTCCTCTGATTTTCATACCAAAATCGCAACTTTTCACTGACTTCGCGTTTACACTGTTTTATTTAAAATATTGAAAACTATTCGAAAAATATAACTGAGCGAATTAAATCTGATCCGATTACCATCTTCACCCTGGACACAGAGAGCAGTTATTGATACACGTGGTATCCGTTCACGGTAGACGGACGCTGTTGTGATTTTCGTTTATGCAAATTTACAATACCCTTGAGATTTCGGAGTTATTGATCGCTCGTTAAGATTTGCGGCATCGCATTGCCGCCAAGTACTCATAGACCGGCGCCCTAGCCCCGAATCATTTATCCGGGCAAACTCTTGTTCTTGTAAAAAATCTGTCATATCTTTTGAACTGCTCATTATTTATTAATAAAATTTATAGAGGCGTAAGGCCCACTCCATCTCGCCCTGCTTGCAAAAGTTCGACGGAATCGACTGAGCGGTTTATGAGATATTGACCGTCAAATTTTATCGAAAAACACAACCTTCTTCTTCGTTTTAGAACATTTTTCCTGGAACCACGGGGAACGGTTTTCTTGGGATCACGATATATCTGACAAACCCTTGAACTTACAAATTGCGATTTGCAGATGTTTTTTACACGAAATTCTCGCCTTACATTACGTTAATTTCTAGTAAGAATCGACAGTCTGTATGATTTACGGAGGGGGGGGGGGGGGGAATTGGCACCCTAAAAAATGTTAGAAAATTTTCAAAATTGACAAATGTTCTATATTTATTTTAGAATTTACTTCAGAATACTTTTCACTTTTTGTTTTTCTTAATTTTTTTTTTTTTTTGTGATTGGCGTTAATTTTTGACATTTACAATGCTTTTGCCGGTTGTCTACGCCTCCAACGCTTGTATAGAGCATTGAGTAAAAATCTGAATACCATCCTAGTCTACTAACTTGTACGAAGACAATAATCTCGCACTTATTTTTCATCGTGACAGAATGGTTCAAACTCGTTCAAAAAATTTTGCGAATATTTTTCAAATATCATTGCATAAAAAAGATTTCAATTCCTTAATCATTCTTTGACTTTTCATCATCTTGGTGATACAAGAAGATCATTGGTTTCGATCGAAAATCACTTTTGCTGATTTCAACAGATCTTTACTTATCGAAACAGCGTTCGACGCGAAAGGCACAGAACCGTGTTTTTTCGAGATTTTCTCGGGTTTTTAATTTTTTCTTCAAAACTGAGTGAAAACTAGATGTCACAAACAGTACAGTATATTATCTACGTCTATCGCTACATCGTAGTATTTTTTTCATGCTTTCCACAATTAGTGTCATTTGAGGCCCTAAAATTGCATAAAGTGACTGGTCTGAAAAGTTTGCTCCGCGTTCAGCGGCGGTTGCATACGTTCAGGACCCTTCAATTCTGGTAATTGCATGAGTTTATGTGATAATGAAAAGTGCTGGTCTTTTCAGTTACACATTTTCAGCGATAAATCGATCTTGCTTTTTTCCTACGATTATATCGACAAAAAAGTTGAAGAATTTTCCAAAACGGATACAAAGTGTAACCGAAATTCTTCAGTCGCTTCAATGATACATCCGAATTTCCTCATTTTTCTGGTATAATTCCAGAAGCATGGCCTCTGTATAAAATAAATAACGTATGGCTCTTACCTGTCGTTGCTGGTTGTTTGATGGTGATTTAGCCACGTCCGGATCGTGGGACTTTTCAAATTCTTCGGGATTCTTTCTGAGCTGTTTTATAACGTCGGCGTAGCTGACCACACGATGAGTGCACACAACAAATTCTGGTTTAGAATTCCACTGATTATAAGTTATGTAGAATCTTGTCTGTAGCCATATCCACTGCTGTCCCTTGGTAAGAAATCGGTAATGGCACGAGGTTCCTTCTCCTTTCTGCATTACTGATAAAAAATTATAGAATAATAACGAAAACTGTGCCGACCTTACACTCTTCTACAGTTTTCAATAAAATTTTAGAAAATATATTTTGGGTTCCTTATAAGGGATTCATTTTTTTTTTAAAGTTCTCGAGCGGAAATTTTAGTCCGGAAAACAATTTATTCCACGAGTTTTGCTCGTTCGATCAAAACCGGAAATCTTTTAGTACCTTTTTCGTCTTTGGAATCCCAGTCTTTCTCTAATATATATATATATATTTTTTTTCTTTACAATTGTAATATCAACTTACGCGCCTCGTGGCAAGTTACGACTTTGTCCAGATCGTCAACGTGGTAATAATCGTATCCAGAAGTCCCGAGAACTTCGATAGGCAAGTAACCGATTATTGGAGGAGCTCGATGATCGAGGAATAAAAATTTCCATTCCAAACTGTGCCTCGAGGTAAATTCGGATTTTGCATTATCCACGACGCTCATTTCGCGTATAAGTTGCGGCGTTTGGAGACGTCCGGTACCCACGAATACGAGACTGAAATTAAATTCGTATATTTATTCAATAAATCGGGTAATTTTATATCGCAATTATATTCCCACGAAATAAAATAACCCTTTCGATATAGTAAGAGGTAACGAACTTCGAATTATTTGTTGAAAATCCATCTGGTCGGTTTTTTGGGACCAAATTGTCGATGTCCGGTTCGACGTCTACGTCCGAACCTGAAATGAAAAGAATTTTCATTCGTACATATAGTTAGAACAGCATCAATTATTTTCGAAATTAATTGAGGCGGTGAGTAAGACAATGAAACACTTGTTGAAAAAGAAATTTTGTTAAATTTTTGTTTTTTCGCTGTGATAGGTACTTTTGGAGCAAAAATATGAAACTATTATTTTTATGTTCCTAATTTTTACATTCCTATAACTCGTATTTTTCTTCGAAAATTTTCGTATCCGTATGCCCTATAGTTGGAAGAAATAGAAACCATCATTTTTTCCAGAAAAACTGAATTATTAAAAAAGTTTCAGCCGTATTATTGTAAATTGTACGTTTATTCTTATACAAATAATATACTAAAATAATTCAGTCACGTGAGAAGTTGTAAAAAAAATTTGTGTTATTCTTTCCAAAAAGATACAAATCGACACTAAAATCGGCACTTTTCTCACTTCTATCGTTCTGTCATCTATTTACATTTGTGTCATCACGTATAGTGTACATCGGACTAAGTACGCTCCAGGAATCGGGGTGGCAAAACGCAAGTTGCAGAATAGTGTTGAATTTTTCCGATTTTCAGCCCAGGTCCGAATCAGGGGTGGTAAATAGTAGTCGAAAATTTCCTCATTCCTCCATCAGCCGCGGTGACCACCGGTTTGCAACAATTCGCATCCCACCGCTGCCACCGATCATAGTTTGTTAGTTTTTAGAGTGCATCGGTAAAGCGACGTAGTCAATGAACCCAAAAGGGATTCTCTGATCCCTATGATCATAAACTTTATGTACAACGATACCTTGAATCGAATTTCATTAGGCGTATTCCTCAGTCGAGTGAGAAATGAAAATTTTTTTTACTACTTCTCATGTGAGTGAATTATTTCAGTGTAATATTCATATGAAAATAAGAATACAATTTGCTATAATTCGGCTGAAATTTGTTTAATAATGCAGTTTGCCTGAAAAATTAATGCTTTTTATTTTTGTCTGACCAGAGCGAACTCTATGGAGAATGTAAAAATAATATTTCCATAATTTGGCTCGAAGAGTATCACAGTGAAAAAAAAAAAAAAAAAAATTAAGAGAAAATAATTTTTTTTTATCATGAATTTATCAAGATAAAAATCTGACCATCTGACTCCCTCAATAACATATTGAATTTTCGAACAAATCGGTCAAATCAATGAAAAAAAAAAAAATTACTCTCTATGGGGCTTTTCACGCCAACTCGACCAACGTCTGACCCTGACCATCTCGGATTTCATCGATTGTTCTTAAATAGTTGTCTGTGAGTTCAGGATCTCAAAAAAAAAAAAAAATTCATTTTTCCTGATGACCATTATTTATTTATGATTTTTTGAATGGACTAAAAGTTCGACCCATTTTAAAATTCTGAAAAAATTCATAGAATTTCTATCAAATATCAGGATCATTCCAAGCCATTGTATAGTGTGGTCAATATAATAGAAGTTCTTAAGATAAATTAGAAAAAATAATTAAGATTCAGTTTTTCTCAACTTTTTTTTTTCAAACGTCATTTTGTATCAAAACAACTCGTAGCTCATAGTTTTGAGGTCCTGAACCTGCAGACAACTATTTAGAAAAAAAAAAAATTGATTATTTCCGAGATGGTCAGGGTTAGACAGTGGTCTAGTCGGCGTGGAAAGCCCCATAAAATGAGCTTTTTTTTCTCAAAAACCAATTGAAATTGGTCGGCTACTTCCAGGATCTCAGTATTTTAAAAGTACCTACCTGTCCATAAAATATCATGAGGATATTCGCAAAAGGCATTCTCACCCCGCTTATCCCCATACAGCCTTTAAATATTTTTTTTAAACTAGAAAACGAAATTCAATCTTGAAAACTTGTTTTGAATTTTGATATCAATCAATTATTGTCTCAAAACAATATTGTTACTTCAAGAAAATTTATTGTCAATTTAAAGCTATAAAAAAAATATCATTCAGACTACTGAATGCTGCAATATAATAAATATTTTTTTCGAAATTTGACGCCCCTACGGCAAAATTGTACTCAAAATCAAAAATAAAGAGTACTCAAAATCGCAATTAAGAGCTAAAAATTTAACGGAATTTCTTCTTCAACGTGTACAACAAGATTCTCGAGTGGGAGTTGAAAAATATTCGTTTCAAAAAAAGGACCCTATAGTGTACACTGTACATTCTTTGATTCAGGTAGGTGATAGAAATGTCATACTGGACTGATGATTTTTTTTTTTCTTGGATAACTTTCGATATCCAATGTAAGGCGGAAAACCGCATAAACAAAATTTTTATTTTTAATCTATAAATAACGAGGGTATCGTGAAATCCATGCCCTAATTTTTTTATTTATTTTTGATATCTTTTGAACATGGGATAAAAAGTTTCAAATTTAAAACAAAGTTTTTATGACTTTCGAAACGTATTTGAATTTCTGAAAAGACGTTTCAAAAGTCGTAAAAATTGCGTTCGAGTTTTGAAACTTTTTATCCTATCTTCAAACGATATTAATTATTTCAAAATGAAGAAATGTAAAGCTATCCAAAAATAAAATTTTTGATAGTTTTAATGGTGATGGAAAAAATCATCTTTACATCATTACCTGAATCAACGGGTGTACTCTTCTCTTGACTTGTTTTTGGGTACTTAGGGTACCTCAAAGCCCTATTTGGCGTACGTAGTAGGTATTTACAATGCAGTAATGTGTCTTCCAAGATATAACACGTTAATTTTATACTCACGGAAATATCCGACGAATTGTACAAGTTCGTATACAGCATCTTCCCGGAAGTCGAATCCGCCTATTTTTATGTGACACGTGAAAGACACTTGATTTTCTGGAAAATTCAAAGAGACCACTGGTCAATCGCTACAGTCGTTTATCAGGCTCTCAACTTATCACCCATTCACGTATTTCTACACGGAGAAAAGAATCAATCATGGTTTTCAGTAAATTATACCCCAGGTATCCAGCTATTCTACGTTCCTCGTGATAGGGAAGACTCGGTTAATCCACTTTTCGTTGTACCACTTTTGCCTCTTTATTTTCCAAATTTGTCCAAATGGCATGGAACTATTTTTTTATTTTTATTTTGTAACATGCATTCATACAAGAATCGCCAAAATAATCGACGTAGTTTCAATTCGACGGTAAAGGTATAGAATTTTTTGTTTTTTTTTCCGAAACATCTGCAAACGGTACGATTTAGCCGACTGGGAGGATCGTTTTTAGCTAAAATTCTGGACGTCATACAATTGGTCAAGATCAGAACTCACTGAATATCGATACAGAATCTACTATTTAACACTATCATGCATTGGACATTGTTTGATCCGCTTGAAGCCCGGTCAGCTGCAAGCTTCGATTGATTTTTTGGAAACAGGGTGTTCATCCGATGAAGGTTTGGGCTCTTCGACGACATCAGAAATCGAACCGTGTTATATCCAGAGAACGGTTAATTTGACCGTGTCTAACTATGAAAGACGAAGACAATGTGTCCAAACTTTTATCTGATTATATTTAAAAACGTTATTGACTCGCTCCCGAATTCCGTAGCGTTTTTTCCACGTATAAAATAGTTTCCAGAACTAAATGAGCTTCGTGTTAGCGTTTCGATTGGGACCTCAGATGTTACCTTCGTTGGTATCCCGTCGAGCCTGCGTTTCGACCCGATTAGAGAGGACGTTATAGAGAAGTGGCTGGTCCTCCTGGTAGGCAATTTCGTATATCGATGTGTTGGCCAGGTCACTTGGAAGGTAGCCTAGCAAGGAAGTCACGCTCTGAGATGCGTAGTATATCCGGCCGTTCGCCGAAAAGACAATTATAAAGCCGTCCAACGCCTGTTCAATGAGAAATTCATTTTTTTTTTTTTTACATTTTAATACGATTTTTCTAGGCTCTATATTCGATTTGATTCGTGTAACTAATCGCTGGACGTACCTCTAGAATCAAATGTGTGAATTCTTCGTTCGAAAGAAACGAGGGCTTCCAATCCTCTTGGATTTCATGAGCCCTGGATCTGACTGCGATTTCTATCAGAACAATTGGGACAAGGGTTGAATATTGATTACCTTGAAAAGCTGCTTGTCTGACATTTTATCTGATTTAGTTTTCGCCTCAAAAATTCGGGTCTGACAAATATGAGAATTATACGAACCGTTATGATTTTTGAGAAACGATATCGTCGACTTGAGTATCGTGGATTTATCCATTTTTCTTGTATTCGTGCAAACCATGCTGCCCAGTTCGTTGACAAGCATGTTGAACTGATCTCTTCTCTTCTTCTCGCTGAGGTTCCGCGACTTCCTGAAATCATTACCAGGCATTATTATATTTCGATAAATAATTGTACGGGTACAATATACATACATATATACATATACTATACATATACACAATGTGAACGTACAAATATGGTTGACTTTATCGTCCAGCGCGATTCGACCATACTTTGGCCACTATCAAGAACGGTAAAAATTTTATCATGTCTTCCCCGTATCTGTACCTACAAGTTAACGTCCGGGTCGAAAACCTACGTCAGTCACAACAACGACAAGAAAAAGGCATTCGCAGAACTTACCGCTTCGTGTCGTCTTTGTCGTCGGTATCGTCGTCCATTGTGTCGCTGTAATACGAATTAAATATATCCGATAAATACACAAACGAATTGGTACATACGGTCAACCTAGTTTCCTATCAATTGATCAACTATACCTATAGCACAGTGCTAGCTAATATGATACTAAATTATAAACATACATTTTCAAACTCAGGTATTCTTTTAGTCTGCGAATTCACATGCATATAGAAACTAATTCTTTTCAAATCACTGTTACAATTTGAAAAAATTATTTCACTCGCTCGATATTTTTACATATATATATATTTTTTAAATATTCCTTCGAAGTGTATCGGCGATTTAGAAAAAAAGAAAAATAAAAGAAAATCCTAACGGCGCTGATCGAAGCATGCACTCCACGAGGAGAAGAGAGCTTCGTTGATCATTCTTCTTTGTAGAATCCAAATTTGGGGGTATAATTTGAATCATCTGTAAGTGTAAAAGCGTATCTCTGTTCTCCAATACCGATCCTTACCCTGTTAGAAATTTTCCACGAATTTTAAGAAAAATTTGAACGTTTTATAGTTCACAATGAAAAAAATAAAAAAAAAAAAAAAACTACGGTTTCTTATTAAAACATATGCCGAAAAAGGGTGAAAATTTCCTTAATAAATCGTAGAAATTGGTAAAATTATTCTCAACAGAGAATTGAAAGAACCGCGATTACCCATGTGGCGGTAGAACAGAATATACCATAAAATTTCCAGGGGTATACCAGGACTTCGATTCAATAACCGGACCCTGCACGCGCCACGAGGATATCGTGAGTCACTACCGCCATCTGTTGATAAACTTGGGAATAATATAGTGCGTTTGTGTCCCTTCAAGGTATAATAATTATACTGCCAGTAATATAATCTGAGCGAAATGATTGATCCCGAGAAAAAATATTCGCCCCCAAAAATCGCTCGTGGCAAAATGAAACTCTTTTAACTGATGCGGATCGGGTGCAAACCTCAGTTTCTCCGTTTCTGATCAATGAATGATCTCCGACATTTTTGTTTGGGCTATTATTTGAGTGAAAAAAAACCGCCCTATCAATTCCCATAATTCCTTTGAAATTTATCATTTCACTTACTCGGAGTGGCGCGTTGACCCGCCACGAATGTAGCAAGACATATCGACGATGACGAGGGAGTCTGGATCGATTACGCAATAATTTCACTTGCACGATGCCTGCGGGGGTTGGAGGTGGCGGTGGCGGTGGAGGCAGGGGTTTCGATACTGTTCACTGTTATAAATGGGTAAGGGTTAACGGTTTACGGTGCACAGGATTCACTGCAGGATTTCGAAAGGGGCTGCGTTACCGGGTCCAGGAAATGCGTCCTGGTTACGCCGCCGACGTAAAAGGTAGCCGTCATCGGTAATGGACACCGAGAAGCGGTCGACCACCTCAGGCGAATGTTCCGCGCATAATGCACCACGAAGGCCGCGGTTTTCGCGCCACGCGGGGAAACCGAAGGCCGATAAATGTTCCTAGCGCCTTTCGCATTGTCACACAATTTTCCCTAAATTTTTGACTAATTTTATTTATCCTCAATACTCATGCCGCTCGATTCCCCATAGAGTTGCTCTCAGTTATACTGATTCGCTTCCTCAACGATTAGAATGATTTCAAATCAGTCTATAGTATCCGTGGTAAACTCCCCAGAATTTTTACCACCTGGGAGAAGAAAAGTTTTCATTCAATTAATTCGGGCCAAAAAATCAAACTACAATTTCTGTTTTCATTATTATTGGTATTATTATTATTATTTTTATTTATATTTTTATCGATGGGAGATGAAAAGCTTTTGGCACATTCGGGATTCAAAATGGTACAGAATATCCCAGATCCTATATTTCTATGAAACGGATATAAGTACGTGACATGGAGCGCGTGCATCCATTTCTAGGATCATGGGCACCCGAGAGTATCATTTGTGTCGTAAGTGTGAGCAGGAATATTGACTCGCATTTTACGTACCGTTTAGAATTTTCGGGCGTAAGGTAAAGGGCCCAGTCATTGACCGTGGCCTAGTTTCTGACCCTGAAATTATATTCTCTTACAATCAAGGTTATGTGTAAAAAAATATAAATATTTAATATAACTTTTTTTTATTTTGAGTAACTTTTAATTGCTATAATATTAAAAAAATAGGGAAATATGTTATTTTTCAGTTTTTTTTTAAGATCGACGCAAACCCCTATTTTTCATCGATTAATAATTTGGCACTACGTAACTAAAAAATAAAAATACCGCCACTAGAAAATCGAATGAGGAAGAAAAAATCCTAGTGGAATTTTGCTCTCAGATGGATCGTTACGGAGTTACGTAATGCCGAAGTAAAAAAAAAAAAAAACGAAATATAAAAAAGGCTGAAAGGCTGAAACATAAATTGATGAAAGAAGAGGAATTAAAAATACTAAATATTATTATTTTTTGTACTTTTAATATTCAAGAAAACTATTTTGAAGAAAAAATATTAACTATTACTTGTTGATTCATAATAAATATTTCAGTTTTATCAATACAATGAATAAAGTTTGTTCAAATCTGATAACAATCATTATTATTAATATTATATCGTTTTCAAAACACTACACTGATAAAAAACATGTATCACATTTTACCACATATCGCCGACAACTTGCTATTTTTGGGTACAATTACAAATCCACTTTGTAAATTTTACTAATAGTAAAGATTGCTCTTCAAGAAGGGTCTCTGATGGGTTTACAATTCGAAGGTTAATTTTACTATATTCGATCGTATGAACAAGCACAACACGATCGTATGATGTACAAGTTTGCCTATGCTACCACTCTGCATAGTTAGTATATTCAGGTACGAATTTTTACTAGTATAATGAAGTTTGTATGAAGTTTGTCAAAGGAAAAGTTGGTTTGCAGCGCTCAACCCGCTGCCAATAGTAAATGGCAGTTTAATTGATGTTGCAGTCAACTTTCCATTGAGCTAGAGTTTTGAAAGGGTGAGAGGTGGGTTGAGGATTCTGAAAGGGTGCAGTCATAGAAATTATATGATATTAATGACAAACAATCGTGTGCATGTATTGACTTAATGTTATCGCACTTACAAATACAGTTATATATGTTGATACAGTCGGTAACAACGCATGTTCCCTAACACTCCAGCGGACGCTCCAATATCGGTTAATAAGGAGAGAAAATTTCCGTGGTTATATGCTACGTTCCGTGCAAGATACCACTTGCGAGAAACTCAGGGCCGTCGCCGTGTAGTTCGGGGCCATAAAAATTAGATCGTTTTTGGAAATTTTTT
This sequence comes from Tenthredo scrophulariae, assembly GCA_963978835.1. Classification (NCBI taxonomy): domain Eukaryota; kingdom Metazoa; phylum Arthropoda; class Insecta; order Hymenoptera; family Tenthredinidae; genus Tenthredo; species Tenthredo scrophulariae. The sequence goes on from OZ022229.1 coordinate 23,970,540, forward strand.
CCGGCACACCAATATTAACTTTATAAATCGGTCTCTGTCTATTTTGAAGCCCAAAAAATCATATAATTACTGAGAATTTTCGTCTGAAATCCAATGTTTGACCCTAAAATCTGTCTCTGATGTCTATTTCCAACGAGGGGAAAATAACTCAAGATTTGACTGACACATTAATTTTTTTTTTGTGAAATAATTCAAATCAACTCATTTAATTGATGTTTTCTATCAGTGGTCAATAAGGTCAATAACTAGGCCACTTGAGGGTCAGAAACTACGACACAAGAATTTTCAAGGATCAGAAACTAGGCCCTCGAAGATCTATTTTTGAAAAATTGATTAGAATTATCAATTTAATTATAATAATTAAAAAACTCATACTACCTTGTTCAGAAAACACCAAACAAATCGATAAATTGGTTAATTTTCTTTTTAAGTTTAATTTTATAATTTATATTTTAAAATAACCTCAACTGCGACTCTCAAAAGGTAAGTAACTGGGCCCTTTTTACCTTATTGACCAAATCGATTTCTTCTCCAAAATTCCGCCTAATAGGATCGCGCGTGTGGTTGACATCAGCTAGCCTGTGGCAGGAGGTGGTATCGTTGAAACAGTATAACTGTCCAAGCATACGACGGGCTTCGAATTTCGTTTGTGAGTCCCGGCGCAGGATGGCAGTGTCGGATTATACGTCTAACTTTTTCTCTGCTAAAAACAATTTCGAACGATATCAAAACCCGAACGATTATTACTCACAGTCTCCTCCTTCAGCTACATGCAGTATGGTTCAGAAAAATAACTGAATTTTGATAGTCTACCTCGGTCTCATCCGAGATTCACCGAATTAGGTGTTTCTGTCCAATACCTGCGTGACAATATCTAATCTTCCGAAATATCATTCATTCACTATATTCGATGAATTTCTTTCGCTCGGAGGCAATTCGCATTGAAAAAATCGTGTCAAAACGCTTCCTGATGATTCTAGGATACGTTATAGTCAATAAAATCATCACCACTATATCTGTGAACGATTTTTTTCTTCATTACCATTTATTTGACGAATAGTAACAGTTTCCGATTTCATATCGGCGAGGCGGACATAAATTAACGATTTTTATTATTCTATTTTCGATATTTAGAACACTTTTTGGTTCAATATAAGACCTGAAATCGGTTTTCTAATATGCGGTTGAGTAACTCCAGAATTTTTTCCCAGTTATTTCATTACCAAATGTGGAAACAGTGGGCGCTCGTTGACGGACTATACTGCTGTCATTTCATCAAACTTCCGGGTTTCTTTACTCAAAATTTCCGCGTCGCTCGCTCAATTGGAATCAATTCTGAATCACGACTCTCGGTCTTCAAGTAATTCCGACTTTTATACTTTGTCGATGCAATTTTCATAGAATTTTCGCCTGATCCTTTTCTGTATTCGGAAGTGTTTTTGCTTCCGCTGGTAAAAAAATTTGGTTTACAAAACTTCCGTGCAGATATTTTCTCCGAATTCAAACTCGACGCGCTGCAGTTACGATTTCTCAATGAATCAGTTGGCAAAAAATTATCCGAGCTCGAATATTCCGCGGTTATGCTCGCCCTTATCAGTTCATCAAGTCCAAAATTTTCCGTCAAAGAAACTCCTCGATCACTTTCGTCAAGCAGAATTTTCTGCGTTTTGTAGATTCCAGACTTTCCGCCACTCTTTAGATCCCTATTTTTCCTCGCACTATTCATGGGCAAAGTTTGACTCTTTGATCCAGCTTTACTTTGAATACTTCTATTAGACGAGGGATTTGATTCCTGCCGAAATTTGGAAGACTTTTCTGACGAACTTTGGGATTTTTTATCAACATTTTTCCGAACACCGGTATAAGCCGAGACTATGGATGTATTCTTTTGTATCGCTTTGCTCTTTTCCGTATTTTCAAGAAGAGCTTTGGTGCTATGTTTTTCTTTCGGACCCCCAGCGGCCCTAGATTCAAAAATAATCGACGAATCTTTTGCGTCCGGTTCTCCCGGCGTCTTAACTTCCACCTGGAAATTTTTCTTGCTTATTGATTTACAACCCTTAATCTCTGTGCCAGGGTTCTTCCTAAATCTTTCGACGAAATTACGGCTGCCTAGTGATCCCACGGATTTTGGGGTGAGCGGGATTCCCCTTTGATTTTTTAATGGCAAAGAACTCAAGGGCCCCGTCGTTAGCTTGGTGGAAGATCGCGAAGTGACCAAGGGCTGATCGCGGGGCAGTTCTTTCTTCTGTAAACAAAGAGATGGTCGAACCTTTGAGATACAGAGATCATGTTTGGAGCAGATCATTTCTGCGACCTTTCGGTTCCTCGCAGGTTTGTGCATCTCCCGTTCCTTGAAAAGTCGTTTCCAACCGCAAGATGAACCTTGTTCTATTTCGTCCTTATACACCAGGCCCATTTTTTTCCTTTTGTATAACAGCTCCCAAACTATGTCTCCGTCAAATACCTGAGACGAATCAAACAACGCGAAGTTTGGAAAAATGGACTCTAGGGATCAATCAAAGGCACATTTTATGTTCTTGATTCGAGGGAGATCTCTTCTAACGCAATTTACTGCGCTTCACTTTCTAACAATTTATGATTAGTTACCTCTTTCGCGATACGCGATAGGGTGGAGATCTTTAGAACCTCTTTGAATGTCAGGTACGTCGCAAGTTTTTTGACTAGATATTTTGGGAGCGTAAGTAAAGTCGCTATTTTACCCTCAGCGATGGACTGGACATGCCTGAGCATTGGCACACCTGAAATTTTCAGTCAAACATGCATTTCGGGGATCGGGAATTTTCAGGTATCTGAAATATCATCTCTCTGGTAATTGGAACTTCCAATTTACCAAATACTCGCTCTATTTCATTGTGCATTGTCTTCTCTTTACCAAAATCTTGGAATCTTGATACCCTGACGATCGGGCTGGTATGAGGACCGTGGGATATCTTCCATGTGTAAAGTATTATCTGTACAAAATTTCGGATAGAAAAATATATGGTAATAAAATTTTCCTCTCAGACTAGAACATTTTCCTTTTTTTTTTTTTTTTCTATTTATTGATCGACAAAAAAGGTGAAAAAACAACAAAAAAAAAAAACTACGAAATGTTTTAATTTTTCTAAAAATTTTTAGCTTGTCAAGAACGTAGTATAACAGGTTAGGGGCAATAGTTTAACAAAATTTCACCTGATCCTGAACTACTTTAATCCCGTAATAATCTCTGCTAGGCGACGGAGCGACGGAATATTTCTCCAAGTATTCATCGACCTGACGAGATCTGGTCATGATTTTTTTATTATATTTGTTAAATTTTATTTTTCAAATTCGTGTCAGTCGATAAAATAGTCGTTCAATTATTTTTGTTTAATGTTGTATGGGATATTTATTTTCTACATATAGTATGGTAAATATTCAATGAACCAGATCGTTATTCCGGAAGGATGCTGAGGTATAGGTACGGGGTTTGAATAAATTTTTTTTTTAATAAATATATAATTCTGTAATTTTATTACAATAATTCTATATGAACAGATGAGGATAAATATTATAGAAATGTTCAAGTAAAAATGGAAATTGCATGGCTTTAAAGAGATCTTAAGAATATACAGGATAGGGGGCTATACAGTAATATCACATTGCATGATTAATAGTTTCATAAAAATCTAGTGTAGTATAATATTATAGATAGAAGATATAATATCTAGCATAATAATATATTATGTGGCATGCCCGTAAATCAAGTGTTTTTCGGTGAGGATAATGATTTCAGTACGAGCTGAAGGCGAGTTCTGAAATCATTATTCGAGTCAAAAACGGTTTACGGGTGCGCCCCATACCATATTTTTTTCGGAATAGGCATGGGAAATCACTTTGACGCCAGTTGAGATTCGCAGACGAAGAGTGAAGTTATGGTGCGATCTGACGCGCACCTCGAACTGCGCATCCAGACTGCCGTATAAAGACTTTATAGGGAAGTTCTAAAATTAGCCGTATAAAGTGCTACTTTACGGATCGAAACCAGGCGTCAAAAATTGACTTTTCAATGCCTATGCCGAAAAAATAGATATATGTAACATATGTATATATCTCTCTATATATACATGTATATACTATATCTTAATACATATATATGTGAAAAAGTTGAAAAAGTTTTATTATTTTAAAAGTAGAAATAGAAACATCGAAGTAACAATAATTATTTATATATACCTATATTTTTAATTATAGTTTTTTTTTTTTTTTTGGTTTTTTTTTTGTTTATTTATTTTTTTCTTTCTTTTTTTGTATATTGTTTTATTTATTTATTTTTTTTATAAATACTTGATTGCATGGTTGATATGCTTCATCTAGTTTTACCATCACTATAAGGTCCAATGATTTGAAAACCGCGTGAAAATAAATTACTATTTTTCTATATAGTATATATATATATACTACATATATATATGTTTATATACAATAGTGTATTGAAAGTCTTATACGCAATGGAATAATAAACTTAGATAATAATATAAGTTATATGTATAAAGATTTGGGATTTGTTTTTTTTTTTTATTACTTTTTTTTTCCTTTTTTTGTTATTATTTTCTTTTTCTTTTTCTTTTTGTTTTCAATATTAAAGGACTTTTTTCACTTGGAAATGTAATTGCGAAAAAAGTAACGACAAATTGATTTTCTCCGTTTCACATCACGCACGCCAACATAGCAAGGAATAACGGTCGCATCAGACAAAGTGTAGAAAAACAAAGTGAAAAAGAAAAAAAAAAGAATAAAATTTGAAAATATTCTCACTATTGAATATGAGAGAGAGAGAGAAAGAGAAAGAGAAAGAGAAAGAGAGAGACAGAGAGAGAAAGAGAGAGAGAGAGATGGTAAAAAAATCTATAAACTGGAAGTGTATATAGTATAGTAGCAGTAGTAATAGTAGTAGTAGTAGTTCTTTATTTATCGTTCGCCTTTCGGCATTACAAGTCCTTCCCTTCTACATTTCCTTCTTACGTTATATTTTAATATTTTAATTCATTTATCTCATTTCTTACATGTTCTAGCTTTCCTAGTCTATTTTTTACTTATGTTACTGTACAGTGTATATTAGTATTCATTCTTATTATTATATATAGTATGTATTGTATTTACATGGTCGAATGTGTCTTGCTTTTTCCTCTACGCTTCCGCTTCGTCCTTCTTCTTCTTGTGTTTCTTCTTCCTTCCTGCCTCCTTCTGTCCGCGCTTCCACCTTTCGGAGGGGGTCAACCCCTCGGCCTCCTCGAGGTCGCTCTCGGCTTCTAGCTCTATGCTTGCAACTATTTCCATTCCTTTCTTCTCCCTCTCTCCCTTTTTTCTCTTGCTTCCCTTAGTGCCTTTTCCCAGCTGGCCCATTCCCCTTGGTCGCTCGTTATCTTGTTTATATCTTCCATCCCTTCTGGCCAGGCACTGCAGCGCCCGCGAGGTGCTCCAGGGTCTCTCTCTCGTTGCCGCACATCCTGCATCCCCTTTTTTCTTCTGACATCCAGTCTCGGTCCCACCATTCCCTTTTTCCTAGCTTCCATCTTTCCTTCTGTCTTCTGCACTCCACCGTGTTCGTTATCATCACTCTTAGCTCGTTCCATTCCTCTTCTACATCGGATTTCGTCCAGCTGGCAGTTTCCATTTTCCTATTATATTCCTTCGCGGCCTTCTTTCCCCAATCTTGTAGGACCGCACCGTTCTGTTCTCCCATCCTTCCCTCCCTCTCGCTGTTCCCCACAATCTCTATTATCAGCGGCTGGTGCTCTGAGTCAGCCCTACAGCCTATCGTGAAGCTCTTTACCTGTTCCCAGGCTGTTTTGTTTGTTACCCCGTAGTCTATGGTGGATTCTGTTCTGCCGCTTCCGTATATCCATTGTCCCTCCTCGTCTCCTTCTTTGTTTCCATTTAGGAACGACCATCCTTTGTCTTTTACTAGCGCTAGCAGGTCCATCCCTTCCTTATTTATTTTCTCATTCTTGCATCTTCTTTTATCTACGTTCGTCGTTCAATCTGCGTCTAGTTTGGCTCCAGCCCCACCAATCCTTGCGTTCAAGTCATCACCAATTAATATCCTTCCTTCCGCCCGGTCCTCTCCCGCTGCTTTTTCGATGTTCATCAGTGTGTCTTTGTTAACACCCCTATTATATACTGTGATTACGTTCCACTTTTCCACTTCTATCGTCATTCTTCTGCTTACTGTTATCCGTCCGTCTCTCTCAGTTCACACTGACTCTCGAATTCCTTTCGGATCCCAGTTATTATTTCTCCCCTTGCCCTTCCACTTTTTGCTTTCCTCGTTGCACCTTGGCATCTCCAAGTCCAGCCCTTTGGTAGTTTGCTCACCATTTTTCCCCAGGCTTCCTTTTTCATCCACGTTTCTGTTATCTCGATGTAGTCGAATCCTTTCAGGTACTCCCAGAATTCTTCGTCCTTGTTATTAATTCCTGCTACATTCTAGAACAGTAATGCGGGTCCTCCTCCTTCTGCTCTTCCCTATGTTGTTCCACCTCTTGTACCCCCTCTGCCCTGCCCTCGTTCCCTCGTCTGATCCCGGTACCTTCTTACCACTAGGCCGTCCATCCCGTCGTCCCATTCCCACAGGACGTCCTCTATCCATATTTTCCTGTATCCGACTGTGGCCCTGTTCCCTTTTTCTTTTTCTTCCCTGGCCTTCCTCAGAATTTTGTTTTGCATTTTCCTCTCTTTTTCTGTCAGGTCGTCGTCCACGTAGATTGCCTTTCCCTTCAGGGTCCTTTTATTACTCACGACCTTTCTCTTCGCCTCCCACTTTTCTAATTTGACCAGTACTGTCCTTCCTTGTTGTCCTCCCAGGTCCCATGTCTATTTTATGTTGATCTTTTCTCCTATCATTCCTGTAAGGATTTTGTCTGCTGCCTCCCTGTGGGGTACTTTCTGCGGGATATCCTGCCCCCTTAATAATATGTTGGTCCTTTCCTCTCTACGGCCTCTTCCAGCTCCTCTATTTTTCTTAGGGCTTCCACCTCTCTGCTTTGGGGCTTTTTTTTGTATCCTCACGGTCTCTTCTTTGACTTCTTTGAGTATTCTGGAACTTTCTTTTTCTAGGATCCCCTCCATCCCCTCCTTCTCTCTCTGTCTGTCATTTTCTAGTCTTTTGATTCTTTCATCCAAATTTTTTCTTTCCTCTCTCTCCTTCTTGTCGGTTATCCTCGACCAGTTTTCTTAACTCGGAATTTCCCTGTTTTACCTCTACTCTGGTCTTAGTCGTTTCCTCGCTCATTTCAGTCATCATTCGAGTACGCGAAGTGCCTTGAGGAATAAAAAAAATTAGTCATCATTTGGGCCATGGTCATCATCCCTGTTTTCATCTCCGCCAATGCCTTTCCTATGTCTGCCATCTCCATGTTTTGGAGATTTCCCTCTGCTTTTGTCTGTTGCTTTCTGTTCTTGGCTCACCTCTCCCTTGCCTACGATTCCGTCTTTGTCGCTCTCCCTGGTTTTGTTGTTTAATGTGTTTCCTTTGTGCCTATCGGGGTCCTCCACACTTCTCTTCCTTCTGCACTTTCCTCTTCTCCTCCGTTGCTTCTTTCTTTCTGATCATTTTTCTTGTTCTTCATGCGGTCGTGCCTATTTCTTCGTGCGCTTTCTTCTATTTGCCTTTCGCTCTTGCTCTGTCTCTGCCTCGTTATGGCTACCTTGTTATAACGCGCAGCGCCTTCGTTGCTATGTCACTGCTTGCGTCTAGCTTGTTGCTAGCTACTGGTGGCTAGCGTCTGCCGTCTATCGTGAACCCGCATTTCTCTTTCCTTACGCTTACACGCGGTCTCTGTTCCTACTTTGCTTGTCACGTGACCCCATATCTTTTCACGCACTTCTTTGTTAGTGTTTCCGCACTTTCAATGCGCGCGCCGTTTAACCATCCGGTGCACTGGCACTCCGCGCACCTCTCGCACTTTTCTTTTCTCTCCCTTCTTCTTTTTTTTTCGCGGCGCGTTCACACTGCCGGTCTTCCGATCGGCGGTTACCGGAAGTCCCCAAATATATATAATATATTCATATATTATAGAAAACGGAGTGTCGAATCCGTCGGGATCGTTCTTTCGATATCATAATATAATATAATATAATATAAATATAATATATATTTCCTAATTTTTTTTTTTTTTTTCTTTCAGAAATAATTTTTCACATTTCATTTGCGCGGCTGCTTATTCAAACCATATTCTACCCTGGTAAAAATTCATACGAATTTTAAGAAAAATTTCAAATTATCTATAGTTTTCTGTATGAGAAAACAAGAGGAAAAAAAAAAAAAAACAAGAAAAGAAAAAAGAAATTATAAATCCTCGTGGTTTTACGAGAAAAAAATTCGTTCCTTTTTGTCAATCCTATGAAACCGGATAACAAAAAAATGTCGACATTTTTCCAATTCTCTTAATAATTGTTGAAAAAATTCGTAATATTATTTATCACCAGGGTATTATGAAATCTTTTATAGATATACTCACAGTCATTTAATATAACAGAAAGAAAAATGGTGGGGGGTAAGAAAGGAAAAAAAAACCAAACAAAAAAAAAAAAGAACAAAGAATTAGATAGAAAATAAATAGAAATAATTGAAACCTAATTAAACTATTCGTATAAAATTAATGACACTTATACATTTCGCGTAGAATAAATTCTAGAGGATTGAAAAAATAAAAAAATGAAAAAAAAACCATTATAATCGGTATCATGGATACACATTTTATTTCGTTTTCTTTTTTTTTTCTTTTTCCTAAAAAAAGAAAAGAGAAAAGAACCTTTTGTATACTTAAAGAAGATCATTTTCACTCGAGGGTAATCAAGAAGCGTTTTAAACCGTCGAACGATAACGAAATTAAACTAATGTCACGAACACTTAGATACGTTTAAACGTTTTTAGCTCTCGTGATAAATCACATGTGATGAAATGGTCGTTTTGGAAATTACCGAATCACGTATTGGTAAATCCTACGATTCCTGGACCACGGAGACGTTACTCTCCATCATAGTATCTTCGTCTCTGCAAATACTAGCCGGTGTCGTAGTATCCTCAGACGGTGCTGCTGCTACAGTCAATTGCCTCTGTTCCATGTGGTCCAACGTTTTCTCAATAGCTCGCAACCTCTTCTCAAGACTCGTAGTTCCCAGGATTCCAACTTGTAGCTGAGGCCCCAAAGGGAGAATCGCTAGCAGCCACCAGGTCCACGATGGACCATCGGGTAACCGAGGCCAATCATCTTCCGTGTCTGGCATTCGTCCAAATACTCGCTGAATTTCATCCTGTTGAGACGTCGCTACCGTGGACCACCATCTTCGACCCTTGATCCGTACCTAGAAACGAATAGTTCGCTTTTAAGAATTTTCAACATGGAATGATCTTCTCATCGATATACCATACTCGCTATCCCGGCTAGTCTGCATTACCAGACAGATTTTTAAATGTATGAAAAAGTTGTTCTACGATCTCGTGTAACAAAATTGTAAAATGTTTTTTTTTTTTCTTAAAAAGGGAGGGAAAAAAACGGACAAATTTCATAATCGCGATGATCAGCGATAAAATTAGACAAATAATGACAAAGAATTGTCACCGCACCGACCTTGTCATGCAGTTCAAGAAGTCCAGCCAGTTGATCGGGCTGAGCAACGGAATCCCTCAAAAATTCAACTTGGGCGGTGTCGTATCCGTCTTTTTCTCCACCAGCAAGGACTCGGAATCTTCTGCCACCCATGGTGCTTAAAATACTGCAGCCATCCTTGAGCAGGACGCGATCCTTCATATCGAGCATCGTGCCGTATTCCGCGTACCTGAAATAAGGAAGAGTAAGTTTAAATAACGAACCGTCCAATGTTCGGATCACATAATCAATATCGATAAACGAATATCAATATTCACTTTTTGGTCCCGGTTGCTTCCCTGTTGAGACAGGCGGCGATTCCAAACTGTCTTATCCCACTTTCGACACATCTACGAACCATCAATCTGTATCTTGGCTCGTAAACGAAAAGGGGGCAAGGGACACACGGGAAAGCCGTTGTGCATATGAATATTGCGATCTCTTCGCTACCAAGTCCGAGTCCAAAGCCTTGGACGAGTTCTAGCCGATGATTAGTCGCCCTTGCTGCATACTCGACGGGTGTAACGAGTTTCAAAGCTCGTTCGACAAAGTCAGTAACAGTTTTCTGACTGCTCGCTAAGTACTGAAAAACAATATCGAGTCAATTTTAGCGGGTGATTAATACTTTTATGGACTTGTCAAGGCATGGGAATCGGGTTGTAACGCGATATTAGAAAGAGCTGTTATAATAACGCGAGAGACGTTGATTCCTAAGAAATGTCGACACATAGCAACATGTAATAGTTCTTAGTAGAAAATCACTGGCAGAGGTCCGCCTGCACCACCGTACTATTGCCTATTATTCATTACGTCAGATTTCTGCTTGTAGTATTACTTTCTCTGAGGTTACCCACCGTCTTTTGTGTCTCTCTATTACCAATAACGTCTTGGCGATGGCTAATAACAGTCAACTACTGATTCTCAGGCTGGTTACAGTTGCGGAAGCACCGTGCCCAACAGCCGCAAACAATTATTTCAATCTTATGACAATAAGACTTTATTTAACCAGCGCCAGACGCTCAACTCTCGCTGCAGCATGCATGGTAGGTTTTCGAATGAATATGAATATATTTTTTTTTTTAATGACCGGCATGAGTCGAAAATGTCTTTTTTTTTAACTATCAATATCGAATTAAGTAAAAGTTATAGAAGAAGGGTATCGGGGTTGGATGTAGTCAAGGTGGAAGTACTCAAGGGGCTTTGATCCACGTTCTGATCACCTCGAAAACGCGATTCGTAATTTCTCCCGAACCGCGCAACAGATCGAAACGATAATCAAGGAATTACTGCTCTGTTACAGCAGAAAGTGGCCAAGTCTTTTGTTGTTTGAACATTTTCAATTTTTTTTACAGATTCATTTATCATCAGAGAAATTGTGGAATCATTCATAGCATAAAACCTACATCGAGGCATATTTACTTCGACTACATCTAACTCTGTGAATTTTCGTTGATTGTGTGTTAAAAATTTCGGCAAACTCTTGAAATGAAACAATTTCGAGAGACAAGTTTCGTCGATGTCAAAACTCACGTCGGCAAGGGATGTTACGCAGAGTGGACAGGCTGAAGAGTAATCCAGGCATCGTTCGAGGCACATCCAGCAGTAAGTGTGCCCACAAGGAGTAGTTACTGGTTTCCAAAGTACTCGACAGCAAAGTATACAGTCGAATTCGCCGGTGCTGTTTCCGGTCGTAGTTAACGGCGGTAGTAGAGTTTCGGCTGGTCTTGTATTGACTGTAAAATATGAGAATGATATTTAGCAATTGGTCGGCTATGCGAAAGGTACTTGATATTAATACGTGAAAAGTACTTTATACTTGTTAGTATAATACCGATGATAATACGAGATAAATTTAGGTGTGACGTAAGGCCTACTTTTAAGTTTCTCCACTTCTCGATAAACGCGATCCACGATGGCGTGAAGCTTCCCATTGTCCTGGGACTCGGAGGCAGATAAAAGCCTTCGACATATCGACTGTAACGTGAGATAAAATAAAATCGGATTATTGATAGCCCAGAATATTTGTTGGGTTATTTATTTCCAATTATATTGGATGACAGCTGTTGAAAGGTGGTCAATTTTCGAAACATCAAACGATTCGTGAACATAATATGCGGCAACATCCATTTACCGATTAATATCGATTAATGCCTATAAATTACTGATATTTCGTGTAATTCGAGCCATCCTGTCAAAGGCAGTCTGATGACGCACGTTGTTCCAAATTAGCGATGATTCACGGTGCGCAGAGTTAAGCAGAGATAATATTGAATGAATTAAATGAAATAAGGGTGGAATGAGCCGTATCCTCCTTTATGGGGCGAGATTGTTGGCTGCTCATTGTCTTCCGGAATTATTGTACCAATAATAATTGAGCGAACGATTATACCGCGTATGATAATTATACTACAGAGTAATCGACAATGGTAATCATTTACCGCCTTCTGACGATCATCCGTTCATATCATTATTAATTAATCATTGTATCACGAAAACTCAGGTATACCTGATATGTATCGCGATTAAGATAACTCACTTGGGTCAGCTCTTCTTCTCCACTGCTGTTATCTTCGCAGTCGGAAGTGTTCAATGCCTCCCGCTGATGATTTTGAATGGGATTCATTAGCGGTAGAAGCATTTGGTGCCTCTTGTTCCTTCGACTGTGGGCCGATATACGTTGACCAAGATTATATGGAGCTCGTGATGAGATGACGTTCTGTCTTCTCAAGCTTGGCGCCAACATTCGATGAAGAAGCTGGAATGATTATTATCAAATTGCACTCGTTAGGTGGATGAAATTACGAAAATTTTATGCCTTGGTCTCCTTATTTTATATATATCAGACGAAATTTTGATTCTGTAGTCACTTTTTCAAATTTTTACCTCTCATCAAACGTTCGCTAGTTTTCCGGATCCTGACATTGCAATTGTTGATATATCTGACTCTAACAACCGGATAATCAGAAGTAAGAACATCAAACTATCCGTATTGAAATGTACTTTTGACAAAAATGCACACACGTTGTTGGTTTGCATAGAAATGACAAACTCAATTTTAATGAATCAATTTTTTCCGAATTCTTGATATAAAACCAGAAATTTCGGGCTCTAGCTGTAGTTCGTAGAGGGATGATTTTTTTGTTTGTTTTTGTTTCGCAATAAGTACGCAAGTTTCATGGGGGATAGTTTGATGTCCCTGCTTTCGACGATTCATTCAAAAAAGTTAGAAATATTGATAATTTCAATGTTGGGGCTCCGAAAGATTAGTAATTGATTGAAAATTCATATCTAAAAATCTACGAGATGGAAATTTTGAAACAATAAAATCAAAATTTCAAGTGACTGATTGAATATGGAATGCCCTATACATAATATTAATGCTCTCGGAAAAGAAAAAGAAAAGAAAAAAAAAAGGAAACGAAATAATTTTGCAATCACCTATTTTGAGCATTTTTAACGCGCGGGTGGTAAATATTTTTTATATATTACCGCGTGACGTTCGGTCTGACCTGATTCGGCATTTGGCGCCAAACAAGTACCGCGCAAAAAGGAACGAAACGATACGCAACTCGCGACTATAGTATAGATTCGCGAGTGTTCGGCTGCATTACATAAGGCGTTCTCGTCTTGACTCTTCGCTGAGTATCTTCTACGAATTACGCGCCGCGACGCGGGCGCCAGGCCGGGCATTACGCAACGAGAACTAAATGAAAATCCAATTACGGCTGGTTGACGTATGCGACTCGTCGACAACGATCATTTCGTGAAACTCAGTTAATTCCGGCATTTTATTGATTCTGTTTTTCCTCAATCAGAAGCCAGAAGCCAGAAGCCAAAAGCCAGACCCTATTTTTTATTACGCGAATTTCAAGACCAAAGTTCCAATTTTATATATACGCTCTGTAATACGTTAAATCGTCATTCATTTCGTCCACCACATTGTGATTACCGTTAGAGAAAATTATACCCACACGCATACTATATTTTTTGCATAAAATATAATCTCTCGAAGTTTCACTTTCGACAGCTCTATTGTCACAATTTTACTACATTATAGCCTGTACGAGTAGTAGATTCATTCTTTAGAGTTTAGGCCACGGTACCACGAATACATTAACTCCTCCAGAGTCTAGACTGCTCAGTGATCGCTACGTCTTTTTATTCGGGTATTCGTTACCCGCTGTTAAACGGCCTTAAAGGTATCGGCATTTCGGCAACAAGAATAACTTAGACATGTGTGTAAAACCCGATTTTATTTATTCGAATGATCAAAATTCCCGTTTCACCGTCGTGTCTTTCATGAGCAGGCATGAATCATCTCTGGTTCGCTTATCAGCACCTGCCTACCGCAAAAGTCATTAAAGTCGTAGACGCACATGGCGAAAGTGTATTTGTGGCAGTGTGGTATAAAGGCTTCTTAATCTTTGCAATCAAACTCTTGATTACTCGAAATTCTGCAATCTTAAAGCTAAAATATATAATCCCAAAGTGTCTTTCGGTTAGACTGGTTAGTTCTTAACGTACTGGCTGAGGGTTTCCGTCTAAGGCAACGCAGGTATAGAGAGCAGAGAAGGCTTCCTCGTGTCTCCCCAAGCAGGAGAGAGCCACGCCTCTTCTGTAATGTCCCTGCAATTAAGATTACGGTAATTAATCATTAAACTCATGAAGGAGCCTCTCGCTCTGCCGGTTTTCCCACTCCCAGAATAATCGTGTTTAGATAAATCTAGAAATTGGATAATTATATATCACGTTCAGTGCAGATGCTGCAGTTCGTTACTTTCTACAAAAACTCGAATCTCTCTCATTTCTATTATACTGGGCATAGTTACAGCGGAGATCGGCAGTCCATCTGGTGGTGGTTACACAACGCAAACAACTCATTACGTTAGAATATTTTTCAATTAAGAACACCGTTTCAGACTTTCGCGTTTCATACGTTATGCGGTATTAAGACACGAATTCCTGGCTATCAATTTCTCTAAACCTCCCTTTCAAACCCCTCTATATACATACCCTATATATTTTCATGATTACTAACAATAACTGAGTCTCTTATTTACATCAGATAATTACCTTTCCCCAGTCTGGTCGCAGTCTGATTGCATGATCAGCATCCGTCAGGGACGCCTGTGGCCTGTTCAGCAAATGCAAGGCGTGTGCTCTGTTGCTCAGATGGAGAGGACTATTTGGAGCTGAAACACGGGTGAACAATGCAGAAATCATTAGCGGTGATAAAAATGGGCGAACGAAAGAGCGAGAGAGAAAAAAAGGGAACATATTTTGTTTCTTTTTTTTTTTAATTTTTTTTTTTTTAATTTCTTTTTTCTTTGTGTAAAACCTCGGATCCTCGGACAGTTACATACTATAGGCTCTTTGGAAGCCCAGATTAATCGATTTCGCAATTTTGTTATGCGAGGCAATTAACGGTTGTGCATGCGTAAGCGCAGCTGAAAGGACTCCACAAAAATGAAATTAATTTGTACGAGTCACTTTATATAGACGTGTTATTTGTTGTTACATGATTTCACGTTATGCAAATTTATACGGGCATAGATCTAGGCCGTGAAAATATTGCGGCTTCTATGGCAATACTCAAATATCCACGTTCGTTTGGTTATTGTTAATTGCGTTAATTCTATTATGTTCCTAAATTCAACGAAAATTCAGTATAAATTTGATGTCTGATCTGTACCGTGGAAAATCTGTATAAGGCTGTAAAAAAAAGAGGGACAAAAAAATAAAAGAAAATTAACATTGGGATTCAATCATAATTGATCGTGACTGGTGTTGCGTGACAGTGACTGACCGATAAGGTTATAGATCCAAGTCGGGACTATAATGTGAGAGGCAACGAACCCTGTTAAAACACCGCAAATGTCGAGGTCGAGATCGGTGAGCTAGTAACAATTAACCGTGAAATCACATTGTGATCCAGTCATCCATGATTGCCAGGCTCAATACAGTGGACAATGATCTTGCGACGGTACAAAAACCGATTATTGCCTGCCTCTATCTTATCCCTGCCGTACTTTTTGCCGTGTATACCAATCGATCAATAATTTATACGGAAAAAAGAAGAATAAAAAATAAAAAACCGCAACAAGACGCGAACTCATATTCCCGTATGTAATTAATTAATTTGAAATATTTATCGTATTATTATTTCGTCTTATTCAATAATTGACATTTTGATTAAATCTCCTATACCTAATTTTCTACATTGAAAGAACATGAGGTAACTATTTATCGATCAATTTTGATCACGCGATTTTTATGACATTTTCGAAATTCTGTGTGAGGCGGAACCGAGGAAATGTCGAATATATTAGGCGGAATCTCGGCCACCTCTCTCGTCCACGTCACTATCATCATTGCGATAAGTTCTGTGCCAGAATAAAATCGGAGAAGAATAGGTACACCTGTTTTTTTTCCTTTTTTTTTATTGAATTTTTGAATAATTACTAGACTCGCATACCTACCTAAGCAATATTCTTACTGTTCGAGGTGGATTGCTACAATAATAGCGTGTAATTGACGCTTGCTACTTGCTCGGAGCACGCGATGAAACGACAGAGCAATGACAGAAGGAAAGCAAGCGGCGAGCGGTATGCGCTGACGCGGTCTGCGCGGGCGGGAGCGAGCGCATCCTGGCATTGTGCGGAGCAATGTCATTGCCTTCACGTCTAGAGGCCCTCAACCAGACGGAGACGCCAGAGCGCGATTGGGAGGCTCGCCGCTTGCCCAGGCTTAGGCAAATAATTATCATTATAAACGGCTTGGAGCGTTAGGAAACAATTTTATATTACTTTTCGGAAAATATGAGTGTCACTGATTCATAGTTGCGATAATGGCCGTTTCTGCTGGCCTAATATGTCACACAAGCCCGTTATTTTAGACCGTGTCGTGTTTTTTGCCATTTATAAACGAAGTGGAATCAGACTTATTCGAACATTCGATATACAGAAAACTTAAATTGCTGATAGGAATTCAGATCCTCGTCGAATGCAGGGGCCTTTGCGATTCGTAATCACAGCCCTCTTTTTCTCGACCGCTGTAACCGGTCGTAATGTACTATTGACTGTTTAGTACACAAACGCCCTCGTGCGGGCGGACAAGTAGACCGAAAATACACGCATGTTGCTATAATATACGGCTAACTATGTCATTGGTTCCCATGGAACGAACGTGGTACCTACTGACACGTGTCTTCTATGCAGAAAACATCCACGACTAACTATTGTGTATCGGTGTTGACTAGGCGAAACTGTGGCGCTAGCGAGCCACGCAGAGGAATCGAGCCTTTTCGAAGGAATCGAACCTCCTTCATTTGAAATGAGTTTACTTGCGTTTGCGTCCGGGGGTACTTGGCAGGACTCGTCAGTAGGGCTGACCCGAACACACCGTGCCCTAGAGGCCTAGACGCATCGATGTCCGGTGGTGGACACAGACTGGAACTAGGAGCTCGTATATATGTGGAAGGAAAGACCAATTGAGCACTAGCGAGATAGAAGCTAAGCTAATGCGCCGCATAGTGGGCATGGATTGAAGTTGTTATGACGCCACAATTGCTTGACTCGCTGGCGCCACCTGGATTTCGGAATAGTTTTTCGTAGTCACCCCGTAGTCTGCAGAAACAATCTGAGGCGCTTAGATCTGTTGTCGGTTTTTGTGTATCAAAGTATTAGCGACACCTTGTGTAATGGCGAAAGACAATCGTCATTGAAAATTCGAATCAGAGGATTTGGAGAAACAAAATTGCGAAACTAATGAAAGCAGAGCACTGTATGGTAGACTGCGCATATAGATGTGATGTTAATTTTCAACGTGAAATTATACGGTCGCAATATCGTGGAGTTGGTTTTTTTTGTTACGATGAATCAATCGATTATTTGATTATTATTACGAAACATCTCAATTGTGGATAGCGGTCGAATTTTTTTCGGAGTCACAATCTCCGAGTAGAAATTTTGGTACGATATTTTCGTAACATTTTCAAATTCTGAAGAAGAAAAAAACAACGTCTACGTCATATTTCACGTAACAAAGGCTGTGCCAATGGATGAGAAAAATTGCAAACATGTTTTCGTACACTTACGACGCATTGTGAAAATGAAGAGGGGAGCCAAGTGCGTCGCGGCGTCAACATTCAATCTATGCAAAATTATAAACAAAATAATGATTGGATATCGATGAATTAATATTCGATACAGGTATGATGATTGTCGCCTAATAAAATTAATCACAAATCTACCGATTCCAACAGTCGCGTACTCAGCGCATTAACATTACCATGCAGCTATATTCGATGATATTAACGAGTCAGATGTATGCATGCAGGTGTCTATTATACACAATATTATGTTCATTTACATAAGTTAGGCACACTCCTATGTCATCGATCATAGTAGGCGTAGGGAAGGAGGCGCGTTTTTTCCACTGATCGGACTTAACATCGTGATGTTTATTTTTTTTTTCCTTTTGCTACATAATTCTCGCCTTATTATATAAATATCGGATTCTCGGATCATTTCACCCTTTATGCTCGGGGGAAATTGAAGGCTGCCAGCGGTTTAATTCATCTTCCCATATATGGGAGATTTGATGGAAAAGTGGGACAATATTTTGCATCTGCCGATTTATTCCGAACTCGATCAGATTGTATGGTATGGTATACAGAATAGGATGACCCTAGTATTTTTGTAATATTTGTTCATTGTTAAAAATCGATTACTCCAGTGATATTTTACACTAAAAAGAAAGAAAGCACAGTATCTATATCAGATGTCGTAGAACCCGTAACAATGAACTTTATACTGAAAGAAGCTGTTTTGTTTTCAGGTCTGATATTTGTTTTTTTTTTTTCGAAAAATTTGGAGCTTCTTAAACAACACATGTCGTTCTTAGATTGAGTTTTCTGTGGGGAATAGTCGTGAATTAATAAAAAGGAAATTTTCAAGATAATTCATTTTCCGATTTTTTTTTTTTTTGTTCGATTTCTCGGACGTCGAAACCATATGTTAACTTCTACATATCCCGCATATATTCACCAACTGGTATAATGGTATGCTATATAGAGAAAAATGAGTACCCTAAAAGGCTATTGATTTTTTGAATCGCGTTCCGAAGGAAGTTTTTAGTAATACCATCGGTAGCGGGAAAAAAAAAAGGTTAGGTGTTTTTCGACATATAATTTCGTTTCCACCCACGCTGCAGCGTACCTACTTTACGACAAAGAACATACGTCAAAAATAACGAACGTCAAGTTTCGAAATCGCGAGTAGGTCTTCATATATATTCTAGTGAAAAGAAAAGAAAAGTAAAAAAATGATAAAAACAGACCAGAATTGCACCGACAAGTGTGTTCCTACGACCTTATAACTATATACTCGAAAAAGAAGCCGCTATATAACTAGAAAAAAAAACGAAAAAAAGTTCAACCATCAGATACCTAAATTTGAAAACGAATGACGAAACATCTATACGCCTACGTGAAGACAGATTTATCTTAGTGCGCCAGAATTGCTACCCAATGAGAAAATTTTCGATCATTTGTTAATTCGTTAACCGCAGATGAATTTTTATTCATAACAAAAATCCGCTTCAGGTGTAATGCCAACACGTTATAACAGTCCCGAGAACGACGTAGGTAAGATATATAGGTTGTAGGCTGAAATGAGTGTTGCAGAATTAACTAATAAACGAAAAGTGCATCTAGATCGTACACGGCCCGACTCGACTATACTATAAGCCCTGCACACGCGCAAGAGAGAAATTGTGTGCGACTAGGTGACCGACCTTTACGTAACAGCCGGCCTCTTCGTCGATGACGTAGCAAACGTAGGTACTCTACGTCGTACGGGTAGCCCCGACTCGCTATCGCGTATTTAATTACGTGGACCGCGATGCACCGCGTTTTTTTTCTTTCTTTTTACTTCATCATTTCGTTTCGTTAATTAACAGCGTTTAAATATATACACAACGATGAAATACGAGAAAACGTAAAAAATTAAAAAATGTGAATCAATAAATTAGTTATGTGAGTATTATAGCAAGTAATATCAGTTAAACTTGACGATTATTGTTGTTGACGTTATATCGATACCAAAGTTTGTAAAAAACAAAACAATACAATGACTATAGTAATTGTTGTTTGTAATATCATATCATAATCCTGTTCGGTATACGACGTAGGTATGTTAATATTATACAGATTTAGGTATACCAAGATACGATGTATTATATATAATACGTGTATACGTATATATAAGTCGAGATATAATGTGTAGAGGGGATAAGTTCTTACGCAACTGGAGTCACCGTTTCAAGTTTAAATGTATACCGCTAATCGCGCGCTAGTCAAAATAAATAATCTTTAAATATATTTCTTACGATTTTATCATTCAAACAGATGCCCCATCGGAATCACTAAAACAAGAAATAAAGAATAAGAAAAAATCGTTTCCCGGGGTCAATACCTCCGGCAGATAGAATAAACAAGGAAAACGAAAGAAAAAGAACACTTTTATTCTCACCGACTATTTCCAAACGCATATATCGCCTAAATATTTATTCAAATGTTCCAGATTTGAAGAAAATTCAAAGTTTAAATTTGAAAAAGAAAAGGCGGAAAAATCGAGATATACGCGACTGCTGCTGTGATATTTGCTGCTTAATTGCGTCTCACGATGACTTTGACGAGCGTGCAGATTATGCAACAAAATTCCTTGTCTCGTTACCCCCTCTAACGAAAAACGAATTACGCTTCACCGGGAGGAATTATTGTTTATTACCACGCATGCGGCTATATCATACTCATAGGGTATCTAAGTTTTGGTAACATGCCTTAAATATAAACACACGCGATATGGGTACTGGTGTGATTATTACCCAGGTATGCAAAGGATTAGAGATAGCAATAAAAAAACAAGGGTAAATAATTGTGTTATTATGCATAATAAAAAGGATATTTCGTTATTTTATCTATACTTATATGTTAAACATGGATTGAGATAACGGAGATGAGATGTGAAACAGAGTTTGGTTGATGCAAAAACAGAGCATGGGCGAGAGAGTTAACAACCGTCTATATCGGGCCCTGCAGCGCATCGTTGCATCGTCACCTCATGACCGACGCCATCTTGGTTGTTATCTCGATTCAATATTGCGGTAGGTATCCAAAATTTCAGCAAACTTTCGTATTTATTTTCATATACAATTGTAGGAACCATTTTTCCTCCGTAGTATTTCGTGGTAATAACGCTTCTGTTTCATTTCATGTACATAGTTATGAAAACCCGCGGTGATAGCACGCGCGTAGTGTTGCATTATGCGTTGTCTATTCCCGCCTAAATGTCAAAGTCAACTGTGAAGGTCCGGTCCAACAATATTCCTCTGAATTCATCGCCGTGCTGTAAAGTCTTGTCAACTTCTTACGTTTATAATTTATTCAAATGTGCGTGTAAGTCGAACGGCTTATGTTATTGCAGATAGAGACTCGCATTACGTAACTTTTGAGGAATTTGAAAAAAATAAGAAGAAAAAGAAAAAAAAAAAAAGAGAAGCAAATCACCTAATATAATCTTTAGGAATATTTGCAGCGGAAGAAGAGTGAATCGTTGATTCCCACATACATAAATCTGCCCTAATCGCTCCTTTGCGTCAGTTCATAAAAATTCATTGTGAATACTTTCGTTGTAACAAATGTATCGGGTAGAAAGAGAGAAAAGAACCGGGAAAATACGGAGAGAGAGCGGACTGTACGACTAGCACGATTCACGGTCAAGTACCCGAGCGCCCGTGAGCCATGAAGCGAAGAGGCACTTCCGGCCGGTCACCCGTCTTTCCCTTTCCCACGATCTTCTCTTTGTCTGTTCCACAGCCTGACGAATCGTTGGCTAATCGCAAGTACCTGATATCATAGTATGGTATAAACGAACAAAAAAGGCAACAAAGGAAAAAAAAAAATGTTATAACTTTGATCGGTGATTAACGCCACTGCTTCCTTGATAGATCAAGACGTGCCTGCTACAGTTCTAGCCGCTGAGATCTGCGCCATATACATATGTATATCGATTACGTACGGCGTAAGGTTCAACGCTCGTGGGATTTTGAAGAAAACCTTTTTTTTTTTTTTTTCTTATTATTCTAATTATTTGTTCTCGTGTTCTCTTCTCGTTATTATTTTGTTATATTATTTACCAACGTCGGGTTAAAGCGAGATATGCGGACTCTTATACATGTACAGTTAGGTACAGCCGGAAAGCACCACGAGCTTGGAATAACTTTGGAATTTGTCGCCGACTTATATATTAATACTAAACGTTAACGCATCATTTATATTCTCGTTTCGAATCTTCACCTCGTAATGTGTACATTGATGATTTCCGGCCACAGCTTCATCTCAGATTAGGCCTATTATTAAACTCAATTATTGTTGTATAGCCACGTTTAATCGGTGTTGCTGGAGACATTCACTTATTTCTAATATACAAACGTGAAACTAACATCTATTCATCTGTCTGTCGGTCTACCTCGTGCATCAATCACTTCACCAACTCGCTTGCTATCTAATAACCGCTTTTTATCGACAAATTCAATAATTGACTATCGCACAGTAGTTAGATACGTGCGGCTAATGCGATTCAAACCCAATTTTGTTATTACGACATTCTTTTCTCACGAAACAATTTGTACTCTCAATGAACCCTGAGTCGATCTGGTCAAATCGTATTCACACACATGAGGTAGAAGAGTTTGAACTAAAGAGACAATAAATTTTTATACCTAAGGAACTCCTTCAAAGCGTAATATTTGAAACAGCATAACTCTGCACACAAACTATCTATCTATCTATCTATCTATCTATCTATCTCTTTCACACGCCGTGTTACTGTAGCAGTGCGCCCTCATAGAATGTTTACTTTACCGACGCCATGCATCGTCGTGTCTGACGCTTATGCATCGCGACTTTGCTGTCGCCCGTTGGGGTTACGTAACGGATTTTATTACGTAATTGACGGTAGAACCGTGCGTTCGCCGGTTGAAATAGTCCACCGTTTTCTTAGCAGCTCTTTGGTCATCGCCAGGTGGTAAACCCAGTTGCATGATTTTCGAAAGACTTGTTCGAAACCGTTAAGGATTAAGGATTCCGTGACTCGTCTAACGACTATAAAGACGATAGAATCTTGGGTCTAGGCTCTCTGTTAGGTAATGTGATATAGGCAATCGGTGTTTGGCCGGTGTCAACGTAACCATTTATATAAATCTATTGTTACGTAACGGTCGTTATGCCGGGCGATTCTCTCTGTCGGAGATAACGCGCCACTCCATCTCTCTCCCTTTATTTATCCATCTATCTTTCTCACTCTAGGTTTATACCAGGACAATAAACTTGGCTGAGAACCCCTGCTCTCGCACGAGTACGCCGTACACGTGCCGGCATTATTTTCATTTTTATCGTCGCCACGCGCCGTTCCCTATCTCGCCTTTGGCGGAAAGTTTCAAATTTAGCATGTAGAAAGTAATCTAAGGGACATACATATACCTAGGTATCGAGTTTACTGCCGAAATTATAGTACGAAGTACGATACATGTCGCTTCAAATGTATCCTAATGCAAAAGAAATAAAATAAATAAAAACAAAAGATTGGGGACGAAAGGAAAAAAGAAAATGAAATGAAAACAATAATAAAGAAACGCTAAAACATTCGTTTTGAATCTCATTAACAACAATTATTCCGAGCATTCGCTTAACGCGCGGGTGTAAGACCAAAAGTGGGAAAAAATAAAAAGGTAAAAATATTCATAGAGTAGGAAGTGGGTGGTGGTGGGCCTATGCTATTTATACGCTCGTGCCTACGGGGAAATCCTGTTCCATTGACCACATTCACTACGGTGACCGATCCCAGCAGAGCGTCGATTCTTTTGAACTTGATGATCGAACATTCCGCGAAGATTCCGGGCCGAATCTAGGCCACTGAGGATGGGATAGTATTGGTATTGCCGCGATTATATGTCTATGATAATCCGACTCCAAGTTGAACCGTAAGATTTGAGAAATTGTATAATGTATTGTGTGGGAATAATTTGGCCGATGAGAATATGGACTTTCGAGATGCCAGACAATTGATATTTATTTATGAAACGAGACATCGGACAAGACGACGATCGTAATATCCGTATCAAGTTTTGTGTATACGCGATAAGTGTGTAGTAAAGTGAGTCGGAGTGACTAAAATAAATTGACACACGAATAGTAGCGTTAAATAACGACAGGTGGCGGTTAGCCAGTTAACCAATTCCCGCCCAAGTAGACGGTGCGCAGTTGAGTTGCGCAAACGTAAGTTAAAGTTTACATAACAGAGTTTGACAGAACTCGAGCACGTGACACCTTATCTTATCTATTAGAATAAATTCTCACGATTTCACTGACTTATCGCGAGCTTTATATAACTGGGCATCAATTGCGCTCGATTTGTTAGTACCCACGTATCTCTACTACTCATTCACGAGTGTATTTATGTAAAGTCTTGTCTCGGTATCGACTACAATTTACGTATACGTGTATATATGTCTTCTTCGTATAGTCGAACGGGGGACCCACCAGCCACCAGCCACCAGCCACCACTAACCGCGTACGTGACCTACAATGTAGGTAAACGTATCCAAGTACGTGCGCAGGCATGTGTTACGTATGTGTCTGTGTACGTGTTTACGATATACCGCCAACACGATACGAATAATATGTAACACGTAATGCCCGCGATCGACGCGAGGAAAGGATCCCATTGTACTTTGCACGATGTGCCTGCTTGGTGCACCGCCATTTTTACATCGATCTCCCCTGTTGTTCTCGTAAGGCTTATGTAGATAACGCGTCGCGTTTACTCAACGCAGATGTCGAATGACTCACCGTGAATCCAACAAAACAGAGGGCAATTAATTTTCGGAAAAATAGACCCCAAACTAGTTGTCTCCTTGTTTTGTTTATTTCCTTTCTATTAAAATGGTTTTTGTCCAACGGTATGGATATTCTTCGAAATTTCTTTTCGTCAGTTACGGATTATTCTTCCCATTCTTATTCTCACTCTCATATTTATATTTATATTTTTCTTTCAGTATCTGAATGTCTGTTCGAAAGTATACCGTCGCATTACGATAAGCTTTTTATCTCATTGTCCGCCAGCAATGACACATCAACATGCATATTTATATAATGATGTGGAAGGTGATGATGATTAATAACGTTGTATGACTCGGACGTTAATAAGTCGGAGGACGGGTGATTGTAGGGATGAAAATACTCCGCGGCATTGAACCTTGCGGCTTTCTCTCAATTACGAAATGCGAATGATTCGCACTTCGTTCGATTTGAAATAAGCAGTCTCTTTTTTCTTCGAACTTAAAAATATACGATAAAATCCTCGTTTGGTTTTACCACTGTAACAAGATCTCTCCGTTCAAATAGCGAATTCAATTTGGCGTCGGACATAAGTCGCGGAAAAAGTGGACGCGGAAATATCAGAGTTTAATCCAGACTTAAATTGGTCCCACGGCGGGTTAGACGCCCACTCTGCGGCCTCTTGAAGCAGGCTATACCCAACCAATTACATAAGTCTTACTCACTACTCCTGATACAGCGTGTGTCTCGACGTAATCCAAAGCCTCGCTGCTGCCCCGATCCGGTCAAACGACTTTCCGACTTTTAGAATTCAAAGTTTCATCCAATTCAACAGAATAAGCTTTGTACTCGTTAGCATGACTCGTTAGTATTGCATAATTTTGGAAAAATATCAATTACACATTACATAACGTGTGGTGTGGTGTGGTGTGGTCTTCTGATTCTGCATATCACTCGGTCCAGAGAAATTAAGAAATTTTTCATCATCGACGGCTAAGCGATAAGTTGAATTTCATTTTCAAATTTCGGTTCATCGATGTGACGATTGTCATTTCTCATATACATGACATAATGCATATTGTAACTAGAACCTAGTCGAAAATGATGTTTCGATTTGCAGATAACGGCGCGGTTTACAAAGAGGAAAGTGTACGGTTTTTGCCTTGACACAGTTTGTAAGCACACGGCAGATTAATTTCGTTCGTAATTACATAACCTCAAGTTAGTCGCGGATTCGTAATATAACAAAATTGGGTCACGCCTCCTCGTCCGCCAAACCGTTGCCTGATCTACGGCCTAACCAGTAGGTACAAGCATCACCAAAAAAACATTCATCCAATTGAATCGACTCGATCATCAGATTTGGCTAGTATAATACGTGCCTCGAATCTTCTATCCGTCCAACCACATATCGCGGCTTACGGAAATTTATCCCACCACTCCTCTATCCGATATCATGATAATTTATTATTAAGTGATACTCGTCGTTATTTCATGCAGGCCTTTTTATTCGCGGATTGACAAGGACGAAGAGATCGAATCGGAGCAAATCTACGGGCCAATTAAGGCCAGGCAGTCTCCAGCATGCGAGTTGTCAGACAAGAGTCGATTGTATCCAAAGTGGCAAACAACGGAGTCTCTTATCTTGCACAAAAATAGTTTTCCGCGCGTAGGCTGAGGCCACTTAAATAAGCTCTCTGGGTTGTCAATGACCTCAATATCCATATTGTTTCTTTTATAATGACCAAAAATATCGCCTGCAATTGGTGCATATAAATAACACGTACATCTCACTCTCTTGCAATTGTCGCGTATAATCGTAAGAGGTAAAATAACAATCGCAATCTTACGAGGAGGCAAATATCCGCACCAACCTCGGCCTTGGCCCGTTGACAACTACGGAACAGACGCGGAACAGCCCAGCCGTCATCCACACCCTCGTATATGCGCATGAGGCTGGTCCTGCAGGTCCTTAATTGGAGTTCATGATATGTTTTCAATTAATCTAGATTCTAGAGATTCGCGCATTTCTATTTTCTCCATTCTTTCTCCATGATTATCAATTCTCCATGTCGTGCGATCTTTTCGTATCTGCAATCAGCCCAAAAGGTCTAAACGGAAGTAACCTATTTCAACCCTATTCCACGGCATGAGTAGATATTAACGTCGGATCTATTTTTGACTGGAGTACTTTCAAGCTCGGTTACATTTCCGGTTGGAATTTGGGTTTTCCCTATTTGCTATCAATCGTCGCTTCTCGAAATTTGTGAAGTCAGAATCATAAGCACGGATCGCATTTCGCCGTGTTCATTGGCTGGTTTCGCTTATCGTAGTCGATAAGGCGCGCACAACAGCATGCTCTATATGTGGTATAATTGAGACAACCGCGGCGGGCTGTTCAACAGCGTTACGTAAAAGCTGTAGAGATGATGCGTCACCTTTGACCGGGATGACGATCAGTTGTTTATGGTTATACTTTGTATCACGCTCTTTTTTTCCCCTAAACATCCCATCCTTTCAGCGATTTTCAAACGCTGCAGCGCAATTTTCACGATTAATTAGTTATACCAATTTGCGAAGCTCAATCACAATCAGGATCACTCCTTGCGCCTGATTGTTGATTACAAGCCAACGCAACAGGAGCGAGAATAACTCGCCTTGCATTCTTTTCAGTGATATACTAATTCAGGATTCAGGAGAGTGATTTGAAATGTAGCAATGCGTAACAACGGGTATAGCGACTTTTTACAACGGCGAA
Source organism: Tenthredo scrophulariae (assembly GCA_963978835.1). Taxonomy (NCBI): domain Eukaryota; kingdom Metazoa; phylum Arthropoda; class Insecta; order Hymenoptera; family Tenthredinidae; genus Tenthredo; species Tenthredo scrophulariae. The sequence goes on from OZ022229.1 coordinate 23,997,832, forward strand.
AGATCATTGTGCCATTTGACGCAGCTTTCTTTCAAACCCTTCGTGCTTCATCTTCAGTCAGGTCTTCAGTTTCTGTATATCATATACTGTGTTAGTTGTTAAGTTCAAAGGAATTGAGGAAGACAAGGTTACTGAAAATTTTGTGATTTTCTACATCAGCATAAATCTTCCTTCGTTTAGTCATTCTTTAAGGTTGTGATCCTGCTCTGGTTTGATATAACTTCACGGGGCTGGAGCTCATTCTGATTCCGTGTTCTGGCATATGGACTGAACCTTTTGGGGTTTCATGACTATCTGGAATATCTGAGCATTGAATCAAACTATGCCCCTCTTTATCTATCACCTGTGTAGTCCGAGTGCTGATCTATCCACTATCTTTCACCGAGTTCTGTCAACACTCTAGCAGTTTAGAGTTAAGCACACGCTTAGCATGGCACGTATGCACTCCCCGCCCTCCACGTCCCTCCCGCCAACAAGTTTATCCCCTCGGATAAGAGTTAATTATAGACACCTGACGCGAGGCTATAATTCTAGAATACTTGGAAGTGTAACCGCTTAGGGATATTCATAGACGAGTCGATGCCGTTAAGACCGTAGCTTTCACGTATGGAAAGAAGGCTGAAGTAGAAGGAAGGTCTTGCACCCGAGTTGGCGGTGGAAAGCCACCGCTCTGCATTCAGTGTAGTGTGAAAGATAATCAGAGATAATCTGGATCCCGTCTATGGCTCGTGCGACATTCTATTTTCGACTCTTCAGTGGCGCGACACGGAGTCTCAAGACTTTTTACTCGGAAAAGGATTCATTCGTTTTTACTTAGAACACATATGCTGCGTCTTTGAACATCCGAGATTCTGACAAGATCATCCGGTCGACTATCCGTGCTGATGTTTCGGAATACTCGAGAGGAGAACTCATGCTCCGCAGATTACTCACAAAGAAAACACCAAAGTCGTTAATCATTTTCTGCGTAAAACGTAAGTATAATGTACTTCTCATACGTGAAATGAATCATTTTCGATACGTGATCAACGATTAAAGGTCAAGTAGTTCACTTGAAGCTTGTACAACGATGACAACGATGGTTAAAAAAAAAAAAAAAAAAATATAACAATATTCAGTTCTGAATGCGTTACAGTTTTCGGTCTCCTTCAATCCACCAACCTCCAATTGATTCCACTTTGCAGCACCGAACCTTGCGAAGGAGGTCAAGGCTAGATTCGCAGGGGAGCCGACCTGCTTCGACCAGGCGCCTCGCAGGACGCGGTACACCTGACTGGCTTCGACAAGGAGGATATTAGACGAGCTCGGACGAGCGGGCGACTAGACATGGGGTTCTTCAAGGTCGGACAAGTTGAACTTGTGAACGATTAGGCTACCTGCAACGCGGATTAAAGTACTCATTGAAATTTCGGAATTTGAGTAGTTTTGTTACGTTGCCACTTCATGGGAGTGATTTATAACTGTGAATTAACAACGAGGCTAGAATCTGCCGTTCCATTCCATCGGCGTCTGCCGATCGACGATGAATCGGTTAACTTTGAATGATTCAATTAGAGAACCAACCGTTCATAGAAATTCTTGTAAAACTAGTTCTGAGATGGTATCTATCCCGCGTTTCGAAAGGATATAAGATCACCTGCAGCGGGAATATGGGAACTGGAACGAGGTTCAGTGGAAGGTGTCGCCTAAATCGAATGCTAATTTTCTTGACTAAATCAGGTAAATCGGCCCGATTCCGCAGCTACTGAGTTATACTTTGAATTACGTAATTTACACGTCTAAAGCGATTTTCTTACGATAATTTGTTGAACCCACTCTTTAAGTGCTGCAACAATCGCTGTACGTAGGTAGTACCTACTATATCGCGTAACTCGATCGCGTAATTTGAAAGTTTCTCCCCAGTCCGAATTGAAGGAACAAGTAAACGCAGGTGGCGCATCGCATCAACGCGACCTTATAATCGTTTACGTAATCGATCGCGTAAATCGTAGGACGTTTAACGGAACCAGGACCGGGAAACCCGGTTGTTGTCAGCCGCGCTGTCTACTCCTTAGTCCAAAAATTAGAGGTGGCGACGTCTCGACTGCAACACCGAGAGTCTAAGCGGTTGCTGAAATAGATTTTAAACTGGTTGTTATATAGTTATCGCGAATCAGTTGTAGGAAGTAAGCTGCCTCGGCAAATGGGACACATCGGTGAGACACGTCGTGGAAGCAACTGGTCGTTTGAACGACCGAGTCCCCAGCCACCTGGCACGACTTGTCTTCAGTCCGTACAATTTTTCATCAGCTATTCGGCCTTTTCTTCAACTTCGTTATTCACCCGAAATTTCAATCATACGCCCGCTCATCGTTCGGAAATGAAATTGAAAACGACAGCAAAGACGAGCTGTGAATTGCCCACAGCCATGCTCCAGTTCAAACTATAGACTTCCATAGACTCCCACATTTATTGTGTATTTATTAACATCGCTTTCTTGTCTCGTGCGAAGGCACAAATCTCTGATGCCTATTCAAAGTTGAGCAACGTGCGCGCTGCAAATGTCATTGTGACAGCTGCTACAACGTGGCTGCTTTGTCCCAGGGCTATCTTATCTCTTCGTAGCCTCCGACGTAGCTAAATCAACGCACGCTACTGTTAGCTGTGCTCTTTCCATTGTCCAGTACAGAAGGAGCACCGGCATGACATACGTGTATGCATGCGTGTGTGTGTGTGTGTGTGTGAACAATTTCTTCATGTGCAGGTTCCACAGATGTGTATCACAAACGAAAACAGGCTTTTGGTTATATTATGCTTGTGCAGGTGTGGTGTGCTCCGTGCAACCTCATTTTCTGCAGTGCCATATCGTACGGTGTTCAGTGATGTACCGCATATAGAACAATGCACTTTGAATACCCCTGGTCATAGAACCGGCATGATATCATCGGGTATACCAACCGAAAACATTATGGAATGAGACAGAACCAATTTTTATCATGTTTTCGGTTCGCGTTTGATAATGTTCTGCAATATCTTATCGGATTTTTATCCGAAGTGGTGTCCTGCTGACTACTTTGGCGATCAATAGCCGTGGGTAACTGTTCACGGATATGGAAGCATATAAGAACCTTTAGTTCTTCTATATTCGTCTATACTACATATAATATCAATATGTATGAATTTATTTTGATCTCCTGCACCATGTTACGGTTCAATTTCTTGTCCCTTGTTCGAGTAGCCGTTTATACCTAACTTTGTCCGTCTGTTGCCAGGGTAAAGCTTGAAGTTGCGTTTATATAAGAGGAGTGGGCGAGGTATGGCGCTTAGTTTGGCCATGAACTTACGTTGTTGAAGCTCCGGCTATAGCCGGCTTTGTCTTTTGTCAGCTCATCATCGGCTTGGTGTTTACAACTGTTACCGAAATACACGCTATATATACCCTACACGTACTCGTAAATCAATGACCCGAAAGTAAATGAAAACTATAAAAACGACGGCAATGCGAATATTGAAATTTGCATTCACACCCGACTTGTCATCATTTGAAGTAGGTACCTAGTTTTCACACCATCTTCGAAAAGATCGACTGATCGTTGACGGAGGAGTACATTCGCCGGGGTAACTTGCCTGGAGCTTTCTTCACATTGTCTATATCCTATACCTACGACAAGACAAAGTAATGGTTTCCGTGTTTCGAATTGTTCGGACAAATTGTTTCGTCGACAGTCATAACTTCTATATTAACAACTGTGCTTTATAATTACCTATGTAGGTATTGTGTATAATGCCCAGGTATATTCAAGGGAGAGAACTATAGGAATACGACGTAAGCTTTCGAGCAACAGGCAGCGAGGCCGCGTTACGCCGATATACATATATAATATATGTTTTTACGTAATGGGAAGCCAACGAAGAAAATGGTCGCATCGTAGTAGGTATACTACAAAAGATTTACGATGGAATAAATATAGCAGCCAATATACATCGGTTAGATCCTTCGCTCATATATGTATGTTAGGGCGGTCCTTAATTCGGTCATATTCGAATTTCAATGCTCCCACGGACCAGAACGTCTCCGAATGTATAGAAAAAAAATATAGTCAGGACCCCAGGTTCCTATCTGAATTCTAAGTAGTGCCCCAAAGCCCTTGAACTTTTCCATTCAAATATCACACGATTTCTACCTCCTATCCCATAATCGCTTTTCTCAATCTGAAACTCCGCACACTTCTTACCTGCGCTAGTATGTAGCCATGAAAAATTTACAGACTTTTAAAGACAACATTTTTCTTCGTCACAATTTGGAGATAAGAATTTTTTATTTATTTTTTTTTTTTGCCGCGCTGGAGATACGAAAATTATATCGTTGGAAATCCGTTTAATTTTCATGAAATACCTAATAGCACAGGTAACGAGTGTACCAAGTTTCAGATTTCTTGGAGCTATACTGCCATGGGAAAAAAAAAAAAAAAAATTAACCGCGAAGTGTACTTAGTGTTGAGATAATAGGAACCTGGGGTTTTGGCTACAGTTTTTTGTATACATTTTGAGACGTGCTGGCCCATGCGAGCATTGAAATTCGAAAATGACCAATCAAGGGCATCCACGATGACAAGGAAAACGGATACTCTGCCGTTTCAGATCTTTCTTTCCTTCTTCCTCTTTTCCTCCCTCTCTTTATTTACGAACGTTACGTAAACCCACAGCCTTCGGCGACCTGATTTTTGGCCAGATATTTCCGCTCCGGAAAAAAAACTATACGAATATTGATATCGACCTGAAGCTAGAGACCGGATATCAATGAGTTATTTCGCAAGCTTAGTAGAACGCTATTGTTTTCGAATAGCCGTGAATGATCAATGCAACAGTTTACCCAATTTTTGGTATCTCTTGTTTGTTTCATAGATGAAAACTCGATTCTTCGCCACGGAGAGAGACGTCATTTCTTACAACGAAACTAATCGATCGTCTGTTTCCTCAGGGCTTATTTCAATCGATGTACAATTAGACAGATATAATGTTGCCTAGTTTTGGAAGTGGAAAAAATAGGAAGTGAAAGAGAAAAAAAAAGAAGTGTACAAAAATTGCTTCATCCGTATACCAATGATCTTATACCCTTGAATACCGATCGATTGTCAAAAACACGGAATGGTAAAGAATATTGAAAGAAATCTAGACAATGGATGTGTACGTCTGTAAGACGAAGATACATTGAATTCAATTCTTCAATAGTTAAAGTTCCAAATGAAAAAAAAACTGTTTTTACATAAAACTAGTAATCTTCTCTCATTCTTATCCCATGCAACATATCCAAGCATGTTAAATTCTATGAACGACCGATGGTTTCTATTGCAAAGTAATATGAAGAGCAAACTCATATGAAGTCGAGGAATGTTTGTAGTCAATTATTTCCCCGAAACAGGATCATCCAACATGCATAGAAATGTGGATTTCTACTACGGAACAGCAAGCATTTATCGGAAACTCGGCCTCAATGTCCGCTATTTCAATGTCTGGGAATCCAGACAAAGGAGCCTGCAGAGTGTTGCAGTCGGGTCATCAACCAGAGTCGCACGGCTCAGTGATTAAGCTCGGTGTCTGTGTTGCAGCCCGCCCAGCAGCAACAGCAACAGCAACAGCACTCGAGAAATGACTTTTTTCCCGCTCAATAGATGCACTGGTTGCGTGTCTCTCATGAGACTCAAGTGTCATAAGAAATATCGCGAAATTGCAATTTTCCAATGACAGTGGGATGCGGGATGACCGCTATACCAAATCCGCGTTTACATGATTCGATTATTCCGGATTCAATGTTACGTCAGATACTACCTACGTCCCACAACTGTCACCGGCTTTCGGTGCCAAGCAGAGCTTACGTGACTTCGGCGAAACTCGTCGAGGGGCGAGCCTCGAATAAAGTAAAATATACATCTAACATTCTTATCAGGTATTGCCAAGGGCACAGGGTACCAAGAGCATGAAGTTGTGTGTTGATGAAACACAGATTTCAATGCTGAACACCGATTTCCGAAGCTTCTCCGTCATCGCTCCCATAGGATATCTGAGTTTTAATTATCCCTTCGATTTTACAGGGCAGGGGGTAGACTCACCAAGTTGAACAGCCAGATTGTAGTGTTCTAAGGCCTGGGTGATGTGCCCTTCTTTAATCAGTCTGTCACCCTCATGTCGGGCTCTACTGGCCTCGGCTTCTCCCGGCCACCATTTCTCCACCAATCTTTGAACCAGGACATTAGTTTCACCGGGGACACCGAGTCTCTGTCCGCATACTTTGCAGCTCGTTGTAGGCTCGAAGCATGTCCTGCAATAAGTGTGTCCACAGGCTGCTGTGACCGGTTGAAAAAGCGTGCCCTCGCACGAAGGGCATGCAAATGAAGCTTCGCTCCTTCTCCGGGGGCCAGCTGCACGCCTAATATCATCAAGTAACGCGGTAGCGAGATGTTTCAAACTTTCAAGCGGCACTGAGCCCAGTTTGAAACACTGCGAGTATTCGTCAATCGCCTCACGCACCCGGCCGCATCTGGACAGGGAATCTCCGTATCCGAAACATATATCGTAGTTTGGTGTCTGCTGGTCCAAGTAACGCTCGTAAATTTCGGCTGCTAGGGTGTAGTTCCTCGAAGCGAAAGCCTCTCGTGCCATTTCCGTCATTTTACTATTTATCACCTGCACTATTTTATCTCCTATTTTTATTGTTATACGATATTTTAATATCAGTACTGTTGTTTCTCTACGGATGCGGCGCAGTATTGTTTACCGCTACTCTAAGCACCGTTAATACCCACGAAGTCTGAACGATAAAATCCACTGGACGCAGATTTAGAAATGTTGAATCCACTGTACATTTTCATTTGATTAAAACGGCGTAAAAATTACGCATTTCCTTTGCTCCCTCTCTTATACTTTGGAAGGCTCACTCTTCCATCCGATATTCAATATACGCTTCTGTAAATAAACTGAGACAAATATCTCGTCGAAACTTGAAACGAATTGGCACTAATTTGATCCTTTATCAACACCTTTCACTGATACTTATGCAACTAAATCCTCAATCGAACTATACGCCCGGTTTATTAATAAACTGCACCTTTTTCTTTTTCAATCGACACTTCACTTCCTCACAGTTTAAGATCTCCGGTAATCCTCGATCCTAAAGTTTGACAGTTTAACACTAACGCTAGTGTCAAACCACGCGGTCAACTCGAGCCCGGTGAGATGCAAGTGTCCGTCTGGCGTCCGGGCTGTCACTGGTTGGCAAGCGAGCGAGCAAGCATTGGCAAGTGTCAGATGGTGTCAGTGGCAGCGCCCCCACGGTGCGGGCAAGACGCGCGGCGCTCGACGCTGACTCGTCCGACGACGCCCCCACTCCAAGAGTTAGAACGCCGCCACGGATCAGACTTCGGCGTCATCTGAACGGCGGCGTCGGCGTCGACGTAATCTCCCCTGCTCCTACTTCTCCTTCTCTTCTTCTTCTTTCTCTGCTTTCTTCGTGCTCCAGTCTCCTCTTGAATTCTCGACCTCTGTGAAAATTCATACATAAATATATATGTATATACATTTACATGCACCTATATGTATGTGACAAAGTTACGTCATTTCATTTCATTTCATATCGTAAATGTGATATTATTTTCCTACGGAACGTCGCCTGATTAAAAAGAAAATAAATAAATTACGCCTTTACTATTCCGGGGAATTGGCTACTGTCACTGATATTTCGGTATTCGTATATTACTCGGTCCTGGGTTACATAAGTATCCGAATCATTGTTTACCAGGAAAACACGAAGGTTTTTTTTTTAATTCCACCACCGGAATTGATGGTCCATTTTATTAGCCGGTTAGATACAAAGCGAGTAAATAAATCCGCGCTAATTTTCATTCAAAAAATCACTCTCGTATACCTAAAGCGGCGTACGATACGTAGAGCTTCACTTCGCGAATCAATAAACGTAGTACGAGCTCAGCCGCTGGTAGTTACAGGAGGAAATATTAAATAACGCAGCTGCTCCTTGTACCCGGTATTTTAAATAAAGAACACCCTCCCTTTTGGTGCGGTCAAACCTGCAGGTGCACGTCTCCGCCTTTTTACCTGGATAATTGAACGAGCCTGAACCCGGCTGGAAATATCGTATCCATTATACACTTGTTGTACTTTACCTCGGACTAGTAGAGGCTCGGGTGCAGTAACGTGGAATCTACAGCTCTGATGCGTGTCATCCTGATATAAATCGTGGCATACGATAATCAAAATTGTATTGTTCTTAGTTCTGCCCGGGATTCGAGCGCTCCATAAACACCAAAATCCCAGTCACATTATACCTCCTAGTCTCACTTCTATTACATAAAAGGTATCGCACACGTCACGCCGTGGCGGGAGCTCCGCGGGTTCTGATTGGATCAATTATTCCACGAGCTAGCCTCGTCGTAGGCTACCCGGGTCAGTCGGGCATGCGCCTAGGCTATTTTACACGTTGTTGCACTGCCTATCATAATATTGTGTACTACACTTAACGACGCCGATAATTGGCTACGGGTTCAATTCGAAAACGTCTGATAATCCGAGGTACAGATTTTGGTAACAATAAAATGCCATTGGTCTTTCTGTATTCCATTATTATTTATTTTTTATTCTTTTATTTTCGACAATTTCTTCACAAGATCATTAATGATTTTATTCAATTTGTTTTCGCGGTAGAATCCAGGAGTCTTGCAGCGGGCAGGAAGACAGAAATCAGCATCGTATCAGTCATATCGTGTAATAGCAAATCGCTAACGACGAAGGTTTACCAGGGAAACGATGACGTGACTGAGAGTTAGCGCTGGCTTAAATTCATTACGGAATCATTCATATAGCTGAATCAGTTATCTTGAGAGAGGAGAAGAAGAAAAGAAAAAAAAGAAAAACTAGTTGATTATTTGTGTTTTACGAAATTTACAGGAGCGCAGGAATTAACGACCCAGTTCGTAACGGTTGACCAAAATCCGGCAACTGCAGATGATCTCATATAGTCTTATGGACCGGTGCACCAGTTGCTTAGTGATTAGGAGTTGTTCGATTTCTCTCCTTTTTATCGAAGCTCATAAATATTCTACACGAATCTTTCTTTAGTTCGTAAATTTTCTCCGAAGGATTTGAAAAACTTCAATTTCTGAGTATGAAATTAGTTATATCGTGAAGAAATTCTGGTTCATTGAAAAGACAAAACTTAATATAAGACATTTGGATATGTTACGAGTCGTGGATGTCTCATAAAGACACGAAAAGATACTAGTGCCGAATTAGTGCGAAATTTGTGGTAAGAATTTTTTTTTTCTTTTTCTTTCAGAGCGAAGCCACGTCACATATATAAAGCGGTTTTATCCATTTTTTGGACTTTCAGTTTGATGGAAATTTTCATTGTTCTTTTTTCCCCACAACGAATGCCAATGGATCAAATTATCAATATAATTTCGAGCAAAAATTCCGGACAGTTTTATACTCTATGAAAATGTTACCCCTTTAGAAATTGGAGTGCCTTTTTTTTCTTTTCCAACAACATACCTTGATTTTTGCTGAAATAATATATTTCATCCTTTTTTTAGGGAATTTCTTTTTCTCACAATCCCGACGATCTAAAAAATTGCTACATCATCATTTCCTGCAGTGAAAATCAATTGAAAAAAAAATAAAAAAAAAAAAAAAAAAAACGTTTCTCAACCCCTTAAACTCCGTAGGTTTTTCGAATGGGGAAAATAACGACAAACCTATAGCTCGGTTTTCAAGTACCTTTTGAATTTGTATGTAGCATCATACTTCATAATAAGTGCACTTCTCTCGATAAGCCAGTGTCCCAGATACCGTATAGTCCATTGAAATGAATGAAGTAATGGCATACTTATAATTCTACGTATTTATGATAAATGAAATATCGAAGTCGGAAAAAAGAATGGCTAACAAAAAAAAGATTAAAAAAAAATAAATCGGTGCTGCTAAATCGGAGTAATGAACTTTTTCAGCCTTTGAGTATCAATGGAATATGAATTGTTTTTTTTTTCTGTGTTTTTTTTTTCTTTTTTTTTTTTATAAACTTGCAGGTCTTATGAGACAGGAGCGATTATAAGTATCATTGAATAAAATGGCAAACGACATTTGTGAAATATTATAACACATGCGGTTTGTTTGCGAACGTATTTATCTAACGACTTGCGTAAGCTGTTTATGGCTGAGTAAAGTCACCTTTGTATAAGCGGCTGACAAGCAGTGAATCGTCAAAATCGGGGAATAGGGGACAGAGGCAGGGAGTATTCTGCATTGCGCAAGTTGAAGTGCGTTTTGGCGCGAAATGCGTGACGTCGTCCTATGCCTCCGAGGATTCACTAACGTCATGACTTGCCCTTATATTACTTCACTTGTTGCGGTAATAAGCAGAGTTACCCGAATTCTAAACCATGCCAAACGATTACCGAATACCGAAGTGACGTCTTTACCTGGATTTTGTTGAATCTCAAAGATGTCAAACTCTACCCTGTTGATCTATATCTTCGTCAAAAAATTTCACCCTCGTGCATAAATTATCTTTAACTTCTTTTAATATTATCAACTCTTGTGTAATTTCGAAAATTATTACATTTCGCAAGTATAGTATAACTATTTGAGTAATACGCATACGATTATTATTATTATTTTTTTGTCCCCATCTCTAAACGATCAACGTATACCCAGCTATAAAGGATCTTTTCACTGAAATATATCCCGATGACAAGTTCTTACCTCGCTGTTGAAAATTACAGTTATTCCGTCAGGCGTGATGCCTTATATGCGAGTAAATTTAACGTTTTTTCTTTCTTTTTTTTTCTTTTTTCTTCTCATACACCTCGAGAAAACGTAATGGTCGGTCTACGTTGTCCTATTATTATTATCGTCTACGCGCGCAATTACTTATATTACATCTCGCGGGTTACCAGAGCATTAAGCACTGAGGTTATTTGCCACGGGCTTGCGGGTTGTTGAATTGATGAAAATTGCCGTATTATCACCAGGACAATGAAATTCTGTCATTATATACAGGTGTAGGTATCTACGATCTGTCCCCTCGACGAATTCCTCCTATTTCCTAAAATTCGCCAGAGGCGTTAAGACTTTACTTTTGATTCGATTTAGTTTTTTTTTTTTCAATTTTTTTTCTTTTTTGATTTTCTGCTTCTTTCAATCTTGAATGACGCCGCGCTTGCGCGCAAGCGGAACTGATGACCGCTATTCCAACACCATACCTACAAACCGTGCGCTGAACGAGAAGCAAACAAGTTCAAAAATAGAAACGTTACATAAAGACGCATATCTACGCGATATTGACAATAGTTGAATAATGGAATGAGAAGAGGACTCTCGAATGGAATTAAATTGGAAATTATTAGCCACATATACGATAACATAATCCAACAGTCTCGCACCTAATAGAAACGTATCTAATACTTTGCGAATTCAACGAGATATTGCCGCACCGTCTATTAGAGATGAAGTAACGGTGTTTTTACTCAATAGATGAGAAAAAACGAGAAATAAATATTGGGGAAATAATTAAAATTGAATAAGTTTCATGATTCGGTAATCTACGCAATGACGAAATGGTTTTCTCCTCGTTTGGCGTCTTCGAATGCATCATATATATATATATATATATATATATATGAATATATATGTGCGACGAAGTATTATCCGGCGGGGGATCAACGGGTATAATAAACTACGTTGGTTTATACAAATCGTGTATTATACGAGTATGTAGATAATAAATACCGACCCGCGGCATGACTAAAAATAAAGCAGCTTGGTAAACACTCGGATCATTTATGTAATGAATGAGTATGAATTGTTGAGGTTCGGGGCATACGGAAGAGGGACAAAGAGAAAAGACGAATATATGAGAGAGAAGTTTTCACGCCGAACGCGTCGAGGCGACGTATCTCTGTACCTACATGTTGTACTGTAACACTGGCTATTTGACATGGTCGTTGCGATGCAACGCCAAGGTGTAGGAGGTGGGGAAACCCTTGAACGCACGTTCGACAGTGACATATCAGTTTCATTCGTTGGTCAACTATCAACGATCCGATTATATCTGTACCTACACTTACACGTATACGCATATACATACGTATATGCACATATACGCATCAATCTATCTATGTCTTCGATATTATAATCGCTATTTGTAAATCGGAGCGCAAGTATCATCAAGAGGCCGAATATACAGATGAGCTTACGAAGAGCGTATGTAGTCATTTTTGATACGAGAAAGCGTCGAATCGTATCAGAAAACCGGGGCCGGATTGAACTCACAAATTTTTTACGTATAACAGATTCAAATAAATGTACGACTACGTAGGTACACCGAGGGTTCAAAATTCCGAAATGTTCGAATTCTGAAATTTGATATTCACGCGTGTGATAAATCGGGCTGTATTGATCGCGGCAGAACTGTAATTACGCGGTCACATTGATCGGCTTGAGATGTGCCTCACGATTGAAGTGGATGAAACGGGTCTCCGTAACGCGAGGTCCTGGATTAGAATGATCTATTTTTTGTCTTCGCGTCCTCAGATACAGATCGAAATTTTTTGATCTCTTCTGACTTTCGGGGCTCTGGGTTTTCGACGTGCTTGTATTCCGACCTTCTCGAATTTTAGAGTTCTAAAGCCTCGGACGTGTCAAACGATATCGGAATTTTGACCGTTCGAAACTACAATTATGTAGTAAAATTCAAAATTTAACCCTGCAGCCCCAAAAAAGCTACGATAATCTCGCCAAATGACAGCCACAAATAAGCTGGAGAATTTTCAACCAAAGAACTCAAAATTTGTCACTTTTTGAAAGCTCAATATACGAAATGTATACCTAATCAGAATATATGCTTCTTACGCATCACAGATTCTTAGTTTTTCAATTCAAACTTTCCTGGCTTATTTACAAATGCAACTGGAAGAGATTCGCGTAGCTTTTTTTGACGCTGAAGTTATATGCCTGCCAATGGTACAAATCATTTGGCCAATTTTGTCAAATCGTATGTATGATATGGACCTATCCTAACGGAAGTAAGATAAGAACGGATATCAGTGGTTATTTCAAATCCGGAGACTCTTCAACTCGCGATTTTCAGCTCGTATATGAAATTTGCTAAAGATCGTAGATCTATTTTGATTATAGGTACAAACGTCGATATGATCGATCGAAAAAATTGCGTATTTTAGCAACATCACTATCGACATTACTAAACCTTGAATAAAGTAAATTGAAAAAATTATCGAATGGATCGATTTTTCCGAGTGGAATTAAAAGTGGCGCCGTTTTACTCCAAAAAAATATTCGAGAGTTTACGAAAAATAGGTTCGAAAAGACACAGGGCTGAATTATATGGATATACCTATAAAATCTACCAAGAAACGAATGATGCTGAGTTTGTGATACTTCCTAGCTTTGGGTATGTGATCAGGAAGTCCGTTGAATACTAATAATTTCAGAGAAACAGAAACGAGATTTTTTGTACCCACAAGGCAATTGCGGAGTTATGAAATGGAATTACAGAATTATTAGGAAAAAAATTAACCAATTTGTCCATTTCTAAAAAATAAAAAAGTTTCGTGATGCTCTACTAGCCAAAAAAGAAAATGAAATGACGAAAAGATAACTGGGTCGTGCGATTTTTTGTCCGGCGATATCTCAAGAACGAATGAAAGGATTCTATGTTTTCTAGTATCAACAGATGTGGTTATTCCTAGCTTAGAACTGATTAGGTTTTGGATTTCGTCGGTCCAGTAGTCTTCGAGTTATTCAAAGAACAATATTTTGAAAAACGAAATTTCTATCTCGAGAACTGATCAACAGATTTTTATGATTTTGTTCTCAATCGACAGAATTCGCTTCAACTTAGGTCTGGTTGAATTTCGGAATGACCCGATCTAGTAGTTTCTATGTGCTGGAATGAAAATGAACCTTCCAATCATAACATAAAATGTGTCCTTCATCGAACCAAAATATTCACTCATAAAATTCTATTCTCCAAGATTGAAAAATCTGAAAGGCTGTCCCATCGAGTCCAGCCGATTTGCCCCGGTTGTCATTATAATTCCGAAACCGGTGAAATTTTCGCTAGCGTCTTTCCCCAAATGTATCGATTTTCATTATTTAAATTTCTTTTTCGTTTTCTCCTCGTCTTTACAACTCCGGTTGTGTATGAAAACGGATGTGCGTATGGACCGCGTAGGTACGTATAGATACATATATGCGTTACACGAGGGGATTTCTACCAGAACAACAACCAACGTCGAATGAACGTTACGTAACGACGACTGAACTCTGTGTGCGTCGCGGAGTACCCGCGAAGCAGGCAAGCTAGGCGTAGGTAGGTACGTATGTAGTATACATACTATACGGTTCTAGCATATAGCGAAGAGTAGATTTGCTTCTCGAGTTGAGAATCAGAGCACAGTTTATATAATCAGAGATTGTGCTAAATAAGTGTGGGTATCTCTGTCTTCGTTACTCCGACCGGGGCTATCGGACGGTATACCGTGTTATGTCACCCCTCACGACTAACAATAGTTGTAAAGACGTGTCTGTGCTCATAAACACGTTATATATAAATGTATATAAATATATACACACATGTATGAAAACGTATGGAAATCTATGCATACACACATGTGGATTTCGTCGAAGCTAGTATTAATCGGCGATTATTTACCCGATTGTTTATCGAAGCTCTTTGAAGCGGCTATTTGGCTTGCGGATATATTGCGGCGACGCTAAGACGCATGCGGTTGTGCCAAATACTCGGTAGAGAAGGTGTCTCCGAGAATGCCGGAAATTACACACTTTAATGTACTATATTTAACACAGGTACGGTATCCATACACATATACCTATAGCCGGAATATCGTGATATCGGTCTGATTGAAATTCGTGCTTTTTCTTTAGTCTTGATCGATCCGCAACCTCGTCGCGGTCGCAACGACTGGTCAACTTTTCATTTTCGCGAGAAATCCATATGAAATCTACGATTTAGATGCACGAACGCATGTAGATAGAAAACAACGAGAAGAACATTTATACGATAGTAATTGCGTTATTACGAAGAGATATCGCATTGTGCAAATTTGCCTGCTGGTTATTTGTTACGTTCCCAGTAAACCTCCAGCCTTTGGGAGTCGAGTTCTTCTTCTTCTTCTTCTTCTTATGTCTCCCCTCTTTGTACTAGGCGTACGAGGCATGGACCAAAATATTATCTTCTCGATTCTTATAAATGGAGTCGAGTTACGTGAACCTGCAGGATTTCTCTCGACCCTTTATATTTATCCCTCCATGCCCCCTGCTCCTCTCTCTTTACGTCTTGCTCTTCTCAATTCATATTTCAAATCCACTCTCCTTACGTGACGATGACGTTAGAACGGCGATTGTTCTAACGAATCAATCTTTATCGCTGAGTTCTATATCACATTTCACATCCGCTGATGATTTACTATGGATATATGGTACACGTGATGATATGCGATGCTCCCGAATTTTCACTGCAGTGGTAAAAATTAAATCACCTTTACAATTGACGTCACGTCTTCGAGGCAAAAATTCATTCAAATTTGAGTAGGTTTAATGCATTGTTCGTCAATTATAACCCGACTGCATCGGCTAATTGCGATTTTAAGATCTATAAGTATGTTTATGGGCAGATTTACAAACGAACGATTAAACTGCTACGTGTGATCGCTTAACGACACCGTTCATAATTCAAGAGAAGATATAAACAGACGGAGTAGGATCTCGAGCCTAGAGCACGAAAGACATGGACGTGCCGAAACTGACAATCGGAAATGGTTCCGCCAGTAGAATCTTAAAACGTCGCCCTGGTCCCTCGCCTTTTAGTTTTTCTGGACACTCTTCGTTGAGTTCAAACCGATTCTATAATTTATTGCAATAAGAGCCCATTGACCAGATATCCCCTTGTTCCAATAAACCGAAGGATGATTGACAAGAACTCGGTTTGTATAATGTGGAAATTGACGAGTGAAAACGGTTCGGAGCGAATGTACCGAAAAGAAATTTCTCCATCATCCATAGACATCCATGCAGTTTGCGTGAGAGAATTGATATGGGTGTCGTAAAGTTTTACTGCTCTGCTTTTTCTTCCGGAAATTTTCACCGAGTATTCCTTCAATACATGTAGTACATGTGAGAAAATGATCACAACTGAGGTAGAAATTGCGATACAGAGGCCTCGGGATATGCATGCCTGTGTTTACTGTGCGCATTACCTATAGTGTCTCTGGATAATTGCATAGAGCGTAAATGAGAGGTAAAATAGAAAATGAAATTGAACTGATACTTTGAGTAGATTAATATTCATTTGTGTAATTGATGAAACGGAAAGAAGGAACAAAGAGCAGGGTGAATGTGGTTTGATTACGAATTACCATGGCATGAGTCAACTCTAGTTGAATTGTATTACGTAATTTGGTCATTAAAATGTTTCATGACAAATCCGCGCATAAGTTTTACTATTTCCAACCGATTTAATCCTTGAGGTTTTGAGGTGATGTAACGCGAAATGACACGGCTAACCAGGCCGGCCTGGCCAGCTAGTTAAATGCTAAAAGACGAAGGTCTCGATTGCCAGTTCCAATCGACTACGTGAAATAGTCAAAAGTTTTTTATACGAGATATCTTAGCTTCCTCTTCACTCCGACATTCCTATTATAACTAATAATCTCATTACGTAACGCCGCGCGCAGACCGTTAGATAATTTTGTTCTTCAATATAGGAAACTACCAACTACTGGATAACATTTTTAGATACCGGTATATCATTCGACGAGAATTGTTACGACCAGTGAAACATCATTCTTAGTCTTCATCGGAGACGCTAATTGCACCTAAATGCACCATTTCCGATCCCATTAATCTCAAGACCACGTCCATCTTTCCAACTTACAGTTTTTTTCTTTAACAAAAGGGGGACGTTGTTATAATCACCTCGAATCTGTAACGCAAAGTGATTCTTCATTTAATTTCTTCATTCGAATGAAATTAAAATTTAGAGCAAAAATATTCTTCAAAGTAATGAAATTCCCATTTAGTTTATTGATAAATGTAGTTTTCAAGAATAATATATTGGATCAATTCGGTTGAAACAACAAAATATGCACTTATTTTTAAGAAACCAAATGAATCAATTGGATTTTCTCGAATTAATCAAATTTTTTATTTCGGATAAAGAAACGTTAAATCAACCGAAATTTTCTCTGATCGTGATAGTGGAATGCAGCTATAGTTACATATATATCTTATATACGTGATAGGGGAATTTTTGGAAATTTTTATTGCGATTATATTTTTTTTATTTGAAAAACATACAAATTTCGAGAGGTTTGTCTAATGGACTGTCTGTCCACTGGCTGGTCATATGGTCTAAAACTTTTTCGCTGGCCATGACCCGGTTCAAATTACATAAGCTACAGGTCTGGCGATGGCTGTTAGTCGCGTTGCTTTGAACTGCTACGATCATCGTTCGTGCTGCAGTACACTCGACGAGATTCGAAACAGCGACGACTACGACGACTACGACGACTACTACGACGACGCCAGCATCCAGACGAGGTGAACACCCAGACAAGGTCAATCCCATCGGCTGCGATGCATTCCCCGGCACAATGCAACGACTTTTCATGCTGCATGAGCGAGAGCGACGCGACCGATGCTAACCGGCCAAGTGAGCCTCCGAGAAATACATAAGAAGTTATTCCCGAAAGGTGGGAAACCTCTCGAAATCGCCTTCATCAGCTTCGTACTCTATAGATGGGGCTTGTGTGACGTTAGAAAGGTGGACGGTTTCATTAAACTTAGAAAATTTCATACGGATTATTATTGCTCAAACAATATATTTTTGATATATCATTTAATATACTGTATTATTCCATTTTTCCAACCATTTATATGCTCCATAAACACCTGCTGTATAGAAAGATGCGATGCGATTTATATTTCGGTGGGAATTTGTTCGGAAATTTTGACGACAGATGGCGCTGCGTCCTTTGTCTTTCCCATAGGTGGCGGACGCATGGCGTAGCTTGGATATTAGAAGCTGTTATACTGTATTGCGTAGAATGGGCATAACCGTGAAATCTAGAGAACGAAAAAGGCTAGCTAAAGACGTAAGTCGATGGCTCAGCCCTGGAACTTCCCACTCGGATTTTTTATTCTACCCCATAAGTATGGAGTTTATAATGCAACGGAAAAAACTTATCGCGAATGGAAAGTTCGTTTTTTATTTCCGACGCAAAAACTACTGGATCAAACGGTTCAGAAAATTGAAATTCGTTATTTCCAATCCATTTATGGAGTGTATCGAACGTTTTGCCTTGCCGATTACATATATTTCTCGCCGGATCCAAGCTGATAGAAAATACGCAAATTAAATCAATTAACGTACATGTATAGCCGAATCTTTGCCGCTATAGTTAAGCGTAGTTAGTAAAGAAATAGAGGTGAGAAATAAAGCGACAGTTAAACAATTTTCGACCCAATATTTGTGGATGAAGATCAACCGAATGATCGCACGATTCGTGTCATGTATTTCCCCCGCGATTTAAAACTGGAAAATTAGCGTAAGATGAGACGATTGGTTGCTCCAAGGCCACCCCGGTAATACCGGGGATCATTGCCCTCGGGATTTCACGGCCATCCGGAGAACATAAGCTTCTTGTATAAGTGAGAAATGAGAATCTAAAATCTTCTGCCTACTGGGAGGATCGAAATTCTCTCGAATTATCGAAACAATAGAATGCGAAGTCGGAGTTCGACGTAAAATATTTCTCACCGGTTGAATTTAGACCCCAAAAACAAGTGAGATACGCTCCCGGCCCGGATTAACCGAGTCGAAATTCATTTAACTCGGGCCAATAAAACGCGACATTTACGAAAAGTAAATAGTTTACATAATCCGGCTGGTCTGCCTTTAAAATTAGACAACGTCTCGGCTACCGCGGATAAAAAACATTCTCACACGTAGATGTGTGTGTAATATCACTAATGATATATACCTATCCGATCCTTAGCTAATTATATTCGCTTCGAAATCATCATGTAGATCAGAAACCTAGTACTTTATCACACACATCAATTTGTTGAAGAGATATTTTCTTCTTTATATGACAAGGCTCGAATCATGTCTAATAATGACACACATATCTTCCAGAGTCTGAAAGGAGTAGGCGATTGCATTATTGCAAGATATCAACAGGACGATAAAATCCTGAAATAACATAGTCCAAAGCAGCTACACCAAATAAATAATAAGAAATAAATTTCAGGTTCAATTTCATTTCAATTAGGTTAAAAGTTAATGTTCAATTCCACTCTGATATTGTTTTATAATATATTTTAAATAAATGGTTTTTGGGGGCAACGCATGTCGCAGTATGCAATAGCATTGAGTTGACGTTACCTCGACGTGGTGGCGCTGCAGTAGCGGGTTAGAATTAGGTTATAGTTCTCGTATTTCCATGAATTATTTCCACGAAATTATCGCATTTTGTAGGATATATATTAGGTTGACTACCTGGAGATATACTTATTCCGAAATTTTGAGAAGCTAACAAATGCAACTGTATCGAAAATACAATAATAAAAAGTATATAAATAAGTATTGTCTCGATTGAAAATTGAATATTATTTAGTAGATATATAAGAGCTTCGAACAAAACGAATTATACTGTACGTCATTAATATTTTTCCCTCATCCTCCCCTAATGTACCAGTTTCATTGTTTCATTTACATTATCGATATAATAGAGCGGTAAATAATAATGGGAAGGAAGCATTGTGTCATGAAACCCGACCCGATTCAGACTGGAGAACAAAGAATACAACTGTTTCCTGTTCATTGCCAAAAATAGTGACTGGATATCAGAAAATAAATCTTATGTCTTTCATAATGACACCAGAATTATGTGAATGGGGAAAAAAAGTTTACAATTTGTAAAAGGGCTGGTCGTTTGGGATGGAAATTTTACAGACATGCGTATATTATCTTTGAACTCTTTCCATATTTTGAGGGTGTGTGTCTACTATTCAGTTGGATAATTGGCTGAGGCATGGGTATGATTGAGTCAGATGTGTAATGATTCGTGTTTATTTAACCGACTCGTTGAGCAAAATAAGTTTTCGTAAGATGGCAGACTTACGTAAGTTGAGGTGGTGTTGGAAACCAACTAAATCTCTGATTCCTAACGAGACTAAATAAATAAGAAATTCGGACAAGTGTAGTCCGATGACATAAACGCAACGATGAAATCTGCATGAACTCAATACTTCGAAAATATAGTATATATAGGACGCAATAAGTACGGCATGGGCACCCGCGTGACAAATCTTTCACCGAGTTAATGCGTGGGCATAACGTTGCAATCTCAAGCATATAATAAGATTGCAAAACCAAAGTTACGCTTTCACGGCTTATCCCTCTATTAAGGTGGACAAATGTTTGGAGATTTACAGGCTATGAAATATTCTCAAAATGATAAAACCAACTCAGTTTTTTGCGTCATCATATAATTGCGCAATACAAACTCACCTTACGTTTTGCGCATTCAGCAATATCACGTAAACGTTCTTCATCCGTCATTCGGGAGATGAGTGAAATTAAATTTCGGCCTAGCCGGGTTTGCATGTGAAATGTGCCATCGAACCTTTTCATAGAAAACAAGTTCGCCAAAATCTCAACGCTCTGAACTTTTGGAATTTTTGAAGGTCTAAGTTTGCTGCAAAAAAAAAATCTGAGAATAAATTCGAAACAGGCACACATACCTGCGTCTGCAAGAGCTCGATTTTTTTTCATATTTTTTGGCCTAATAATGGAGTGGAAATCGCGTGAAAACCAAAAATCACGTCCCCGTGAGCTTCCAGCGTCGTAGTAAAGATAGAGGGTTGAGATTTTCATGGTCTTCATTTCTTATTAAGAATCGAAATTTGGCGCATAGCGAGTCTAGCATATTTCACGTGTAGAACGAGGTAGGCCTCATTTGTACAGTATTGATGAAACTTTCTGATCTCAGGGCACACTGGATCGTCATGAGCCGAACAGATTTCGAGAATTCCACCTGCGGAATTACGTGAGCCGATGTAACCCTCGAGTAAAAAATGATAAGCAGATTTGAAAAAGATGATTTCAAAGTCACCGAGATGATGATTGATTATGAAATGGCGAAATCCACTTGGTTTGATAAAATGGTATCATTTTATTGGAACGTTCAACGTCTAGATATGAAATTATAGGTTGTCTTTCTCTGATGCAGGAGGATAAGGAGTCGCGGGGCATGCAGGAAAGACATCGGTGTGCCCATGCTCGCCCTGCCCTGTATTTCATAACCGGTCGGAGAGTTGAGTTGAGTTGAGTTGAGTTGGCCTGCTTGCTGTTTGGAATACGTAACCTTTCATGAGCACTTCTATTGTCGGGCGTTCGAGTGGACGTGACGAAACATCGTGCTGCATTACATGCTGTACAGCCCCCGCACACCGCATGCGTGGGTTAATGTTGAGAGTTGGGAAATAATCCAATTCTAATCATAAAAAAATCCGCTGGAAAAACGAAAAAGTGTGGGTGCTGAGACATGTAAAAATTCTCACATTCATGATCATTGCGTTTATTTGTCATTGAATCCCCGTTATAAACAATGCCGTCTTAAACCATGTGGGGGCTCGTGGTACTTTAGGATATATGGGGCCTTTCGACCAGAAATTTGGGTTATCAACAGGAATAAAGAGGGCTAGGGGGCCCCGTGGCACGCGGGACCCTGGGCTCGATCAATTTTTTGAACGATGATATTTCGAGGACAAATGCACGGATTGGATTTTACTTAGTATGGATCGATGCGGTTATTTCCAACTTAGAACTGCTCAGATTTTGGATTCGATCGGTTCGATATTTTTTGAGTTATTCAAATAACAGAATTTTTTAAAACTAATTTTTTATCGACGATATCTCGAGAGCTGATCAACAGATTCTTACGATTTTGGCCTCAATCGATAGTATTCGTTCCCACTTAGACGTGGTAGCATTTCGGAATCAACCGATCCAGTAGTTTCCGTGCTGGAACAGAAATTTATTTTTCGATCATAGAACACTATTCTCTGAGCTTGAAAAATCCCAACGGGAAGTTCCAGGGGCCCATCGAGGTCATCCGACTTACCTGTTTCTTCTTCATTGCAGAAATCCGTAACCACTAATAACTAATTATTGACCGTCTGGTTTGCAGGAATCTATTTTCATTTCATGGGTTGCAATCGATGTATGATGTCGTTTGGGCAACCTACGTAGACAGGAACTGTCACGGAATAAGTACAAAGCAGCAATACCATGTAGTGTAAATAATGAAAAAAATTGGGATAATAGTATGACTCCATGTTTCAGTGAGTGAATTCTAACCTGTTCGGGTGATTGCTGACCAGAATAACAGTAGCAATTCCGCACAGTGACTCGAGGTGGGTTTATAATGTCATCTAAACGATCCTTTGTTGCTCGTTGGCTGCATATCTCTTGCATAATAGCGGCTCGACGCTTCGATGTTCACATGTGTTTGTGCACTTATAAGAGTGTATATTATATAGGTATGTGTATGTACGAGTGGCAGCTGCTATCGCGACGTCTTATGTCGGCTTACGTAACTGGGAACACTCCGTAGAAACATTACCATATTATGACACCACCAACGCTGAAGCAAGGCCCAATGGGAGTTTGCAACGATGCGGCGCGGGACCGCAATCAAAAGATCATGAAATACACCTATATGTATTTCTGCAATGAAAGCTAAACGATTTTTCTCCATTTTATGTCATAACATGCATTGATATGTTACAGCAGGACCTAAGAATCAGGAAATTTTTATTCAACTATTACAAGTCAACCTCGGTGATAATTGCAATATTCAGCTTGTGGAACGCATGCAGGGAGTGGTTAACTGTGTTATACCTATACGTCGTGAAAGGCAGCCCGAGTCGGAATAGAAATTATAGTTCGATCCTCTAAAAGCTCAATTCCTTTGTTCTTCAGCATTGGCGACAGGAATATAATTATGTCCTACGTGAGGACTCGAAGATCATCGTCATATATACGAGTTGCCATTGCCAAGGCTATTTCAGATAAAAATATGTCATTCAGAGTGTCAGGTGCGAAAAAAAAAACTAAGAGTTCATTTTGAACAAACCCTACAGTTTAGAAGTACCTAGTTATTTTTTCGAAAATTTTCAAAATGAATTACCAATTTTTTGGGATCTATTCCGCGTGATCCCAGTTTTCTGTGAAACGTGACACAGCCGTAAGCGTTCACCACAAATTCCAGTGGATATTTTTGATCCGCGGCCAACTGGTCCAAGTTTGTATATACACGTGGAAGAAATCCAACTACGGTATACAGTTCGGGAGGTTTTTAGCTCGCCTATATCCTTCTGAACCTGGCTTACGCGATTTTGTACGATATAACTCTTCCTGGCGTCTTGTGGCCGACCCGATTCGGCCCGGGTCAGTGAATGAAACACCTTTTAACGAGAACTGGAATCGGAGCCCATCGCGAGGCTATTCTACGCTCTGGGGGGTCGATAGCAGCCTGGTAGTTGCGCGAGCATGATTTCTTCGCCCCATTTCCACCCTCACGTTTCCCTTCGAACTATAACAGATCAAGGTTCGCCTGTAGACACTGAATTATTTTTTGCCCCAATTTTTCAAAGCACCTGAATTCCCGCGTTCATTCCATTTTTTTTTCCGCCGCTTTCAGGTGGACAATAACTTTTTTCCATAAAATTTCAACCTTTTATTTCAAATCACCTGATTTTGACCTAATATACCTAACTCGCAAATTATAATGACCTGCAGTTTTGGCGAGGTGATTTTTGTCGATAATCTCAAATGCTCATTTTCGCCCGAAATTTATATCACCCACACATACCGAGAAATAATCATCACGATACATTTCCGTTACACAACTATTCCAACACCTCACGTCCCGCGGCTCGATGAGGCCGGAAAAAAAAAAATTGTGAAAAAAAAATGAATAACCAAAGAAACAACCGGAAAAAAGCCATATTATAAACATATAATATTAGCGGGAAGTCGTCGGTCAGTCTTGACCTGACGTAATCGATATCAATTACCTCATACTACTTCGTGTGGCCAGCACCTAGCTATATGTAATGAACCAAACTCTTAGGAGAGTCGCGAGCAATTCTGTATGCTAGAAGTTGCGAATTTATAATCTAACGATGTTTGTTTCGTGCCGATTTTTAATCGCGAAGAGATTTATATTTTCTTTATTTATTTTTCCCCACGATTTCGTATCTAGAATCGATTCAGTTGCGAAAACGTCTCAGTACCCTTTTTTTCCTTTTTTTTTTTGTTTCTTTTTTCCGATAGATTTGAAAATTCTCCGCGGCGAAATTTCGCACCTGGTGTATTAGCGAAAGACGACAGCTGTCGGTTTGCTTTGAATCGCAGCGCCCTCACAGCTACTACATGGTTGCCTGGTAAAATTGTCTTACGGAATCAATAGACTCGCGATCGTGTCATGCTTGATGTTACGTAATCTATCATAGGACGATGCCCCAACTGATTATATTCTTGACGCGAAAATGAATTGAAACTATAAAATCTGGCGGGCTTTATAACGAACGGTTAACATGATAAGATAGTCTAGCACTATTTTTTTTTATACTATTACATAAGTCTTAACTTAGTTGCGAGGGACGTGCTTAGTTCGCTCGGTCTCTAAATCTTTTGGAAAAAACCCTGGCTCAATGAGTTGAAACACAAGTTTTTCCATCTAACTAGATAGGAGATAAAAATGAGTATTACCCCGCAACGGCACACCCTAATATATGCGTGTATGTGATTTATAAAAGAGAAGTCCACACGTCACCTGCGCGTCCTCTTCTCTTTTTGTAAAAAAAAAAAGGAAAGAAATCATTTTTTTATATTTATCATCCAAAAAAATACTGAGCTTACAAGATGACGAAAATATCCGTGATTTATCAACCAGACTGAGACCTGGCGTATTAATTCACTTGCAATATATTTATGGGTCGATGTACTTGTAATAACCTGAAACAAGCATCGAGCAGACTGCAGTTAATAATTCTAATTACTATCAACCGACCGTCTAGTTGGAGTATTCAACATTCTCAACTTTTTGCAGTATCGTAGGTACCTCGCAGTATGCGTGAAAACATCATTGCCCACACATCGCGCGGATGGACATAAATGCTCTGACCCATAGTCACTATTTTGAATAGGAAATTTTGAAAGTTTATGAAAAATGAAGAGAATTGTTGATGACTCTAAACAGATGAGAAACTTCCTGATGTGATTAGAGTACGAGTTTAGTCATTGGGCATCACGTCGTAAGGTGATGAAAACATTTCCCCCAAAGTCAGCCTCGTTATGGAATGAAAATGTTGTAAGTAGTTAAATACTTGTATCAAATTATTACTCAACGATGTGATTAAATCCGTGTGCAAGGTAACTTCTGCTGCTATAAAGTGGTTGGATCAATGGTATTAACGGTTACGTATCAATCGCTCGTAATTGGCAAAAGGAAAGAAAAAAATAAATAAATAACTATGTAATCATCGAAGTATGACTGTCGCCAGCTACTACAGCTTCGATAGTGTACTATGCAATTAATTATCATACAAGTTTATATGATAATTGGAAATGCGAACTAATGAATACATCTCATAAGGTATGAATACAGGATGAGTGGGATCGTAGGAATTAGATCTGTTGTTATTTTAATTCAGTTACGGGCGGACAACAGGGAGATATCTTAACGCAATTTGAAAGACTTTGAAAAAAACTAATCAATCCATTTAGTAATTATGAAAATGATTCTGGTTTGAGAACAGAATATCTCAAGGTAGTCCGTCGTCACGTAGCATTTATAATTTATGGAAATATGACAATTATAACCCGTAGTGTCAACTCAGTACTATGCAAACTGGCCGGCATTCTCCCAAAAAAAAAAAACAATTAATTTGGAAATTATTATAAAACGTTTACTTTCAACCTAATTGAGGCTAAATCAACACCAGAATCGATTTCTCATTATCAATGAAAATCCTAATTTACCGATGAAGTATTCTCACAAGAAATACTCGTGAAAATTACCATTGCGTATGAAGTCCATAGCAAACAATGTACTATGACCTTTACATCGTAAATCAAGTTTTTAATGACTCAATTCTTCTTTGAAGTTGATGATTTGATTATTTTTTTTTTTTGTTCTACTAAATCATTGACTGGCCGATATTGCCCCGTCTTTTGCTACATTGATATATTTCAGTTTGCGTATACCTGTATCTGGGTACTTTACGCAGTTGTAATTTACCGTGATTCGCGTAATGGACGGATCATTTCGGAAGTGAAGAAACACATCCTGTCGGTACCGCCCTATCTTCCATCCTGTTGTTTCGAAACGCATCACGCGGCTAGTTACATTCATTAAATCTCTTTAATTACAATTGCTTGTCTATTGTTTGGATGCGCATAAGAGCACATTTGTGTTTTAATTCTTTTTTTTTTATCGTTTTTTTGTTTTTTTTTTCTAGAAGCACTCCGACGCGAAGCGACACGACGCTTTATAGGAATTTATCTTCTTGACTCCTTAGTTTCCTTGGCTTTATAACTCGCTACAAAATCTCCGAGAGAAGCTATTCTACTTACGATTAGTTTAGCAGGAAGAACTTGTTGGCGAAGAAAAAAAATATGCGGATATACATATATGTATACGTAAATAAATAAATGTGTATAATATAATTACGAAATTATAATTCGCAGAAAACATGTCTATAGCCGCGCGGATTCGGTTCTGCACATTGAAATAATTTCAAGGATTGCCAAATCCTCGGCTGTATTGATATTATCTTTGCTTTGTTGCGGTAACAACGTAACGTATAGTAGTGACTTCATCGCATATGACCAAAAAAATAAATGAAAACAAAACAAAACTAAAAGAAAATAAAATAAAAAAATCTCTGTAATTTAATACCGCATGATTTGAATCCTATCAAGCAAGGTCATCTCTCAGTTGGAAGAATCTAGCTTGAATTTCAAAGGACCTATGTCACATTTGCCATTTGTGTTCTATCTCGCCTTTGCCATTACCAAAAATCGCAGACCGCGAGTGTTTCTTTGTGTGTTCAACGGTTTCGAAATATTTCATCCGCCATTCAGTACGTTATTAGGCTTTGTAATATGAAACGTATCAATCGTTATTATTATTGTTATTATTAATCATTTTTCAAAAAAGTGAATCTATAAGGTGCATAAGAGCTGCTTGACAGCGGACTCGAGGCTTGTTTCCGCGGTGATATGTGCAAAGAATATCACCGTTCAAATATAGTTTAGAAACTCGTAATTGTGCTAATTGGAAGATTCATTGTTTCGTTAAGGTTAGCAATTTACATAAGGCATATCGGAAAACAAACTGACACCTGCCTGTTCATAATGGGATACATGGCATTCATATAATGGTACGTCTGATTGTGATTAGCCCAAATGTCGATGTAACAACGAACAAAAAGGTTGATATAACACTCCACGAGATTTTGTTGGGGAAAGAAAAGAGAAAAAAGAAAAATACGAAAAATTTCGCACCCGTATTACAACAGGGAAAGGAAAATCACTAGGATACATACATACAGTCATCTTTCATTTCTCAATTAATTCTCTTCGAGTTATTATCAATATCGAAATCTCGGATTGCATGCATTAGCAGTTTTGTATACCTCATATACGCAATACACCGTCTGGTACAGCTAGTGTTGTAACAACATTAAACCATCGATTTTGAAATCGTTTGCAAAATTATCGGCAATTATGCCACAATTGGTTACATATTGACCCAAAAAAAAAAAAAAAAGAGAGAATAGCCGCTTTCCTACGTCTACGTTTCTCTGTGAATTGCATACAGGTATATAAAGGTCAATAACGACGGGGGTTAGACTCGGATAAAATTTTGATAAATTATCAACAATAAGATGAGAATTATATTTTATTTTATTCAATACCAAAACGTGGTCGTGGTTCAGAAAAAAAAAAAAAAAAATAAAAAGTAAAAAAAATGAGGTAAATGGACAACCGCAAACGGTACACACGTATTGCATAACGACGTAAGAGCAATAGTTGGCAATAGTAGTATTCAGCAATAGTAGCCATAATAGCCCAGTTCTGTGCACACCTACCTAGGTGGTTACTACAATGAAGGTAAAAATGTAACGTGAAAGTAGGTATCCGCGAAATAGTCGACTCCCGTTGGCTGAGTTGATAACTTACGCAATGCGAGTAGGCGGCGACTGTAATTCGAATGTAATTGTGTTTAAACGACGCTTTTGTATTGGATCGGTAGGTACCGGCCAACAAACTGCAATAGTAAACCGTATGCACTTCACTGTAGCGAGGAATTTGCCCGTTGTCTGTCTCGAGGTTGACCCTAGCCCCGACAGCTTAATGCATTCCGCTCGACTGCACATATCGACTTTTGCGTGAATATATAGACTCCTCTGTTGTTCTTGCGACAATCACCTGTGACAAATTCATCAAAAATATTATCAAGTTCAAAAAAGTTTTGAATATCATTTTTTTCATGAATTTTCACGGAGCTCTTTGCGTACCAGAAATGTCGAAGAAATTCTTCTGCGATCTAGTTTGATGAGATTACGTTAGCTCTTATTGAAATCAATCAATGCTTTCTCACATTAGACATCATTTTACAGCATTGGTATTTGGTCGTTGTTTTCTCATTTGTGAGGAAAGCCAAGAAATCTTAGCACCAGGCACTAGGCCAGCACGTCATCACATCTATAGATCCCGTCTGGTTGCAAGATACGGAGGCTTTAAGCCACGTGGACCTAACTCAAGCCTAAGGTCAATCAGTCTAATTGTAATTTATGTGGATGCCTAGTTGGAACTTTGGCGTGGACTGAAAATTTACAAGTATTCATAGGTTCCAGAAATGTGCTTTTCTAATTAGGACGGACAACCTTCAAAGGAGGCATCATCCAATGACGTTTATTTTCTCTATCCTCAAACGGTTTATCAGAGCTGATTGAGTCAATTGATCGGGTGGTGAAGCAGGCCAATTCGTCTGCAGACTTGCATCAATTATGTGCATTAGTGGCAATAAGAAATGAGTGTTTTCGCAATTATGTAACGAAGGGTGACGCAAAGTCGGGCCCTCGTTAGGAGGAGGGTGGGCGTCACAGTTACGCGTAATCAGTCGGGTTTCTTGATTAGACGCAACATAAGAAGGTATGACGTTGTTACGATGCTGAATTCATCGGTTGATCACATATCGAATACGACGATTCTGATCAGCGATGCAATTATTACAGTAGGAACTACTACATGGTCTTGTGTTATGCGGATTAAAATTATAGTAGCGAGATACGAAAGTGATGATTTAGGATTATTCAAGACACTGTTTCATAACGTAGAACATAATTTTGTTCTTTTTATTTTTCTTTTTTCTGCCTTCTTTTTTGGTGCTCAGAAACGTTTGGAATCTATTACTCAATCATAAGTGAGATTTCGACTTGTAATATATAAATATTTCATGCGGGCTGTTCAATCACGCGAAAATATGTGTATGTACCCATCTATCCGATATAGGTATATGAGGTGTACGTATAATCGCACTCTCTGAGCACCGTGAAGTGCATGAATAATTCAATAATACCAAATCACTTTTTGCACGTTGAAAAAAATTAAAGTAATTCCATTAAGTTTGACTTTACGGTAGTGCCAATTTTTCACTGTCAATTTGTAATCGATGAAATGCATTGCCTTTCTTGAGGTACATATGGCAATCGCATGAATACAGGGAATTCCACCTCAACTCGACCTATCAAAAAGCCTGACCCTCTTAAAAAATTCTCAATTTTTATGATAATCAACCATTGGTTGGCACAAGTATCGGTGATTTTTTTCTAGATTTTTCGGGGCAACCGTTTTCAAAATGGTTTATCCTCGATTCTTTGAGTTGAGATGGAATTCCCCATATACACCATTTAATCATGTTACCTACAGTATTTAAAAGAAGATTCAATTTTGGACAAAATTTCAATTCAAGATTATTCACGATACGAATTTTATTTTCTGCCCCTTGGACCAGCTGAAAATTTTTTAAAAATCATTCAAACAAGATATTCATTGATGGACCACCCTGTGACCCTAATATCTCCCGGATTTTCGAACCCAAGATTTTTTTGAAAGAAGAAGAATCGTGCTAAAAGTGGAAAGGTAGTTTTCTCTTTCTTTCAACTAAAAAACTACTGCACTGATTAAATCCGGGTCTCAAGATATACGTAGGATAAAAATTTCATTAAAAGTTGTTCTAGGTGTTAGTATAACGATAATTTCGTTATTAGCTTAGGAAAATGGGTTCAGCTTACAGATAAGGTAGGCTCATATTATTGAGAAAGACACACGGTATGGAATAATTGTTCTTGTTCTTCTAGTACCTTCATGCTCGTCAATTTACGGAATTAGCTATTTAATGTAAAAAAAGAAAAACAAAAAAGAGAGAAAAAAAAAAAAAACTGAAACTGTGAAACTTTAACAGAAAGTTGGTCATAAGTATTATAATATTAGTATTGCATTAATTGTCTTGGTTAATTTGTTCGTTATACAACGGTCTATAACCATTACCAAACAATAGATTATTCCGCAGTATGGGCTGGTGGTGAGTAGAGGTTGCCTTATGCAAGCACGTTACATACATTTGGTTACATTACCAGACTTACGTAATCTGGATTATAAGAAGAAGAAAAAAAAAGGAAAAGGAAAAGAAAAGAAGAGAGAGAAAAAAGAAATACACAGAAAGAGAAAAAAAAAAAAATGTTATTTACGTAGATAGATACATACATGTTCTATTCGCACGTATATGCAGTCGATATATATGATCATACAACTTATCAGCCAATGGATAATTCAGTAATT
This sequence comes from Tenthredo scrophulariae, assembly GCA_963978835.1. NCBI lineage: Eukaryota > Metazoa > Arthropoda > Insecta > Hymenoptera > Tenthredinidae > Tenthredo > Tenthredo scrophulariae. Next base: position 24,028,841 of record OZ022229.1, read on the forward strand.
TGTTCAATTAGTCGATATTATTTTCTTTTTGATAATTTGAATCTGGATGAAAATTTGGTATTCAATTTCCAGGCTCGTTTCACTCAAAGGATTTTTGAGTGATAATTTGAATGAAATATAACGCAGAAATCAGAGTCTCCACATCGAGGCTTGAGTCGTCTTCGATTCTAGCGAAATTTCCGATTCGTTACGAAATGCGATTCTATTACTCTGCGACTCGAGGCAGCCTCTGGCACCTTGGCAGGAAAGGGTCATATAAGCGTACCGCGTAAGAGCCTGGTTACATGAGCGTGTAAATATTTCGCTTATACTTCGTTTACACTGCGTTGTGTTTGCTGTCGCGGTACGGGGTACCTAAAATTATGTAAGCCTCGCCGGTATACGCTGCTTGACGTTTATGTAACACGTGTTACGCGTACCGTACGTGTACCGTTCAGCGTTCAGCGTTCTTCAATGATAATCGCCTTAGTTTATTGGCTGCCTATCTTATCACCATTGGGTAAGATTTTGGCAACAAAAAAAGAAAGAAAAAAAAAAAAACGAGAAACAGAATTACTGTTATTTTGTGTAATTTTTTTTTTTTTTTTTTTTCTAGTCTTCTTTAAAATATTGCATTCATTCATCCCTTTGAATTCATCTTTTTGGTTCGAATTTTTTCATTTAAATTTATTTACCGCCTTGGAATACTTTTTTACCGTTATGTCGTCTCATATTTTAGTCGTCAAGTAACGCCCTCTTGGATCGTGATTTGGGCTTACGCAGACTGCTGACCTCGTTTTGTCGTCAACACAGCCTCCTTACTTATCGACGACACCAGATAGAATTTCAATTTGCAAAAATTTATTTTTCGTATTAATCGAAGATCACTATCACATTTCCAAACAGAGCTGTTTACAATATTATCAATTTTGAACATGGACTTTAACGAAAAAGTCGCGATCGCGTTTGAAAAATTTTCTGTTATGACTAACTTCCGTTTACAAATTATTACACTCGTATAAAGTCCTTTTTACAGCTCTCTCGCTCTTTGTCTCCAAAGTTACCCGAAAATATGTGAAAAATCAATTACTGACTAAAGATTTGATCGATATTCAATCGATCAGCTAATATTTTTCGTATACTGTAAGATGTGGTTGAGGAAAAAAAGGATTTTGGATGTGACGATAATACAGCAATCCTGGCTTGCGTGGTATTTTTAATAATGGAGGGGGGGGGGGGAGGGGAGTCTTGAGAATTTTGGAACACAAATTTTCCCCAAAGAGTATTTTTTATTTCGCATTTCATTAATGCAGATGAAATTTTTCGCCTCGCAATACGTTAATTTTATCTCTTCTGCAGCCTCAAGTAGGTATCGTAAAATCGGATCAACTGCTCGTTGGTTTGCAACGCTTTATAACTTTTATGAAAGAACTCGCCTCAAAGAGTTCCTTTTATAATAATTTAATAAATCAATGATACCGGCCACTAAATTAATACCGAACGTACCATCCAAGAAAAACCTCAAAGGCCGTCTGATCGTTGAGTTTTAGCCCTCTTAAATTACACCCATTTCACGGTAAAACTTACGTTACGATGCCTTGTGACAATCTTGGGTAAAATTAGAATCGAAAAAAAAAATAGAGCTGAAAATTATCTGTAATTCAGGCAAAACCTTGAAGCTCAAAGGCTTCGAAGGACCTCGAAGAAGGAGACAGCGGAAAAATTATTAAATCAACGTTTAAAAAAATGTTCGTAGATTTTAGAACAGTTTCAAATTTTCAATAAATGTTATATGAGAGATGGAGCTAAAACGGGCCCTGGGTCTAAAGATAATAATTTTGTCTTAGTTGACGTTTTATGCTATTCGGACGTATTTTTTTATCAACGATAACAGAATAAAGGAAAAAGATGAAGTTTTGCTCCCATCAACGTCAGACATTCAAGGTTCCGTGGGAAATTTAATAAGGGAAAAATTTTTAACACCGTTTCCATTGCTCCATGAAAATTTCAATTAGGTATAGCTACTACAGCTTTGGTACAATAACTGCTTTCGCAACAGCTTACACGACGTACGCTTTCGTGGACTTCAAACTATTCCAACCTTTTTGGTGCGTAATTAATATCCGTCCCGGCAGTCCTTCAGAGAAATGTTTGCAAGCTAGAGTCTGTGAATATACGAGGTGAAGTGCGAGTTAAGTTTCGAAGACATTTTTCTGATCTTTTACTGCTCCGAAATGAAAAACCTCCAAATGAAATTTCTTAAATTTTTTATCCTCCATAATTAGAAAAGAAAATATTTCCATTTTTTGATAAAATTTTCTACGATCCCCTATGAGCTGGTTAATTAATGAAAAAAAAAAAAAACAAAATTAGAAAGACAAAACGAATGAAAAATTGTCTTTTAATTTCCGATCTTCTGATACCAAACGGAAAATTTTGATAATACAGATGACTTCGTCGAGATAGTAAAACAATTTTTCCTTCAGGAATAAAGCTTCTGAATCCTTTTAAATCAAAAACATCTGAACATGGACTTGATATGTTTATGATGCAAGGAGCATATTTTGATTATCTGCCAAATATTGAGCTTTCAAAAACCTCCTTGCTTCACAAATTTCAAATTATGTAGCTTAAGCTTTTCCAGCTTATTTGGAAAGATTCACATAGTTTTTTTTTTTGTAAAAATTATTCCAAGGTTTAGGTAAAGTCGTCTCTACATGCCACCCTTAGAGTTCGACTCCATGTCTCCATCTCTGCATTACACATATCTCAGTCCCCTACGGGAAATCCGTAGAAAGCTGGGACTTTAGACGCTTATCAAACTTTCAGATGCTGCTTCAGTCGCGTGTCATTCTTGCTATAGACTGTAGATATTTCATCTTTGAATTGGTAATACACCTGTATCTCAGTTCCACTCTCCGGTGCCTCGAAAGACGTTTTCTTATTCCTATTCCTTTCTTTCTTCATTTTCCTTTGTATTTTTAACAGGAACTTCGCGTACGTGTCACAAAAGCAAAAGCTCGTATATAAGCAGAATTTTAACCTGTCCGCTAGTTACCGCTGCTGCACTTATGTTGAGCCTCTTTCTCATGCTCATATGAGGGTAGTAGGGTTAAAGTGCCTGGGGCAATGTTTGGAGAAGATGTTCACGTCCAGAACGGTTTCCGTGGATCCCGAAACCATTTCCTCCTATTACGGTCGGTCGCCCGTTTTTTTCTTATTTTCGTACAATTTGAGATAGCGTGCGAGGGGGTGTATGCATCTACCTATATACAGAGATAATATACAGTTTGCTAGATTATGTGGCATACCAGGTGCTGAGACGACTGTTTCACCCTAATTAGAGCCTTGTTTTATTTAGCTTCCTTCCACATTGTACACCCTGTCCGATCTTATCTACCGAGAATTTATTATAAGGGTTACGAGAGGGCCGAGGCCGGAGCTAAAGTAAAACAGATAATTATCTAATGAATAAAATATACTGACATGACGGACAAGTTGAATAGGTAGGTTCACCCAATTACCAAAATATATTCCTGTCCGTGCGATATACAAGCTTCGCGTGATCCCATTGGCATGATCATAGGGTAGCATTGGGGCTGGAAACCTTCAAGAGATTCATAGGGGTCCCTGTACCTATATTTGCTTTCTCTTCGTGTATATATTACGCGTAAAAAATCTGCTTCCTAAACGTCAAACTGAAATCTTATAATGATTTCACTTCAGAAATGGGATGAATCAGTGAAAATGTCCTCTTTCGTCACATTACATCTGAAACGTTTCACTCGCTCGGTAACGTTTCAAATATATTCGGCGAAATCTATAATGATTATTTTATTTATTCAAAATTCAGTGTATATTAAACCGATTTCTATCCCAAAAACGCGAATTGAACGATCATTGATCAACCCTGCGGGCTTGTTGAGAAAGGACATGCGTCAATTTTCAATCTAGTTGAGCCTTACCCGCGCGGTTGACCGGATTAATTGCCATCGCATGAACCGATGCATGGAGAAACCAAAAATTATTTATTCCGATTGAGTTTGAAAAAAATTAACAAACCCGTCACCACTTTTCCATGACTCTTGATGGAATCTGGTTACTCTACCACTCGTCACAAGTCATGTAGCTGTTACTGAATGTTTACACAAAAGTTGAATTTGCTTATTCGAAAATGCATGCGAAAATCGGTGTTTTCCAATACGTAATGGACGTATTGTTAGTTATCGATTATCAAATAATTTCATATCTATTCGAGGCTGTATAGCTTGGGTATAACGTTATCACGGAATGCCTGACGAAGAATCCTTGTTAAATAATATATAAGAACTCGTACCTATACATTTCACGCAGCCCTTTTGTCACCGAGGAGTTCCGATTGTACGTGCAGACTATAAAAGATTCGCTTTTCATACTCTTGAAAATTGATGACAATGTCCATCGAGGAAGTATGGCTTTGGGATTTTTATGAAGATGTAGAGTCTATTCAGAGTAGGTATATTTTAGGAGAATTGTAATCGACGATTTGATTACATCGAATTGCTGCAGCGAACCACTCATCTCTTCGTATACCCTTATCGCCAGCAGATGGTCGTCAATAAAATAGGGGAAAAAATAAATAAATAATGAAAAATATTTCTATTGTTATACAGGATTTTACTGCTCGATCACGTCACGCCATGGTGTCGCACTCGGCACTCGTGACGTAAGGGTCCAGTAATCTAAATCAAAAATCATAAAATATGGGCGCTCTCGTAATTATTGATCGTTCGTTTTTTTTTTTTTTTAGTTGTGATAGAATATCAAAGGTCCCGATCCCCGGTAATTCCTGATTTTCTAAACGTCCGAAAATAACCCAATGGTATGTTAAAGATGTTAACCTTTCAGGAAGTCACTTTTTGAACAACATCATTCACGCAAAAAGTCATGAGGAACTCTGCCAATTGGCATTCCGATTCTGTCGCCATTTTTTTTTCTTTTCTTTATATATCCAACGAGTCATGGGTATTTGGAATTTTTTCAATTTTCTATCCTCCATAGATCTCCGGATATGATTTTTCAAATTTTTCAATTTTTTTCTTTCTCTTTAAATGAGGGAAAATTTACACTGACGATTTGCATCGCGGATACTTTTAGAGCTTCGACAACCTCGAGATAAAATTTACTACGAAATAAAGTGAATGAGCATGCTTCTTAATACTTTGAAAATTCCTGCTCAAGCAGGGAGACGGAGGGGTGAAATAAAAATCTGAAAAAATTAGGGCTTTTTTTTTACCATTTGGAGCCGATTTGACGGGCTCAAACATGAATTCTTTTTCAGACACCATATAAGGACCACCATGATATGTATATACTCGATATAGCGTATCCCCTGTCCTTAATACGATATTCGTTTTATTAAGGGTTGCTGGTCAGCAGTCATGAATGCTTTTCATAAGTGTCGGGGATTCAAAGAAGAGGGTGGTATGTACTTCGGGATGAGCGTCAGCGTCAGCGTCAGCGTCAGCGTCAACGTCGGGGGCGTGAGCGTCGCGACGGTAGGGTAGTTCTGTCCGTCACTGACACGCGAGATATCGCCGAGTTCACCACGCGACGCGCGTCTCTGCGATACATAGTCCACGTGTACTAGCGTCGCGACGCAGGTGATCGGCACAGGCTGCACTTGCGACCCTTCCACGTGGGACGAACCCTAGGATTTTAAACCGGCTAAAAAAGTAAAAAAAAAAAGAAGACAATTGAAAAAAGTTATAATCGATTTTAATCGAGTTGCGTCAAGGTCTGATCTCCTTTTTTACTTTATTTCTCAGCACAATTGTAGCTACGAAACGACTGCTCATAACCGATCGAATTCAACCCTCAATTCCGGGGTTTAAAAGCTCAATACGAAGAGCTGCAATCATCGCATAGTACGTGTGTGAAAGTAATTCGTAAAATAAGCTGAATAAAGTTGAATAATACATCAAGTGCTTTGCAGTGGATTGATCATCGTGTATAATAAAGTGACGATGTGATGGTAACTCGATTCGTTGTTTTTACCGTTGTAAAAAAAGACTTGTATGGAATTGAATTCCGTCTATGATGAAAAAAAAAATTATGTGATTGTAGAAAGAAATTTTTTTTTTTCAAAAATTCAACGAAAGTTTCATCCGTCAGTTTGAATAATATGTATAAAATTAATTCACGGCAATATCGTGGCTATACCTACAAGTTCTAAATCATCTCGTTTATCAGTGAGTTGGAAAAATAAAAAAGAATAAAAAGGACGGGGGATCAAGGGAAACCCAAAAAAATGTCAATCTCAATTCAAAATTGATAAAATAATTAAATAAATAGCAATTTAAGAACAAAATACAAGGAAAGAACACCCTAGTTATGGCTCATATACATTTGCGTGCCTGTAATTAGCTGCAGAAAATTACCTCTTCGTAATTATAATTGCGCGTCTCGCATATCAGCAGGAGAATGACGAGGAAATATCATAACTCTATTGACATTCATGTATTCATACCGTAACGTTCATAATTCAGATTTCAAAATTATGTTTGTCGTGGAAAAAAGAAGAAATTTATCCACAACCGATAGCGAGAAAGGTGGATGCCATTTCCAGTCCTATAAAATATAAATGGTTTGGAAATTATTGTCGATCACGAGTAATTCTGTTATTATTCAATCACCAGCATCGGTCAGGACTTCGTCATCCAAGAATCGATTCCCTCTCGCAATACTGCAAAGATTACACTTCATGGTTGGATTTCGTATCGAGGAAATGCCCCGTTTAGACCCCTAGAATAATTGACCACCGGTATCTGGCCGGCTCAGCACGTGTAAAACAGTACACTTTATTTCTTGCATGACCTATCTCACTGCAGAAAACGACTTGAAGTGGCTTCGGTTCTGATGCACTTGATGTAGTATTCCAATTCTGATGGATCGTGTGAAAATTTGAAACGATTAAATGTAATTCACACCTTGGATGATGCTTATCACTCTTCGTTCTCTCGATCAATCCTAAATACTGACAGCTACCTATTCCGCTTTTTACATTGAATATCGATTCACCGATCGTCACAAAAGATACCAAACTATTCGTATGGAATCTTCGATCAGACGACTCTGTAAATTTGGAAAAATTACGGTGAAAAGAGTACTTTTATCGTCTTACTATATTATTCGAACCCACCATATGACGGCATTGTGATCTATGATGGTTGGACGTTCACTAGACAATTTATAGACGTACGAGGAATTCATTGATTTTATCATCTGACTTCGCACCTCTTCATCCTACGTGAATAATTATTTGCAAGGTGTACTCTTCGAGCGTTCAAACATTATTCTGAAAAATGCCAGTCATCGAAATGCCATTTTTCTCATTATTTATCGCGTATCTACGTTCCACACGCGTATTGCCTTCCATTCTTCATGTTTTCATTACCACGTAGATTGTCTGTTTACCTCAAACCAACTAGCTGACTTCGGTGTACGGGAATGAAATTTAGATTGATCAAACTCAATAGACTTCTTTTCTTAATCAATAAGCTTTCACTGGGGTGGGGGACAATTTTTACCTCACGATTTGCATCATCCTTCGTTACCGAATGTAGCACACTCGCGATCTGACTACGATTCGAATAATAATGTCTTCTCACGTACCACTTGTGTGAATCAAAAACTGAGTTTTGGTTTTGAAAAATTTCATCCAATACGCGGTGCTAAATCAACATAATTTCCATTAGCGACCTTTCTGCGTTGTTTTTCTTCCGTGCATATATCAGCCTCGGTTATGGACTGTTTTTCTGCTGTCCGCTCACTTTCTGTAAAATGATTTTCTTCCACCTCTGATGATGCTCCCATTAGAAAGAAACCAGAGGTTGAAAATAAAGGTCGAAGTTTTACGAAAATGGTCATTTTTTAATGGACCATAATGGGATACAGATTAGGCTTCATAGCTTCACAAACTTTCGTTGTCAATTCGGTTTGACGGTCGAGTTGAAACATTTTATTACAGCATTCGAATCACGAGTCAAAAAAGAAAAAAAAAAAAAAATCGAGCACGAAATTGAACGTTTTACTTTGGGTTTGACATATCAATTGATATTGACGTCTATAGTCAAGTAGATTGTTAGGAAAAATTTCATAGAGGAAGTATACAGAGTATTGAATTCTTATGAAACTTTATGAAATTCTTCGCAGCGGAAAATTGGATGCGGTTAATAAAAAATTCACACAATTTTTGAAATCCTGAGTTAACGAGGGATATTCATTTCTTACGATACATATTGTATGGAAATAAAGCCTTTGGGATATGCTTTCATCCGAAATATAAAAGCTCGGAATCCGGGAGTACTAAAAGTGTTACGCATAACCGGGTGGAACAAATTAGCAAACTTTTCTCTAACTCATATTCAAACCACCGGTAGCCAGGCATCCAGTTTCTGAATTCCTTGATCATCAGAATATCAGAGTCTCTAAAATGTCGAAAATATTACTGAATTAACAACGGATAAATTGCACCTATTGCCATTCGTTGCTGATTTAACTTTAAAGACAAAAAATAAAATAAAATTGTCAGGATCAGCCTTCGACTCTCGGGGCAGTGAACAGTGTTGCACGTCTTTAATATACTGACTGTAATTCTTGATCTTCGGATACTTCCTTACCTGACTCGTCGATCGAGTGCTTTGCGGCTTGGCACAGGGATTACCAAAAGTCTGAAATAACTCTGCGAGTAAATAACGATTGATAAAACTGAGGGGAATGCTATTATCAGAAATTTGTCCGACAGGATTTGTGGAATTTAATTGTGTCAAGTTAAGGTGGCTGTAATCAGTGCTCTCCTTCGAGGTGCCCCGGACAACGGTGGGGCGTACTCGAGGGCAACGTCAAAGGACGAGGGCCGGGGGAGCCCAGGCAACCTGGATACATCCTGTGCTATGGCCGAACCGGACCCATGTCTTCCGTTGATTTTACCCCCAAGATATCGCCTTCGAGATCTGATCCTCGGCGACTATGCCTTCAATGACGATGGCGAAAGGTGGGTAGAAATGAATCGAACCTTCGTTACGGGGTTACATGGGGTGCGCACATCCGTAAATTTTTTTTTATTGAACAACCAGTATCACTACAGAAGTTTTATACTCTTCTGAAGTATAACCGCGTAAAATAAAGCAACTCTGAGTCATCGGATCTCAGATTTAGATGCAGTTCAAGTAAAGGCACTCAAGGCAAGGACTTGGATCAACTGGTCCTTCGAGTTCCAAAATATGGGTATCTGCAGATTATTCGGAAAACAAACCTCGATCCGATGAACGGATAACTCTTTGAAAAAATTAATAATAAAAAACAGTGAAAACAAAATTTGCGAATTTCAGCATTTGGCAGTAAGGAATTGATTACTCAAGTCACGTTTGCAGCAGAAAATGGTATCAGACAAAGATCTGATTTATGAAAAATTTGACCACTCGTTAATCGAAATCCGTGCATTGAATGCTTTGACTTTGACTGCATCTAACTCTGATATTTTGTAGTAAAACTGATTGATTGAAGAAAAATAATGAAGGAAATCTTCAGATGTGATTATTTGTTTTTTTTATTATTAAAAATATATGGTTCAGTAGGAAAATTCTCTTGGGAAATTAGAAAGAAAGAAAAAACACATTTCAACGAATTATGACGCTCCGCTACATTCCCAATACCATCCCTTCGGTGGTTCCCGTCACGATGAACGACAAAGGAAATCGATCGATCAATTTTTGTTGTCTCCATTCGACGTGGCAGTTTTATGAGAACACGATTATTTTACCTATAGTAAAAATTTGTTGATAATATTTTTGGTCAGGCCTGAGGGCACGAGTCGAAAGATACTCTTGACCCCGAAAATGTTTGAATCTTGAAATTGGGCTTGGGATCAATCGCGTGGTCCTTTCTCTGAAGCTTTTATGCCTCATACCTGTATGTAGCCGGGCTCGGCTCCCTTTGTTGCTTATTTTGAGTCGACAAAAGGATGAGAAACTTTCGACCCGAAAGAACAAAAAAGAAAAAAAAAAAAAATGGGAAAGAAATAGAAGGCCCCCAAGAGTCCATCACGTACCTACACCGATATCCATTCCAGCTATAAGGCTTACCGAGTAAAATGCATGGATATAATCTCAGAAAGGGACGAAATATTTTTTCATCACATCTTCATCACGTCCAGTCCATCTTACCGCTTGGAATTCGTTACGGAAACTCAATAATTCGACTCTGTCGCTGTGAGTATCAATTATGGATGACGAGCCGATGAATATGGAGATACCTACTTCAATTTGATACTTACTGATTCTGCCTCCACGCAGAACTTTGAGTCTGCATTAATTTTGGCCACTCTATGATTGAGGAATTGGACGAATCCATATGCGACCTATAACATACGCTACATTTTCTCGTCGGAAAATTAACGGAGCCTGAAGTATAATCGGTGAATTTGTGTCGTGGGAGCTCGCAGCTCATTGTAAAATTCCTCGGAAATTTTCGAGCCGAAATTATTTCACAGATAAAATAAAATGGGAGAAAATAATTCCGGTGGGCAGCCTACGCGGGAAAACGTTTTAGATGATTCGATAAATCTTACAACGCGTTTACGAGTATAGCTGGGTATTTTCCTCACCTTTAGGGTCATCTTGTGTCTCGGATATATAGGTACCCGGCTATTATTGTGTTCCACGAACCTTGGAATTCGAATTTTCGTGTATTCGTTTGATCCCCACAATCAGCAAGGGTGGAAGCGGATTTAAAATCACCTAAATTTTGGCAGTGAAATTTTCCCCCAGGTTTGATCGTCGTTTATAAACCCGTCTCAGTAAAATACAACGCAGTATTTAGTGATCTGTATGGCCCGCCTTATAGACGATCAATTTTTTCCCTCGCTGAAATTTCTTCAATGTCTCATCTGAGGGGGTAACTATTCGTGAAATAGTTGTGACAATTGGGTACGAAATGATATGAAATTATCTTGAAATCATTGTGAAATGGTCTGAAATGGTTTGGAACGATTGTGAAATGGTATGAAATGCTTGTGAAATGATCGCAAAATAGTGTAAAATGCTTCTGAAATGATATGAAATGCCTGCGAAATGGTATGAAGTAGTATTCTCGTGAAATAGTATGAAATACTTGTGAAATGATCGCGAAAAAGTATGGAATGCTTGTGAAATGGTATGAAATGCCAGTAAAATGGTATGAAATGGTATTCTTGTGAAATGGTATGAAATGTTTCTGACATGATCGCGAAATGGTATGAAATGCTTATGAAATGCCTGTGAAATGATATGAAATAGTTGTGAAATCATATGAACTGATTTTAAAATGTGAAATGATTGAAATACACAAGTTCAAAGTGGTTACCCCTCGGTCTCATCATTCATCGACATAATATTGACGAAGACGTAAGCGTGTTAGCCGGAGCAGCAAGGTTATCACCTTTCTGTAATTTTCAACGCTTTTCCGACCCACTCATATCCCTGGATTTGTTCAAAGACACAATTTCTGTTATTTCGAAACTACTTCCTCAAAAATGATATGCATGTAATATACCGAAACAATTTAGGTGAAATAATTGTGCGGCATAGAGACTTCACAGATAATACCACAGTCTGTGAAGCGTTGCAAATCGTACCTACCCGAGTCGAAATAGAAGGTCTAGCTTCGATCCTCTAGGACCTAGATTCCTCTGTCATTTAGTTTCCTCGACAGAAATATAATTTCGGTTTTAGTACAATTATGTCCCACGTGAGAATCTAGAGGTGTGAATCATTACCGAGGCTTGTATCTATTTGAAATTCTGATTAGCGTCTCTACATCATATTAAGCTGTCGAATTAATACTTACAGCTTTGAAGTTATGCGAAAAATCATGATTCCGTAAAAGCTATTAATTGCGAGAATTTAGTCACGCTTTATAATTGATCCGTGTACAAATTAATCCCGGTATCCCCTACTGCAGGAGGCCAATATCGCTATGACAACACACTCGTTCCACATCATTCGACAGTCCGTAACAAGCAGATACTAGGTATGGGTGTCAATGATGAATGCTCGTTTCATAATCAGCGTCAGGTTGTCCACCAATCATTTTTCACACGTTGTTTTTCCCTCTCTTAAACCTGTTCGATTTCCTTCTCTTAAGATCGCGACGAAAAATCCCGAGGAGATTGATGAGACGTAATTATTGTCCTTGATTCGTTGACCGTGTGAGTTACCAGGGGAAATCGCTTTCGTACGTAACTTAATAAAGTGAAGCAATCAAGTATGTTACAAGAACGGTATACTTATTGGTAAAATGTTAAAGCAGCCGCGAGATGCCCTTGGATAGTAATGAAAATCTCGGAATTATTAGATGCCTCGAAGACACCCTCATTACATAAAATTAGTTCAATCAATCTTGACGCAAATTTTATACACCTATCCACGTCTATATGTCGCATATAGGCAATTCTCAATTCGTTCTAATTTCTGTGTCACTCTACATTATTTATACTAATACATCATTTTTACTCATTTCTCAGTGAAAAATCAGAATATATATGTTGTGTAGGTCATGTGAATACAAAAAAAAAAAGATACTAGCGCACAAATTTTCAAATCGAAAATGCATATGATATACATATAAAATAGGGAAATTGGCACATTCGAAGATGTCACTCCCTCATTTTTTTTTTATTTTAATGCTGTAAAATTTGGTGCGTTGGTTGGCAATTTTTGAATTGGTCATGAATTGAAAGCATTAAGAGAGCAGAATGTAATGCAACGTGTTAGAAGTATGTGCTCACAATAGGAGAAAAGTTGTGAAGAGTCAAAGTGGTGTCACTACTTTTTTGAAATTCCGTAAAAAATTTCGAGGTTTTTGAGAATTGCCCATATACCAACGGTGATACATCCCCGTTCGTTTCAGAGCTTTTATTACGCAGTTTTGGCTCTCCGGTCTTGCGGCTGGGGATTAGCCGCTAGCACAGCTCAGGAAAGGAGCTTATGGAATCCGAAGTAGCTACCTCTAAGCAAGGATCAGTATGAGGAGGCGGGAAGGATAAAGAAATACTGCAAGGGTGTTCGAGGGATGGAAATCGGTGAAGTGGTTCCGCGAAAATCGTGTATGGAGATATTATACCTGGAGAGTTTTATGGTTCCGCTGAAAAATTGAAAAAGAAAACAAAATTCAAAGATGCAAGGTGCCTTTTTTTTTGATAGATTATCTACACATCAGATTTTTCGACAATTTATTACAGTTGTCCCTTGAACTTTGAAATTCAGATTATCTCGCTGTCCGGCAGGATTTTGATCGTTGGCCGAGAATAGGAGCTTTTTGACGTTAAGTCATTCACGGACATTACTTGATCCTGCACAAAAATCGGAAAGGATTTTTTCGACCTCAAAAAGCCAGGGCTTGATGATCACCCTACTACGTCAAGGCTTTGATTAATATTTTTTTAAGCTCCCACCACCCTATTCAGACCTTCTTAATCATGCCGGTGAGAGATGGCTCGTAATAAGCTACTTCTCGCGATCGTGGCCGAGATAATTACTCGGGAAAATGGTAGCACGTCACAGCTCCTCGACATTATTCGAGAACCTATTGGTATTCCCTTGCATACCTCTTCGGATATCCACCTCGAACCACCGAATAATCTTATCGATCGTTGAATATCGCCAATATAATATATTCGCCGAGGTGTCTGAGATACACCTTACTGCAAGTAACTTGGTTTTTTATTGTGTTTCAATTTCCTATTTTTCTTGAAAGTGCCGTGGACAGAGAATCGAAAGTTTCATGACGGACTGAGGGTGCTATTTCATAGACAGTAGGCTGCAGCAGCAGTCTATAGTAACTTACTAGATTTTTCTAGTGAAATCACTAAAAATTACTAAAAATCACTAGAAATCACTAGAACAATCTGGTAAGTTACTAGACTGCAGCTGCAGCTTACTGCCCCTGGAATAGCACCCTGAGGCAGACGTCAATTACCGTGTTTTAATTTGACAACTGCGCAGCTGGGTTTTGTAAAAATTTAAAATAACAGATGAGGGAGAAAGTGGAAAACGAAACAAGCCGGATTGACGACAGAGCTATACCTGGCCAGACACTCTTATCGCTCTGTAGATTTGGGAGGAATTCACTAAACGAGCTTATTGAAATGAGATAGCGTGCCCTGAAGATTAACAAAATTTACGATTGTATCTTATACCTAGAAACTCTCGAATACGAGAACTTCGAAACACTTGGATATAATTTCGGAGAACTTCCGTCAGTGATTAAAATGTTAAAAGTCACTGAAGTCTGGGAGATTGCCTTTACCGTAAGAAAATTGATTGAAAACGAGACAGAGCCGATTAGAAACACCAGTAGATGTCATGAAATCTTAGCCTGAAAAATATTTGCCCTTTATCGACGAAATTTACGGTGAAATTCAAAAATCTCGCAATCAGGCATGTTGGAAACGTCAAAGATATCGCGGACCATATCACGTGGGATTCGTTCGCCAAAATTCGCATTCGCCTTTAATAAAAGAACCCGGTTTCTCTTTTTGTCTTACTGAGCACAGAGGCTGGCGCGGCGTGGCTAACACGGCGCTACACTTGACACTAATTCGTATCGACCGTCGCTTCTATTTCCAGCTAGCATAGTGTAAATATATGTGCTTAGAGGAGAAAAAAAAAAAAAAAAAAAAACAGAGAGAGTGAGAAAGAAAATGGAGACGATTATTTTTGAGGAAAAGATAAAAGTCAGTTAATTCGTTGATAGTATGAAATTACTTATTTCCTGACACGGTTTATACGTCAATCTGTTACACGTACTACGTTTAGTTTCCCTTCGCCATTCGACAACGTTTTAATATTATCGATGTATTTTCTCACCGAGATTTTCGAATCTGCAGGATTTTTTTTATGATTTACACGATGTCTCAGCTGTCTAGGAGGCAGTAAAAAATTTCAACGCGAATCACGCGCATCGATATCAAGACATCGCTCGACATCCTGCAAGCTAGAGACATAAGCCAGTGAATACAGGTGCTGTTCCACATATATTTTTTCATATTCGTTTTACGACTATATTTTTCGTCTCGTTTTAGCTATCGGTTTCTCAAAAGCGGCGAGAAAGTAGAGGATCAAAATACAGGAAAGCCAAAGCGTTAATAACACTTTTTTTTCTCGCTTCTCAAAGAGCTCGATAATCACGGACGAAGAGATCAGATTTAAAAGAAGCTCAAGGATCAACGTTCTACCCTTTGAACGTACGAGTTATCGTTAGCACTTCGTAATAACTCACAATCAAAGCTTTTAGCTAGTCCAATTAGTAGCCTTGAATATTTTACGCGATCGATACCTTCTACCGAGTGTATGTAAGTATATGGGTACATGTTGGGTACGTAGTTCCATACGCGGCATTATATGGTATCTCAACTTAATTTATACGTTCTCTACAGGCATTCAAGGCTCCTGAAGCTATCATGCTATTGTCCCTAAGGCATGGCATGGCTCCTATCTAAACCCATATGTACAGACTTTCATGATAAACATTAGAGCTGTGTCCGTTATTTCCCAACATTTTTTTCTTTTTTCTTTGTCGCCCTCTCAATCATGAGTTTGTCATTAAACTCTAAGCGGTGCCTCAATCGACGATAAGGTTCCTCAATCGACCAACACCTTACATCATGTTGCTAATGTTCATATCAAGTGGATAACCACTTTAAACTTGTGTGTCCCAACTGTTTCACATTTCAAAATCATTTCACAGGCATTTCATACCATTTCACAATCATTCCAAACAATTTTAGACCATGTCCAACCATTTCACAATAATTTCAAGTGGATTTAAAGACTTTACAATGAGTAATCGACATTTTTCTTTTTAAAGACAAATGATAGAATGCTGACGACGAACGAACAGAGTTATTAAAAGTTTGAAACGCCTGGAAAAATTTACCTCATACAGAACCAAAGTTCCACACCGTATACCGAATACGGATTCTCGATTTCCCTTATTTTGCACCCTCCATGATTTGGGGCACATCATATACCGTCGAAACTTTATGTGTTCAGATTCTCTAAATGTGTATTTATACCTCGGTTCAGGTACGTGTAGGAGAATCCGTATTTGTTCAGGACCAATCGCACATCCGACTAGCCCCACTTAAAAAAAAAGCAAAATGCAAAAAGCAAAATGCTAATCAATCCACAGCTTCAATGATCTATTAATATATACTGTAAGAGTATCTGAATCTAGATTTCATGTATTTTCAATTTATTCAACAAACTTTTCGGGTCTTTAGATTTGTATTGTGTGCTCATTCAGCAGCCAGTAAAATAGTGGAAGAAAAGGATAAGGAAAGATGGGGAAAAAAATGAGGAAGTTGAATGATAAGAAACCCAGTCATGCGAAGACTGATGAAAAATTTCCGTCGGATATCAGCAGTAGCTCATAGTTATACTTCTGATTTTGCAGCTGGTGGGACTATGTCGGATTTTTCTTCTTCGTTTTTCGATATTGAATCACTAATACTCATAGAAATTGTTTCACATCGTGGAAGTAACGGTTTATAGACAGAATCAATCGTCGATTCAGCGCCGTCGATAGATTGGATTGCAGAATAGTGGGGTTTTATTTCACTGTGCAATTCAATGTTTGAGAAGTTGATGATTTGATACTCTCCCGAGACTGCAGACTTACTAAAGCACCTTTTCAACTGAGTACAAACTTCATCGAGATTATTATCAGAAACTCAGCAATAAAGCCAACTTAGGCATTTCGCGTGACAAAGTTAGTCTGAAAAGTTGATGAAGCGCGAATTTTCTCTGTAGTATACAGAAAACTGAAAAACGCCGAATCTGCTATAAAATATTTTTCATCCTACTCGGATAAATTCGTCATGGCAAGCCCTGTTGCTCTCCGCTCATCATTGGATGAATTCGAATATCGATAATTGCTAATTATCACGTCAGTCATTATTTTTATGAGGGAAATTCCTTTGTTCATGAGAACTAGAACATCAGGATTCTCTGGTCACATCATTGAAAAAGTTAATTCGAGTCGAAATTTAGGGCTTATACTTTGAACCTCGAATTCTATCGTTCAATTAGGATGCCGAGGGTCACTTTACGCTAAATTGGTTTCGAAACGAGCGCCTATTCTGTCTCTCAAATGGTCCTTTATTGAAAATTTCGCTATGTCAAGGTTCGAAAGACAAGGTCTTTAACCACTTTGGATAGCCTGTTACTTCCTCCAATATCAAAACACTATCAATGTCACATCGGAATTCAAAGAAAAGAAGCAGACTACTCGGCTGAACTGGATGTGCCAGCACTCCCTAGAACTTCCGGCCCGAACTTCTCAATTTCAAATTTGGTATTTTATGACTGCAAAGTTTAATTAGAAGAAAACGAGAGGTTATTTTTTTTTTCACGTCATAAAACCCTACCAAATCTATCAACCCCCCAGAAAAATTGAACCCCAGTAAAGTTGGAGCAACGCCTATAGTTTGAGACCAAAATCATCGAAATCCGTTGATCAGTCCTCGAGATATCATCCATTGAATATTTTTAATCAATATTTTTCTTCTTTAATAACTCAAGAACTCCTGAACCGATCAAATCCAAAATTTGATCAGTTTTGAATGAGGAAGAACCGCATAGATTTATACTAAGAAAAAAGAAGTCCATCCATTGATTGAAAAATTGATCCACACATCCCAGACGTCGATCTGAAAATGAAAACTGAACTTTCCAATTTCGAGTGATCATAATAGGGCGAGACAGAAAACAGGTAATAAAGTTCGAAGCTTGAAGAAGCGGAAAAAGAAAATAGAAGTTAGAAGTTAAAAGTTACCAATACGATGCGAGCTCTGAGTTCGATAGTTTCATGAGAGGCTTGAATAATATAAATGCCAGGAGAATCAGAGTTGGCGCAGAATTTGTTCGCTGTAATGACCAATGCAAAGTTTTGCGAGTCAGTCACTGCCAGTAATTTGAGGTGTCGAAATTTTAAAAAACTAAGTCAGGTGCTTGTGAGTCGTGGTGATATGGATTATTAATTAGAATGACTTATCTTGCCCGTAACTTCTTGTCTTTACTATAAGTCCGCATCGATTGGGGTGCGGTTTTAATTATTTCCTTAACGATAAGCGGCGATTGGCAATAACTGATACCATTACTTGGTGCAATAATTATATAGCCAATGGGCATACGCCGCAACGGTTTCGGGTTAAAGGAGCTGTGTAAAAAGGGTTACGATTCAGATGCAGAAACTTGAAATTCTCCTTTCTACGTAAGAGCTATGGAAACGAGCCGTGCTGCACTATGATGTTATTGACTTTGTTTACTCCTGTGTATAATAAGATTATGCAAAGTTTTCATCAAAGATAAGCTGATTGTAAGAATAAGAAATTATATATTCGGTTACAGCGTATCAGGGGGTTGAGCGGATAAGAAAAAATGTTAAACGAGATTGGTCGCAGCATGCTTGATGAGTTAGGGGGAAACCTTCCCCGAAATTTCATAAGATAAAAAAACGAATAAAAAGTAAAAGGAAAAAAATTCCGAGTCGGTATTAAGATTCAGGCGAAGCTCGTCTGCTCCAAGACACGGCAGCTAAATCTTAATGTCATTTTTCTTGAGAACGACGTGGTCTGTGCAAAAATTAACTTCCTGTATCCTGTGCTAATTTTTCACCGGAAATCACCTGAAGCTTTTCAATACGACTTCCCGTCTGGAAGGGATGGAAGTTATTATATAATCAGCCCGAAAATGCAACGTTGATTTTTCACGAGATCTCCACGTCTCGAGGTCCAGAGAATGATTGATCAAATTTCAACCCACGTTAGATAAATCGATGCAGTCTTGTGTATCTTGGTACTGATTACATCCTGAATTTTATCAATTCAGTAGTTTTTGAGTTTGGATTTTTTTTCCTTTTCAATTAATGATGTCTTGAGAACGGACTAAAGAGTTTCAATAAATTTTCTGTTCAATCAGTAGAATTTTATTCAACTTTGATTAGATCAAATTTCGGAACAAAACGATTCAGCGACTTCTCAATTGAAGAAAAAAACAAGTTATTACCTCTCCGCTCATAATACACTTGTTTTTTTCATTTATTTTTCAACTCGTAGGATACTATTTTTTTCGAGCTTGAAAAAGGGAGGTCGAATTAACCACTTGTTCGTTACCGTGGTGCCCTCGAGTGTTTCAATTCTTGATATAATATTTTCATACTAGGATCCTTGAAATAACCAGGAATGGTTTTTATGTATAGAATTAATAATCCTGTAGGTACAGCTACTGCGAGGAGAATGAAAATTAAAAAAAAAAAGCCCGCCGTATAAAAATAATATTCATGTATCATTCCCGTATCCTGAAAATTCTACCCCATAAAAATTTCGTTCTATTCTTCAAGCAGATTAAATTACTCGAAACTGAATCTCTGTCATTGGGCGCTTGTCCGATAAAATCGGGGTGAGTTTCAATTAGGATATCGAATTACAGTCAAACGCCCGTTTCAACGATTCGTATAAAATGGAACGCCACTGACGGTGATAAACTAAAAAACGTTTTTCCAAGTTCGCTTTTTACCCTCAGCTTTTACAAAGACACAAGTTATCACAAGCACCTCGAAACTTAAGAGTTGAATTCTTACCTGATCTCCACATTCCGAGGTCCGGAGAATCACCTCCAATCATTTTCAAAAGGGCGCAGCTGCGTGTAAGTGTGCGATTAATTCTTTGTCTGACGATATCTCGAGGAGAATTGAACAGTTTCGATCCTTCCTCATATCGATCAATGCGTTTCTTCCTATCTTAGAATCGATCAGATTTCGAACTTGATCGGTTCAGTAGTTTTCGAGTTATTCGAAAAACAAAATTTTTAAATGTTCTTTTCAATCAATGGTGTCTCGACAAATGATCAACGGTTTTTTATGAATTTTATTTCAATCGATAGGATTTGCTCCGACTCAAATCTGGTTGAATTTCGGAGTCGATCAATTCAGCAGTTTTCAAGTCACAAAAAAATAAGAAAATCAACTTTTAACTGGCAAAGAATTTTTATCTTTGAAATAAAATTTTTACTCGTAAAGTTTTGAGCTTGAAAAATCCGATCGGAAATTTCGCGGGCTGGTCAATCGAGTGCAGCCGACTTACTTGCTGCCTGTAATCTCCCTTTTTTCTTTATATTCAACATCTCAATAATTTTCCGTCAATTAGTGTATACCCACTCCATCGTCCTTGGCATCACATTCATGTTAGATGAATATCTTTTTACCTGAGTTTTTCCGGACTAACTACCATCGCAGTTTTCCTTTGGTACCGGAGTTCTGTATCGTCCCTAAGGCAATTTCGGAAATTTCTTGACACATCATCACAGGGATTGCGAGGCCTGTGTCTCGTGAGGATTGAAACCGCGTTCTTTTCAAAATCCTTCCAAGCCAATAACAAGCTTGAAGTAAAAGCTCTGTGCATGATTCACGAGTTGATACCATTATTCCGGAAACCTCCCAGATATATACCTGGTAATATTTTCTCTCGACGATCTCCGCCCCTAAACCTTCTTCCTTCATCTTTCTTGCCTCCTTGATTCTACCCACTTCACCTGTTCATCTGATTTCGTATTAAAACCGTACAAAATATAGAATATTGATATTCACGGGCTAAAGCTGTGCGCGGAATTATAGTTTTTTTAGATTTGTGTAGCTATACTCGTAAAAATCTGCTACTCGTCTTTATCCCGCGGTTGAGCACTCCTGAGTCTGAAAATGTGAATTTTCTATCCGAAGCTGACATCAAGTGGTATGAATCGCATTTTTTCTAGTAAACATACTCGAAATCCGTAAGTTATAAGTTGCGAAAGCTCGTGCCAAAAAAAAAAAAAAAAAAACGCCACAAAATATGAATGAGAACTTGCGGCGACGTTTTTCTCATTTCGCCGCAACAAGGGACGTGCTACTTGTCTTGTAGAATAAAAACCTCATTGTAAACGTATAAATTTCCATTGGCCGTGTTTCAGGTAGATACCAAAGGTCATTGTGTCAGTGCGCTGAATTTTTAAAGGACCAAGCCGAACAATTGTTATTCGGTTATTGATCGGTCTATTTTTAATGTGCGGTTAAAGCACAACGTTAACTTCTCTGGTGGAGGAAAATCGCGATCTTTTTCACTTTCTTCATGGGGGATAAGCCGCAGAAATTCCCTCAGAAAAAAAAAAAAAAAAAATTACTTAGCATTCAGATACTTCGTCCAATAAGTTCTAACGCTTTTTCCATCTATTGGAATGAAAAATGGATAATAAATAAATCCGGAGGAATTTCCCACCTGGAAAAAGTCTGGGTAACAGTAAAGCGGAAAGCTCATATACCTGCGACCACAAAGAACCGACGAAGAATGATGCGATTAATCTCGCATTCGTAAATCGATCTCTCCGCTGTATCATACTTCCTTCTTTACAATAAATTATTTTAAGACCCGCTGGTCTTGACACAGGACAAGGGCTAATTTCATTGGGTTAATAAGTTAACAACCGGAGTTTTCACCCGCGCAGGTATACTTCGAGGTCGTATTTAGTGTAATTTATCCATTGATAATGCCTTTGGGACGCAAATTGACGTTAGAATACCTATAATATATCTCTTCAGCTCTAAGTGTGAATTCAAATGTTGTGAGTTCAAATCAACCCCACAGCAGGGTTGACTTAACAAGGGCTGATGGGTAACCTCGTGGGAATCGTGTGAATTATATTTTCCCAGAAGCGCTCCTGCAAGCGGAAGTTTGATGGTCGTCTATATCTGTTTTGGTCGATTTATGTCCATCGCTTCAAATTCTCTTTCGAAATCCAGGACTCATTGCATGTGTCGCAAAAGGTCAATAGGTTTTGTGCTTTCTCATCGCCCTCGTTTCTCGGAAAATTGAGCACTTGTATCGACCGACTGTTGAAAAATGAGATTTCCCGTTTTTCTTGCTGAATTTATCCTGCTCTACCGACCCTTCGCAAACGAGAACTTTGGAGCTTCACAGCTTTCGCACCGGTACCTAGAATATCGACGGTATCCAGGGCTTGTTAACTGAACATTATGACTAACAGTGAATTTAAAAGTAAAAAGTGACAAGGAAGTTCTCTGGTTATTCAAGGGATTATCTTGTAACCTTTAAAAAACTCCCGAATCAGTTATTGTGGATTACAAAATGTCCGTCACCACTTTACCGAGGTGACATAACATTCTGGCAAGGCCTTCGTTTGCATTTCACAACTAAGAGATGCAAACTCGGTTTGAAGTGTCGCCTAACTCGAGGTGACGTTTTTTCAAAGTGGAAGTTAACCAGCCTGGAAAAATCAATTCCGTAGTTCATTTCCGGACACTGATGGACGCTACAAAGTGGACTTCCCTTGTACATATTTGGTGACGAACATCGATAATGCTCCGAAACGATATGTGGGCCACGAAGTAGGCCAGCTTAGTAGTTATGAAGGCAAGGAAACTGGATATTCGGACAAAACTTTCAAACCTTAGGAGACTTTCCTGTCACTTGTGACGATATCGGATATAATGACATTCCGAAAGCTAAATGTATGTACGACGAATGTATGTATACCTATATCTGATGAAAAACGTCGGGAATCTATCATGTGGATTGACAACACATTTGCTATTCAGAATTTATTATTGATTCGTGGAAATTCATGTCGACTATTCTATTCACTAATCGTGTGCTGAGCGAGTGCCTAAGTAATGTATTTTCTGCGATAATTGCATAGTAGGTGCTCGTGGCATGATAACTTTGATTTTGACTCAATTAGATGAATTTGACTTAAAACTTTGTTGATACGCAATAGGAATTGACGAGGGACAATTCTATCCAGGAATTCGACGCAATAAGAATGATGGCAAATGGCGAAATATCACGTACAGGGACAATTGCGAATAACGCACCATTCATTCAGTTATCGACATTTCTGAGCGATGTTAAATTATTAATCAGAATATACAAGACAGGCTAGTGGCATCCGCTTTTCGGCAAATTGTAAGCAGTGACTTTGCAAAACAATTGAGACATGTGCCGTTCTTGAGGAGGGTTGGCCTTTTTCCTTATTCTTGGCACATCCAAAGCCCCGTTTCTGCGTGAATTAGAACGGCATCGATTATCTACTCTCAGTATACCGTGTCTGTAATTGGATCTAATAATTAATGGAATCAATCTTCCTTTATTGCTGAAAAATTGTTCTTCATCTGAATAATCGTTGAAGTAATGATTTATGGAATAAATTAAGCGACGTTAGGAAATTCGAAATACTTTTGCCAGACTGAGTCGTTTGAAACTTGGATAAGATAGTCTTTCTTTGAGTAGCGCTGAAATAACAGGTTCAGGAGTTTCAACCCCAGAAGTTTGTGCCAAAGGTCTTTTAGACATTTGAAGCTTCACTTGTGATTATCTGCTCGATGAAACACAGCTCTTCGACCCGTGATATTGAGGCAGTGGAACTTATTGCCCACTATATGTATAACGATCTCAACCGTATATGGTACTGATGTATGGTACTGGTTCTGCCAAGCTCAGATTTACCCGAGTTTCTTTGGAACCAAAGGCCACTCATGGCGTATCACAGCTTGAACCTACAGCAATTAATGTTGTTCCGAGTTGGTATGATGAAAACCCTAATTGGAACTGTGTCGTCGAATACAGAAGCCAAGAGTCATGAACCAAGAGGTCAAAGGTTCGGTCAGCGTCTCCCACAACCGCAATGCGTCAACGGGATTTGAGGAGCGGATTGCCACTCCTTATTCCATTTTTATTTTAATAATCTATGCGATTGATTAGCATGAACTATAGTTTCCATCAAAAATATGATGCGTCAAACTCGTCAGCAGCTTCTTTCGTTACGTGTGTCTATAGGTGAATGGTTTAATTCTCGCATGTATAGACACCGTGGAATCGAGCTCATCTGCAACAAGAGAAGTTACAGTGCATTTTCGTACATTATATTAGAATGCCCATCAAAAACTCTAACGCAGAATTTCACGAATTAGCAATACTTTCAAAAAAAAAGGAAAAAAAAAATTCTGAACGTTTTCAGAAAGAGTCTGAAAAATCTAAAAAATATTATCTTTATTTCTTCCAATCTTAGTGAATCTCTGAAAATGTCGGCAACGTCGCTAATAATATTCATAAAAGCTGTTCAAATTTCGAGAATATTTTTAGAACAGATTCAGGAATAATCAGAGTTTATGGGACTTCTTACAAAGTTTTTGCAGCCAGTTATTCCGAAAATTTTCCGCGAAAATAATCGGACATATATATTTCTATTAGGGTTGATATTGGATTTTATCCAGCATTGTGAAAACTCGTAGTAGAGGGAAACGCGAGTCGATGCTAAGTTCCTACGTAATACAACTATACTTTTAGGTATATCATTGGAATATATCGACTCAATGATAGTTTTTGTTTTCCCAAATGGATGCATAAAAGAACTAAGCCAGAATTGGGCACGCACTTCAGTGTTAATCAAACTAAACGAATCTGAATGGAGCGAAAAAAGTAATAGATAAGAACAATGAAGTAACTCTTTGTCGCAATGATCGTGAAATGACTATCTGTAGTCGGGATCGATCAACCCCCGTTCTCGTGTTTCTGGGTCGTAAGCACGTGGTTGCGTTATCCTTGACCGTTCCGCGTTTTCTTGGCTCCTGGCGCGCGCAGCGATTCAGTAGCTGTGAGGTTAGGTCCGACCCGTAGAGAATCGATGCCGTGTTCCAGGCGTCCATTCATCCAGACATTCCGCTCTAGAAACTCTTGTGTTCCATAATGATCCCGACCTTTGATCCGGCCGAACGGAGTGTCAACTCGTCTCCAAAAAAAGTGCGCCCTTTCCGTCGTGAGGAAACGTCGATAACCAGGAAGTCGAGAATGCTACATCCGCGTCAAAAACATCTTCGCTAAAGCGGTCGCAGATCTTCCCACCCTCGGAACAACAGACCATCATTTCATCCTGGGGGAGGTCAGGGTCCGACCTTTTGATTCATCAACAGTCGACCCTTGGGACATGAAAGCAAGTGAAGTGATACTTGCGAGCTGATTGTGTGGCAGAGACGCGGTCTCAAAGTTGAGGAAAAACCTAACCAAACATTACTGTGACCGTGGTAATTGGAACACAACGATAGGAACATCCCATGGCGCAGTCGCCTTGGCAACGGTGGCGTCGTCTGCATGTATGCGTACTGCGGCGTGTGCTGGCTAGTGCCGGTTATATTGCGGACGAGTACGAGGGTGACGAAGAGGGACGAAGAGGGATCAAGACAAAGACGGATATAGGAGAAACGAGAAGGACGGTACGAGGGAGTAAGAGAGATAAAATGAGAAAGCGATGCGCCGGGGAAGAGACCGCGAGAAAAGCTCTTCACCCTCTGGCACAGTAGGGGCGATGATGTTACCGCGTTTCTCTTTCCCCCCACGTAAAACACGCTGACACGACATGTGTGAGTTTTTGGTATTGTGTTAAAATGTGCCGTGAATGAGAGGCTCGTTCGTCAACAACAATTCGACAAATCTAGTGTCTGGTTGAGGAGGGGTCACGCCGCCGAAACCTTCGTGGAATCAATCCCCTGCGCGGTGCGCATTCCATGCCTTGGTATTTGGTACTTGTTAGTGATCATCTGACAGTGTTCAAGTGAATTGTCAACCGGCAGGGATCCAGCGTTGAAAAATATGTCAACATCATCGGACTCTAACCGTTCCTCCATTACTCGTTAACAGATCTGTGATTCCATAAGTGAAATCAACGGTTGAATAAGAAACGTGAAGCTAAGTGAAGAGTGAAGAGTGACGAAGGTTGTGGTTCCGTTTC
Source organism: Tenthredo scrophulariae (assembly GCA_963978835.1). Taxonomy (NCBI): domain Eukaryota; kingdom Metazoa; phylum Arthropoda; class Insecta; order Hymenoptera; family Tenthredinidae; genus Tenthredo; species Tenthredo scrophulariae. The sequence goes on from OZ022229.1 coordinate 24,054,670, forward strand.
TCTGTTTTCGAAAACAGTATCCAGTGTCTTTGCTCTAGTGTGGCGAAGGAGGGGCCCTGTGTTCGGGAATTATGTGAAAATCTCCTCGAAGGTGTTTCTTTCCTACATAAAATATTAATCATACCAATGAGGATGGCGATTCGTGCGGCGAAAAAATTTCGTAATATTCCTGGAGGGAAATATCGTTTTTCCAAGACGGTTGCGTGTGGCTATCTATTCTTGACCGTAGCCGAAGATCGTATGACGTAATTTCATCCAGGTGGTATACAACCTTGCAGCATGACATTGCCGGAGAATATTGCTGCAACCCCTCTTCCCTTCCACGTATGCGGGAATTTGTGGCCGACAAGCTATTGATTTTCATAGGAAAACGTATCGCAATGGAATAGTGCTTTCGTATTAAATGTAGCTTTTTATTGTTGTTTTGTTGCCGAAATTATTACGGAATCACACGAATCGCGTGATTCGTATCAAATGAAGAACTGAGTCGAAACATGTCAAGAATCACGCACCCTTGTACCTGTCGGAAAGGTGGTACAGCTGTTATTTGATTATGAGAAATTTTCGAATATCACTTTTGGGTTAAAAACTTGATCGCGGTATTTACTACCGATGCCAACTCAAGTCGACACCTTCATCATCAGGATAATGACTGCTGCAAGGCTTCCGCATACAATAAAAAAGTAAAGAAATTGACGGTCAGTCGTCTGCTCGAGGAAACCGAAGTTCGAGAAATGCCCTAGCCGAAATTTGTGTCATAATTGAAATCAGACATATCGATAGCCTAAGTGACCACGAAAGCTGCAGAACAAAAAAGAAAGTTGGAAGGGAGTGTGGTGAACGCCTATATCAGTCAATGTTAAAGCTGCCTTTTCTATTCTGTGATTATGTTCCCTGCAGGTACATAGATTTTAAAAGAATGAGGCCTTCTTTGCTTCCGATAATTATGGGGCTACTACAGATGGCTGGAGAAGTTAACCGACTGTGAAGTTTCGAAGATCAGAAGACAACGAGTTATAAGTTAAACTCGATTTTGACAAGGTCTTAAAAACTTTTAATCGTCGATTCTAACGCCTCACTGTTACGTCGTTGAATGTTTGTTGGAATAAAAACAAGAAACCTGATCGAAAGACTATTGGAAGCAATTGGGAATTAGCTGCTTAGTTATAATTGCAGAAAGTTTAAAAGTGTTAGTGCCTGATACGAGCTATAATCTATATTCAAATTTTAAATCAGTTCAAAGTTTATTCGTTGTTGATTCGTTATTGTTGATGATACAATTACCTATATGATATCTTATCATAATATTACAATATTCGGAATATTAAATTTAAATACAGTTATCTAGTGTGTTATGAAAACGTTGTTGATATTAGCGTAGCAATTTAAAATCAAAAGTTCTTTCGCATGACGTTCGCCTGACTAATTACCGACCCAGCTGATAAATTGATTAGAATAAGCTCGTCCGCCCTCTCGTCGAGTTTCTGATCTCTCTTGCTTTAATAAAGTCGTTCTTAAGCCGTAGACAGAATTAACCAGTTTTTGAACACTGCGAACAGTCAAACTCGAAAAATTCTCCACCCATACATAATTCAGTGAGTGAAGCAGTTAACCACTCCAAGGAACCGTTCGCCTAAGCTCTGAGGGAGTAAGGGTCGCAGCAGTTATTTCCTCCAAACATAAGGATGAGGAATTAAGAAACAGCAAAAGTAATCATAGATGCATCAGGGATCTGCCTTTCGGAGTACTGACGATTCTGAGCTCTCATAATCTATTGAAAGAATGGACGATGGAGAATGGCCACTAGAATATCTGGTGCTAATTGCGTTTTTGAAAATAAAATAAAGAGGGCAATAAAATTCACCATCCGTTGACCTTGTCCAACTTGAACTGTGGTACTTGGAATAATGCTCCTTCGAAATCCAGTGTGAACTGAATAAGAGAAAAAGAAGGGATTACTACTTCCTCCACTTATCGGATGGACGTCTGCCGATGCGCCCCGTGCTTGTCGCCCGGGTCTGGCTCTACCCCTAGGCGTTGGGACGCCGTTCAAGGCTCTAGTGCATCGTCAGAGCCCTTGCTCTTGCTGGAGATGGGCGCCAGAGGCTGGCACTATGAGGCTTTGCCAAACCTCCAAGCGTCGGCTGCCGTGACGCCGACAACTGCTTCACCGAATCCTCAACGGGCCCACGTTCCACCAAGGGTGAATTTCCAGCCAGAAAATATCGCCTCTACTAGACGTCGCAGCAGTGCTCGTTGCACGGGACCACCCAGGAGGCGAAGTCGCAGTATGAGTGCCTGGAGCGATCTTTCCAGGTCTTCTTTCCGGCTGGATGATAGGTATTGCTCATTTCCCAAACCTCATTCCTGAATTTCGCTTTCAGAAAAAGCGCGTTATTGCGCCCAACCCCAAAATGAAAAGTTGAGCGTTCGCTAGTCCTCCCCATTTCGAGGTCCAGAGAATTACCTTCGACGATATCTAGAGAACGAATGAACGGATTTCCGTAAATGTATCTTTGAATTTCAAGTCCGATCGAATTTTTGAACTAACCGATTCGGTGGTTCGTTATTTTCTTGCAGTCTTATTTTTTGAACGTTCGACCCAGAGTTTTTCGAGCACGAAGAATCCGGGCAGGAAATTCTAGGGCTGATCTACCGAGTTCTGTGGGATTTGAGGTGATAAATCGATTCTTTAGGGTCGATAAAAATAATTGATATTTCCATAAACTTCCACGCGTCGATGGATCATAGATATGAATCCTCATTTTCTGGGTTAAGGTTGGAACGAAGGCATTTTTATATCCGATAGACATTATTCAGGCCTAATATCGCTAGGCTCACTTTATCAACAGCCTCCAGGACTAAACTTACAGCGTTATTACAAATATAAGCCCAAGTGTCAAAGTAATTGAGATTCGTGTTCAACTTGATGTTACGGGTCTGAACACACCTGGGAATCACGCAGCAATCATTACCCATTACATATTAAAGTGGGATGCTAAGTTTACGTGTATAATTTATCAGACATTCTGCTGAACCATCTTAAAGGAGAAACGTAACGAACGTAAGTGACTAATCGATCGATTCTATCATTATTTCCTCGGTGTACCTTATTTCGACGGTAAACATACCATAGACTCAGGAAATTCTGAATTGTTAGGTCTCGCCTGTGGCAGTAGAGCTTCACTTGTATGGCATTTGATCGAACACTGGGTTTCCAATCGGCAAAGGTCTATCAGAAATTCATTCGAAGAGAAGACTTTGATTACGACATAGATGCGTGTAATTTCTTTGCAAACATCATCATTAGACATAGACTCGGTTCTCGTGTTGAATATGAATTGTTATCAGGTATATTTCTCGGAGAATTAACCCTTTTCTACTTCGTTAGAACAAAGGACACAGGAATGTGCCCCTGGACGACGATTTTAGAGATTGTCTGGACAATGAGGGTATCTTCCAACTCGCTAACCTCTCTCCTAATAGCACTAGAGGTTATGCTTTTTTTGCTGTATCTAGTCTCTGGAGGTTTAAAAGAAACTGGCATAAGCAAACATGAAGGTAATCTTGAAAATATGGCGTAGTGCTTCGTGCTGATGGGCCAAAGATCCTGAAATAAAGAAAATATTCCCGTGGGAGTTCCAGCTGTTACTTGATTTACCTTCCGCATCAGTAAAGTGCCTTTTTATTTCCGACATTCGCTGAATACGCGCCCTTTTTTTAGAGGCGACGGTGTATCGAATGAGTCAAATTTGTATTCGAGGATTGGCACAGTTCAACACTCCGTGTTTTTTTTTTTCTCGTCAAGAAATTCTCACGACGGTTTTATCAAACGCTTTTGAACGAGTAGCTCATGAACCGCGTATATGAAACAACAGCGATACCTGCATAAGGCCGTTGTAAATCACATTTTCAAAATTGTTCAGCATTCGAAAATTTTTACCTACATAACGTATAGGTTTGTACGTTAAATTACGACATTTTTCAAAGTCTTCTACCGTTCCTCATATATTTTTCAACCGCATCTACTATGGACGCCCTAAGGTTAGCCCTCCAATAAACTTTTTTACACCCTTAGGGAGGTAGGGCGGTTGTACGTTTCGACATTATGTAATGAAAGCCTGTTGGGAAAAGTAGTTTTTACCTTTTTGTTACCTATAAAATTTTTATCGAAACTAACTCTTAGCGGAACTTGAAAAGCTAATGATTCGTTTTACACATCGCACCTGTACCTCGACTGACACATGAAACATTGACCTTTTTTCGTTGAACGAATCGTGTTCGAGGGTGTAGTACGTGCATCTCGACTATTTTCTAATTCGATTGTGAAAAAGAGAACGGAAATTCCGGGCATTCGGAATTCTCACATATACACAATTCGCAATAAATCGAGGCTCGGTAAAATTGTGACCAAGCATGAGGGAGGTTGAAAAATAAGAACTTTATGCTGTCACATATTTACATTTTACATTTCTATTTAAATTTTCTCGCATTAGTCGAACTTCGCGATATTATCGCGATGGATCTTCTCGCCGAGGTAATAACTCGGCGTTTAATAACATTAGAACAACCCATTAACGGCTATGATACCCACTCGTTCGTTCAACTTTATCTTAACTCAAACTGACAAGAGTTTCCATAAGTATTAATCGAATGTCAACTAATTTAGTTTTTTCTGTTTTACTTGTTCCCAGGTGAGTGAAGACGAGGAATTTTATATCTGAACTTCACAGAATAAAAATTGAATAAAGTGAGTACAATAAGTCTCAATATTACCATCAGGAGCATCATGTTGGAGCAAGGCGTGCCATACAGCTCATGTTCATTCTGCGTTCCATCACAATCATTTTCAGCCCCATCGGAGGGTGGAAATAATTTCTCTTTCATTCATTCAATCGATTTCAAGGTTTTATTGATGATGAATACACGGGTTTCAACCCATAACGAGTCACCCTGCTACTGGTCAGACAAAAATGAGGATTGTATTGATATTATCTCCAATTCGTTAATATTCCTTGAAATCGAGTAAATAAATAAACGGAAAAAATCAGTTCCACAAATTATCGTCGTGAGTGAAACACAGAATATTTTAGATTTCATCGAAAAAATGTCTAATCTAAGAGATTAATAAATGAATAATGATTTTTTGAAAATATCTGAAGAAAATTAAACTCTCTCTAAAAGTCGGAACAATGATGTAAAGAAACATCGATCAAATCCGAGATGGTCAGGGTCAAACGTTGGTCCGATTGGCATGGAATGCCCCATATATGTAACCATCTCTCATGACTTTGAGGTGATTATAATTCTGCTGGATGTAGGATGTAACCCATTTAGCTAGGCCCTAGGGAAGGACCAGGGAAGTCTTTGAGCGTGACCAAACTAACGTACCAAGGGGTGAAGGCTAAATGTCGAGGTTGGTCTAATTGGCACGCGGAAGTAATTGTGTCGGTGTCTAATCATTTGTGAACTTGTCTATTAATATCTGGGGCTTTTGGATTTAGAGAAAATGATTCGTGTAAAACGATTCCCCTGAATAGCTTTTTTTACGAGAGTTGTAGGGCTTTAGGATTTTCCACCAATTACGGTGACTTGTTGTCGATGAAATTCCATTAAATGAAACAGTAACCGTTGAATTCCCAGTTTTTCTGAAAGGGTTGTAAAAATTGGTACTTACTATATGTCGGAATTCAATTACTACGCAAAGAAGGCTGAAACGTCGCACAGAACATCACATTTCCGAAATCTGAATTGGGGTGTACAGGAAAATCGCGGCAGAGTGACCCTTCCGAGAAAACTTCCGCAAATCCCAAACTGATGTTGTCATGAATTGAAGGGTCGGATCGAATAACGCCTTTCGCGCTCGAGCCGATCGGACAAGCCCTTGAACGTATGCAATCGCCGCTGAGCGCTGAGCAAACTTTTCAGACCAGTCACTTTATGCAATTTTAGGGCCTCAAATGACACTAATTCTGGAAAGCATGAAGAAAATACTACGATGTAGCGATAGACGTAAATAAGATACCGTACCGTTTGTGACATCTAGTTTTCACGCGTTTTTGAAGAAAAAATTAACAACCCAAGAAAATCTTGAAAAAACACGGTTCTGTACCTTTCGCGTCGAACGCTGCTTAAACGAAGGCAGATAGACCAGAGGTTGACTGGAGCTTTTTTGTAGAGCGTTAAATTCGCTACAAAAAAGTCCCCGATGGCATGTATCTATAGTTGATATCCGATGTGTTTGAGGCGATGCAAAACGCACGGCATGGCCAATGCAACAGCTGCCATGTTGCTGTCAGTCGACGGAAAAGTGTCGTTTCGTAGGTGCGTTGCCCGTTTCCAAATTATTTTGTTTAAACTAACGAACTAAAAATTTGTGTCACAAGAAGCTTTTTGAAACCTCAATATTTGAAATGTAATCAATATTTTTTGACATTAGGTTTTGCAATTTCAACTTTCTTGGCTCGTTTGTAGATATAAACGAAGCGATTGACCAAGTTCTTTCGAAATCGCAAACCTTATTCCCACAGAGTACATATGATTTAGGATTTTTGTCGTATCCTCTGTATATAGGCTCCTGATGAGCATCCTCCGAGTGGTATTCGCATACGTGTGTTTCTAGGTAGGGGCTCAAAAGCTCAGCTTTTGAACTTCCACTTCATGCTTTCATGGGAGGATAAAATCGCCGGAAAAAGCGTACCACAATAGATTACTCAATCCCAAATGGCAAGCAGAGACGTTCTGATTGTTCCTTTGGTAGCCGTTCGATAACAACTAGCTCAGTATGTCGATAACCAATAAAGGAATCTCGATCTGGTCAATGGCCGAAATCCCAAAACAATTTATCTCTAATCCCCGCGAATTAGCTGCTGAATGACAGATTTTTTACCCTAAATCTCTACCCTTCGATCTCCCTTAAAAAATGTTGCAGTGCCTGATATTTGAGTAAGCTTCCCAAAAATTTGATTGACGAACTAAATTAAAAAAAAAAAAATAAAATCGTTGATTTTTAACTTTTTGAATGAGCCTCTCGCGCTCTTCATTTGCTTATCGCCAATATCCATAGAGGTGGACAGAATTCCGGGTGACATTGTTCAAATTTAGGGCTCGGTTGCAAATTTCCAAAATTGAGATAGAAGACAAATATTTTAGAAGTTTTCGAGCGACTAGTAAATGTGGGTATTAAAGTTTGACATTTTTGGGGCTTTCACAGGTGTGGCTAATGAAGAAATGCATAGGGTATGAAATTATTAGTAGAGTAAAAAAAAGTTTTTTTAAACCATTATTCCAAGGATTAAGAAATAGCAATTTTCGAAATGAACCCCTTTTTCATTTGATCACAACTCTCAGTCTCTAATCCGTCCATTAGCCACATCCACGACAGCTCAAAAAATGTCAAGCTTAGACTTTAATATTTATTATAGGTCTTTCGAAAAAATTGTAAAATATTTTTTTCTTAATCCTAGAAATCGCTGAGCAGCCCCTAAATGTCGATATTTTTTCTGAAATTTTGCATATCTCTATGCATGGATATTCATGGTGAATAGATACAGAAAAGAATTTGCAAAATTTATTCCTCGTAAATTTCATTATTTTCGAAATTCTTGAGCAAATTTTTGTGCGTGCAATTGCAATATTTGAAATTATACAATTTTGGGGTGAAAGCGTGAAACGGAGGGCTAAGAATTCGAGGTAAAAAAAGTTGCGATTCTAGCGTGGTTCGGGAAAGAAATTGTAGAGAAAATGATGGTTAGTGTCGAATCGAGTAATTCCGAAGTTTTGAAAACTATTCGAGAATTGAATAACGGATAAATTGTCGTGATTTTGGACCGTTTGAGAACTTAGTTTTCCCGCGTTTTCCCAGCCGTCGCGTCTCTCCAGGACCTGGGATAGCTGAATAGAGATTTCAAACGATCGTTACGACAACCCTAGCTAGAAGTTTTTTTCACTCAAACCATGCAGTCGCGTTATGATAAAAAGTTTTGTGGTCACTTGGGGCCTTGACAGAATTTTCCCATAATAGCAAAGCTCGACGTGCCTTCGCAATTTCACGAATGTCGAACGTTTTTTTCTTTTTTACTCAACTTACTTTGGCTCACATTTGTATAGCTGTATGTTCAAACAATGAAATACATCTGCTAGATCCTTTTTTCAAAAACTTATGAAGAAAAAATAAAAAATAAAAAATACGTACAGGTCTTATTCGCGAGTCAGTCTGGGCAGCAAAAAAATTTTTCGAACTTTGACTAAACCATGTTTCGTAGTCGTGTCAGTATGGTCTTTGCTATTTGTAAGCTTTAGCCAGCTCTAATCCCCTTTATCGTCGACGTAATGTCTCGTGAGAAAAAGCAGGTCCGGTGCACTACGTGGCTATTTCGAGTGCATTGAAGACCTGACACGATCGATGCCCCCGCCGAAAAGTTTGGAAAAAAAAAAACAAAAAATGAGTGAAGAACTCAAACATACGGTTTCACCCATGCTGACAATAAAGTTCACTCCAAGTTTTGCATCGTTGTCATATTCGCATAATGAGGCATCGAGAAATTTGACGAAAAAAACTTCTTGACACATCGCGTCGGTCCTAGTATCCGAGAATGATAAGAGAACAGTGTCTCAATCTCGTGATAAAAAATGAAGCGAAATCTTATTATTATTATAATGTAAAAGAGAAGTTTTAACCCGCTTCGTGGTGCTGGAAACTCGATGCTTGTTATTTCGTTTGTCGAATGTTCAGCTTTTTAGGTTTTTAGCTTTCCATGCTTTGAGGTATTCTTTAATTTTTATTTTTCGCAAAACTTGAGGTCTGCTTTACTTTGATCTCTCTACGGTATCGAGTTCAACATTCTGCGGCTCGAGGTCTCGCCTGTGGGCTGGTTTTTGCCAACGCATATAGCAGAGAACCTCGAAGCTTTCAACCACTCCGTCCCTATTAATTAATGGCTTCATAATAGCTGGAGTTTATCTCTCTGCAAGAAACGGAGCTTCTTGTTGTGTTTTACGTGCACCCATGGTATTGTTGATTAAAATCAAACTTTCAGCCTGGTTAAACTCATCTGTTAAGACCTTTAGTAGTTTGTTGAGGCGTCCCACTTTGCCTGGCAATTAGTTATAACAGTTATGTCTTGTGGATGAATTAACAATTCCAAGCCAAGAACACATGGATCGATGAAACTTAGAATATTCATATGAGCGAAAATTGGGATTGAAAATTTTTCAAAAACTACTGGTCCATTATTTTTCAGATTCAACTAGATCTGAAATTCACCAAATCTGTCGATAAGTTATCGATATATCATCCATCGACAATATTTTTTTCAAAATCTTGTTCCTTGAAGAGCTTGAAAACTGGTTAACCAATGAAATTGTAAATTCAACCAGTTTTGAGCTGGGGAAAAATACGTCGATTGACACAAGGAAGGACGAAATCCGTGCATTCGCTTTCGAGATATTGTTGGATAAAAAATTGATGACAGAGGCACCCAGACATCCATCTGAAAACGGTCAGAAGTGACTCTCTGGACTTTAGGACGACAAGATCTGGGGAAACTGACTTCTCATTTTCGGGGTGATTATAACAACTTCCTCTTCTTACGGACGGAAAGTTAAGAAATACGTGAAATACGTTATTCGACTGATATTTTACAAGAAATATCCCGATGCGTTACTGCTGGGGAAAAGCCAATTTGAGAGTAAGCCAGCAGGCGTGAGAAAGTGATGTGCCACTCATAAAAGACCCATAAATTTTGCATTTTTATAACTTTTCTTTTCTTATATCTTGGAGGAAGTTAGCGTCCGCTGGGGAATCAGTAAGGTGAACAATTTAGATCGAGACGTTACCGTGCTAGGAAGTAAATGGCTCGTATATGCTGCTTGATAGTTCGAGTGTATTTGGTTCCTGAATCATCACTTTGAAATTTAATTTCGAATACCTCGGTTCTCGCTGTTGTCACCTCCGGCCAGCTTTATGTTGAGTTGACGGTTAAGCCAGGGTGACGGATGGTTCCTGTATTACTCGAAAGCGCCATGACGGTGATCTCGAGAATCCGTTGGAATATCAATTACAGTTTAATCGCCTAATCCCGAGGCGTCGGTCGAAAGACAGGACTGATTGTCTTTTAAACGCAATTCACTATTCCAGAGCCCCAAAGTCCCAAATGGTAATTTCGAGATCCTCGGGCTTGGCAGTGTGCATAAATTGATGATCTCGCGTCTGATTGGACCACAAATTGCCCCAAATAAATCCTCACGGATCTATTCGTCGATCTTCACCAAAGTAGTTGCATTTTTTCCGACAAGTAGCTGTGGGCTATCGCTCAGCTCTCTTATTTTTTTCATCGAGCAGTTCAAGGAGTATGCTGAGTAATTAGCAATTGCTATTAGGAACATCGCTCGACATTTATACAGTCGCGTCCGAAGCCGGATGAGTTAACATGGTAAATGTCCTTTTTCAATTAACTGCTGCGTACAGGGTGAAAGGTGAATGGCCGTGGGCATATAAACCTTCACTCTCCTTCGGATGTCACGCTGCGACCAATTTCCCAGAGTTCTTTGCGGCATTCGAAATCCCACCATCTGATAGGGTTCCCAATATCGTTGGTGCCTAGCAGGGCGTCCAATTCCCCATCCTTTCGTGGAAATAACCGTACATCGAGAGAGTTACATATCGTACAACCCGTTAAGGGTGCTCGCCCTGTGACCTTTCAATCAAGCCAAAACCCTCAAGTGTAAAATGCTCCTTTTTATCATACGAATAGTTCAAGGCGCAGTTTACGAAACCTGATGAAAATTTACGGTCAATATTCGCATAATATCTGGTCTGCAATTTCATGCTGTATCTATAGATGGCCGAACAATGTCGAAATTGCAATATCTAATGCGACGGAAATTCATGAACATCATGAATATTGTTCAATATTTATTGAGCATTTATGCGGCATGTTAGTCTGAAGGGTAATTAGGTATTCTTCATCGGTTTTTTGCTTTATTTCTTTTTTCTCAAAGCCTCATCCGTTGAGATTATTTTAATCCATCCTGAGGTTGAACATTTTCCAAAATTGGACATCACGATTGGATTATAATTCGGGGTGAACCTCCGAAACTTGAAATTCACGCATATGTATTAATTCAGTGTTCAATAGCTCGGGCTGTATTGATCGTATCGAAACCAATAAGTGGTCAGATTGATCGGCTTGAGATGTGCTTTCTGTGAAAAGAAATTTCAAACTCCTATCAATTATTTATGACAGCGAAGTTATCGATTGAAATATATACGACTTGTGGAAATTATTTTTTGATGCTCTGTTAGGTACCCCTGAAAAATATACTAGTTATAAGAGGTTCCGAAATTATTCCTTGAAGGAATACTAACAACCCTTAAATAATCTCTGAAGTCATAAACGGTACAGTAATAATCCTTCTTGGATGTTGGCTGAGCTATTCGAATATCCGATGGCTGTATATTGTCGCTCGGTTTGATTAATGTCCACCAGACAGGATAATTTATTTTTGTTCTTATCAGATATCGATTTGCCGATGACCTTCCCGGTCACAGAAAAGGACTCGTCAACTCAAATGTACATACTTTGTCACGACTCGAAATAAAACTGGGAAATATCCACTTGCCATTGCGAATATCCGAGTCTTGCAACCTTTCGAATTGAGCTATCGTTATTACGATTGGATTCAAGGATAACTGCAAATCTCCCGACGGAAACAGGGCAGAATTTTATTGTCAACCTGATATGAATACAGAAGTAGATTGGCTCTCGTGTGGGAAAAAATGTTTCCTCGTTCGGCGACCTGATTCCTCCAAATACCTCTCCAACAGAGACATTTTCTGGAATCAACAGATAAAACACCGACTACTACATTCGATGCTCCTGACCTGGAACGACCATTCAGCTAGTACCCCAATGAACATCAAAAACACGACATACACATAGGATGTTTATAGAACATATTATGAAACACTGAATTAATAATTTGTTAAGGAACTTCGCGTACCGCAAGGCTCAACTAAATTAGGCTATTTACCTGGATGAAACCATCTCGGAATTAACCACGAATTGTAGTTTATTCAGGAAGGTACCTGTATGTGTAAACCAAACCTGGTACACTGAATACGTAACTTATTTCCTGTTCAACTCAGTTGCAGCAGCGAGATGTGCCCCGAAGCATTATTCAAACTCTAACAGTCTAACGTTAATTCCGCAATTGTTTGACTAATATTCATCCTATATGGTCGGAATTGGAGAATAAAATAATACTTCGAGGTCCGTTTACGTGCCATGACGTTTTCTGCGAAGTGCATTAAACATCAAGATTTGTGGTCATGAAATGAAAATATCGGTGCTTTAATTTCCGTTAGAGGCAACCGTGGAAAGGGCATTCGTGTTTTCAGCACTTGCAAGAATTGTAAGGGTGCACACACCTTGTCCAGTCAATACAAAAGCACTTGTTTCTACATCTGTTAATGCTCAGAAAACAAAGCATCCCTCAATAAACCGACAATTGTTTTAATCCGTTGATTTTTGTTCCGGAAAATTGAAAAACAGCAGAAAAGAAGTTTTTCGAATCGAAAATTTGGTAGTATATAATTCATTACTCGAGTCGCGTTTGCACTGTCGGAAAATCACCTGTTCATCGGAGAGGAGACGCAAGTATCTTGGTTGATCCAGATCCGGGACTTTGATACTTTCACCGCGTGATTATGTCGTTATAAAATGTGATCGAGTGCATATGTGACTAATTCCACGATATCTCCGATGATAACTGAATCTATAAAAATTCTTTTAAAGTTTTAGAAACACAAAATACTTGGCCACTTTCTGCTGAAGTGAAGCAGTAATCCCCAAAGTTTCATATCGATTGGCTGTGTGGTATGGGAGAAATTACGTATCGCGTTTTCGAGGTGATCGGAGCGTCTAGTAAAACCCCTTAAATGCTGTTACTTTGACTGCATCTAACTCTAAGACATGACGACTGTGCCGATAAAAGAGAGAAAGGATTTTTTCTTTCGAACAAATGAAATTCAGTGGATTGAGAAAAATTTGGTTGAATCGAATTGATTTTAACCAAATGAGAAGTACTCAAGGTAATCGTTCCGACAAAATCTATCCGATTGATTTAACAAATAATTTTTATACTTGTAACAAATCGTAATTACGGTTTAATTATGGTAGAAAATATTGGCGAACTACTGTAATAAAAATGATTGATTGCTCCGCAACGATTACCAAGGAATTATATTGCATGAAATATCGCTCGCTATAAAGAGACCCTCTTTGATAATAGCCCAGTAATAATTTTACGGTGATTTATTACCTGGTGAGAGCCAAAGTGATGACCTGCAGTCCAACACTCGAGAGTTATTGGCTCGTTTTGATTTCGTCGGTAATGTAGGTCGTGCAAGTTACGTTCTTTTTATCGTATAGGATAAACGAGCGCGTATTATTACCAACTGAAGCTAGAAAATTCGCGCGAAACTTTTCGTCGCATCTCACTGGCGCTGAAAGTCTGATAGCGAGAAATGCGCGCGTCTGCATACTCAAAAAATTGGGACAATTTTCTTTTGTCATTAATTTTGATGATTCTTTTATTATTTTTCATTTTTTACAAATAACAGTTTGCAGGAATAATTCATTATTAAAATACAACCTGTGGTTTCGTCAAAATCCTACCCCAGCCAAATTTCATATTGGCAATAGTGTTTTGCTAAATGTGGTTACGAATTTCAAAAGTTCCAAATCAGTCGTCTTGAGATGTAATTTTTTTAGGAAAAAAAAAAAACTTTCAAAATCTTTTCTATCAATTTTTTACGACATCGAAGATCGAAGTTCTCGATTATGAAGTGTATAAAATGGGTTTCCATAAAGAAGGTCTATTTTTTGTCGTAACATCCAGAGACATGGACCTTAATTTTCGGACTTTTACTGTTCTAAATTTCAATGCTCATAAAAATTCGAATTCATCTCAATTCCGAAACGAATTCGGAAATTTTATCCTTTCGAACTTCAACCTTGTCCCGCTAAATGTAATGAATGCTTTCTCATCGATTTTCATTAGCAAGTAAAAATTTCACTACAATTTTTAGAAAATTTCAATTTCAGGGGTAGGTCCGCGCTTTTGCCGATTTTTCTCCAGTTGACATTACGTGTAATTAAAATTCGTATATGACATACATTTGCGTGAAAGCTAATTGTCTGCGGTTCAAATATCTCCGAAATTAAATTCGCGTTGACGAACCAACGGTTTGGTATACCTACTTGTCAAGCATTTGGGCTTGTAACTAGCTCTGATCTGCGCGAAAATAATTCGCCTGGCAACAGATTTGACGAGGATATTCACGTCGTTGTGGTAGCTGTCACTCAAAACGCATAGCTCGTTCGCTTTATACGATTAGTAATCAAGTCGTCGAGTCGGATTATAATTAATTCAAGTGAAATTACATCAACCAGCTCAGCCCAGCTCGGACTTGAACTCGTGGACAAGAATTTAGCTTCAATTTAGTTCCCCAGCTTTCCATTACTCCATTGCAAAATGTTCTAGCAATGTATAGGCAATTGCATCTTTCTCATTGTATACTTGAGTGTAATTTTCGGTCAGATTCATTAGGTATTAGGTTTTTCAAATCCCAGACTATAAGCCGACTGCATCTATTCCAGAGCGTACGTCTTCGAAAAGTCAAAATTTCCAACTCCTGCATTCCGTCTATAAAAATAGTTTGAATAATTTTTTTCACCTCGTCAAATTGAAGTACGATTTCTTTTTTTCGAACTAGCTTGTCCAGAAAATGACCGGAATTATCGTCACACGGATAGAAATCGATAGCCACAGTACAGAAATATCTACATAATTTTCGCTGACGAGATATGCGCGTCCATATTTCAGGACATTTCAATGGCTCTAACAACGTATATCGACACCCGAAGAAGCATATAAACTTCCAATCGAAAAATCAGTCAGGAAATGTATTGACAAGGAAATATCACCTTTCGCGAGTCGCTACAGTATCTGGATATTTTAACACCGCTAGATGATAGGTACTCCCAATATTTTCAATCGAAAATTATCAATAGCGATCAATAGTTTGCACCTCAAAAGCAAGTAGCATAAATGATTCACCCCACATCCGAAATCTGTAGCCTACAAATTTAAATTAAACTTATCAAACAGACGCATCTAACGATTTTCACGTATTAGAATCTATCTAAAATTACTGTACTCTTCTTAAAATTTTCTGTATTCAACAGATGCTTCATACATGCGGAAGACTTATACTTCACAGCATAGACTAAAACTGGAATAACTTCACTCGCCCATATATTGTATGTGGAATTATTTTCCCCGTTGTGAATAGGTTTTGTAAAACCGTGGCGCGTTATGGAAGTCTTATTTTTCTAATTTCCTGTTTCCTCGTTTACCTAAGAGTTTGCTCATTTCTCCTCCTAGATAGATATTGTATAGACCGAAGACTCGAGCCGCGAAGTTATCTCGTTGAAAATGTTACAAGCTCGCTGAAGCTCTACGCAAGAGTCAGCAAAATTATATTATTCACTTCCTAGAACCAGCTACCCTCGACGATTTGTTTTAAACAAGAAACACCCCCTAGTCTGCGCAGACCGAGACCCTTATCTTCATCCAACGAAGAGATTATGAAAATCTTCGTAGGCCAGAGTTACTCAGCCAACGGCCAGAGTCTTCCATACTAAAATCTACATAACAGCGACTCAAGTCTTCTCGGGGATGAAGCCAAGGTATATCGTTAGTTACTTGCCACGTATAAAGCCGCAAAGATTTCCTGCCCCATTACATTTCTCTGATATCATCATCCCCCGACTTCCTAATGATCATTACAACTTTCATTCCCTCGACTCTCCAATTACGATGTACACTTATAAAATACAGTAACTGCCATATGTATAGGTGAAATTATAAATATATAGGTATAAGCTGCAGGGATGGTACACCGACCAAGTTAGGGGTCTCGTTTTCATTCAACCCCCATTAAATTTCGGAATGAAAAAAACCCGCTGGATAACTATCCTCGTACATTTTGGTATCGTTATAGGTGCGCATATCCGTGTACCGGAGGTAACTTTTACGTTCAATTATTTGTTCATAAAATGGAAAAACTGAAAATCTAACTATGACTACCGCAGCGAAATGAATAAGAATTTTATTCGAAATTCGATATTGGCGATATGGGCAATCAACAGCTTTATACGGAAATTAGTGCATTGTTACCTACGAAATTTTACACTGCAGGATATCTTTCCGCAATTCACAGCTAGGGTAATTAATCTCTCGATTCACATCCGTGATTTATTTTGATTTGATTTCACTGAGGTATACGGTACCTCACGGAAGATAGAAGGCCTCGTTGAATGTTATCTGCGAAATGCAATCACTCAGGCGTCTCTATACTCTACTAAAGCCACCGGAAGTCCTGTTCAATTAATTTTGAACATATCGCGGAGCTCATTACACACCAGTGTAAGCCGTAGCGTACGGGTACTTATCGGATCTCATTAAGGTTCGCGTTTCGAAGACCAAGTCAGATGCAGGCGATATTTGAATCTCTCATTACTTCATTTTCACTCATCATTTATCAGGCTGTGAATTTCACCATTAAAAAGCTCGGCTTTGGTTGTATTGGATAGATTCCGTGTATGACTATTATGGTGAAGCTATCACCGCAACGCCTTGATCCCGCAGATATTCATGGCTAGAATGGGAAATTGAATTCAACATAATTAGCGGCTCATATAAGACAGGGATGGGGTAGGAGAAAGAGTTATAGGAAATTGCATAGCTGTTTATTATTATCCTGGGAATACACCCACCAAGAACAAACACAGTAGCAATTCAGGAAGAACCTTCCTCTATCAGAGAGAGAGAGAGAGAGAAAGAGTGAGAGTGATATGTAGAGGGAAGAGCATACCTCCATTAATGTCCTGGAATGTTTATCCCCTGAGGACGAGGTGCATATACCTAGGTATATGCGTAGAGTGGTACTGCAAAGCTTGCAAAAACTACCAACGTAGCACACAGCATTATGCGGGTATTCGCTGAAGTAAGCTGGGGAATAATTTAAAATTGATGTAAAAACTGAGAGGAATAAATGGACGAAAAACTAAAAGAAAAATACACCAATCCCAAGAGTCAGTGAAAATAGATCGAGAAATTACAATGACCCATGTATATCATTGTGCTCAAACTATTATCCATCGATTTATGGTCGTATTTATTCTTTCGAAACCTCATCTCTTGCGATTATCTTGAGACATTGTGAGGCAAAAAAATTTGCCAATCAAATCGGACTTCAGAAGAATATTGTGTCAAACGCGCGTGCATTTAGTGTGAGGAGGTGTAAAGAATGTAAAGAAAATCTGTAAAGAAGGATGAGCGAGACACGAAATATCATAATAATTCAATATCCTAAAGTACGTCATGGAGCAAATATTAATATCAGTCATAGTAGTGGAGTACTCTTGGCCTGATATGAACAATTCCGTCGTAGCGTGTTTGCAATAATAGAAATTGAACCAATTTGCGACATCTTTGGAAATTGGATCATTCCTTTCGTAGATTAACATTCATTATTAGTCTCGTATGTGATAGATCGGAAATATTCACCGAAGTATTGGCACACGCTTTCTCAATTGTCATTCTAAGATACCAGCTTCAGTAGTAATGACTTATTCGTCCTGAATGCTAAATAAGAGAATATATACAGTACAGACTCGTTATACTTCAGGAATCACGATTTTATCTACGTGGTTCGAACTCCGCATGTATAACACGTCCAGATTTTGCAACACTGATCGTTAATCTGAAAAATATATTCTGCCAATGACGATTTCCATCAATTTTCAATCACGAAATTCAATCAGCCAAGCTATGGTTGGTTAGGGAATAAATATCTGCAACAAAGAGAGTGGATACCAAAAATCTAATTGCTCGAATGAAAATCGACGTAGATTGGAATCCGAATGGTTACTCAACTTTTTTTGAAATTGATTTGTATCGTTAGATTGTCTGTGATTCACTCCGGTAGATACGATATTCCTGGCATTCGTTGTTCGCTTATATTAACAATGTTCAGATCCTTTATCATGCCCAGTCGTCCGCAAGCTCTGAGAAATGAGTGGATTTTTCTACAGAGAGTAATAGAAGGCAGGGAGCAGCTGTACATTGGTTATCGAAATTCGAAAATATGATGTTTCTCTCGTTTGAGATATCAGTTGACATTTTAGGATAAGCCAATTGCAAAAGCTGCGTTAAACCCGCATCCTAAAGCTTTGCCACGTTCTGTCAGAGTCCAATTAAGCGTCGCTGACAAATGACGGCGTTTTGGTGTTTGCCGAACAAACAGACAATAAGTGGCTATAGTAACTGGGACGAGACCCTTGAACCAAAGTCTTATCTTCATCCCGGCAAACCGGGCAATTGCCGAGATTTTTTCTCTCGTAATGCTCGTCGAGTTGAAGGAACTTTGCGAATCGTTAAACGCGGGGTATACATCGAGGAACATCCTAGCTATATAGAGGTGTATAAAGTTTGCCATCTAACGTCGAGAGGGATGGATAAATTTTCCATAAATTTACCCATAATAATATTGTTTCAGGCTCCCTTAGCTCTCGCTGTGCCGGTGCGCTTCGCTGTCGAAAAGCTGTTAACACGAGCTGTTATAGATCCTTGCCAGAGTCTTACGTGATAATTTTATCGCAATCGTAAGACTGGGTTATCTTCTGTTCGACGTAAAACGAGAGAATATGGACCGCCGCGGACTGATGGACTCCGTCCCATACTTGATCAATGAATTTTAAACGTTTTTCAGTTATTTTTACAATTACTTATTTACGTAATTTTCACAATTGAAGGGCCGGATCGAATAACGTCTTCCGCGCTCGAGTCGATCGGATAGGCCCCTGAACGTATGCAATCGCCGCTGAGCGCTGAGAAAACTTTTCAGACCAGTCACTTTATGCAATTTTAGGGCCTCAAATGACACTAATCGTGGAAAACAAGAAAAAAATACTACGATGTAGCGATAGACGTAAATAAGAGCGCGGAAGGCGTTATTCGATTCGGCCCTTCAATTTGAGCGATGGTCAAAATTCGTGACGGGTTCGTCTTCTTCGGAAAATGTCGAAACTCGTTGGTCCATATTGAGTCATGGATCTGAACGGTTAATTGTTGCTTATTATTTTTTTTTTTCTCTCATGACTCAAGTCGTATAAAATATTTGTCAACGACTGAGCTTACCTATCAATTATTGTTATTCAGTTACGGGATTTATCATTTCTGTTGGGTACAACTGATTTTCCATTATTTTATTCAAATTATTGGAAATTTTTTTATTTTCCCTTACCTTCGTCCATACCTCTGTTAATAAAACGAAGAGGTGGAATAGAATGAATTACCTAACCCATCCTGGGCGAAACCTAATTTTCTGCTCCGCGATGTCTGAGCTTTGAAGAAAATAATTTCCAGTTCCTAATTCGCACAATTATATTCTACCCGCCACCCATACTCCACTGTCTGACAGCTTTGAGCGTGAAATTTATAAGAAGACACATAAAACTGACGACCACTGTTACTTTATTGACGTACCTACTTTACGAATGAAGGGGTCCACCAAAGCACCAAAATCTCGTTGGAAGCTCGGAGGAAATCTGATGCGCAAAATCTAGCTGTGACATAAATTTTCACCGAGTGCCCGGACGTCTTCATCCCTACTTGCGAAATCTTATCAAACCGAGTTTATTGTCAACGGGAAATTTTATACTGTTCAAAGCTTCGATGGGTTTTCAAGATTTTTGCTGAAAACTCATTCTTTATCAATTTCTATGTAGCTGATAATGCGGGATGGACTTTCATTACTTGCCGCAGGGCCGAGTATTCTGTTTCATCCAAAATTGATACGTTCATTTCGAGCTATAGCATCGATCTCGAGAGACACCACACCTTTGAGGAAACCCGAGTCGAAATAGAGATTCTATAATTTTATTCCACGAGTAATTCTCACTGGAGACTTGAACGTGCAAACTAGAATTTGAGGGTAGAATTGGGCATGCAATGGAATTCTGATTTTCACCTAAAAGTAATAGTTGTGTCCGCTTCGAGCGAGTTTGGGCAAAAACTAAATTTTTGAAACTCTAGTTCGGACCTCTGAATCCTAGGATCTGGAGAGGGCTAGTGCTCCTGGTTTAGATTTACAGCTCCTTCATCTTTGACGATAGGTTTTGTGAACTGATTGACTGATTGAAAATAAAGTCGATTGTTGAGTCGATTTACCGCAGACTTTTTGGGCTGTAAGTAGAATCTGAAAAAATCCGCAGGATGTAGAAACGCTGATCAGAGTTTTTAGTGCAACCGAAAATTCTGATTCGAACCTCTGAATCCTGACGTAAGCCTTACTCATGGCTCGATGATGCATATACCTCGGATAGGGATTTTTTTCAGTTTAAGAATTGCCCTGTTTCTGAATTTCATTTTGAACAATCAGTTTTTTTACAGAAGCTTGCTAATCTTTCGAAGCATAATCAAGCAAAATTTGGTAGTTGTGGGTCGTCTGGTTTTAGAGTTATACGCACGGAGTTTGCTCATCAAAACGTGACAAAAAGTAGAAAAAAAAATCGTTTTTCTAAAAACCAAAAAGGCCTTTTTAGTTTTAATTATTTTTTTTGTTTATTAAAATATCCATTTCAAGTTATTCTAATGCGATTGACCGTTTTCTTTTCTTGTTTTCTCCTATGCCTTTTCGACTTAAACCTTTTTTTTTTTTTCTATTTTTTTTGTAAAGCATTTTAGTTTTGAGTGGAGTCATGAGTAGATTCAACGGTATGATATCCTTGATTTTTCTCCATGTAGTAGTACACATAGTTTAGAATTTTTTGAATTGAAATTAGCCCCACAGTGAATTTTTGAATTCAGATCCATAAAAATGTATGTGTTTTATATGGAAAACTTCGAGACCGTACCGGTACGGGTTAAGGGAAATCCCTAGCCGCCCACCTTCTTTTGGTCGAAAAAGAGACATTTCGATTATTATCCGAGCCCAGACGTCGAAAACGCAAAGACAAAAAAAAAATGCGTGGCGCAAATTGAAATTCAGTTCCGAACACATACGTCCAAGAACATGTTCGTTTCGCCACGCATTTTTTTTTTTTTTTTGCGTTTCCGACGCCTGGGCTCGGATAATAATCAAAATGTGTCTTTTTCGACCAAAAGGAGGTGGGCGACTAGGGACAGGCCTTAATTTCATTTAAAAATCTTTTTCTATTTTTTGTCTACAAGCTGTGAGGCTTCACTCCTCAAGATGGTATTTAACGTCCAGCCTAATATACATATACCCATTTTCAAAATTCTAATTAAGAGATAAAAATTTTACGTGTGCTTTGCATCATAAATCGGGAATCTCTGAGGCTACAGCATTAAGCCAGTTTTATTTTAACGAAGTACGAAGCCAAAGGGCTGTTCACATGCACGGACTCACCCCTATATACAGGGTGATCCATTTAACTCTACCACCTCGAATAATTTGGTTATTATCGATTATACAGAAAAGTGTCACATGGAGAACTTGTTGCATTTCAAGGGGAAAATAAGTTTCGGAGTGAATGTCGTCCAAAGGTCATAGCTTCTGAGATTTCGATGGTAGCAACGTTTTTTTAAATGGGACTACCTGTTTTCTTACTCACTACGAGGAATCTGACACTTTCCCCCTTCACATGCAGCAACTTTTCCATAAGACATTTTTCTGTATAATCGATAATAAAAAATTATCCGAGATGGCAGAGTTAGATGGATCACCTTGTATATAATATACCGTGACTTTCTCTGGATGCGGAACGCCGGGGATACCAACCCAAAACTCGTTAGCAGCAGTTTAGCAACTTACTAGAAACATATAGTTCGTTGGTATCCCTGGCGTTCCGCATCCAGAGAAAGTCACGGTATATAAAATGTATGTAGGTACATTTGAAAATATCCACATAAACAACTATCTAAATACTTGCAGAAGTACATACCTACATTTCACGTAAAGGCATGTATAAATATATATCATATAGCCATCTGAGCATGTAACTCACAAGCGAGTGTGAACAGCGCTCGAATTACTCGTATCGAATATTGGCGCGTTGGCAAATCCCCAGTAAACTTCAAGACAAATAATCCTGGCTGCGTCGCGTCGATTTTCAGATGAATCGCTCAAAAGTATTTTTTCCTCAATCAGACAGAGCTCGCTTGATTTGTCTTTTTTAGTACCGAATACGAGCGGAGCACTCGGTTCCACTAAAGATTTCATCTCAATGAAAAGTCTGATTTCATCTCACCTATACTTAACATCAGAGATCCCCCCTCGTATGATGGCTCCACGCTTACCATCTGAACTTCAATTTTACTCCATTCTACTCTAGGGGCTTTGGTAGCTACTGATTATCAGAAATCTTCACGTTTCTTATCTGATTTTCGTCTGTGGTATACCTTAAGAGTCTCGAAATTGGCGCTGTCACAATTTCCGGCTCATTGTTATTGCATCTACTCAAAAGCTCCTGGTTGAGCTTTCGTTGCCGTCGGAAATACCTCGAGCAGTTCATTCATGCGGTGCTACTCCGAGGGGAAACTTCCTGTCATAATATCTGTGTTCCTGTCAGTTTTCAAGTCCGGACACTTTGTCAAGACCATACTCTCTTGTCAGGATTATTTTTTTTTAGGTATAATCAAGTCAAAGTTAGGAATTGTTAGTCATCGAGTCTCAGAGTTAGATGCAGTTAAACCGAACGCATTAAATGCAAGGATATTGATCACGCGATATTTCGATTCCAGATATTTGGCTATCTAATTGTTCAAGAAAGAGAGTCTCTGTCCAATAATTTTTTTTCTTTCCTTTTCCACTGTTTTTAGATTTTTTAGAACAAAAAACACCGCAGAATATTTTTTTTCTTTTTGCTTAACAATTAGAGACCCAAATAGAGTAGATGTACCATTTGTGGCTACTGTACCGTTTGTGGCCATGCTTGACAAGTGCTTCCCTCCTTTCTGGCACTATAGATCTATTCAATTATTGAATTCATTACGAAAACATACCCTACAGCAAATATTAGACCCGAATTTTCCAGTACTAGGTTGTCCAAAAGTGAAGTTTTTAATGATTCAAGCTGTTAAAATAGTTTTGTACCTTTCGTGGCCAGGCCTTGATTTACATGGTAATGGGTATGGCCACAAATGGTACTAAGGTGGCTAAAAACGGTACGTCTACTCTATATCCGAAATCATAGCAGCTGGGGTTGATTCGAGTCTTTGCGTCAGGTGCTTTTACTTTGACTGTATCTAACTCTGAGACCCGGTGATCGAGAATTTCTATCTTTTACTTGATTTCGTGTATAAAATAGGGGAAAAAAAAAAAAAAAAATGGCCAATTACTGTGATGAAACTACGTCGTTTGAAAATTGAAATTTGAACACATGCTGAGCGATTTTGTCTTGAATGATGATAAACGGAACCAATTATTGTACAGAACCCTATTTAAGTTCTGCTAATGAAAATTGTCTGATATTTCTACATTGTTTGCCCCATAAACAGGGGTTTGTTTTCCTGGTATAGGATGTCACTTAATGCCTGAGATAATAGAAGAACCAGCCAGGTCTCCATGGAGATCACTGCAAAAGAGTGATGACCCGTTTTATGAGCTAGATAGGTGCAAGATGGAACTAGACAGCGGAAAAAGTACCTGAATAATGCCGATTCAAAATTGAATAGGTAATTTTTTATTTTCACACTGATTGAGTGCTGGTCTAGTTCCTCGAGTGTTCAGTCAATGAAATCGTCAGATTGACGTCTTTGGGATTACTCGGAAACTTTTCACGAAAAACAGACTTAAATTCTTGGGATTTAGTCCGGGTTTTCGACCGGTCACGTACGGAACGTAGAGAGAGTATATTTTTATAACGGATATTCCTGTATTATATATATTATATCTGCCCGAAATCATCCAGTCATAAATTTTCGAACGTTTAAGGCCCATCCCTAGTCGCCCGCCTCCTTTTGGTCGAAAAAGACACATTCAGATTATTATCCGAGCCCAGGCGTCGAAGACGCGAAAAAGGCCAACGCTGCGCAAATTAAATGCATACAATTTTTTTGACTTGTTTGTGAGACTGAGCATTATGTCCGGATTCAAAAACGTTTCTTTTCATAGGAAGAGCCAAGTCCCATTTTTTTTTTTGAACAGCTGATAAAAATAAATACAGACATTTTGAATCTTATTTTATCGTGGGACGACGAATCCGTCAATTTTTTTTTTCTTTTATGTTTCGAAGAAACTTGATCTTTGAAAGTAGTGATAAAGATGATGAACTCTGAGATATCTTATTACTACGTGAAAATAAAGCTCTGAAAAACTCAGAGGCTTGAATTATCTTTTTAAATGAAAAGAATTTTCAGTACACGCGATTCTTCGATTGAAAAATAAAAACTAACAAATAAATATAACGACTAAAAAGTACTTCTACTTCACTCAGTGTGATAATGGACGTTTTACCCACGCGGAGCATTTTCATTATCAATTTTCGATGATCTAGCTGTTATAATGGAGTATACAGCTCTACAGGAGTATACAGTCTTAACCGAGTATTTTTCAAATCTGGATATAAAGAGAGGGATAAAAATGAAAAATAATGAAAGGAAAAGAACCGGGGTACTGCTAACGATATTCAGTTGCGATAAAATGTGTGTTATCTGGTGGAAACGATGGGCGAATCGGACTGTTGGAAAGTGAAGAACCGTAGACTTCGCCTCGTTATATTTGCTGATTTTCCACTCGCATCTTCGAAGACATTTTGAGCGAGTAATTGCGCCGTAAACAAGAGCAGTTATCTTCTAATAGCAAGCTCTAGACTTCCGTTTCCTTTCCCACCAACTGTCGAAGGTGTTGTTTCAGAAAAAACGAACTCTCCGGGAACAGGATACGGTCTCAGAACTTCTAGGGTTCTCAGAAAGTTATATTCGAGGTCGCGTATCTTCCCATCTTCCATGTTTACTCGAAATAAGAACAACTAGGTATGCGGAAATAATTACTTATCGTAGTAAACACCTGCATTTTAATTAAGGGGGGTG
Source organism: Tenthredo scrophulariae (assembly GCA_963978835.1). Classification (NCBI taxonomy): domain Eukaryota; kingdom Metazoa; phylum Arthropoda; class Insecta; order Hymenoptera; family Tenthredinidae; genus Tenthredo; species Tenthredo scrophulariae. The sequence goes on from OZ022229.1 coordinate 24,079,795, forward strand.
CCAAGGTAAGAGAAGAAAAGAATGTTCATCGTATTCAATGTTTTATTACGGCGAGAATTACGGACGGAAAATAATTGTGAAAATAGCATTTGAAAGCTACGAATTTCCGCTCCAAACTGAAAAAAAAAAAATCAAATATCACAAAAATGAAGTCCGCTGCGTCCATTTCAGTAAAGCTCTGCAAAAAACGATTTTCGAAACGGTGACCACGTTTATAGGCAAACGGAATATCTGAAACACGAAAACCAATACTTTTTGGAGTCGTCGATGTACCCTCTAAGCTTCTATGGAATGGATTTTTGATCAACTCAAACGTGGTCAAGTTACGAATCTTTTTTGCATTTGATCGCGTTTTTTCGAATTTTCGCGAACGTCTCTATCAAGTTTTGAAAAACGAAAGGTCGGATGAGAAATTCGGTCCAATAGAAGCTCAGAGGGTAGATTGACGATTCCAAAAAGTATTGGTTTTCGTGTTTTACCAAAGTATTTATTTTCGTCTCGTCGTACTATATTATTCTTCCTTTTACCACCTGTCTTCACCCCTTTCACGCACAACCCTTCGCAGGGGTGAGAAATTTCGTTTTCATCGATCCGTGAAAAATCGAGGCATACGAGATTTTCTGAATTAAGGAAAGGAAAAAAAAAAGAAAAACAAGGGACAGGCATATATGTTCTGTTTCTTTCATTTTCGGTAAATTCCCCGTCCGTTCAACCCCTACCGGAAGAAAGCTAGCCCCCTGTTCGTTGGATCGATTCGCTCGCAAAGATGACCATCATTATTCGTTAGAAAAATAATTTCAATAAATTAACTTAAACCAATACGAATAAGTGAAAAAATCAAAAGACAACTAATTTGCAAATCAGCATTTTGGGCGTCTGCGCCATCCGCGTCGACAGCGCCAAGGGGATCTCAGTCGCCAGCGAGCCGCTGCCTCGCGAGGAGGCAGGCAAACTACCCTCTGTGATCGTAAACACGCGTCCGGACCGAAACACGCGGATCGAGAATAAAAAAAAAAAAAAAAAAAATTACGAGAACCAAAAAAATTGAATACATAAAAAAAAAAAAAACATAAACAAAAATGCTCCAAACTGGTGGCAAGGCGCACATGCATTAGTCCATCCGAGGGTACGCGTGTCTTTGCAATTCGATATCACTACACGTGTAGAGGCGGGCGGGCCGCATTGACGCCTCCTTGGACATATGCTCGTAGAGATAATATATTGAAGAAGGTGACGAAGGAAAGTATCGTCATGACTACTCAGTGCGCCTGTGACATCGGATCGACGATGTGTTTACGGAAAATCAATCATTTTTCATATATGATCGAGTTGATGTAATACGTATCTTGATTTAAAATAGTTTCGTTATTAAATCTGTGCGTTTGATAGTAGAATGATCATTGCGGTTTTATTTTATTCATTTTCTATCCGGAAATAAGCGCAATTTAATTAACTAAGTATTTATTCTAAACGAAATTCGAGCGTCGATATCAGTTTAGCAAAAGTTTAACAGTGATTTTTACAGTTTTATTATAATTGTCATTATTTCATCGAGTATTATATAACGCCACCTGGAAGTGTTTACCCTGAAATTTAAAATTAAAATTCGAAAAAAAAAAAAAGAAAACTTTACTAAGACCGGTATTAATTCAAATCGACGTTTCAGAATAACGATTTATCCTATTTATAATTAATTGATAAATTAACTTATTCGTCATAAACCTATGTCTGAATAATTTATCCATCGATGTAATAAACGCATTTAATCGTTCGCTTATGATTACTCAAAAATATACAAAAAAAAAAATAAAAATAAAAAAACAAGTCAATAATAAAACGAACAAACCACACAAACAAACGGATTAAATATAATTCGTTAACTTTGAACATATCATTACGAAAATTTGATATTTTTCTAAAATTCAATCTATAATATATCGCCATATTATAAATTCTTGAAAATTTTATCGAATTTTATTAACTAATATTGGCATACCGTTATTATCATTGCATCTAAATAATAATATTAATAATAATAATAATAATAATTTTGAAACTTGACATCATATATGAAAAATATTTCGTTATTTTATCGATAAAAGTATCAATTCGGAGGACATAAAACTTTTTTTTTTTCTTTTTTTTTTTTCTCTAGTACGTGAACATTATTATAATTTCATTAATTTTTTTTTTTTTCAATATATTATAATATAATATATAGGGGAATTGTATTATTATACAGTTTTGTAAACCCTTAAATGTTCAAATAAATAAATAAGTAAATAAAATAAGGAAGGAGAAGAAAGAAAAATATGTATACGTATATTTGTGTGTATATGTAATAATAATATCGTACAGGACATTGAGTCCTGTAAATATACCTATATATACATGTGTGTATATATATACATATATATGTTATGTATATGAATGCTTATGGTAGAATGGCTTTAATGAATATCAAGTAAACTTATAAACGTTGAATAAATCAATTGAGACAACAATATTAAATAATTCTATATAAATATATATATAAATAAATATATCTACATATATATTATATATCATAAATATAAAGGAAAAAAAAAAGTATATAAACCTAGTGAACATTGGTTGAACATCTCTACGTATTATCAATAATAATAAAATAAAAAAAATATATAGTATAATTATTATATTGATTGTATAAAACCGAGCCTGCGATCGACTGGTAATAATTGAAAAAAAAAATTAAAATAAACAAAAATTTATAGTCAATATACATTTAGTAAGCAGATATTAACACGGGAATAAAATAATAAGGACGAGTATACCTGTGTATTCGCATATTAATGGACTAATAACGTACGGTCGTAAGCGCCAGAAAAAAATAATTTTTTTTTTTGCGGATATGCCCAAAAAATTTTATATTGCATGAAAAAGATTTTGCCGATTAAAAAAAAATAATTTTTTTTTTTTCATGGCGCTTACGTCTGCAGAGTAATAGGCCATCGATATAATTCAACTATGTGCATAGTCCGTTTTATCATTTTATCTAATGGAATCAACATGTATCTGTAACGATTTGCGGGTCAACCCGGGATCCTAAGGTCTGACCTTTTTCCAAGTTTGGGAAATCACTAAAGCCTGATCATAACTATACCTACGACCCCCCCCCCCCCCCCCCTCCCTACCTCCCCCCAACCAGCAAAGCTCCTCGAGCTTCGCACTTTCTGAAACTAATAAATTTCCAATTATACATGTATGTATAATGTATATATTGCATATAGTATATTCAATTTTTTCATACCATTTTGGGGGTACCCCATTTTGCTCCCTCCCCCCCCCCCCCCCCCGACCCCTCTGCCCCGTTTTGCCCGGCCCTCCCTTATTGCACCCCCGTACAAAAAAACTTTTGCCACTCAGAGGTCATCCCTTATCGAAGGTTTCACCCCTTTCTGCCTCGCTCATGGGTTTATCTAATACACCTTATCTATTCGACATTTCACGTCGATCTAACGCCAGGTATTTCTATGTACCGATCGTTTATGTTCCTATGATCGATCTTTTCCGCATTAATTCACAGACGTTTCTGATCTCTTCGTACCTATAGGTATGTACGCAGGTATTTATTTCTTCTCTCTAACGTATGCTCGGCGATATACCTACTTGCACATAAGGGAAAGCCAGGGAGTTCGGATCCCTTTTCTTATTAAATATCATATTGTGCAACTAGGGGGGGAGGGGGGGGGGGGGGGGGGGCGTGGACATCCTCCCTAGTTGCACATTGTATCTTTTATAATAAGGGCACGAAATGGGCCTTCTTTGATGCGCGTCGATCGAATTCGGAATGGCGCTGGGGCGGGAGGAAAAGTACTTTCCCTCCCGGCTGAGCGGGGATATTTGGGACTCACGGTTGAAACACGTGATTTCCTCCACGCCCGACAAGCATGAAAGGAGGCTCATTTCATACCCGTGTTATGAAAAACCATTTTCACAAAAGGTATTAGGATCTTTCAATCTATTTATATGCATGTAAGTAGAAATGCGGGTCTTGGTAGATATACCTACTCAATCGCACGGAAATTTCGCAAAGGTCGGATCGGATTACGTCGGATTTGTCAGGAATCGTTCATGCCTCGATTCCCTCATTACGATGCGTAAATAGATTTCAGAAACAACGTTATAAGCTGCAATAGCTAGATTTGATATGACCTGTTTGATTGACATTCATACCAAGGTTGAGTGATAATCACCTAATCGCGGCTGACCACTGTGGTCAATCAGAATATGTTAGAGTAGGTACGCGACGCCTCATCCCCTTGATTATCGCTTTGAACCCTGTTCCTTCAGCGCTAATTGTGAACTCCGGTATCCGTCGTATAATTGAGAATTCAGATTTGCAACCTCGAAACCAATCGTGAAGTGATTACATCGTGTGCCCACCAGCATAGAATTGGATGAGTTATATTAAAATGACATAGGGTTAGCTTCTGACTCAATTTAAAGATCAATTTTAGTTCAAATGAGCTCCAGCTCTGCGAACCTATTCAATTATAATTTCACTTAGGCGCAAACTAGGGTTGTTAGAAAATATTCAATTTTTCATAAATTTTTAGACTTTTAAAATCTGTACACTGAAAACATAGAAAAATTGGAATTTTCTAGAATTATCATTCACCTAAACGGATAATTATTTTCAACAATCTCTAGTCTGCGACAGAACCACGTGTGAGGACGATATGTTCAAAAAATTATACATCGATCGGACTAATGGCTAGTGAGTTATTGAGTCAACAGTTAACCCATGCAATTTTCACAAAGCTCACTTTGATCTGTGCTGGTGGGTAAATGATGGAAAATGCGAGAGTTTTGAAACGTCAATATTTGTGAAACTGTATACCTGTGTATGATTCACCTTAGTCGCCACAATGCCCGAGAAATGTGTTCAATTTTTGCAGGTTTTTTTTTTCTTTTCTTTTTCTCGACTTCAATGGCCAAACTTTTTCATCAAATATTTCCGATCGCGGACAATTCCATTTTTTTTTCTTATTTATTTCTTCTCGAATTTTATTTCCTCAACGCCTTTTCTTTCTTTGAAGATTTTTCCGTTGAGTGATGCTCTAAATTCGTCGAAATTCTGTACCTGTATACTTGGGTATATATATATGGTATATATACGGAATTTAATACTCGAATCAAATCAAATTGCAATTCGGTTCAACCTTTGGCTGTCTCCATTGATCTGTGTTGACCTATCTTTACTCTACGTTATATCTAATTCCTATGCCATACCGGCCAATTGACCATTCCTATCTTTGGCAGTGTGCAGCTTCAGCTAGATTCAATCGCACGAGCCATTCGGATTAACGAACTGTCAGAGCTAGAGATTGCCAAGTTATAGTGAGTTCGAACTGCGACTAAGTAGATCAGAAATTAGGACTATTATACAAAAATAAAAAAAAATTCCAATGTAATGATTTTCATTACATTGAAAATACATGTTCTCTGATGTTTGAGCAAGATTCGATGAAAATGAGAAAAAAACAGATGATCATATTGGCGTAGAATAACTCATACAAAATTTTGAAGGTAGGGGGGTGGCCGTTTTTTTGCACATAGCAGCATTCTCGTAGACTAATTTGTGAGAATTTCAAATTTTTAGACCCATAATTAGTCCCAGAATAAAATGATAACTGGCAGGACCGCGAATCACCATGCATTTCAAATGTAAAAGTTCATCTTCTGTGGTCAAGGGTCAAGCGTTGAAATAAAAATCTGAAAAAATAACAGGATTAGTTTCGATTTATTTGGAGTCAATTTGGGGGGCGGCCCGGAAAATCTTGTTCTTATCCCAACCTAACGAGCGGCCTAATGTATGTATGCGTGTGTATATAAGAATTCAACAGGTGGAATTTTGCCAAACTCATATAATATATACCGCGGCCAATTCTCTCCAGCCATTTATCTCTACGGGAGTAAATGATCATGTAAATTAGCTACCGCCGTCGCGGCGCTAAATCCTTCTCGTAAAATCACCTAATTGCCAGTTATTTCGAGGGTGAAATCCACCGATACCGTAATTGGAAGAAACGAAAGAAGAAGGTGTTCGGTAGGAAGAAAAAAAAAGAAAAATGTGATAATTCTTCTTGATTTCAATAAACGGAGTGAGTCCGATAACGAGAAACATTTCGTCGGTGATTTTACAATTTTATTCACTTTCTGCTAATCCTGTTTGAAATTCGGGGCAAGGAAAGTTATTATACGATCACCCCGAAATGAGAAATTCAGTTTTCACCAGATCTCCACACTCCGATGATGTCTGGGTCAGTTTTTTTTCCAATGGTATCGCGATAACTGATAAATGGATTTTTATATAGGATTCGCGCTAACTCGGTTCTAATTGAATTTTGGAATCAATCAATCCAGTGGTTTTTGTGTTGTACAAAAAAAGTTAGCTTTTCGCTCGTTTTTTGAGCTCGAAAAAACTGAGGCCAAATTTCAGGGCTGTTTTGCCTTCGATTGTAGATCCGTTTTTGATACTGACTTGCACATGTTACCACGAGGAAAGATTTTCAAGCTCAAATCATCTGAACGATGATTCCCGAGTATTTGCCATCGCAATTATCCGAATGGTGGAAAGTGTCGAAATTAATCGCGGCTGGTCGCGTTTTTGATAAACCCATTTCCTTAAAAAAAAAAATGTAATACATGATGTAAAATATGCGTAATGAGGGTCGAACCCTCCTCAGACATAATGATTTTTTTGGATTCTGTCAGAACCCTCAGGTCGCAGTAAAAAATGAATTTCTTTTTGGAAATTTCAACTCCTAGAAATAGGTGTACATACCCCTCAAGATCTTTCCGCTCTTATACCTAGTAGCTATTACGTAAGAACCTGGCCTTCTTCACACTTTGTGAAATAATAATAAATAAATAAAAGCCGTCTTCCTTTGAGACGAGGGGAGTTATCACAAGGATAAGAATAATAAAAATCTTTTATTTCAAAAATTTTCCGCGATTGTGAATCTGCGAAGGCTTCTATCGGGACAATTATCCATTATATAATAATTCGGCTCTTATTGCCCCACTTTTTTGACAAAATATTGATCGTTGAACGCCTGAATAAGGAATCAATACAGATAACGGACCTGAATTTCATCCAACCCTTCCAGGATTCACATATTACACGCTTTCCTACCTATACACGTATGTGCATTATCTATAGACATGAATTCTTCATCCCCTAGGCTGATATCTTCGCACAATGCGTCACCGCCTTTCATCCCTCGCTCGCCTACCCTCAGCTATAACATACAGCCTTGATTTTCATCATTTCGCACAATGGTTTGCCAATATTTTTGACAAAATGGCAATACGTGAAACACTTCTCCCGTGAGTTTATTTTACACGTGGTTACAGATGGATGATCATACGGTATATATATTACAGTGCGTTGAGCCGATTCATCTCGTATAAATAAATTAACGAAATTTTGAAGAAGAGGAAAAAAGATAAAAAATTCTTGTAAGGTGCGAATGGTGGGTATTTTTCACGACAGTGACGTATCCGCGAAATAAGAACGTGGCATTAGGTGTATCTATACGTCTATACCTACCTGCCCTCCGACGTGCGGTTAAATCGTGCCTGTAATCTCAAGTCTGAGAAGTATCCTGCAGGAGCGAACGACAGGAATACTAATGATTAAACGTTGGCTCTAACCATAGTCGTATAAGTTTTAAACCGCAGTAGGTATTGTGTCAGTCGTGCAAATGTACTTACCCGGTTTTATTCTCTCTCTTACTTAGTTAAGTACGCAACCTAAATAATTACGCTCTATTAGGCCGATCCTGACCGTGTACAGAGATTTAATTAGACCCTCATTATCCCCATGCAATCGACGAAACATGATCAATAATTATTTATGTTTGATCTTCCGCGTGTACGTACCTCGTACTCGGGTATACGGAAAGGTTTTATTCGACCAGTTTAGTATCGGGCCTTCTTACCCCAATAAAACTGGTTCGATTTCACCGTAGGTTTAGGGGTGATTTAAAGTTTCATTTAATTTCTATATAATTGTCATCGAATCGGAGAGGAAATTGGTGACCCCTATAATTAAACGCCTCGATCCGATTGTACGCTAAATTTTTCATGATTGCTATAATCGCGATTACTCTGTCTCTATATCGCAGGGAGAATAGCGGGTCTAACATACCTTTGCCTTTGATTATATAGGCGACACGATGCCCCAATGGTCGTATTGCATAGTGCAGGCTTGTTCAAGTGCAATTTACCTACAACCAAGAGCAGCCTGCTAATGAGGAGCAAATGAGGTCGGAGATTCTGCTCAGAGGTTATTTTCATAGACAGCATTTCACCATTTTAAACAATTTTCTAACTGGGATTATTTTTGGTTCGGTTTTTTCTATTTTTTATTTTTTCTAATTCTGTCTTTCGCACAACGTTAACTATACTCAGTGATATTTATTGATTCTCTTGTATTCAGCAAAGCTAGACATACTAATAACCCCGTGTAATAATACAGAGGTTCGAGATAAGAATTATTTAGTCATTGCTACGAGTTGACCTATATTTACATATTGATCTAGTCCAGTATTTTACTACGAATTAAACAAATGGTAGTGAACAAAAATTTTACGATTGTCAAAACCATGGATGTATTCTTCGGCCAAGTGAAATTTTCCTTTCTCTCTTATTGATATGACGTGAGGAAATTAGATTGACCCTTGTCTGGTGCAGTAAATTGACCTGCGGTAAACACACCATCCCAGTTCTATCAAGACAACGTTCTAGTTTGAAGCAAGATCGGTTTATTTGCCGTGTATCTATCTGCTTTTTTTTTTCTTTTTTTTACCAATCCAGGATCGTTTATTTGTCTAGAAAATCCGAACAGGAACCATGGAACGAATTTTCCTATACCTGTCTGCTTTCAGGGAAATTGAAATTTTGCCAAATTTTTATTCGACGGCTCGACCTTGCCGTGTTTCAGTTTTCGCTGACCTATCGATTCTCAAAGTTTATTGGTTGAGGATTTTCATCAGTAATTAACTAAGTTTATGTTTCATTCGAATTCTCCGACGACCCTAATAATTAATTCACTTCTAACAACGGCGAGTAGCCAATTAGACAAACTTTCCACGATCCTTCGCATTCTGGTATAAATATCGGTATAAACTTATAAAGGATGGGCGATTCAGTCAATTTAACTTTGTTTCATCAAGAAAGACAGACAATGGCAATGATTGTTTGTCGAGGATTTTTGGATCAGAAATCGACTGTAGCAGAAAAAAAAAAAAAAAATGAACCAATATCGAAAAATTTAGTTCTTACAAGATTCGAGGTCCGGTGTATGTGACCGATTTTTCGTTTGTGGACGATGTGTTTGTATTCATCGGTGGGGTTCTTCCCAACTCAGAATGGATTAGATTTCGGATCTTATCTGTGTATCAGTTTTCGAGTTATTGATGGAAAAAGAAATCGTAAAAAATTCACTTGATGATATCTCGAGAACTGATCAACGCATTTTTGTCAAGGGGGCTTCTCAGTCTGGAGCTCCAAAAAGCGTGTATGTTTTCCGAAGCGTTGTGCCGTTGAGGGTTGTAAAAGGAAAAAAAAAAATGGTAGAATACGTTTTGAAAGTGCGCAACTTAAGCTTTGATTTGAAAAAAAAAGGTTGACAATATCACTAAAATTACGACCTCTATGGCCGTTGAAGTCATGGTCTGCAAAAAGCAGCGTCGAAGACGGTAAGCAAGATTGTAACCGAACGGAGTATCTGAAACCCATAAACGAGGAGTCATTTTGATGGTCAAGGTACCATCTAAGCTTCTATGGAACGGATGTGCCGCCCGTCTTTTGGTTTATTATTAACTTGCAAAAACAGTTGTCAGAATCGAGAAAATCTGAGTTTTTTAATTAAAAAATTCGCAACTCAGCCAAATTTCGGTTTATCAAAAATTGATTCCATAGAGGCGTAGATGGGACCTTGACCAATAATATGACTCCTTGTTTTTGGGTTTCGGATACTGCGTTCGGTTACAATCTTGCTGACTGTCTTCAACGCTGCTTTTTGCAGACCATAACTTCAATGGCCATAGAGGTCGTAATTTTGATGATATTGTCAACCTTTTTTTTTTCAAATTAAAGCTTAAGTTGCGCACTTGCAAAACGTATTTTTCCATTTTTTTCCCTTCTACAACCCTCAACGGCACAACGCTTCGAAAAACATGCACGCTTTTCGGAGCCCAGACTGGGAAACCCCCTTAATTTGGTCTCAATCGATCAGACTTTTTTTCCAACTTCAGTATAGTTGAATTTCGGGATTCATCGACCAATTATTTTCGTGATTCCATCGAGGCCAGCTGACTTACCTGCTCCTTTTTCTTATTTCAATTAGTTATTTTATCATGCACTCGTTTGATCCCCTCGTACTTTAACCCTGTGTCTTCTCTTTTACGAAAGCGCTCATTATCGTACAGTGCTGACACAGCACTTCAACCAACTCAAATAACGGCTAGGTACTGCAATAATTGTCTCACTGCCCTTGTCCGAAAAATTCTAGACGTAAACCCCACCTTCGTGTCAGGTGAGGATATTTTTTTACCCCCTGTAGTCAACGTTGCAGTTATAAATCCAGATTCCTATCAAACCGTAAACGCGTGACAAGTAATGCAATTTTCTTGATTTCTACCAACGAGCTTATACACGCGAGACCTGCGTTTATTTCAATCCCGAAAAGCTCGCTAAAAATACCCCGTATCTACTCGGGAAAGTATCGACGTTTTTATTCTCAGGTTTAACCTTTTCGAACTTTTCCTCCCCCCGTTCATTACCGTCGAAAATAAATGACCCAGCATTAGTTTGTCGAACCAGAAAAGTTCCGATTAAAGATTCGGAAAGGTATGGGAATAGAAATTCAAAATTTTTTTCAAAATTCGAATTACGTTTCAACGGACTTCTTCCCACCTCGGGTATTTCTTCCCCATAGATATTGCGACATTCCATTAAAGGCGTAAAGCTTATGGTAACATTCCGTTGAAGCTTACGCCACATTTTACCGCAACATTTATAGATTTTTATAGATCCCATTTATTCCTGATTGCAAGCTCAAATTTTCCATGAAAATTTTTATACCGGGATTCCCTGGCGCGAAGAACCCTCAGAGTTTTGACAATAAGCGCGATCAAAGCCGTCATTCCAAACTGAGCTTTTCAGCTTTCAAGTAAATAAGAAAACATTCGTAATTCATTTCGACGATTTTTGCCATTGACGTAAAATCGAACGCACCTCTATTTAGGGACGTGAAATGAATTATTGAATGGAGCGATACCTTCACTTTTATATCAATACATATCCTATCTTTCGCCTCATTTCTCTTGTGTGTATGTACGCGTGTTATTTTATTTTATTTCATATTACATCCCCCAAAGTTACAATCGATGCTCACTGAAGCTCAGGCTTATTATTCGCCTCTTTCAACATTAAATCAAGATTTTACCCCAGCCCGTATTTGAAAAGAAATTTTATTATCTCTTCGGCTCATCGCGCGTTTGAGATAAGTAATTGAAAAATCTGGCCTGCAGATTAGGGTTTTATTATCTGACGGAAACCGGGCTCCGATAATCCCCTGAGCTTTTTTCGATTCCTGCACATTACGCAGTAAGTGTAAACGTGTTTCTGATTATTACAAAATCCTTTTTTTTTTCTTCAATTTCGTTTTATTTCTTGTTAGTGAAACTCTGAATGATTCTGAAGATTTTTTAGCAAAATCTTCATCGATATTAATAAAGTGTTGCAATCTGAAACAATCGTTCAGAATAGATTCAGAAATTATCAGAGCTGATGGGAGGATTTACGGAGTTATTCGAAAAATTGAAAATCCATCAGGGTTAGTGCCCGTAATTATCACAAGTCGTGAAATAATCGCGTTGATTTTAGGTAATAATAAACAAATACATAAAGTTCATAACTTAGGAAGAATTTCTAATTTCGGACGTCAGCCTCGTCCTGCATTGGGGTGAAATTGAATCCCCGAACTGGTACGGAAATACTGATGACTATAGAAGAATTGAAGCTCAACGCTGGTGGTCGTTATAGAGTTTGAAATAACTTTATTGATTGACCTTTTGTTATATTTTTCAGTATATTTGTATATGGGGCGTTCCGTGATACTTCAGCCGCTAGAAGGAAAAAAATCCTCACAAAATTACGACAAATCAGGGTATCCGATACGAACAAATTCACGAGATTTAAAATTTCTTCAAATTCTTTCTTTCTTTGGATGCTTCAATTTTTACATTTTTCATCAAAACGGTGATACCTCTAGAATGGTTGATCGTAATGACAAAATAAAAGCTCCGGGTTTTCAAGACCTACGAGGATAAAATTCCCCACATGTATACACCCTTCTGTCAACTTTGACCAGTAATATTCCCGTTTCTAAATATACGAGGCCGAATTTAGCACAATGAATCTACTACTGTGACGATTTTGAATTACAAAGCGACTTTAGAACTCAGTTATAACAATAAAGTACTTTATAACTCGGCCCTTTTTACGATCAACTTTAGTCCCTGGGCGAGTAAAAGCTTGCGAATTTAATTTTTTTAACCCTGCACTTAAACTGGCCTGTACGAGTTTAGGCTGAGATTGTAAGAAAGATATCATGGATCGGTATATCTTTTCCTCGATTTTTTTCTCTCTCAAGGTTTAGTTTATTCGGTTACGATTACGCTAAAACACGTCTGACAGAATGTATTTTCAAACTCGCATGTGACTCGGTATTTTCACATAAAAATTCGCTGAATGTGAGTAAAATTGAAATTCCCCTTGGAATCGAACGGGGGAAGTAGCGTGCGGTAATTTCCCAGTTTTCACTGAATCCTGGATTAGGGATGTTATCCTTGGTAAGCTCCTTTCCCTGAACATTTTTCAAGTATTAATTATTGAAAATTTGCCAGGATTTTGATTCGAGTACCACGACTTTGTGGCGGATGCTCGGCCTTACCGTTAATTATTTTGATGGCAAAAATAAAAAATGAAACATGAAAAACAAAAGAAAAAAGAATTTAATCCTTGAAGTATAATCGAGTAAAGGTTGAAAGCTGTGAGCTATCCGGGGTCTCGGAGATGCGGAGTAAAAGCACTTAATGCAAAGATTTGGATCAACCGCGACTCCAATTTTAGATACTTAACTCTCTAATTGTTTTGAAAAGAAACTTCTTGAAATTGCCAACGGGACTCGAGGTTTTAGTAAAAAATTTTCAGGCTTAGAAAATTTTGGTCCAATTCAATTTTCAATTTTTTTTAACAAATTTTTCTGAGCAATTAGAAACCCAAATAATCAAGTCTTTGCATCGAGTCCTTTTACCTGGACCCGATGACTAACAACTTCTGAGTTTTATTCGACTGTGTTTGAGATTGTCAGAAGACTGACAAGCTTCTGTAATAAAACTGTGGGTTGAAAAATGAAATTTCGACATATATGTCAGTCTTGAAGAAATAGCCTTAGTTGAGGTGCTTCTATTCCCTCAAGTGAAATCGTACGAATTTGCAACTACATTTGAGCGAATTAATTTTTCGCCAATATTACGAAAGGTACATAATGCTACGTGGTCCTATTCGAGTCCTGTAAATTAACAAATTAATTAAACTGCCATTTAAAAGTTCGGCTTGAACAATTTGCGGGATAAATTATCATCTCCGAGTTCCTGACGGGCACTACGATAATCAAGACACGGAGTGGTAGCTGGAAATTTGAGAGTTCCAATTGCTAAGTCCTCAAGACGCCGGTGACAAACCATACAGCCAAACTTCCTCACGGTGTTCTCTGCAATCATTGCCGAAACGTGAGCCGAGGAATTCCCGTTTACATATTTATTCCTCGATCACCATCTAGTCTGCGTGACGATAATCGACGGTTAAAATTCACTTTAAGCATTTTTCAATATCACGTATTCCCCGGCTCTGCTTTAGCCGAGACAAACAACTCTCTGAATATTTACCATGTCTCAACGCTCGTTTTAACGCGGACTTGCGAACCGGCGCGACACTTTTTTCGACATATTTTTCTCATGAATAGGGAATGCCAAAATCCTATAATCACACCCTACGGCGTGCTTTCCAAAAACGTATAACATATTTTATTCCTGTCAGCATGGAGGAGGAATTACAACCCCTAGGATTCGTGGCTGATATTTTTTTCGCCTTGTTGCTCTTTAGCATTTTCACCTAATCACGGAATCATTGCTGACACATCGACCGCGAAGAGGCAAGAAGCTTCAATCGCGAGAAACTTCAGCGATCTCAGGATTAAAGAAGGGTTCAATTTTCCTGCCATAGAATTTTTAACTATTCCGTATACGATTCTGAAGAATCATTTTCTACGTATGGCTCGCGGCACAAAATTCTTCAAAGCCTCATAAAACTCGAGTACCCAACCGGCATGGCATTGAGGTCAGTTTGAGGGGCAATTTGACGTTACTCTGCAGAACTTGCATCTGCATTTTTATTTCTATTTTTGTTTCTCTGAGTTTTATGCTGCCTTTTTCTCTCCATTTTCAAACTTCTCTTTGTGTGGATACAAGCACCCAATTAGATCCCCAGGTAATTTACCTACCAGCTGGGCACAATAACTGCTGAAGAAATTCAAAAGCTCGCCTTCCTAAGTACAAGTTTCATGACCCCTGCAGTCCATAGTCAATATAGTCTCGCTCATAAAAGCTTTCCCAAAATACAATTACCAGTATCCTCGAAATTTATACTTTTATGACCATTCCGAACGCCCTACAAGACTTGGGAGTTCGTTACTATCGACGTAGTGCTTTTCGTGAACATTTTTGCACCTGATACGCTGATTTTATTTTCGGGAAACGTAATCAACTAATTGATTGAAAAATCCTTGAGGTCGTTTGGTGGATTATGCTTGTCAGATTTGTCGCCAATTAGTGTCGATGAATGGACATCATCATGCTTAATTTTCTTATCATTCATCCCGACGTTGATAACGATCAACGATACATGAATCGAATGGGCTTGCATTTACACATTTATGACAATTACCAAAAATACTTTTTTCACCGTGGATTGGACGTCACTACCATAAGCATTTTCATACGTACGATTTCGTACGTGCACAAATTTCGATCTTGAGCTTTAATGCCGACGAATCCGCGTCGAAAACCTGACGACTACTTCTCCCTTAGAATTTTCATGTTTCAAAATTCTATCAGGTATGGCGTCAATGCCGTGTAGATACCTTATTTGCTTTGAATCGAAAGTCAAAGTCACGAGTCGAGTATCAGACGGCAAGCAGCGCGTGCAATAAGTACCAATAAAGCACCAATACTGCCAATACCAGCGCCTCGTTGTGTCGCCAGATGCAGATATTGGATGCATTACACATGTGCAAGTCAATCCTCTATCGATGCATATTACCTACCTCATCGTCTTACAAGGTTCAAACGAAAACTTGAAGCAGACCTTTCCCACTATTCTTGGGGTCGTTCGATTTCGAATATTCAGAGCATATCTACAGGGGAAGACCATTATCGATCGTGGTACATACCGAGCGTTTTCGTTGAGACTTGACGGTCCCCTTCCTACGGCAAAACCAACACAGGCGCGCACCGCGTGCGTGAGGCTAGTTCGGGACTTCGCTACTGGCACTTTATCCCCTCCCGAACGAACCTGTATTGGTTTAACCGTAGGAAGGGGACCGTAAAGTCTCAACGAAAACGCTCGGTATATTTGTTCAGAGGGAAAGACGGGTAAACACCTGTTTGCATATTGTTTACGTGTAATACACATTTCTACGATCATTTTTGATATTAAGACATCATGAAACTAACAAGGGTGCTTTCTGCCTCGAAAGTTCGTATAAAAGTTACTCTTTTTCACTCAACCCGGGGGTAGTGAAATTTTCGATATTCTCACACACCTGCGTGAGACCTGATTGAACAAAATTAAATCGTACATTCATCTTTAAAGAAAGGTAGAAAAAGTAAACAAAACGAAAAATCAGTCTTACTTTACAAAAATTGTTTTCGTACACCTCACAACGAACTTGATGTGAATTTACGGTTTTGGCAGATTTCCTCGTGAGATAAAACGGACGTCAGATAATTTTGGCAAACGTATGAGCAGTTATTTCTGAATATTATAATTATTGAAAATTTTAGCCATACAATTTACTTTTTGAATTCGACTATTCCTCTATAAGAAAGGCTCCTTCGAAGAATCCCACTTTGAATTTACGATCGATTCTGAAGTGTGATTCGTGTTTTATGTATAAATCCACAAAAATTTATTGCTGCTTTATATTTTGTGGGTAAAATTGAGGCGTTCGTCAAATTTCTGGCTCGTTAAACTTGAACGGATGCTCGTGGGAAATGAAATACAAAAAAACCCCGCGAAAGGTGTTGATCAAAAAATCTTCTGTTGCAGGGATTGAATCTTGAGTTCTACGTTTGTGAAAATCAGTTTGTACATCAGGTAGGGTCGAGCACCCTTTGTCATCTTCTGATCTCACTCTCGTGGCATAGCAGGCAATGGTGGTAGTTGTGGTTATGGAGGGAGGAATTTGTTTTAAATAAATCAATGGCGGGGAGGTAGCTACTTTGGCCAAAGGTGAACCCTCGTTTGGTAAAAGTTTGTCTCGTTTATTTTCAACGTCGTATGTGATTGGTTGAGTGGCTTTGCTCTCTTCGATTCTCTTTTGTTACATTTCCGCTATTCCCGTTCCATTATGTATCGGTCAGGCCCTTGCCAACTTTTTTCTTACCATATTCTCATTTTTATGGAGGATCCGACTGCCTCAGAACCTCGATTTTCGATACATTCTTCGCAATATTGGCTCGCCAGTGGAACTTTTTTTTCTCTTTCTAAACACATTTTCTATAAAATGCCGAACATATTCGTGAAAAAATTTCACACCCGCCACTCGCACTGTGGAGACAAAGTATTTATCGATCATATTCGGAATTGCGGAGAGAGTTTTTTCCGAGACGCCTGTACATCGACCCTGTAGCATTACATTTCTTCACGAAATGTATAGGTAAAAGCTTCGTAATGGTTGAAAGCGAAAGATTACATGAATATGGATATATTTCTGACCCAATAAGCTCGGTTGATGCTATCCCATGATTTATGATAGTCGAATGCTTCCAGAGGCCAAAAAGCTCATGAGCAATAAGCAGTAAAACAAATTCGTTTTAGGTTCAGCAGCGAATGCCAGAAGCTAAGAAGAAAGGTTTATCATCAAAATCATTTCTCGCAAAAGGTGTTGGTTCCCCGGGTCATTCGGGCTGACATATTTTTTCTCCTTCTCTTCGAGAGGGTTTGTTCCGCGTTTACAGACCAGGGTCCCACTGCTACCCTGTATTTATCACGTCCAGCGATGTGTTCTAGGTCCCCCCAACCCCATGAAATGGTAGGCAATTCGGTAGGTGCTTTTTGCCTATTTATATAAATCCTCTTTGACAAGCTAATGCTGGCAAAATTTCTTAACATGACTACTAATCTCTTAGAGAAGAGCAAGGCCGCATAGTCAAGATAAGAACTCGGTCAATGGCATGCTTCTAACTTCTCCACATCCCACTCTGGGATTACGAACCTTTTAGAATTATATCGCAAGTTATATTTTCTCGTGTCGTGGTATCATAAAAGCTCTGTACCTAAATTACTAGGTTGTTCTCCTCAAAGAAGTGTACGAGGAAAACAGTCCTCCTTGCTCTAGTTCTTGCCACGACCCTCATATCTGCACGTCTTATACCTACTCCTTGTCATTTCTTCGTTGCGGTCTCACCGCGCCCGAAATAGCTTACCAACGGTTCCGTGCTTTCCCTCATCGTACAGTTCTGGTAATGATGTTTACGACAGGAAATTAGACATTGACTAAAACGGTATTAAAATAATATCCGTGTATTATCCTCGGAAGTTAAGCCTCAAAGTTTCAAAGTAGTCGCTGACTTGCTCGGAATTTCAATTATCCGAATACAAAGAAAAAAACAAAAAAAAAGTGGCGAATTTTATTTACGTGGAAATAATGCTATGCGAGAAATTCTACCCTGATTTTCGTGATATTGACCGAATTCTTATATCGAATCGCGGTTTTCGTTTCCTGTGATATTCACGACCTGGTCAGATCTTAATCTTGGCGATTTATACCGAGCTTCACAGATAAATCCGCAGTTATAGGTCTTGAAGAAGATAATTTAATATTGCTTACGAATATAGCCATTTTTTTTTTCTTCTTTTACCTTCCGTGAATCTATGTTCTCTGCGAAGTGAAATCATTTCTTCATGGGAGTACAGCTCGATTTGAAGCGGACGTAAAGAAAGAAAAACAAAATAATTAGGAAATTAATTCGTCCGCCTGTTAAAACCGATACCTGTGTGGATTGAAAAAAGAAAAAAGAAAAACGAAAAAAAAAGGAAAAAAAATTGAGATAAATAAAAGAATAAAAATATGTTAATATAAATGTAAAATACGTACGTGGACAATGTTATACCTGGTATGAATAAAACCCAGTGGGTGGTATAATCGCATAACTGAAAAATGACAAAATAAACGAACACGTAAAAAATCGGAATTTAAATCGAATTCACTGTTGAGCCTTCCTATTGACATATATATAACGACCAATATTTAGAAAAAAGAATAATAATAGTTTGTTAAAACTTTACCTGAACTTCGGAGGGGCCATTTTCAAAGGGAAGAATTAGTCAATTATACTATAGTGAAAACTATTAAGGTATTTTATAAAATTTATAAACTAGTCTACTCTATTCGGGCGAGCAGTGCGATACCTTTATACCTATACATAACGTGAAATTTATCACCGCGTAATATAACACTTCGATATATCTTTACACCTGACTAAAATAAGTAAGGCCTGAGCTCTGTTTAAGTCCGCGTAATAAACGATATTGAAATTGTCGATGAATCGACTAATTTTTTAATAATAATAATAATAGTAAAAAAATAAATAAAAAAAATAAAAATCCAAAGTTTTTAAGAAAATTCAAAAATTCAAAAATTATTCAAAGAAGTTAACAGTTTATTATACTCTCGAGTGCTTCAAAGTGAAATCAGGCAGGTATTATCTAGCACTCTGAAGCCACAAAGAGACAGATATACATGTTGCACGAAATGTTTTGAGTGTAAGTTGCTGCAGTGTTACCATGTATTTGTCAGTATTTTCTTATTGCATGAATTATCTCACAGATACCCAGCTCGCACTCAAATATAGAGGGTGTCATAAAACTAGATCCAGAAAATGAAGAGCGTAATACAACGGGTCAAGCTGAGTAAATTGACCTCTAGAACATGCGATCTCCGAAGTACCGGTCGCGAGATACGGCCACTTAAAAAATCGCGCTGGGCGCCGGAATGTAGGCAACCGACTACACGCCAGATATCAGTCGGCCGTCTAATTGATAAGCACGCTTGACTTTCGATGCGAGTCATAACGCTTTTGGATCCGAAAATTTCAAACAAAAATACTTTTGATATGAAATTTTACTATGGAAACAAGTAATGTTGTTGTGTTTGGCGAAAATTCAATGTCCAAAGTGTTTTCATTCGAAATTCTTGACTTCTGAAACGTTATGAATGGAGCGCTAACCGATGCCAGCTGTGTAGTCGGTTGCCTAAATGCCGGCGCACAGCGCGATTTTTTAAGCGGCCGTATCTCGCGACCTATACTTCGGAGACCACATGTTCTATAGGTCAATTTACTCAGCTTGACCTCCACTATTACCCTCTTCATATTTCGCATTCAGATCTAAAGCTCGATATCTCGGTGAGATTAAATCGTAGGAACGTAGGATCGTAGTTTTAATCGCTTCTAGATTTTTTTTCTTTTTAGTAAATAAACGCCGAAGCATGTTTGAGAAAATAATTCTAAAGCAGAGTACATAGGCTTTGATTCGCTCATTTGCCATTGTAATACGATTCTGTTTTGCAAAGTTTTTATACTTTTTATACTCAAGTTTGACTTTGAGATAAAACCACGTAACTCGAAAACTATTGGGTCTAAAACTTCATCGTGATAATCTCTCCTCGAAATTTTCTTCAAAATTTTTTATTGCGATCCAGTTTTGTTGTAAACGTTAAAAGACAACCACTCGGTCCCTATAATCTGGAATAATTTCAAACCACGTGTAAAAATTGGGGTAATCAGCTGTGAAGAAACTGAGTGAATATAATATTAATTGGTCCATGAGAGTGAATTTTCTATTCAAAATATTCGATAAGTTATAGAACAAAGTTCTTGTTTAATGATTTAACGTCGGGTCACGTCACGTCGTCTCGAGTTGAGTTCATTCCTCTGTAATCTGCGGAGAGAATTATAAGTAGTTAGACGACGCGATAATTATCTGAAAGTTGAAACTCCGTTCGCCAGAAGCAAGGAGATACACGTGTTTACCTCACCAGCAATAAAAGCCAGGTATTTCCCCGGGATCACGTACCATAGCGAAAAAACGCCCCAGGAAAGACAGGGTAGGGTGTATTTCCCGAATATCCGTTCATACATTATACGTTGCGTAGGTAAATATATACAAGGGAAAGAGTACCCCAAATAAAAGGTAAAATTTATGACAGAGCTCCGCTCACTCGCGTACGACATATGTTTTTTCAAAGTATACACGCAGTGCAGGTCTTTAAATATTTCGCACTGTAAAAAATCCTTGGGAATATAGAAGTTGCGAGCTTTTCAGTCCCTCGCAATCAGTCACTCAGTCACCCAGCCCTTCGGCTTACGGGCCCTCTCCTACCCTCAGGGAGACCATGTACGTGAGTAGTTTCGAGTCTCATGTACAGGTTTATATATATTTTATCGATACATATGTATGTACTACGTGTTAGGTGAATAGGAAAATGCTCCGTCAGGAAAATTCGCAGCTCTTAACTCTTCGAACAAAGCCTTTCCACGTGGCCCTGCGGGACCTGGTCGTTCGAAGAGACGCTTCAGGCCTCGCAAGAAATGATACTTGACACTTTAGCCGAGCCGATCTTAACCCCGGTGATCCTAAAGTCTGAATATTCTCAGACTATGAAATGTACCTAGTGGATGTGGAAGAAATCAGTCAATTTTCGGAAGTCATATCTCAGTGCCAGAAAATAGAACAGAGACTTGTTTTCTGAACAATTATAGACACGAGTTGATCCAAATCTTTGCATTACGTGCTTTTGCTTTGACTGCATATAACTTTGAGACCTGATGACTCAAAAATCCTGAATTTTACTTGATTATTATTCAAAATCAAAATAGTTCACCAAAAATCATTTCGGATCCGTACCAGACCAGAAGCATTTCGAAAGATTTGGCTGGAATTTTTCTGGCCAGTATACTTTCGAAAGCGTCAAGCTTTCTGGCCGAAAATAGCGAAATTTATAGAAGCAGGGTGAGCTGGACAATAGATTGAATTTTCATAGCTCGATGTACAGATATCCTGGCAATTTTTTATCTTTGAACAGGCGTCTTTTTTACAGAATACGAATCAGGCATTACCCTCGTATTTTTTGAAATTTCAACGAAAAGTATCATTGAGCGTTGGGGTCGTAAGTTAATTGAAAGACTTTCCCTCGAGTCTGACGAATTTTGGAAACGGGGATGAAATAAGTGGGAGGAAAATTTTTCTCCGAATAAAATACATCTCAGTTGTTAACTCCGTGGAATTTGCCACTTACCCGCTGTCTCATAATTCCTGTTCGTTTTAATACGTTTTCTTATATAGGTATGCATAACACGCTTGGGAAAAAGTTGTACATGTATACTGCTGGACGCAGAGGTATATTTCACGGGAGCTTGCGGTGGAACCGTTGGAAACGCAAGCCATAATTTTTCGTGTACTGACTAGGATGATCCTTGATTTGATAATTTCTGAATTTCGAGGCTCTCGTAGGCCAGGACCTCTCCAAATATGTGCAAGAACATGTAGCCAGAACACTGGGTGCCTATTTCAATCCCAAGTACCGCCCCAAAGCCTTCAAAGTTTGGGATACACGGGAGCATTGAAATTCGAATTCCGGTCGAATCAATGATCTTCTGATATCGACCGAAGATTACCTAGGTGACAAATATTCGTAGCACCCATGTTTGAATTTTGAACATTGTTTGGATGAGCGAAATGCTGTATAGCCTTTGTTCTGAACATCAGAATCATTTGAATTTGATTTTCCCCATCGCGATGTTTCAGGCACCAAATAACTCACGAAGTTTCACATTTTCCCATGAAATACGATAGGTACATATTCACTGACTTTATACCCTATCTGAACTATGAATCCAATTACAATGATTGATTATATTACCAGTCACGTTAGTCGAGTACAAAGCGGCTCGGACATCAATTTCTGCGATAAATGATCATCCGAGTTTTTCTCCTTTATTTTTCACGTACTTCACTTGACCTGACATATATCTCTTATGCACGCCTCATTTCTCGCGGAACTTTAACGGCCTGGAACGAGATCTATATCTTTCATGGGAAGCATCTGTTGCACGTAATACGTGAATTTCGAGCTGATTTATTTTCGAGAAGCTGAATCTCGAAAAAATTATTACGACGTCGGTGTGGCTCACGTCAGAAGAGAGCATTTCATAGATCCGAATTGTTCCTTATATCCGGATGCACAAAACGCCTTGATTATTTAACTGATTCTATTCAGCATCCAGAGTTTTCAATCCGAATTTAAAACGGCTGAAAGTTCAAACTGGCGAAGTTATTCGCTGATAGAATGTGAGAGGGACACATCAAGTTCTAGCTGCACACGGGAACTTGCACAACGCGAACAAGTATCTTCCGACTGATTTTAAACACGAGAAGAACTAAGTTTGAAGGAATCTGATCCTCTGGGTAAAAGCTCGGGTGAGAATAGTAGATTAGTTCCCATACGCGCGGAATTCAAGCATATGAAGCGAAATCAAACTCTCACATTGCGCTGCCTCTCATCCTTCCACGTCAAATTTCTACTAATTAATCTTCCTACACATACAATTACGCGTTCATCATTGAAATAATTGGCACGCTTGAAGACCCTTCAAGTTTCCATGATATCATATTCCATATTCAAAGTAACTTCCTAACGTATTGCTCCTCGGTTCGTTAACAATTCACAGGTCCATTAACTTGTCAGATCTGAGTTGGATCAAGAGTACTGAAACTTTTCAGATAAAACGGTAACAGACTCTATTCAGGGCTGATTAAGTATTGGCGAGTTAGAATGCGGCGATATTCCTATTTTTAGATGGAAATCCTTATCCTGTTATGATATCACCAATTCGTTATCACCAAGGGAAGGTAGGCCCATTCGTACCACTTTCATTTTCGATTAGTCGACATCTGATGAAAGAAAAACGAATTTTTCTGACAATCGAATACCACATCGAAAAAACTTGTCACAAAAATACGGATGCAATTATCCTTTCCACGTTAGTACTTGATGTAGTTTTTACGAATCAGCCCTGAGATTACTGTGTTCGTAATAAGTCAAATGACATATTATATGAATAATATAATGGTGTAAAAGTGTAATCCTCTACGGTCATTTTCATACCCTGTCATTTACTCATTTGGATAAAGGCTAGAATTTGAAAAATCAAAAAGTCAAAAGTTCAGGTTCTAGGCGATATTTTATTTACCTTCCAATTTACTTCTTCATTCAATTTATACCGTTATTCCGTTTAGGTTCTTCCTACATTAAAATTTTCCATGAAACATTTTCCGACTTAATTACTTGCGTCAATGTTTAGCCGCTCGTTAACTGTCCACTCGTTTTGTTGACACATAATAACGAATAATTATCAGCAAATCCTGCAGGCGAGCCTTGGGGGTATCAATTCCCTATTATCTGTGAACAAATCCCTTTAGATTTATATCGATGAATTTGTTTAAAAATTAATAATGTAAATAAAAATTGCATCAATTTCTTCCCTGCAAATTCTGCAGTGGCTCTTATTAATGAGCGATTCACTCATCGATGAATTGAATCATCCTTTCAAGTAGATGTCTGTGTACCAACAGGCTTATTTCGCATCGATATAAAAATCGATTTAACAAGAATCGGCTGTGATTGAAATGAAAATTATATATAAAAAATTAATCCACAGGCAGTCCACAGCAAATTCAATCTATCAAGAAATCTAATTTACTTTGAGAAAATCGGTGTGCAGGTACTGGGCAGAAATTTTATATCTTAATATTGAGTAAGAAATTGCTTCAAACGCTATTAGTTTTCAATAAAAGAGAGTTATTATCGGGTCGCAAAGTGTCCCTTCTCTTTAAAACACCCTTATACTTGGAATAATTTTATCCAAGTATGAGGTAGCTGGTCAATGAATTTCAGTCTATGATAGGAAACGGAGGACTAGATACCTGCAGTATTGTTTTTTATCGGGCGAAATATCAATGGTGGCGAAGTCGACTGATCGATATTATTTTCATGACTAAACCGAAATCGATTGGGATTTTGATTTAAACTGAAACGAATAATTTTATGAACGATACGTCGGCATGTAACAGAATTAAATATCGTATCTTTCCAAAAATGTGTAGAAAGTATGATTGAAACGTTTCAACTTTTAACACATTGCGGTTAACTCTGCGGGTGAAGTGAAGGGTGAAGTTTGAATAACTAAAACACACTTGTTACGAAACTCCTGATCCAATTCATCTTAGCGATTTTTTTTTTACCAAACGTTCACCCCAAAACACATCCCCTGCGTTATGTATGTACATGCGTCTATATACCCCCCAGAATTTCTAGACATGTTATAAATCCTTTTACCCGAAGGAGACGAGGGGTAGCTGGGCTATCCGTGATGGTCAGGCTGTCCGACTGCCCGCCAAAGTCGATTGGAGTTTATGGGGAGATTAACCTTGCTCGGGGTCTCACCAATTTCTAGTAAAACTGCCGGATGGTCAAACGAATTAGGCCAGTGAATGAAATATCTCTTAATAATGGATCATCACTTTTATAAGCTCACAGCTCTTGGCAGAATGTTGAGAAGATCTCTTCACTTAAGGATGATCCTTCCTCTTGGGATGTACAGCGACCTAAATTTCAAGCTGTTCCTTCACGATTCAATGGGAAAGGCTCGCTTAGAGGTCTGAACTGAACGTGAAACAATGTGGGATGAAATGAAAAATAATACCCTGCAGAGGCACGAAGATCTACAGCAGCATTTCGGAAAAACGAATTCCTCACTGTGAGATGGATGAGTGCGAAATGATACCCGAAAGAAATGAAACAGGAAAGTTTTTCCTTATAGAACAAACACGAACAGAAAATTTATCTTGATCGTATACCACAAAAAGCTACTACCCCAGTGGTAACGCTTTAAATATATCGTAGTATCATGCCCCCTTTTTCACCTGTTACATAATTTCGAAAAACCATTATACGCGTCGAAGCTCACACCGTGCAGTAGATATATTCTATGTATTTTTCTCCCTCGCCATTATTATCCGCGAAAAAATGATTTAATTCATTGGCAAGTGTCGCGTGAATATACATAATTAAAAAATAATTATTACTCACGAATAAAGGGGGAGTAAGCCAAATCGCTCCGATTAAGGGATGGGCCGCTACACAGATTACTCTACCATAATACCGCAAAAGGATTTTACCGTGAGAAAGCACGAACTGATTTCAAAAAAAGGACTACGTTAATATCTTCGAATTGTATTCACATCGTGAGGTAGACGAGTTTTAACTGAAGAATTTGAAATTCGTGTTACAAGAAGCTTTTTGAAACCCCAATATTTGAAACATGGTCAAAATCTGCTCCCGTATTGAGTATTTATGTTCAAACCTATCTTGCTCATTTCTGGTCATAATGTGAAGAGACTTACTGAGCTTTTCAAATTCCGAAGCCCTAAATTCCCTCAAGTTTTTCCTGTGAATTCTTTTGAAGAGGTCGTCGATTAACGTCTCATCCTGCGCAGCACCGTCCATAGAAAACGCTTGATTCAAAAAGAATTTTTGAATATCAGCTTAATACATCGGGAATCCTAGATCGTGTCTAGAGTGAAGATGAAGGCGTAGATTCGATGTCGTATAACGTTGGTGATATTTTCATTCTACGTGATACTTGACCAGCAACGACCGTTTGACATTTTCAAAAATAGAAGACAGCGTGACCTGGAAGCCAGGGTCACTTTTCACATCGCTTAGATACGGTGATTTCAATCAATTACGATACCTCGATACGCCATCGTTTCAGTTTCATCATATCATTTCGATTTATATAAACTCCATCGATCCCTAAGGGTGGAAGTTCCGCAACTAAAATTCAGGCACATATCAATACCGTACGGATATTTGCTTTATCGACACTAGATTTTATTGACTTGATTTTCAAAGCTGTCGCTTTTTTCATTACGGCTATATTCTTCGTATTGTTTGTCATATTCGATGCTTGCTGCTTGCTACAGTATTGACACAACATTTTTATGACATCGTGAATGCCATGACTATAATGATATATTATTGCAAAACTCTAATTTTATTTCCTCGAAATTTGGCGAGTAGGTATTAACTCCCTTTAATAAGGATTTGTATCGTTGGTTAGACTCAAGGTAACGGCGAGAAGAAATCCGCTCTCGATTCTTCGCATCATCATAATACCCACTCCAAACAATTCCGCAACTTATTGCCGAGCGATTCTGCTTCCTCGTCATTATTCGAGGTATAAAGAAATCCACTACCTTTTCTTCAAACATCTCAATTGAGGAGTTATCAAATAAATATAATTGCGTGCTTAGGGAAAAAATGGTGAATTATAATCGTACAAGTCTCACAGATACGTCATCACACTCATCAATGAAAGGTTGGCATTATAGTTCCCACTTTTAGAACACACTCAGAGAAAATTTTGTTCGATTTGATCCAAGAATTTTGTTTGACTTCATCTTTTTGATTCATTAAAGTAATGCGATTGAGTTAATGAAGAAATTCGAGGCATTTGGCTCCTTGTTCACTTTGAAAAATGTTTTTCTTTCAAACAATCGAGCCGATTCAACGGACAAACCATTGATCGATTTACACGAGTATTCATTTGATAGAAATTAAAGAAAAAAAAAAACAAAATTGTTCTCAAGGAAACAAACATTTGTTTTATTCGGACAAACTTTTCTCTTTGGGACATGAGACATTCGTTACCGTAGAGTTCTTCGTCCGGAACGTTTTCGTCTGCAGACACTTATTCGTCCGCAACATATCCTCTTGGGTTTTCATGCCCATCTCCTATAAATGTCGTAGTAACAGTATCGTACGCCAACGTTTGTACCAGATAGGAAAAAAGAGACCAAGAGGATATGGGTGGACGTGTAAGCGTCCGGACGAAGAACTGTCTGATGAAGAACTGTCCGGTAACCGAGACATTCGCATAACTTACTGAAGAGTTTGTCAATCTAACATGGTGAGTGAAAATGAATTGATGAAGGTTCAACCAAATCTGTATATAAATCATGAAAGCTGTGTACCAAACGAGTGAAGGATGGGTGGGTCGTGTACTAGGTTGTAGAAAAACGGTAACATGTTGGATGGTGTGGAAGAGGGGTAGAAAGGATAGTATAGAGATATACTGAGAAAACTATGGAAGGATGGAAGCATGTATACTGTAGAACCATGCCGGATCGTCCGTCAGAGCAGCGGACAGCGAGACTTGCTCTACCTGCTATTTGTCTTAGCCAGGGCTCTCCGGAGAGCCACCCTTAGCTGCCAAGCCAGGTCTAGTCTATGGTCAACCGCAATAAAACCTCGAAGCCTCGGAATAGTCTACTGAGGCATGGTCGACCGATGAAGGAAAACCGCGAAAGGGATCAGAGAAAAAATAATAAAACTGTGAAAGGGTTTAGTGGGGATAGAAAAATAAAAAAAAAATTCAATCCCTCCGGCGAACGGATATCTCTTTAAATTTTTCGAACTGAATTTTCACTCTTTAGGAATTACATTTCGCTTGAGTGGCTTCGAGTCGACCAGAAGGGTCTGGATAGCAGGATATTCGCTCATGATTCACTGTCTGTAATAAGGCTAAAAGTAAAGACACGCAGTTCTCCGTTTCATGGGTAGGTATTTGTTACGCCGTTATGAAACAGAATGATGCAAATGGTGCGAATTTTGGTTTAGCGACGATTCAAGGACAACGAATAGATGTTTTTGCCATCCCCAGCAATATTCGTGCTTCTTAGACCCTCTTCTATCGATTGGATATCAAATATTCAACATGGCAAGATAATAAAAAGAATGGCATTTCAAAAAGGAGAAACTTGGAGAAAGCCGAGTCACTGGTTATTGTAAAACTGAAACAAAAAATTTCAACTTTGGTTATAATTTCAAGTTCATATCTTCAATTCAGTTCTCGAGAGAGGGATCACCTGCATTTGGCCAGCCGTGCACCACCACGTTTTTCGCTCTGCTGTCCGCAATTTTGCGAATATAAAAAGAAAAAATCAAATTGACGTGAAAATATTCTCGCAGTATCCTATTATCAGAATATGTAAAAGAAAAAATCTGAAAATCCAATTACTTCACCTTTCAAAGCTTCCTGGTCTCAGCGAGTAGCAATAAATTCAGAGAGTACATTTTTGTGACTACCATCTCCAGCAGGATGTTTCTATTATCGCAGCTGATGACAATTCGGTTTGAACGCCAATCTCATACCGCAAATATCGATTCCTGTGAAAATGGAATCTCGCCATTTTAGGCCCTGACTTACTCACTGTATAGCAATGAATAATGTCACGTGTGAACCAATAGGTGGTCTCATGTGTGGTTGTGTCGTTGTGCCAACAAGGCATCAGTTAACGAACGACTCGGGCATAGAACAAGGTGGCTGGTGACAATCCGGGCTGTTCTATCCCGGTATTATGCAACCTTAATTAAATCGCACACATACACAATGTGGAAGTGTTCATCCGCGTTCGTACACGGATGCGTGAGGCCGTGATTCCCGTCGGGAGGAATACCTGCGGAAACCAATACGAGCGATGAATAGAATACATCGGAAATCCTGATTCTAGATTCTGGATTATATCCAGGGCACCGCATGCTGGGCATGTGGCAGTTGTGCCTGGAGTTTCAACGCAGCCATTACACAATATATCAACCCGACGATTCAACTTTGGAACAAAGAATTGAAAATTATTAATAATCTCCGTTCAATTATACCGTCCGATATTTAATTATGGAAAGTTTACATTCGGAGGGAATGCAGGGACTCTTCATCGTCGAATTCGTTTTCACCGATTGGACTGCTTTCCAATTATTCAAGGATTACCAAAGCAATTGATAAAGTCTTCGCGATTTGCTCGTCGGCGGATATTCCGACTGCAAATTCAACTTGTACCACACTCTAATACGCATCTACACATCTCGGAAAATCTCGGGTGGAAAAAAATCAAATTTTTCACACCCTTACGACTGTTCACGCTCTGCTTCCTCCACAGAACCGACACTCGACCAGTAATTTAGTTATCATTCGATAAAGCGTCGCGTTCTACGCGGAGACAAACGTGGCTCATCAAGTATGCGCATGGTAATCCAAGTACCTACCCACCTCGGCTATAATACGTATACATACATATTATACCGACTGATGCGTTCCGATACGGAGAGCGAAGCTTTGGTATTAAATTATCGATGAATAAATAACGTGACAAGAGAATTGTCTCATTCTTATAAAATCAAACAAATGATTTCCCAGTCTGGAGTTCCAGAAAATATGCATGTTTTCCGAAGCGTTGTACCATTGAGGGTTGCGGAAGAAAAAGAATGAAAAAATACGTTTTGAAAGTGCGCAACTCAAGCTTTAATTTGAAAAAAAAAGGTTGACCATATCATTAAAATTACGAACTCTATAGCAGTTTAAGTCACGGTCTGCAAAAAGCAGCGTCAAAGACGGCAACCATGATTGTAACCGAACGGAGTATCTGAAACCCAAAAACAAGGAGTCATTTTAATGGTCAAGGTACTATCTAAGTTTCTATGGAATCGATTTTTGATAAACCAAAATTTGCCTGAGTCGCGAATTTTTTAATCAAAAAATCAGACTTTCTCGATTCTGACAACTGTTTTCGCAAGTTAATAATAAACCAAAAGACGGACGGCAAATCCGTCCGGATCTGGGGTCTAAAATTCACAATTTGGAACGGCGGATCCAATCTAAATTTTAAAATCATTCAAATATTCAAGGTATTAGTTGTATAAGTATTATTACATTTTATTTCAGACATTTTTGGGGTCGGAAGTTCGCATAAAAAAATGTTGCCTCATCCCCTCGCACCCTAATATGATGACAATTCCATATACATCGGTATATTTCATATTTATCAATTCATTTCTTTCAAGAGAATGAATTTCTTATCATTATACAATTTTCCCTGCGTTTTACTCCGGGTCATTGAAAATTGCGGAGTGTAGTCCGATTGTGGGATCCTGTGACCTGTAGGGTTCTATGAAATTGGTGAGAAGTCAAAAGGATTGAGAAAGTGGTATTAGGGAGGTGACACCTATACATACATAGGTGCATGTACTTATTCATACATATATCCATAAATTCATCTACACAGCCACCAGGTCACACTTGACCCGAACATGAAAAAGAACTTGGATAACTTTGTCAAAAGAATTTTGACCGCAGCTATAGGGGTGACACGGGTTCGCCGCTTTGATCTCACGACACAGTTACCGCACCCTTGTGTATTACGCGGTACATATACTTCTGTCGGTTATATATATATACTGGTATTCATCTATATTATATACAGGACGTTCGGGTCACTGGCGCAAATCGGATTCGCGAGTGACGGAAGGGGCTGTAACAGTCACTATACTATATATCCGCATCCAATTTCGCAGTTCCTTTGTCAAAAAATTTTATCCGGCTTTCCGAGTCCGTGATGATATTTTTTAAATATGAAACAAAAACTGAGTTTAGCATCAGCTGCATGTCACAAGAAAAGAAGAAGAAAAAAAAAATGGCGAGTACAATAAATTGTACGTCGATTTATTTAGCGAAAGAACATAAGAAGGGATGGTCTTTAGCTTAACAAGAGATCAAAGTGATCGGAGGAAATAGGTGCTTCGTGGTATCGAAGATCGTGAGAATTGGGGTGGAGATGGGCTCAGGACAGTGGCTGATTTTTTTGGGAAATGGGATTCGGCTAAAGTCTTCTCTCTATATGAGAATCTCGGCAGAACTACGTCTGCACATATCTTGCCATTGAATCGCTGATACCAAACGGAAGTAGGTGGTGTCGACGCGACGATAATGTAAGGCGCAAAGATATTATCTTCACGATTGGGGTGGAACTAAATGTCTTCGGAGACGACTACTTTCGTTATCTTTAACAAGGGTGGAGAAAATTACAGCAATGTACCAACCAGCGATAGTGTCAATGTGAAATGGTAAAATGATGAAATGGTAAAGTGGTAACACAATCTGCGAATAGGGGAGGATCGATATCTTCTAAAATGATTTTTTTCTTTTGTTATGGTGGTCTCTCGTCGGGAAATGCCGGCCAACATTTGGATCCAACTATTCAGACGTTGAACGAAAAAATACGTGAATGTATTTTTATTATTATTATTATTTTTTACTGTTAAAGACATCGAGAATCGATTCCTTGTAGACTATAGTACCTTAATCAGTTAGTAATTAAGCTCGAGCCTGATAGCCTCGTGGCGTATCTCGGAGGTGTCGCAAGAGCTACGAAATTAAAAGGGACAGCCGCTGGTGACTGATTGCGACGAGCCCTCAAGAGACGGGTTGTAATAGCTTAGATTGAAAAATAACAGAGTATAGAACTAAATGGGAAGGTCTGCCCAAGAATTAGCTTTGCCAATCGAGAGACAAGGCTTTATAAAAATAAAGCACCTCCTCAAGACGGTCAAGTATTGACCGTTTCTTTTTTTTTTTTCAACTAATTCGCATTTTACTGCAAAACTGAAATTATTAACACGCTGCGTAACAAAACTATTACGGTTCACCATGAGACATAAATTTATGCTCATGAAAATTGGAGGAAAAAAAAAAAATTGTCATATTTTTTCTCACCAAAATTTATCCGTCGTAATATTGATGGTTATTATAAGAATCTGTTCCCATTGATACGTGAACTTTTTTGTTATTCAATACGAGCCAAAGTATTCTAATGTGATTGGTTCGGGGTGGTCAGACCGTTACTGATTTCGGGTATGAACAGACCTATTATTAATGAAGCAGCGAGCTCGTCGGTGTCAACCACACCGTAATTGACAATATCCATTTCAATTTTCAGATTCGATTTGGTAATTGAATGAGCCGACTTAAGTGAATTATGGTTATACCATTCCGGGTTGAGCTATTAATCCGATCTCTGCGTCTCGGTTAGCGTATGAAAAATTTAAATGATCATAAAATTGTAGTAGCGTATTATTCGTTTTTGAATTATTGAGACATCATGTGTTCAAATTGTTTCTGAAAAAACGAACTTTTTTGCAACGAGTCCAGCTTGCATTAAGTGCTTTTACTTTGACTGAGTCTAACTCTGAAACGCGACGGCTCATAACTTCTGATTTCAACTCGATTATGATTCAAAGGACTGCGCGAAACTTCTGTGACAAAACTTGTAGTCGCAAAAAAAAAAAAAAAACAGAAAAAAAAGAAAGGGAAATTTGGTGAATGATAAATGTATTGACTATGACAACGCGGTGTTAGAGCTGACTTAGACTTTAGTCGTAAGCAAAAAGTTTTGGTGACAATAAATATTATCCGACTTGATCTGATTTGTAGGAAAGCGAAGAGACTTATAGTCTAGCCGTTAAGAGGGAAGTTTGCGAAGCTTGCAGACAATAACTTCATTACATACTTATGCCCCGACCAAGGTAATAGGCCTTGTATATCTAACTTCAATCAGATAAGTTTATCCTTGATATGACGTACGTCCTGCAGGCGGGGGGATAATGCAGCGTCCACTTTTCTTGGGTCGATCCAACCACTGGCACGGTTAAATCTATCAATCGAACGTAAAGCTTTTTCCCGCCAACGCGACGCATCCACTTTATTGTTTATTCCTCCGTGTTATTTGTCCTTCCTTTTTTTCCTCTCCTCTTTCCGGTTTTTCTGTTTTTTCTGTTTTTTTTTTTTTCTTTCTCTCTCTTATATACGAGTACCGTGATGACGCTTGATTGTTACTTCTTCGAGATGAAATCCGATTCTTGAAACACACCGGCCCTGAAATCAGGGTCAATCCTATTTTTATTCAGACTCATGTGATTCACAGGGTTCGCATTCTCCGGGTTTCCTCATTTTTCTGGAATAGATTAGTTCAGACGTTGAAGTAATTGGAATTTCATTTTCACCTTGATTTTCGAAAGGGTCAACATATGATCTCTAAGAGAAAAGAGCCCGGATTGGATCCATAAAAATAGTCGTTGACCGTCCAATTGAATCCGTCGGTTTTAATCAACCGCATTTTACGAGCGGAGATTTATTCTCTACTCACGCGCGGATAACGTCATCCCTAAATTCTTCTACATATTTACACGGATTAATTTCGCCTGCATTCTCCGTGAGCGTTTTATTACGATTCGTCGAACGAGGGAGACTTCGTTTCGTTTTATTTTCAAAAACCAATAAATCACATGAAATTTCATGAATCTTAGCTATCTTACGGTTTCAATAAACCACGATATTATGCCTCGGAATGTCTAGGAAATAGTTATATTCGCTAGAGAGCTTGCAAGTTGTAAATAGTGAGGTGTTCCTTGAAAGGGGTGTTTTCAAATTCCATTTCTCCGGGTGAATCGGTCCAATCGGTTCCAAATGAATTTGGAAAAAGTTCTGACAGTAGATTTTTCTTAATTTTGATTCTAAGCGATGCCGGTAAGCTCGTTCCTTTCCCAATTGAATACCATGGGTTTTTGGTGCAAATTTGGGTATTATTATTTAATAAGCCTGCTGAGTGTTTGGAAAATCTGACTAGCACGGCAAGGAGGCTTTTGGGGTCGCTGAATCCAAATTTTGTAACAGAATTTCAAGATTCAAAATGACGGACTCCGAAGCCCTAGCAACCCCCAAAGCTCAACAATACCCATTTTCGAGTTTTCATCCGTTTATATCCATATTGGATCTGTGATTGGGAATTCTGAAATTCTGTTACCAAATTTGGACTCAGCGATCCCAAAAGCCTTCTTACCGTGCTCGCCAGATTTTTCAAACACTCAGCAGGCTCAGAAAAAAATAATAACTAAACTCACTCTGGAAACCCATGTTATTAAAATGAAAAAAATAATGAGCTTACCGGTAACACTCAGAATCGAAATTATGGAAACTCCTTTGGCAGAACTTTTTTTTTATTTATTTGGCATCAATCGATTCACCCGGAGGAATGAAATTCGAAAGCATTCCTTTTCAGGGACACCCAAGTAAATAGCTTTTTGAATTGATTAATTTCCACTCCATATTGTTTTTTTCTTCATTACTGTTATTCTTGTACCGCAAAATCAGGAAGTGGAAATTTGTTTTCTACAAAATTTTCATCATCCTGCATGGTTATATAATATGAGGAATTCTCTATGAAATCAGTTACTTTTTTCTCAACCGTCATTGATGGTCCTGCTATAATTGGCCGAATTTCAGTATTACTTCAGACTCCATTCTGTAATTATTTTTTTTTACATTTTTTTATCCATCCAATTCGAAGTTTTATTTTGTTTGTTTTCCCTTATATTCATAGAGCTGGAAAAGGGGGTAGGTAATACATCAAAAACGGTCCTACAAATAAAATTCTAGTTTTTAAATAACTTTTTAATAGACCAGGATTCATACTTTTTTTTCCATAACTCAAATTCCCATTTTAGCGAAAATTGAGTGAAATAGTTTTTACCAGGGAATATATTTTCTAGGTTCCAGAGACGACTCTGAATATTGTGTAAAATTTGCAGCGAAATAAAAAGTGCTGTCCATATTGGACGAAACAAAAAAATTTAACTCACTTTTTTTTTCGCTTAAATCGGCATTTGACATATCGCGTGACGAATGGAAAAAGGTCGTAAATGCCAACATACGACCGTTTAGCATTCATAAAATGAAAAAGTCGCATAATTTTTTGTCCGCATGTATTTGCGCGAATCACATAAACATATGTTAAAAAACGTTGACATTGAAAATTGGGCAGTTATAAGCAGAAGGTCGTATATGCCAACACACAACCTCCTGCTTTTGAATTTGAAAAAATTTGGAGTACCAATTATTTATACGTTTTAATAATTCTCATAGCGATCGATGGAATAGAAAAAAATTATAACGACTTTATGCCATTGATATTGCCTTTTTGGCGCTTACGGCCTTATGCCATGAGCCGCGCAATATCGAAAAAAATGTATGAATCCTGTTCCATTCAAAGGTATATAAAAAACTCAAAGTATTTTGTGGTACAATTTTTTTATGTGTGACTTACTCCTTTACAGTTCTATAAATATGAAGGAAAAAAAAGTTGAACTTCGAACTGGGTGGATAAAAAAATAATTGAAAAAAAAAATCACAGAATACATACGTATACTCTAAAGTATAGTACTGGAATCTGGCCAATTAGCAGAAATATCGACGAGGGTCACGAAAAAGGTCGGTGAGTTCATTGAGGATTCCTCATACATTTAAATTATACGCATATACTATACAGGGTGTCCCAGAACTGAATCTAGGAAATGAAGAGCGTAATACAAGGGGTCAAGCTGAGTAAATGTACCTCTAGAACATGCGATCTCCGAAGTACCGGTCGCAAGATACGGCCACTTAAAAAATCGCGCTGGGCGCCGGAATGTAGGCAACCGACTACACGCCAGATATCAGTCGGCCGTCTAATTGATAAGCACGCTTGACTTTCGATGCGAGTCATAACGCTTTTGGATCCGAAAATTTCAAACAAAAATACTTTTGATATGAAATTTTACTATGGAAACAAGTAATGTTGTTGTGTTTGGCGAAAATTCAATGTCCAAAGTGTTTTCATTCGAAATTCTTGACTTCTGAAGCGTTGTGAATGGAGCGCTAACCGATGCTAGCTGTGTAGTCGGTTGCCTACATGCCGGCGCTCAGCGCGATTTTTCAAGCGGCCGTATATCGCGACCTATACTTCGGAGACCACATGTTCTACAGGTCAATTGACTCAGCTTGACCCCCTCTATTACCCTCTTCATTTTTTGCATTTAGTTCTGGAACACCCGGTGTATAGTCGCATGAATTATTAATGCATGATGACTGCCGATTTATCCTCAGAACAATTATTATAAGTACTTGAAATAATTGCATTCGACTGAAAATTATTAGTTTGTGTTGAATTGTAAAAAAAAAAACAAAAAAAAATAAATCAAACCAAAATAGAGAGAGAGAGAGAGAGAGAGAGGAAGGAAAAAAATCAACAACCAAATAAATAAACAGAAAATTCAAGAACTACAATTTTCTACCGACTTACCGGAAAGTGCTTCCGCTCTGAAATAGAGATGTCGGTGTTCTTCTTCCGTCTGCACAACCTTCGCCGACAGGCAGAAGAAGCTCGGAAAAAACGACAACGACGGGGCGGAGGTGGTGGCAGCAATCAGAGCAGCGGGCAACGAGGGGCCAGCTGTGCAGATCAACCTCAACCAACTGCCGGCTCGATGCAGAGTTGCAATAAAGTGCATCGTGGACCCAGTAACCTTTTTGAAAGGACACCTCTTCAGCCGAGCGATTCTCTCGACGAAATTGCATTTCAAATTCCAAGGTAATTAATAGCCCCTTTTTTTTCTATTTTCTGATTGGATTATTTATCCGGCACGTTGATGTGTAATTAATTATGCATTTGACGTATTATCTGCATATTTAGATCAACTGATTATTATAAACGGGTTATTCTACGTCAATCCAACTAACGATTGCCCATGATTTTTTTTTACTTCACTTTCATTCACGACTCATTCACCTGTGATAATGCAACCCCTGTGAATGCTCCGAATTTTTTTTATGAATTTTTTGCCAGTCATCCAGCATCAGCCTATGGACGATAAAACCTGCTGAAAAACCGCCATGATCAATTTTTGGTACTAAAACATGAAAATATTCGGTTTTCGAAATGAAAAATTTTCACGCAAACTCCATAGTGTGAGAACGGCTTTCTTCGAGTTTTTAATCTTCATATTGAAATTTTAGAAGGTGAAATTTTTTGCTGTGAACAGCTTCGTGAGAAATAAAAATTTGAATTTCCGAAATCATAGCTTTTATACAATTTCAAAATTAGGTGTATTTATCACAGCAACAGATCCTGGGGTTTGAGGTATTTCGAAAATCGAATATCTCCTTGTTTTAGTAATCAAAATCGGCCCTAGAATTGTTTACACGGCTTTGAACATTCATAGGCTGAAACCGAGTGACTGAAAAAAATTTAAATTTTTTTTCGAAAGATCCGAGGGGTCTTACTGACACGGAAATAACTATAAGAGAAAATAAAAATTGCCAGACTGGGGTGTGTGAAAAAAAAAACTTCAAATTTTTTTATTTCACTGCTACTGACATTCTGAATTGCAAATTTTTACGTGAAACAGCATCTCCCGGAGGAGAGGGCTCGTAGTTAAATTGGAAGCGAGAGCTCTATTTCCGACATAATTAGCCCGGAAAAAAAAAAATCATTTTTACTAAAAAAATTGTAACCCGTATAAAAATCGCGATATAGAATACGCTTTTGGCTCATTGTGAAGGGAAAGGATTTAGGTACTCATAAAAAAAAATTAGTGGGCTTCGAGCTAGAGCTTAATGAATTACGGGATGGTTTAAAAGGCGAGTTTGGTTCAGAGTGCGAAAGTAATTGAAAGTTTATCTCGGAGCTAATTGATTTTTTTATGAATACCCCAATTCTTCCCCTACAAAACTACTCCAAGACTAACTCAATATCCTAATTTTTAGTCGAGTAATTATAATTTTTTTTCTTCATAAAAATGTTTCTTTTGCCCGTGTCAATTATATCGGGAATATAAATCCCCTTTGAGCGATTGATTGAAATTCAAATTTCGACCTCTACTCCTTTATCTATCATTTCGAGTAGCAGCAGGGAAAAAATTGGAAGAAAGTCTATCTTCGGCAGGTCCTTCGCTGTATAATGTTTAATTCTTCGGCGTTTTCGAATCACGTCTCATAAGATGTTGGGTAGCTTTCGGCTATTATTTTACTGCACCGTTCACATCTGACATTGAGCAGCTCACTCCGTTGTGTATAATGAATGAGATTAATCAAGCTAAGGAGGTAATTATTAACTACAGGCGCCAAGATGCGAGCCCATTGTCAGCGCGGTAAAGTTATAGAGGTATTCCCTTCGCCCTTTCGGTTCAAGTGTAACGAATATCGTCGAGATTTTTAGGCTGAGAAATTCAAGTGTTAAATAATTTTTTTTCTTCCTTTTTGCCGAGTTATCCTCATTCTGAAAATCTTCCGAAAAGCTCTGCCCATTTTCATTATACAGAATGAGTTTTCTCTGGTATCGATGATAAGCCCCTCCCTAATTCGATTCGAGGGAAAACTCACCCTGTATAGTCGTAAATTTTAGTGATTTTTAATCGACAATAATTTTTGTGAAACAATTGCTGTTCAAAGAGGGATATTTAATTTTTGTCCAGGGGTAGCCACAGTATCCAAAATTGAACTTCAATATCGTACGATGTTAAGTAAATCGGTACCCGTGAACTCCGACCTGAACGCAGCTGTTATTCAAGCTTCCGGGTCATGATCAATGATTGTTTAATCGGCGGGTAACGTTACCCCAATTTGCATGCCTTACACAATTAATTAAACCGAATGGGTTGCGAGTGGGAGGATTCAGTTGGTATATATTGTACCACGTTAGCCGAAGAGCGAAGCCTTGTATTCCGAAAACTGTAGATGAACTTATTATTCACCTGAATAGAACCGAAAACTATACTTCGAGGTATTTGAAAGGGTCAATAATTTTCTCCACGTTTCGACTCCTGATCAAAGACGTGATCAAAATTGCTCCAGAAAATCGGGAACAGTTATTATCGCTGCAATCTATAATAGGATTCAAATTTCACAATCAGAGTTTCCGAATTTCGAGTAATTGTTATAATTTCCATTAGCCGAGCGAAATAGCGCCGAGGACAGGACTTCCGAGGTGAAAGGTCAAAGATGGAAAAAAAAGGCTACACCGTTTCCAATTTCAGTCCAATTTAAGTATACGTGCATCCTCGTGTATCCTACGAACCTGAATACAGAGCTTTTACAAAACACGCAGTAGTCTCGTAAAATTGTTTAGTCTTGTATAGCTGCGGGAGAATGTCACGATACGTATAACCGTTTTCAACTTTTACGGCCATGCCCTGTACCTACTTCACCGACGCCACCCAGGCGTCGTCCGATAGTATTACACCCCATAAATTAGCCTTGCTTTTAAATTTTCACAAGCTCTACGACCACCGCGAGCTCAGAGGTAGGCAATTTTTTCTTCATCTTATGTTGTCTTATTTTTTTTATTTTTTATTATCTACTTATATTTTTTCTACAGCTTCCGGAGGAAAAATATAAAGAAAATTGAAAGAAATTCCGATTTTACGATGCGAGATAATATGATGTCCAGGAAAGTGTAGGTTTCAAAAAGTTTAAAAAAACATAGAAAAATGGCTTGCGTCACGTCTTCTGGGAGAATTTCTTCTGTTTCATAGAAGTGGAAGAAAAACAAAAAAAAAAGGGAAATTTTGATGTTTTTCGACATACCTATAGCTAATGTAAATAGAAAAATAAAATCGATTCATCGTATGTACCGAAATTTTTTTTAACGTTTGAGTAAATTTGACCGATTAGTTATTTAGACTTTGTTTTATCACGATTTCATCTATGGGTCCGAGGTATATTGATATTTGTTATATATAGAAGTGAGAACGACGATTTTCCGCTAATTTTGCCGCGGCACGCACGTTTGAATCGGTGGCGCCTCTTGGCGGTGAACTCGAGTTCAGTTTAGCGGTGCGGACGGTGGTGCCACCGTAGCGTCGCGGTGGTTGCATCGCCAACTACAAGGGCGCTCTACCCCTATTACGTTTACCCTATAATTTGCTGGAAGGCTAAAAAAGGAAAAAGTAAAAATACGCTTTGCCAGTGCCTCGGTAAGTTAATGCAGTAGAAGTGAAGTCGAAATGTTGTTACGCGTAACAGGGTTAAAATAGAGTAAAACCGCAGGTAATTCTTTTTCGAATATTACAAAGATTTCATAAACCCCACTTGAAATTCTCGAATAATCTCTGCGAGACTATATCACGAACTTGAAATCGCTGTACAAACCCATATTAATTATTTTAACCAACACACTCGCGATACTCCGACAGCTACCACTCCGACTACTGCAAATGCAGACGAAATTTCTCTGCAACTTTCGAACCCATATAACTAAAGCTTTTACCTACCTACATGCCGGGCTGATGTCTGGAACTGGAAACTATACGGAACTGACGTACCAGTCGCGATACTAATAGCGTTAATCAACTCCTGACAATGGAGTGTAACTTTGGTAACAGGTAGCTCAAGCTTTGATGCCATTATCTCTGTATCGCGAAGCTACGAGAGAAAAAAAAAAGAAATCTGGGAATGAAGATGGTCATTAGCACCAGTAAATAAATATACGTATTGTATTACAATCTTCGAAATTCTGCCTAATTTTTCTATCCTAAACCTGTATATGTGTACTTTTCTTAAACAGGAGATAAAAATAATTGTTCAAACTTCAGTTGGGTGAAGACAAGTCAATTATCTGATAAGAAATGGCGGCGAAAGGAAGCTGCTGGTTCTGTTTATATCTCGTGCTGAATCTACGCCACGTTTGCCATTTCTTCGCGACAGTTTCAATTTATTTCATCGGAGATGCAGACCGGAGCTGGAATTCGAAGATCAAAAATTTTGCATCTCGTGGTCCGAGGTGAATGACGTTATTCAAATATCCGTGGGAGAACACGAGGCATTTTCTAGTTTGTTCATTTTTATTTTTTGTCATATTTGGGCGGCAGTCACACCGCCGGAAAATCATTCGGACTAATTTCCAAACGCAATGGATGAAAGAGACTTGTACGTACGTCATCAATTGTCATTTTCTCTCCAGAGTTACGGAATCAATCACAATTACGCTCTCTGAATGTGACCGATGGCATCTCGCCGTTTGTTATCCGAGAGGGTTTCGGATTTCAACCTCTTCACTTTCGCCTTGAAATGTCAGTCTCGAAGAGAGTCAAATAGCACCGAGGACCATCCGACACTTTACTTACTCAAAAGTTTATCGAAACCTTGCGGGTTCAGTCGATAAATAAATTTTGAAGTGCACGGGTGGCGGGAGGCGCCGATAGTTGATGCACCTCTTCCTCCACCCCGTCTCCTTCTTTATTTTCTTCGTCTTTTTTCATCCTTTTCACAAACTGCGTGAAAGCTTTCTAAGAAAACATGAAATTCTTGGTTCAAACACGATATTCGTCGCGAAAATAAATCGAGAGATGCTCATACCGCACTGAGATGGTTGCGATTCTATCGAACGCTACTCTGTTCGATAGAAAATATTTTGGCACATCCAGGTACAACCTGGGTACGATTTTGAATTTATTTATTTATTTTTTTTTTTTTCATCAAGAAAATCGCATTTCCGCCAAAATACTTTTTAACTGAACGAAGTTATCAGAGCGCTCAGACTCTTTTAAATGTTTCAGCAGATTCTGTAACGAAACCATTTATGAGATTGGATTTTCTTTCAGTGCAGATATTCCCGCTAATTTAAACGACTCAGAGATATTACAATCCTGTGATAATCTGGTCAGATAACGTCGCTTTAATAAGCTGTGTTGATTAGCTTCAGAGGCTGGAGGAATCGGAACGTCAGCGGTATTATTTTTATCTTTTCCTTGATACTCTGCATGCGTACCTTTACCTCTATACGGATGATGCACCCCCTTTGTTCCGTGATGATTTTTGATAACTTTTAAAAGTAATCTCGTGGGTTTGGATATCAGAAGTTAGTACGGCAAAAGAATAAAAAAAAAAAAAAAAAGATGAAATAAAAAATTCAAACGACATGAGAATAGATGGAAAAATAATGATATTTCAATATAAAGTGGTCTACCTTGTTTCGCAAGGACGTTACTCATATCCATACGTAAATAGATTACTTCATTTAATACCATCGAATAGATCCCTTGAGGATGGCATCGTCGAGACACGGTAGATATACGAGTTGGATATTGTGATGTGGCTAAATACATCAATCTTTTGACCGAAGCCCGTATAAAATATCGCTAATTAGTTAAAAATGAAGAAAAATGAATATCTAACTATGTCTAGGGGAGGATCAGGGAGCTCTGGCCAACTAAGGAAAAAGATTAATAGCTTCTAAAATAGTTCGTTTCGATCAGCCAACATAAGATGGCCAGAAGATTTGATACATATACTAAATAATATTTAATGCAGTGCCCCGAAAAAAGGTTTGAACCTAATTAACGTCAAATTTTACAACGATTAATATGTTCCTACCATTATATCAGAAACCAGGTTTATAGTGGTCGAATTCTTCCTCAAGACGTAAATAATAAAATTCTCTTTTTTTTGTTTCTGCTGAAAATTCGAAGTACCAACCCCGTCTTTCCCTAAATGGAAATTCACTAAGTTTTGAGCTTTCAGACGCATGAAATCGAGAAGGATTTCTTTTTTCTAACACCAGAGGACTTTATTCGTAAAACGAGTATAGAAATTATCAGCAAAAGAGTATATCCGTCCGAATTTGACGATCGACAGTAAACTTTTCACCTTCGAGAACACTCCTCCTGACGCCAAGGACAAAATACCGACGTCGTCTAGAAAATGGAGTTTGTTATCCCGGAAATCCTGTATAAGGTTCCTGTATAAGGTACTCGTCCCTTCAGGCTTTCCCAAG
The DNA here is from genome assembly GCA_963978835.1 of Tenthredo scrophulariae. NCBI lineage: Eukaryota > Metazoa > Arthropoda > Insecta > Hymenoptera > Tenthredinidae > Tenthredo > Tenthredo scrophulariae. The sequence continues at coordinate 24,122,731 of OZ022229.1, forward strand.
CGAGGCTTTCAACTACGTAGCTCAAGTCGGAGGGTGTCACCGTCACCAGCACCTGGCACGTGTCTAGCAAAGTGATCTCACAGACGAACTTCGCTTATACTCGGCCCCGTGTGGCTCTTCGGTAAGGGTGAATCGGGGTATAGAGGGCGAAGGATGGGATAGGGCTATCAGAGTTGTGTAGTGATTAAATTTTATCGACCGTCGTAAGTTTATTGTCCGGTCATACATATATACACCTATATCCTCTATACCTTATAGTCGGACCGTCCAGCGTATAGGTGGATATTGATGGAGAATATATGCAGCATGTGATTCAGTGTGCGGATGAGTATCGAACGTCATACCTAGACCTTTGTCAAACGATGTACTATTACAGCTGTACATCCGAGTCGGAATAGAAATTCTGATTTCATTCTGCAAGTTCCACACCCAAGACTCGGAGGTGCACACCATGCAGATTTCAACTTGCGGGTGCGATTCTTGAAAGTGATAGTTGTGTCCGTTTTTAGACTAGACCTTCGAAATCCTAGTTCGTGACTTTAGATCCTAGGATAGAAAAAGGCTGAATGATTCTGGCCTCGATCTGTGTAATATGAATACCAGCACGTTCGATATTTCAACAAAAAAATCAACAATGTAATGAAGACTATTCTACGATCGGCGCCTTAATTGGCAAAAAATTAAACGAGGTAGACCCAGACCTGAGTTCGAAGAATACCTAAATTGAATTTATTGATAATTTATGATGGCGCACCTGGATTCATGCTTACCAGTTTTTATACGCGTTAAACTATATCAACTATGAGTGATTTGACTATAAAAAGGTCCGCAAGCACCGAATCCAGGTCAGACGCACCGTCATATGGTCAATCTCACAATCGACGAATCCCCCACAAATTACCTCCCGTTTTTATGATCGATGTAGGAATTGCACCATGAAAAGTCCCGGCATAGAATAACGGATAGAGTGCATTGGATGTGGGACCGTATGCACCAGCCTCCGTTCTCTCTTTCCCTCGAAAGATGAAAAAAGTACTGTTGTTTAATTTTTTGGTGCTGATTTTTATACCGCGGTCTCTTTGCGCGATGATCTGCTCCGACCTAATCGCAAAACCGTCTATTTTGCCAGCGATAATAATACGCCATGCAACAAGTTAGGTATTACATACGTAAAGCTCTCGGGATCGATAGTTTGACTATAGCTACGCTATTCGCGACTGGTCTGATGTATTAACCGAATAGTGAGTGAGCTTGCAGAAGGAAAATGATAAGAGTTATCTCCACTACTCACCGGTCCGAGACCCTAGTTCTTGGGTTTTAGATCTTTACAGATTGTGTAGTAGTACCTATCTACTCATCATAGCTTGGAAGTTGGAAGGGTGTCATGGTACAAAGATGTTATAACGTTAGCACCGTTTCATGACACGCTATACGGAAAGGGAACAAGATTAATTAGGCAAATAAATTCACGCTTATTTTCTTAATCTGGTGTCATTGCGGTCAACGATAACCTAAGCATTTTAGAATAAGCGGAAAATTAACATTCGAATAACGTTAGGATTTCCAAAAATAAATATCTCTCTTTGGGGATAAAATCAGTTCATTTCTTAACTCGGGATTCGTGAAGAAGGGCTTCATATGCGATTCCCTAAACCCGGGTGTCATTCCGAAAACTTGAATTATTCGGAAAACGCACGGCAATAACGACGTCGCGTTAAAAACTGGAAATTTTTAAAATATGGGGATGGAGGGGTGATCCTCGCAAGTTCCACGCGTGCGTTTCATGTGTGCGTATAAATGTGTATAGTAAAGCTCTATTTATTCGTTTTAATCAAGCGTATTGTTTATTCATCTCATAATCAAGGAACCCTCCTTTTTTGAGCTTGCGCAGACGCGCGTACGCAGCGAGAACTCCGGTACGCCGTAAGTTTAAGGTTCATCCGCTAGTCGGCGCTGAGACTCGCGCCAAGCACCTCGTGCTTCGAATCTGCACCTAGACGAGCGAGCGGTGGTGCTTTTCCTGTCTCCCTCGTTGATTCTCTCTCCCTCGCGGGCGCGTGAATAAAACAATAACTAAAATAACTAAAAGAGGTTTTACAGCAGTAAAAGGACGAAGAGTGATCGGAAAAATTGAAAGAGAATAAATACGAAGAAATAGGATAAAATAGAAATTAACGAATTAGCGAATAGGACAGAATGACAAAACCGAGGGAAGAATTTTTATAAAAAATATATATTTATATGTATACATGAAATCCGTGCGTCAAAGGGGTGCGAGATAATTCAAAATGAAAATGCCATTCTTAAAGAGGAAGTGTCGCTGCCTCGATCACGAGTGTCCGACGGTGCCCAAGCGGTAAAAGCAATTTCTATAAAGTGCAATATAATATAGGTCTTCGATTGCTATCAAAGGGGATTAAATAGCCGAAAGCATTGATTGTGAGAATGATCATTGTTCTGTAAATTAGCGATTCAATAGAAAGCTTATCGAAGTTTTTATGTGAAATAATATCAACGTATGAACATAAAAATATTTGAATAATAAAAAATAAAAAAACAGAAAACAATCCTAGATAAACAAATAAATTATACGGTGCATATCGAGTGATTGTTATTATTTTATATCGTAAAAAAACAAATTAAAAAAAAATATATAGATTTATTTTCTCACGCACATTAAATGTGCTAAAAATTTATTGAAAATATTAATCTAGCATAACACTATTACAATATATTCGTACCTGTGTGTGGGATGATTTTTTTTTTTTTTGGGGGGAAAAAAGTGGCATCAATCTAACCGATGTTTTTGATAAAATTTAAACAATCAAATTAACGAATTACTCTATAGAATTGTTTTTGGTTATTTTTCTTTTTTATATATATTTTTATCTTTATTTTCATCTAGTGATTCGAATGGCGATATATCGATCGAAGATATGATCTGATGTAATTTTCGTTATTAGATAAAAGCTGAATTATTATTTTTCCATAATAATAATAATAATAATAATAATAATAATAATATATAATTGTCTATCAATCGAATATTTTGATGGAGTTTAAGAAATCGTTTTTTTACCCAAAATTTTCTATATTTAAAAATAAAACATTGATAATTTCACCAGTGGATATTACACAGTAAATTATGTAGACTGATAATTGTCATTTCTTTTTTGTTGTTGTTGTTGTTTTATAACAATACCGTATCAATTATTATTAAACTGAAATTGAAAATAATAACGTAATAATGGGAAACGAAGAAGGGAAAAAATGAAAGAAAGTTTAAATAAGACTATCAATATTGTATTATAAATGACGGAAAGCGAGATGCGAGTATAAAACACGGTTATTATGAAAGAGTATGAAACACGAAAGCTGTACTATAAAGCTCGTCAAATATTTAATAGTAGCTGTAACAAATGAAAAATATCGGAACATTGCGGTGATACACAAAAGCAATATATATATATATATATATATATATTTACTTTTTTTCTTTTATCTCGACGATTGCAATGAAATATTATATAATATTCGTATGCATACATAATGTTTATATACACAGATACACACACGAAAACACATATATATATATGTATATAAGTTATAATTATCTAAAGTATATAAGAGGATATTGAATTGAAATATCTGCTTAATATATAACTGAGTGCTGGTTGGCGGGTCCAAAAATCGTAGCTTATTTTTAAATAAAATAAAAAAATAAATAAATAAAAACTATAAAAAAAACATTTAAACTAATATTATAAAAGCGCGCGCGCGCACGCAGAGACACTGAAAATCTGTCCCTCACACTGACACACACGTGAATAAATTTTTATTAACAAATTATAAGCACGCAGAATAAAGTAGAGAAATAAAAAATTTATAAAAAATTATAAAAAAGTATAATATTTATTAACATTGAAGATAAATCTAGATTAGATTTAATTAAAGTGGTCCAAAAAAAAAAAAAATAGTTTCGTGGTCCAATTTATAGTGGCTTAGAATTTTAAAACCGATTGAATATATACAATTACTAATTATATGTTAGCAATTTATATTTTTTACAAAAACAACGAGAGAAGAAGAAGAAGAAGGATAAGAAAAAGAAGAAAAAAAAGGAAACAAAAATGAGAAAAATTTATTCGAATCTTTAAAATTGAAATATACATATATACATATATTTTAAAGGTATATATATATATATAAAAATATGAATACTATATTAAACATGATTTTTTAATATTCTTAATTGATGATGAATAATATTTAAATAACGAAAGAATATACTATTAAATAATCTGGATAAGAAAAAAAAGTAAAATTTGATAACCTTCTTTCGTATGCGATATTATAATATTATATAAGCAAAGAAGCGGGGAAAATCGCGGACAGAAATTTCTATATGAGGTAAACCGTCAAGTGTGTTACATATAGAAAGTTACGTAATTCGTTCGGAAGACCGAGTTTTGATTTCAATTTAGTGACATCGGCCTCTATATATATCTAATAGATACAATATACCTTTGTTTAATTTGTAAAAGGATCTTTCTGAATCAATCTTCATCGGCGTTAATAGGCATGGCTTCGTCAAGCAGATACAGTAGCTACAATTGTCTCACTAGCTGGGATAGCTACGATAGAATTCCAAGGTATTTATCATAATATATGTAAATTATAAAAATTATCGAAAACTATGCACGTCCAATTAATTACTCGTCAAAAAATTAATCATATACAGCGCGATTCTCCGGCAAGTAACGCGCCTAAAAGATAGGCAAACGCGAGACGCCTGCACTGAGCGGCTCAAACATCAATCGACGATTGGTTTTTATTTTCCACGTAATGAGTAAAACCCAATCGTCGATGTTTCACGCGCTTGCCTACCTTTTAGGCGCGTTACTTTCCAAAGAATCGCTCTGTACGTATATTAGGGTGCTTTTTTTTGAAACTAGTATTTTTTTTTTTTAACCTAAATTTTTACTCGTGGTTTATTTTCAAAGTTTTCCCATGCTAAAAGCATTCAAATATTACGACTTTTTCTTCAACCTCGCAGAACTCAGCTGCATTTTGATGTATTGTTCTGACCCAAGGCACAGTTTACAGAGAATTCAGTGTTTTTTAAAAGCGCACATGGTAGTTTGACTGTGGTTGAAAAACCTCTGTACCGGTGAGCCTGGAAAGTCAATTTTTATGCATAATTCATCTTTTCTAGCTGGTAGCTAACAAACGGTTGGACTTGGAGAAAAAAAGTTCAACCCAATTTTGTAGGAAATTTAATTTTCTACAAAAAAAGTCTCATGAATAAAGTCTCTAAAACCAGTATTTAAAAAGATATAAGAACGATGAATTTTTTGAATATAAAATTCCAATAAAATGTCAAGCTTAATACTTTTAAGCGAGTCAAACTACTGCAGGCACTTTTAAAGAACACTTAATTCTTTTAAAAATTTGTTTTTTGCCCGAACGCTACATCGAAATGCAGAAGAATTGCGCGCGGTTTAATAAAAAGTGATATTCACATAATTTTAGCAAGGGAAAGCTTGAAAAATAGAACGCGAGTACTTGAAATTGGAATTAACAGCTGAAAATATAACAGAATTTCTTTTTCAACGTGTACAACAACATTTTCGAGTAGGAGTTGTAAAAAAAAAAGTCATGTATTTTTATATGTTCATCACGCGTATAATCTTAACTTTTCTTTGACCCGCTGTTGCAGCTATAGGTACGTTTATAAAACCGCGAACATTAAGTATACGATGACCAAGGGACTTCTGCTATTACGAATAATGAAATTGGGGTAAAGGGGGTAAGAAATGAGCCAAGAAGAGAAACGGAAAACAAAGAAAAAAGAAAAAAAGAGTGAAAAGTTAACAGCGTCCCGATAGCAAATTAGATGAAAATTAACGTTAATGATTTTCATTTTTTACGACAACTCATAATTGGCGAGGGGTTATTCTAAATCATGCATATAATTGATATGCATGATTGACGAAAATCATTCCCGTCGAGGATTTTTCTCATATCGTTATCCATATAGACACGTGATTATTTTACTAACGACGGTGTGAAAATTTACGCCGAATTATTCGATCGGAAAACTTTTATTTTATCTTCATTTTTACGTGGATATTTGAAATTTTCAATTGTATTAAGAGTTGGACCAAAAAAAGAAGAAGAAAAAAAAACAGAAAAAACGAATAATTTCATCATGTTATCATTTTCCCTGTATGTCAAATAGAATTCCATAAGCTCAGCTTTTAGGGGGTATGTATGTATATTAGGGTGACAATTTTCTGACCTCAAATTCCCAGCTTTCGGTCTCACCCCAAAATTGCGTAGTATTTGGTACTTGAGTAAGCCTTTCGAAATCTGGGCGCGAACGAACAATTTTTAAAGGTCGTTCATGAGTCTCAAAGATAATTTAATTTATCAAAAATCGATTTCATTTTTGATTCTTTCATCCCGACTCTCACTCCCTGTATTTGTTCATTAGGCACGTCTCTGAAGTACAAAAAAGATTGACCCTTAATATTGATATTCAGAGGTCGCTCGAAAGCTTCGAAAAGATTATTATTTAAATGTTAAAAATCCTTGAGCGACCCCTGAATATTGATATTTTTGTCCGAAATTTGGAACACTTTCTCGAATATTGACGATAACGAAAAATATAGAGGGCGAGAATCGGGACGAAAAAATGAAGGAAAATCGATTTCTTATAAATTCAATTATCTCAGAAATTATTGAGCGACTCTCCAAAATTGTTCGATCGCGCCCAAATTTCAGAAGGCTTAATCAAATATTAAAAACTACGAAATTTTGGTGTGAGACTGGAAATTGGGAATTTGTGTTTCGGGACCAGCCAATCTTTTAATATGAGAACATTTTTAGTTTCACGTCAAGTTCTTTTTTTTTTTATAGGCCCGAAGAAACATCCGAGTAGAATATTTCCTCTAAATTTGGTAAAATTTTGATAACACTTTTTCCTCATCAGAATCAATTCGCGTAATGCAGATTGCACAAAATCTGAAAGAATTTGTAATTGCGGAAGGCCAAAATCTGAATCTAATTCATTCACTGGAGAATTCCACAAGAAATTTTCATGATTAAGATAATAAAATGCCGTTGGATTTGACATCGTTAGCTCTTTTGCGCCGAACTTTTGATGCTGCAGGATTCAGTCCTGTTTTATACGTCAATTGCTGTAAATCTGTTGATGATTAAACGCGACGATGACGTGACGTTTATTTCCAACCCGATTGTTCTGATTTTAATTCCTGTTTTTGACCGACAATTTTCACCTCAATATTGGTGGGGGTGTATTGCATGCGGTTTTGTCATTCGCAGCAACGTCAACTTGCATAAACCCATATTATACAGATTAGAGATTGAAGAGGCTAGTACACTCGATATGATATGCTATTGGCGATAATTTTGAGGCGGGACTTTGGGGCAGTTCGGAGCATCAAGGGTTTCACCCGAATTATGCACATGCCTGTATACCAATACGCGAATTATCCGCAGACAAGTGTTAACCTAAATCGGCAATACACCCAGACGTCGAAACCACTTGAGATTACATGAGGACTAACAAGCAGGCGAGAACCTGAGTAAACGAAATCAATTGGGTAAATTGCGGTTAAAATAGGAGTGACTGAGTGAGTCATGTCATGATTCAGCACCAGACCGCGATAGAGCGACGTCTGGCAAATATGTCGTGCTAGAAGCGCATCAGGGTAGAAAGCAAGCAATTACGATTATGTCTGACTTGACGGTTCGTAACGTCAATACTAGTCGTTTGATTCCACCTGGGCGAGAGCTCTCTATAAATCTAAGAAAATAAATCACAGGTTGTTCAAATTTGAAAAACGTATGGATTCTTTTTTCCTTAGACTCAGAATATCCAGAAGAGGGTAAATCGGGTAGGTATCAGTCGCAAAGATTTTCGGCGATATCACCTATCTGAAATTTTTCGAAGTACTTTATAACGAATCTCGATGAAAAGTACTTCCAACTTTGAAGCTATACTGTATGCCAAGGCCCATTTCCCGATAATTTGTGATCGTTGAGAGTCCTTATTCAACCGTTTGTTCAATTGATTCCACCTGTATAATAGCCGAGTTTTAATTCAATTTTATTATCCGACAGGGTGCCTCTACAGAATCACTTCCAATTATATTGAGAAGAGTTTGAACTAAAGAATCTAAACTTCGTGATACAAGCTTTTGAAATTTCAGTATTGAAAATGTAGTCAAAATACACTTCATTTTCATTACAGATATGAGATATTTTTGTTTAACATTTTTTGGCCAATTCGTGGATATAATTTGAAAAAATTCACGGAGCTTTCCCAAATATATAGAAGTCTCATAATCATATCTTGTCATTTTGGGCAAATCATTTGAATAGGCTCTGGCCATAATTCATTTTTCAGGAATATCGATAGATCGATTTTATCAGTTGAGGGCTGGTCTTTTTCTCAGGCCAATACTCCATAGGATAAATTTTCGAATTCTCATATCCCACGTTCCGCATATTTTAACCATTTCTTCACTATCCGGAAAAATCGCTCGATTTTTAATATCAGACGACTCGTGCTTTCGGAAATAATTCCATCGTAAGCGAGGGGAATCTGGTGGCCGAGAAGTGTTCGAATCGCTCGTTTTTCAATACTTTTACGTATATGTAGGTAATTCGCGGATGATATCTGCCGATGAGTCTCCATAGACCACAAACAAACTTTTCCCATCCACAATAACTGCGTCAAAAATCGGATTCTGAAATTTTCGTGATTCTTAAGACTCTTCAGGGTGCAGACTCCCAACCCCTTAAGTACGAACAGCTGCTGATTTTCACGTTTATCGCAAGGTTTGAAGAAAAAAAAAAAGGAAAGAATGATTGAGACAAAAGTTTAACGGTGTGAGAATAGATATTGATGAATGTAAGAACGAAGAAGAAAAGTGATGTTACTTATGATAGATATTTGTGAAGTCATCTAAAATTTTTGATACCGGAAACCGCCTGAAATAAATCAATTTTTGTCTAAAATCTTTTGTTTTTTCCGCTTCTTCATAACTATATCAATAAACGAACATATAGGAATCAGCTGTCAATTCTCCCCCATATATAGGTATATTGATCTGAACGAGTATCCGCAGAAGGTTTACATTTTTGATATTCGGTTAGAAATGAAAAAAAATGATTTTTCTGTTTCACAGTTTCAGCTGAATTTTTAATAGACATAACGTTTAGTTGAGGCAACTTTTGTTAAACAGTTTGTAATTTCGGGTAATTATTTAGTCGAGACGGAAGCCGGAATCAGCGTGAAAATAAATGAAGACGAGAGGGAAATCTCTTCAGCAGGATGTAGGCGAAGATGAAACTCTGGTTGAGAGGTCAGCTAGATTGAGCCTCGTTGGTAAAGCCCTATGGAACAAAAAAATGGATAAAAAATTATGATAATTAAATAGGGAAAGGTGGAAAAATAAAAAATAATCTAAGCTTTATCCCGCGTTTTTCATCCCCTATGCGGTACCTGTATAATATATAAAACTTTATGCGCCCTGTTGGATTTCGTCGAAGCTATGACAAAGCCGTGTAATGATTAAAAGATCGTCGAGTTTTCGCTAACTGAGAAACTCCTTAATTCTCAAGTTTTCTTTATCTTCGGTTTTTCTCATTTTTCTTATTCTTTTTTCGTCGCTTTTTATTTTTCTTCTATTTTTTCAACTTCTTCTTATTTTTCAAACCACCCTTACTTTTTACCAGCTCCTTTAAAGGCAGCGACGACCGTCGAGTCAAGTGATGGGTAAATATTTGATCCTGTGTCCCATCCTCCCGTGATTCTAACTACGAAGCGAAGCTGAAGCCTCGGTTAAAGTAGCGATAGTCGGAAGCCCGCTCAAAATTTGTCCTCAAACTTTTTTTTCACATTTTCTCTGAACCACTAAATCCGACATTAAGTACGATATAATTTCAAATGAAATAATCCACAAGCCGTCTCTACCGTCAACCGTCAAGTTTCACTTTTCATTTTCATTCTAATATTTTTTCCTCCGAAGATAAAAGGCAAAAATTTCTGAGACTTCTTTTACCTCCGGCAATCTTCCAGTTTACGAGTTTGTACCGCTCTAAGAAAGCTTCTTGAATATCGTAGATCTCTCTTTCTTTTCTATACCTTCTTCCCGGATTCGGTTTTGAAATAAAGATAAGATAAAAAAAATGGGAGAAAAAAAAAAAACGATTGGCAACATTTCCAGCTAAGAAACATACATACGATAAATAAAGGATAACCACGGAGCGAAATTCTGATATCAGAGGGGGTTTCTGAAGCTCGAGCTTTCCCCGACTCTTGACTCGCAAAATCTATCGCTCGAATTTCGATTTTTGCTTACCGTAGGATTTCCAATTAAGTATTTTATTCGTAGCTTTTTATCGCCGGTAAATTTGAAGGTAGAACTTTTCAGGTTGTAGATAGGTTTGCAGACGAGTTGGTAAAGCCTCTGTTTACCTTGGAAGTTAGGGCTCAGAAGTATTCAGACTTCAGTCTGCAAGCGTCAAAGAGAAAATCACAGCAACCTGACTGCGAGTTATACTTGCGATTGCGACTCGTCGACCTAGATATTCTTCAAAACGGAAAACGTCGACGTTATACGGGAGTTTGTTCGCCAGTTTTAGTCTCACTCCACCCTTCAACGAGCACAACAAATCCCTGGGACTTTTCAGTGGGATCAGGGGAGCTGGCGGCTCCAGACCGAACAATACATATCCATCTTACACTGGTATCCTACGGGTGAATTTCACTTTGAACAACGGGGAGGAATTCGAGTGTAGTAATTATTAGGTACTGTGCAAACTTGCGATTGCTCGCACGATCTTTCATAGTTACCATGGAACATTGGAAGGCCGATGATTAGCAAGAGAACAAGTTGTCGAAGCGAGTTACAAAGTTTTCGGAAACTTTAATCGAAACCATTGAAACCAAAACGTGATTTTTCGTGCTACGTTTCGTCGCCATGCACAAAGCCTGTAGATTTACTGAAAGTATAACCGTCAAGCATGATCAGGCTTCAGGGTTTTCAGTCGGAAATTTGATGCCGACTTTTTTTAAATCGAACGAGAAGTTCATTCGGAGACTCTTTGGAATCACCAGAAGTCATTTTTTGCCCGAAACCAATGCAGGAAGAAAACAATTCCAACATTTTTGATGTTGACGTACGGTGATTTTTGATTTTCCAGGGTAATCCGCAATCTGATCATTTTCGAATTTCAATGTTCCCATGAGCCAGGACGTCTCTGAACATGTACAAGAAATAAAAATTTAGCCAAAACCCCAGGTCCACCGCCACAAAGCCTTCGAATTTTCCCATGATAGCTGATAGTTATAATGAAAGCACTAAATCTCGGAACGATATTACTAAAGGTTGTAAGACGGTGGATAATGGAGCTGTTAATATGGTGCACTGCAGCCCTCGGCCAAGTTTCTAAATTATTATTTGTGTAGGTGATCCCATTTACGGTTGAACATTTATTTGCACTAACCTTTGCAGAATCGTACCGTAGGTAATACACCCACCCACTACTCACGATCCCTTTTATAAATTACCACCATTGTCATTGGGGTAACATCCTCGACCGCCATCACGTAAATATGTATAACATCTCCTATACTGCCTAAGTAATTTCATTCAGCCTATATGCTCACGTATTTCAACAGCATTTGTGTAATAGTAGCTATGTACAGAACAAATCCTAAACTCAAACTTTCCTTGGCGATACGTGGGTGTAGGTTTGTATGTATACATATGTACGGTCCTTACGTTACATCTAAATGGTTCATTAGTGTTTTGCACGTAATGGAAAGCTCGCGCGAATCGTGGCAAATAATGAAGCAGAACTCTCGATTCCCTCCGGCACAGTATGGCACTTGACTTTTCTCTGTGGGTTCATTCAAGCCTCATGAACCGCCGGTCATTCTATGGCTCTGCAGTCATAGATGAACGTAACGTGGTGATCGTATTGCGAAGTCATGCACGAGGATCAAACGGGCGAATAGTACCTCCGTGCGGTTAATGAATTAGCTCCATCTCTCCGCTTGTCCATCCGCTGTACGGATGTGGGGTGGCACCCTGTCAGATTAACAGCCGAACTGACAGCCACCCTCTTGGAACTGGCTGACCAACACTCGGGTCGAACCAGTTCCCGCACATTATACTGCACCAAAAGTACGAGCTTTGGATGTTAGGATGTTTTAAAAAAAGTTGACATTTTATTTCCCATACTCAAGCCACGCTGAACGTCAGTTTTGGCACAGAGCAAATCCTCTCACAGGATGGGCTCTGTATCTCAATTTTTCCATGCTTATTAAACTTTTCGAAAATCACTTATGAGATCTGAAATCGAAACACAGGAATTCAACATTTGGGGCCTGATCTTGCGTACCGGAATTTCGAAGCGTAGACTGTTTTCCATGGAAACTGGTGATCCAAGATTTTCCGAGTAGCAATTTTCACGTAACTAAGCCAACTTTCTACAATTTCGTATAGATCGGAAATAAGCGTCTCCAAAAACCGTCGAGCACTAATATTGCACCAAATCAGTGTACTTTTCATAATTTCATTCCCCCATAATTGTCCCGTGGTTTTGAACTTCTGCGTTTCGCCTTCAGATTCGAAATGCGCGACCCGAAAGACCCGCTTTTAATGAGTTTCGGAATAGTCGCATTTCAGGAAAAGTGCGGGCTGCAAAAAAATGAAGAGAAACTGAAAAACATGGCTGGGAGGATTAGTTTTCGATTAAATGGACCTTTTGCGTAGATTATCTTTTTATTTATTTTTTCTCCATTGCTCCATTAGATGTACCGTTTTGGAAAGGTATCCAATTAGTCCTAATTGGTATCTGAAAAAGACTTTGATTACGAATTTCTCAAGTATGGTGAAGGAGCGGCCGGAATTTGTGTAGAACTGATTCTGTATCACATAAAACAAGGCTGTACACTGAAGGAAGTTAATGTAAGATACCCCATATCGTATGCCATGCTTTACTTTGGCGCTTTAGTATTCCACTGTAGTCCCTGCGTAACGGCACCGTACCTACCAATTAGCCGTGTAGCCCCATTCATGCCTCTATACCGACTTCAGGGTCTCGGGCCCGAGGTAAGCCACCAATTAGAGTGATCGATAGCTGCTGTCCAGCGGTGAGATTGGTTGGCTGAATCACAGTCAAGATATCTCGTGCTGTTGAGATTGCGAACGCGGTGTGCCAAAATCTTTACCTTACCAGATACTTGACATGAGTTGTTCAATGTGACCTGCCAGCCAGCTGGTGACCGGAACTGACCCGAATCATCTGTCAGAAATAGTAACCCCATCATCGCTTAAGCGGGGAGGTTGAAAGTTCATTTAGTTTATAATCAGGAACTAGATTAGGTAATGCTGATCAAAATGTCGGAAGTTTGTAAACGGAAGATTAATCATTTTTCATTTAGAGCTTGACCCCTTCCTTCGATCGGATATACGCCTGGTATTTCAGCGATTTAAACAAGAGGATAATATCATTGTGTTACACGATATGGGAGGATTGGTTGATTCAGCGTCCATCAGAGTCGATATGATCGTCAGCTGTTTGCATGCTTCGTTGTTATTTAGGGTCACAACCTTTTCGGTGTACACGGTAACCCGACCACTTCCTTGATTGGAACCTAGACCGGTACTGGACTGATTGGAATTTTACATCAACCCTCAGATCGCTACCTGATCACAGAGATCATTCGAATGGTAGTTTACCCCCATCCTCACGTGCGGGACGCAACAACAATTTAGGCCACTCCAAAATGACCTACATTTATTTCCAACTTTTACAGAGGTCCTTGAATCCTACGTGTTACATCTAAGGGTGCTTCTCCAGCAGAAAAATGTTCAGAGGTTCCTAATGAATACACATGCTAATGACACATGTAAATATAAGATGTCTAAATTATTCTACATAAAATCCACCGAATTTATCTTGACTTTATGAATGGTCAGCAATAGTCTGTACCAAGCATTATTCAAATTCAGCGAGAACTTCTTCATTATGTTTTTCACATGAACATATACAATTATTATAACTTCAACGAGCTTTTTTGCAGCTCGAAAAAACCACTGCCAGTGTTTTGAATCGTGATTTTTTTACAAAAAATTTCACACAAACACTTACGAAGATATGTCCTCGACAGAATTTCACCGAAACCACTGCACAGCTCGATAGTTTATGAATAATACTACTCAATCGAAATCTGAGTTTATCTGTATCAAATTTTCATTCATTTATTGCGACCCGAAAATTCAAAATGACATGTTTTTATATCGCCGTAACGCACGCTGCTTTCTATGTGCAAAATGAGGCACAAAAAATTTTGTCCTCATAGTAAGGGTTGCAAGTGAATTAATACCCCCTGCAAACTGTTTGTGTGGCGTGAATATGGCTCTGTACTGCGCCCCTTTTCCAGGATAAATTTTTAGTGCTTTATTCTACAAGGGTCGTTTTTCCTTCAGGGTTCTTTTTTTTTTTTTATTTTTTTTTTTTCTGCCTAGTGTAGAAACGCTTTGAGAGAGACTCACGCCCCGGATTTAGTCCATGGCGCAGATTTTATTTCGGGCAATAAATAAGAGTTGAAGGCTCCATCGCACTCCGTTTATGATTAAACTTGTCCGATTACTTTTCGCGAATCCTTGAAGGTAGAATCTCCGTTAGACGAGTCGGAGGCTGCTATCCTGGCGTGAACAAATCCTCAAAGCGTATTCGCCGTGGGCCTCCAATCAGCTGGAAAAAAAAAGAAAAAAAAATGATTTAATACGATGGAGACCGAAAAATATCGCTACCGATATTTCGCTCCAAAAATCGTATACCATCGGTTGATGATCCTGGTACACCGCTACGTATGGAAATTCACAGATATCTCGAGGGTTTATATACGCGCCGGTTATATTAGCCGTGCTACTAATTAGTATAACGACGCGTTCATAATTAGCGAAATATATAAACGCCAGTAATTACATCTGACGGTATTGATCAGGAGAGATGGCTGTGAAATGGCTGAAATTGTACAAAAATTATGAGAGTAAAAGTAATACAAATTTCAGTTAGTTTAACGAGCTTGTGAGCTTGCGAAAAACTTATTCAAAATTGTGTCTCAAAAAAAAAAAAAAAGAAAAAAAAAGTAGATCACTGGCATCGCAGAAGCTAAAAAATTAGTCTAACGATCACAATTCAATAGAAGATTTTCAGGCGGGATTCTTGAACTGATTTTATACAATTTCAGTTACCTGAAGAATTTCATTTCTCGAAAGTCTTATCTTTCTTTTGATCCACAGCGATAAGCGACTTGAAAACTTTGACCAAAAGCTGGGGGGAGACAGTCGCTCTTGGCTTAGTACGGAGGCAAACGTCATCGTCAAGAAGAGACAGTTGATTGAAATTGGAAGAGACATACAGCTCAAAGAAAGTTCACGATAAATATATAATCGAAAGAAGCGCGTTTTCAGTCATTTTTATTCATAGCAGACCCAGTTTTTCGTGAAAATTCAACAGGATAAGTTAATGTCCGACCTCTTGTTTTCACATATTTGTTGTCTGACTTTTACAGGCTCAAAATTCCCTCGAAAATCTGTTAAATATGTAATAAAAAGGCGAACGTGACAGAATTCAAATCGCAAGAGTTTCATATTTTGTTTTCAAACCTTGATACTCCCAGAAACAGATACTTTTCAGAAAAATGGTGGCAAGAAACCGAACGCATTCTGCACGATCTGCTTTCTATCTCGTCAGTTTTTCTGACTACCTAAATTTTTGGCCCTCCACGTATGAGCCGAAAATAAGGCGAACGGTCCCCAGGGGGTTATTGGACTTTTCGAACGTTGATGTTAAAAAGAAAATTTCAAAAGCGAACACGTGGCTGATCGGATCATGAGACTCCTGGGAAATAAGATCCACCGGATCATATCCTCCTCTCGATGCCAGTGTATGATTTTCTCGCTGGACAAAGGTGGACATATTCAGATACTGCAGCATGCTCTTGAGCGGTTCAAACCATTGAATAACGGCACGATATCCCGTTGGAGCGGGGAGTATCTCGTCCGAGTAATCCTTGACTCTTACTACTCGCCGGGAAACTGATTTGAATTCTCTCTCGTAGAAACGATGCCTTGTCCTTTTTCTATTCTTTTTTCTTAATCGCGGATATCGTATTTCGGGATTAGAGATTTGGAAGAGGATTTTCGCGAAACAAGCGAAGGCCTGATTGCATAATATACGGATTCGTCCGAAGAACTTGAAGCTTGATTTAAATATGAACGCCGTTTTCATTTTCCCGGATTTCACCTAAAACAAAGAACTTTCGGAGGCGGGATAATTCCCAATTCCCACCTAGGTAATTCTTTGTATTGTTTTCAATCCAGATAGCGAACGCACTGAAAAATGACAAAGAGAAGATTACCCGCCCTCTTCGGGAGGGACAGGCTCATTCTACTCCAATACATAATTGTCCGAGATCCCTCGAACGGAGTTGGCTCAACGTAGGTATAGTTATCACATACTCAAATCGACGACAACTAAATCTCATGAATAATGCCATGAATTAGAGCCGGTCTACCGGGGTGGACGATTGCCCGAACGCTCGAACGGATCCGGTCGACAATTATTGCTCTGGTACCTCTTCAGACCGTCTCTCACAAGCTAGCTACATCCATACCTCGATGTAACCCAATTTACTTATAAGGGTCCTATCCGTCGCCCCTTGTTACCCTGTGAACTGAAAAAATCTCCCATTCAATGGCGACTTGCTCGCGCATTATACTAGTCACTCATGAAACCTGAGTAATTCGTGATCAGTGATTGCGGTTTCTGTAATCTATTTAATTTCTGGATCTTTATGCTCCAGGGGGTTGGAGATATCCGTTATTACAACCACCCGAAAATTAAAACTCGACTTTTCACCATATCTCCACGTTTTCAATCCCAGAGACCCACGTCCGACCATTTTTAGTCAATTCATTATCCGACGATATATCTCGATAATAAATCAACGAATCTTCATAAATTCATCTCGCAACCGATAGGACTTTATCCAACTTGCAACTGATCTTGAATTAACGGGATTCAGTATTTCCATAGACATACCTATATTGCCGAAGAAGAGAATAACTTCTCAAATTTCAAACTTCATGCCGATGGAATATAATTCTTTTATTCTACGATAAAGGAGGCTAGCTTTTGCAGTACAGACTATACAGGGTGATCCAAAACGCGGTATTTTCCTTATACCGGTGGATTCCTCGTGAAAATATGAGACAAAAATTATCAATATTGAAATGTCGAATGGGGAGCCGTTTTCAGGCAGGAGCCGTTTAAAGTTGGCTAATACGAGAGCAGATACGAGACTGGCTCAGGGCCGCCAGCGTCATTTCGTCAGTTGGCCAGATCGCGGTGGCCGGTGACGCGTCGCGAGAACCGCCAGGCCGACGATGGCGGCCCTGAGACAGTCTCGTATCTACTCTCGTATTGGCTTACTTTAAACGGCTCCTATTTGAAAACGGCTGCCCATTCGAGATTTTAGCATTGATAATTTTCGTCTTAGATTTTAACGAGTAATCCACCGGTATGAGGAAAGTCCTGCATTCTAGATCACCCTGTAAACTCGATAGGTGTAACATTGTTGTATAGTCTTGAATTATTGTACTATTCGTGTACAGATAAATAGATTTTTCCATGGAACTGACATTGGATCGAAGTGTTATCCGCAATTATATATAGGTGCACATCTACCTATATATATAACGAGAGTGGTATTCAATTATTAATGTACATTTACTATGTACGGTAGAATAATATGACGTTAAAGCACGCGATATTAATCCGTGCTTATTTATACCCTGCATTCTGTAGGCAATAAAATTCTCTTTACACAGTTGGATGTATACATTTTTTATTTCAACTCCATGACGTTTCTGGGAGTCTTTGAATTAGTAAACTGCAAATGTTTGCAACTAAAATATGTATTTCGTACTAGGTAGCTGTAGGTATATATAACGATGGAAAGTACGAGTACCCGGCACGTTAGTGATCCCGTTTCATAATTAAAATGACCAACTATATAGTCAGACCAGTACGTAGACTTTTTCATCAGTTATATGTATATTCTTCTGAATTCGCGTATACATTTCAAGTACTTGTAGATATTCGCGGTGTACTTTTTGCTTTGTTCTACTTTGACAAATGATATACGCTATGGGAATTAATAAATCTCCGTTTAAAGGATGTAGGATTTTTCTCTAGCTGTTGACCGAAACGAACTATTCAAATTTTATTAATTTTTTATTTTATAACAATAGGAAATACTTCGATGGCATTTGAACCGAACGAAGTAAGTACCTACGTCGTTGAGTTTCATGCATATATAGATCTATGAGTATAACCATACTAGCCAGGCTTTATACATACCTTAGAAATTATAAATGCGGTGGTGCTCGTCTGCTGCATCCATACGACACGATATAATAATTAAGTAATTAATGAAAGTAATTTATTAGTCATTACGTCGTCGCGAATTTAATGCCGATAATAACACGACATTTATTTGCGTACATCGGTCGTTAAAATAAACACCCACAATAGAAGCACTGAAATATTATAGATAAGGGTTATTTCATCGTGATGTAGATGGCTTTTCACGTAATAATATACGCTTTTCAAGAAGCCACCTGTATCACTATAATTTATATCCAATAAAGTTGGAAAAACAAATAATCGCGCTTATAGCATCATACCTATTCAATTTTCGCTTTTGCCATACAGCGATGATAACGAAACTGTTACACATATCCAGGATGAAATTAGTCATGTTATTGCAGCTGTTATATCATCCCGAAATGAATAGAACTTAGCAATTGTAACCGTTCATGGTAACTGGCTATTGTGCTTTTGTGATTGCAGTTAGATACGGGATACAATTTCCAGATATTTAAACTAGATTTCGCGGCGAATAGAAGTGGAGACGATTAAGCCCAAACGACCTATGAAATATTAAAGTTCTGATCGTTGAACCGCGTAATCCGCCGCGAAATTTTTTCTTCTTTTTTTCTATCCGTTATTAACGTAAATGCTTGAGTATTAAATGAATTAGTGGGCAAGATCTCCCGTTGGAAATTATGAGGGAGTAAATTTTTTTCACCATTCACGATCCATGAACGACTCAATTGCGTGGTCCATAACATCCGAATTTGCAGCCTCTCGCTCGATTATCATTTTTTTAATTACTGCGCTGTGGTGCTTCCACACGCTATACCTTGGGGCTGAAGGAGAACACCCCTGTATAAGAGAAAGATTGAATTAATTAAAGTTCAGTGCAGAAGTTGACTAGCTACCTGGTTTGTTGATTAATTAGTACTTCTTGCCTCCCAGAGTTCCCAATAAAACATCGATGCCTTGAGTTGGTATCGCTGTTTGAATGCTATTTGAAATTGAGGCATTGACCAGAAATAAAAATATGATTCTTCATTCATTTACGTTAGCAAAATATTTTTTTTTTTTTCCTACGTAGTTATGAGCTGTCCTTACATTGAGAAAATTAAAAAATTGCAAGATATGCACGCTGACCATTGATAAATAATATTTTCTGGCTGCATTTTCCAACAGTTCTTCGATTGGCAGAAAAAATAATGGTGGAAAATACTTTTGATTTTTTTTCATTCTCAGGATTTTAACGTCGCGACCAATTGTGCGATTAATTTGCTAGAGAAGAGTGTTTCAATTAACCAAATCGTGTCATAATTCCCGACAATCATCGTATTCGGATGAATTATCATTCAACTAAAGTTCAGAACTGCGCGTTCTCGTAAAAGCCGGTGGAAATCTTGAATTGCTTATTTTAGTATCGTGACACATTCGTCTGTGCACCATAGTCTCCGACACCCCATTCGCAAGGCGTTTCAAAGTTCTCGGTATAATCGGATATACAAGGCTTGCTCGAATCCTTAGAAACTTTTGCCAACATCTGACGATGAAGAAGGGTGAAACTGAATCTCCACCTGTAGTGACCTTACTCAAGAATATGCCAACAACCTGCAATGTGTACCCAACAACTATCGAGGGAAAACTGCCTCCAACTACAAGGTCTTTGAGGAATACCTTCCATCTATCTTCACTTAGTCAATTTTCATTGTACCGTCACGTTCCAGAATCCACCAGAATCGAATCCGCATTTTGAATCAAGTTTTCGCCAGATCCCCGCGTTTTCAAGCCCACAGAATCACCTCTGATTATTTTTAGATGGTCATCTCGGAGTGTATGCGATCAATTTTTTGTCCGACGATATCCCGAGATCGAATGAACAGATTTCATCGTTCCTTGTACCAATCGATGGGCTCTTTCATAACTTAGAACTGATCAGATTTTAGATTCGATTAGTCCGATAATTTCCGAGTTATTAAAATTCATCGAAAACATCGATAGGATCATTTGCTCCGATTCAATCTAAATGAATTTCGAAACAGTTGGAAAAAATGTCAACTTCTCGCCACAATACGTTTCATTTTTTTTCGATGTAACTTTCCATTCACAGAATACTACTTTTTCAATTCGAAGAGTCTTATATTCGAAATTTTGAACGAAGGTGGGAAACCTCTTTCTCCATGAAACTGCGGGATAATCTATTTCCCAAATTTGCTTTTAACGTTACATACCCAGCAGTGATTTGAAACAAGATATGTTCAGTATCCGCATTATTCGTTAAAAGTAGGTATACATAGATATCGCATGTCGATAATTTAGTTTTAAAATTGCCTAGAATATATTTTCGTTCGTGAACGCGCGTTGCGTGTGAAAAAGTTTTGGGCGTTATCGGGCGAAATGCTATTTGTTTCGCGTAAAAGTGATACAGGACGAAATTATTTCTTTTAAGGGTGGAAAGATTCAGTGACACGCGTGAACAAGGAAGAGAAATAAATTTGATTTCCTTTGTTCTCTTTCAGCTATCTACCTGTTTATATACGTCGCCCGATATCAATTTTCGAATCAACTTACCTATATACCTTTTCTTTCCGCTAATATATATATATATGTACGTATATCCGAAGTCGGAAGCCTAGGGTGGTATTTCTCAGTAGTGTAAGAGCCAATCTTGATCTGACGTGAGCTTTCCTGCAGGGTACTGGATGCAGGAAATATCGTAGTAAAATTAGGAAATCTTAGATCAAAGCTTTCCGCTTTGCTACCTGTACCGTTTCACAGAGCTCAATAATATCGGAAGCGAAATTCTTCTCGATGAAAGTGCCTACACAGAAGTGAAACGACAAAGTCAAAGGAGATTTAAACCCGCGTCGACTCTTCATTATACATTTTACTCTGCCCTGCTACCTATACCATACGGAATTTTAATTTGCAAATTAATTGCCCTCTCTATCACGACTTAATTAATTTGCTAATTCTTCCACATACGAGCGTGACTCTCGCTCCCCGAGGGGCTTTGAAATTTGTAAACGTGGCAGCAGACATCTATAACAACTGAAAGACTCTGACTGTTTGATGAAAGTGATAGGTCAAAGTGAAAACATTTTCAAAACTATGTGGCAACTGTTTTTGTCAAATTTTTCAGGGAATCTAAGACACGGGCTCGTCAAAAATCTTTCACTTTTTTCACGGACAAAAAAATTGTGGTGCAAACTCCATCTTCCCAAAAAAAAAAACCAGACCATCTTAGCTAGGCTGAACCCTCGTCGAAGAGTTGCCAGGGTAGGAAAGCGGCTCTTAATCAACGGCGAGCCACTAACGAAGACCAGTGTCCGCGGATCTCGAAATGGCAAGGTTGGATGTACGGCCTTTGCCGTTCGTAAATCTGTCACCTCCCAGTGCCAATATCTTCCTGGCAGAGAAGAAGAAGAAGAAGAAAAAAAAAACTGCAATGATTAAAACAAATGGGAGACGTTTTTTACGCCATTGTCAGAAGCATTGAATTGTTAGTTACCTCTCTTGATGAAAACTCGCCTAGATATGTAAGCTAAGGAATGATTGGTAGATTTTGACTGGGAAAATGAGACAAAGCAGGGCCATACATCAAGCGTTAATTGTCAGTGGCTTGAGCCGTCTTAGTGAAGATAATCAAAGCTGATTAGCATACAGATTAGAATTAAGATATTCCACCTAGTGGAACTGAGAGCTCGTGAACTTGGACCCAGCAGCTGTAGGCAGTCTGATCTAAGTATCTGTATAATTGGTATTTGTCAGAGGATGGTGAATGCTGGTCAATGGGAGTCCACTACAACTAGGTAAGTACTTCGTATCCCGGTGTTCTCCTGGGCCGTAGTATTGGGCGAAAGTTCCGAGCACATTCTAGCCGAGCTCGCAAATCCTTTTTGCCAAATTGATAAGTAGAAAGTTTTTCGTCGGGGTTCCTGAGATCTAATAAAATCTTACCCAAAGAAAAATCCGACGTCAGATTCTGTTTGTGTAACGAATAAAAATGTACAGTTCAAGTTATCGCGTGAGATGCTCAATCTGACCTCAGAAGTCAATCTTCATTCGCGTTTGGTTATTCATTTACTGAATTTTAAAGCTGACTTAATTCTACGCCGCAAGTCGATGGAAGACTTCAATATTCCCACAATGTAAACGGAGATTCGATGCATTTGAAATTGTAAGCAGGTGTAAATTGATTTTTCTGTTTGCAAAGACCCTAACGAAATTCGAATATTATGTATTAAATTGAAGTAATCCATCTTCGTATAGAAAGGTGTTTACCTATACTAGCTACTCTCTTCTTACTCGTACTGAAATTACTGAAAAGTTTGGTATTTTCATGGTAACTAGTATCCTCGGAAAAAGTTCATCTCAAATGCCCCAGAATCTCTAAGACGCTTTAGAACTCATAATTAGGTGAAATTAATGGGCAGCGTCCTCCGAGAATCCTTGATAAAAGTGGCTCTTGTGTGAGTATTCAGTTTCTTGACAACTTCGGCGACAAACTACCCGTATATATAATTCTATCGTATGGGGTTCACGATTAGCTCTAGAAATTCTATTTCAAATCCAGGCCGAAGTAATTTTCAGATATTTTTTTCAACACTATGGAAAGAATCGCAAGAATAATTGAACAACTGCACAGATGAAATCCTGCACATATCAAATTGATAATTTTTTTTTATCTTTTTACTGAACATAGTGTAAATTCTTTTCTTTCCTTTTTTTTTTTTTCTTTCTTTCGTTACCTGAATTAAAAATGGCCCTTGTTCGCCACTCCTTCGACCATCCTGACTCCTATACTCTTTGCTGTACCTGTATTACATTTACCCATTGCGTGCTGGCCCGCGTATGTTCAACTAGGGCTGACCACGCGCTTCTAATCACACTTAGCACACCTTCGAACAGACAGCTACTAGTAGTAATCATGATGCTTTACAGTAATTAGTGAGGAGCGTATGTCGGTCTGTAACTGCAAATAGTAATGCTGACTCCAAAGAATTGAAAAAAAAATGCTCTTTTCTAAAAATTACCCTAATTCAGGATGTATGTACCCTCGTATAAAATTTGTAAACTCTATGTTGTCAGAGTCAAACGATTATGTTGACCGTAAGACAGAAAACTTTGCATTCGGTTAAGCTGAAGATATTGCGAGGTGCAAGATCGTTCACCACGCGCGCCCTTACGGAAATCGGTATTCTCGCAATTTCCCATGGCGATACCAATACACCTGACTTTACAGCCTATTCCTCCGACGAGTGAACGAATTATTTAGAGCCGTTGAAAGCAATCTTTCTTCGCTCTGCAGAGAATAAAAAAAATCGATTATTGATAAATTGAATTATCTTTGAAATTCTTGAGCGACCTATGAGAATTTTTAGATCGCGCTCAAATTTTGGCAAGCTTACTCAAATGCTAAATGCTACGGAATTTCTGGGTAAGATCGAAAATTGGGAATTCGTGGTCGAAGAGTTGTCACAGTGAATAGAAGCGTTTACCTATAAAACTTGCACCTTTGATATCGCAAGGAAGAATTTATTTACAGTATTGATATTGCCTCATTCAGTCTGGAGAAAATCTTTGACAAATATATATACCTCATTGGAAGGGGATTTGCTTGGGTCATTACCTATATAAATATATGTAAAGTCGGTCCCTTGTCTGCGATCACGTCGACGTCGACGTCGACGTTGACGTCGGTGTCAGTGTTGGGGCTGGTTAAAGCTATGGCGTCACGAGGTCGTGCTATTCTTGGATACGCCAACGCGATTCGATTCCATCGTCTATAAATATATCGGATAATATGTAGGTACTCGATAAGTTATATACCATAAGTCGTGGACGTACCTGAAACGTTTTTAAAATGCACTCGTAAATTGATCTATGAATAATTGTAAGATTCCTCAGGATCCTTATTACAGTTACATCTGATAGGTCTGGATCCGTCGTTTTGAATTCGGAATTTTAGTTCTCAGATTCTAAATTGCGAGAAATATTCAATCGGAAAACCTAATCGAGGCATCACTTAGAATTTTCGAAAAACATAGAAGAAGAAAAAAAAATTCATACCGAATAAACTCGAAATAAGGTGAACTTCGTTGCTTTTACTTAGCGAAAACGAGAGATGAGATTCAGGGGTCGGGATCAACCTAGTCGGGATGATTCACGGTTCTTTAATGGCCAAAATTTTTTGTTAATAAATATGAGCCAGTCAGTCCTGTGGCTTAAGCCGGAGACGAACCGCAAAAAATTCTCGCAGACGCGTCTGCGGATTTAGCAGCACGTGCCTAAATCCGAATTGAAAATAATTGATGGAATCGGAACCTGTACAATGAATTCAATTTGAACTCATTAATCACGGGCTTAGGTGGAAAGGTGCAGTAATGACGATGTTCCAATACACTCGATCGACAATCCGATATATCCTGAAGAAACAATTACTAAATCTCTCGGCCGACTTCTTACGTTTCACTCTAAGGGTTTCCTTATTAGGGTGGAAGTAGGGTTTGAGGGAGACGGATGATGTTACAAGTTCATAGAATATTGAATACCCACCCACTGCAGGTCTCTACGTCTCTCTTCATTTCCTATAACAGCATTTTTCATCTTATGTTACAGAGTTCGGGTGGAGTATTACGTGAACGAGAATACATTCAAGGAACGTCTTCAGCTTTACTTCATAAAGAACCAACGCTCGAGTAAGTCATTTAAGCAAAGTATTTTTTTTACTCAAACTGACAAGCGTTCACTACTCGGGTGCTTTTCTTTCTGTTTCGACATATCGAGCGGATCGTTTCTCTTCATTAATTGACAGATATTCTGGCATGGATTCTGCCTCTGCTGTTTTACGTTGACCCGGTAAATCTCAATCAATTATTCCGTTCTCCTGTGAACATATTAAGAATCAGGTCGAGAATTACTTGGCTGTGATTAGGCCATCACTTCCGAGTGTTCGTAGCTCGGAATACCACGTGTGACTTACGAGTAGGTATTTTCTGACTTCAGCTGAACACCGGGCGTCGATTCGAACAGGGTGAAAATGAAATGGAACGAAATGAAATGGAATAGACAGCGATCGTCTTTTTACGAGGGCGTCGTAAAAGGTCTCTGATAATACCCACTTCCGTTACCTAAGCGACGGATACCCTGCACCAGAAATCCCAGTATCTCGGATAAGACTCGTATAATAACTTTTCGCGCTCGTAAAGTCATGGCAGAGGCTTACTTCCTTCAACGACCCTCAATACGGACCACAGACTACTTTTTTAGCTAACGTTTAGAATTTTCGCAGATTACCAGACGGACGGTAAAACTTCTTTGAATATTTAATCAGCCCCCGTTTACTTGATAATTACATCTCATCGCATCGTGTCTGCATCCAATGTCCGAAAGAAAGTGGATCCCGCACTCCATAAAATCTGAAATAATTTTCAAACGCGTATGAAAATGATAAATTTCTTTGAATCGTAGCAGACATTTGGAAAAAAAAAAGAAAAAAAAAACCAAACGAATTAGTCGATGAAGAGTCAATAAAGTCTTAATCGAAATTCTGCACTAACTTTCAGACAGAAGTCTGCCTTTTGTTTACCACAAACTTCATAACAGCTGGCTGAGCGTCTAGCTCACGTCGGTTCAATCGTCTCCGAAAATAGATTTCACGCAAGTGACTACACTCCAAGTTCCAATAATGCATTGATCCGGGGCTAATTGTTCACATAGGTGATAGACTACCTCTAAGAGTCCTCTTTGCTTCATCGGGCGTGCACCAGTCTGGTTGGTCTTGCGATAGTAGGTTCTAGTATTGGCATGTGCCAATTCGTATTCCGGGTCGCGATGCAACAGCAAATATCAATCAAGGCTACTCATCGTCACAAATCAACTGGTGAAGTGATGCCAAAGTGACAGAGGCCTTGACCTGAATGACAAATGACAGATCGTCAATTGTGCAGATCAAAATTTATTGCTAATAGACCGTTGTAGTGTCTTTTGCACGTTTATGCGTAGGATTGAACAGTCGAGTGCCTGCCACTTGGGGAAAAGGCTGACTATCTTCTGAAAAGATTAAGTAATACTTAATTTGCAGACAACCGTTTACTATGTTGTTCTGAAAAAATGACTAGCCGGTATTAATCCGGCTCTTTTATAAAACTTAAATGCATTGTCTGGCAGTGACAGGCACCTAATGCCGAAATCGATATACCTTTTCGGCACTGTGTATCTTGGCTGTTTGGTCCTGGACCTTTGGATCTCTGGCTCACTTGACCTTTGGTCATTGCTGGCAGAGAGTTTGACCAGTGTAATCGGCTTCGGAGGACTGATAGATAAATATTCGAGTCGTGCAACCGCCGTTCCCCGTTCCCGGATCCTTGTTCACGTCAAGGGAGACAGGACCTTGGTTTTTGGACTGTAAAGCTCCGGGCTGTTTGACTAGGGCCAAGCAGCAGGCGTTTGAATTGACCCTGCCAACATTTGTCTTTACCCAATCCTTCTACCTTTCGAAATATCGTGCTTCGATTAGAAGCAGAAAAAATAAATTACCGGTCACTTACCCTTTTGCCAACTAAACGCTATGCAAATATCGCTACATCGGACTTGATATCGATCCTAATTTAAGATATATTCAAGTTCAAAGGAATAAATGCCAATCTTTGATTCCAAGTTTGGAATTAAATAACTTCGTCATTTTTTGTGCTAGAGGTAGAAATTTTGTACAAAAATTTTTGTAATCTAGTCAGCAATACCCCCATGTATGGGGCATCCCGCATCACTTCAGCTACTTAAAATTCCGGTTGAATGAATTACATCGCAAAAAGCGCAAAATAAATCTCCCAGCATCAATTCACAGTCCAGATGCTGTAAATGAACATTGACCACTTTCTCGATAACATAACTACAATGCTATTTCGTTGCAGTGAAAATCGCCAGCTTTGAATAGCGTGTGAAATATATTAGCACTGCACATGTTCATTCACCCAATACAACGGCGAATTACACCATACTATGGGTGTATTTTGTGTCGGCGGTTTAACGGGCTGCATGTGACTGCAAGGAAGCAAAGGGTTATGCTTAGTCTTTGATCACCATGCGCCATCAATTGTCACATGTCTGTGCAATCGCGTGCAACCCAATGATCATTGCAGCACAGACTGAGTCAGGCTTGCATATCATTATGACAAAATCCTACTTGTGAGGCAAATCAATAGCACTTGAGATTCCGCGAGCAAATATGGCTCTAAGATTCCAGGACTTTCCTGTGCTTGACGTTGAACCATATACTGGGCGCCCGTAACTGAAGAGTATTAATGACACAGTCTTATTGCTTTTGTTCCAGGCTTAAGGATACGATTAGCCAATCTCTTCTTCAAGCTGATTACCTGCTTTCTGTATATATTCAGGGTTGTGACTGACAACGATCCAACGTTCGCGTCATGGTAAGTTCCGAACTAGTTCAGCCACGTCGCTTTTATAACTAACTTGACAAAAGTGACTGCAACTTGCAGTTCGCAGTTGCTATACTGACCCAATGGGAAACTGGGATTGGTAAAGTTCAACTTGGTGTTTATTTCTACACAAAGTCTCAAGAAGAGAGAATCGGTTATGAATCGAGTGTTTACAGAGTTTAGAACGATACTTTGACCGGCAATGGTGAGCCGATGATGATCTATTCTTATCAAGGACACTTGTTCCTTGAACGTACCTTGGACATTGAATACCGAACCTATTCATCAGAAAAGGTGTTATACTTTCGAGTATCGATCTTATTGATAATAAACGATCCAAAAGTTGAAATTAACACATACAGCTTATTTCGATATGGGTTTGAATTTGAAAATACTGCTTATACGTCCATAAAGCTATCCGTTTGGAATACTCACACCGAATTTCTTCTTCAAATCTGCGATGTTGAGAGGCCACAGAGTGAAGTCCATGTCACATTCGCTAACAATAAGTGACTGATTCACCCCTGCACCATCGACCGAACGAGAATGGTTTTATACAATGGGGCTACCAACTGATATGTTGGCTTTGCGGAAGTATTGCGCTTCCGTTGGTTTCACCTGAGCTAATAAAAGCGCAAGATTTCTTACAAGCTTGGGGTGTATTTGAGATAACTAAGGAAGTGGCCATTTCATCATCGATGAGGCAGTATCCAAAAGATTTAACCTCAGATTACAGATTCCGTGAAAACTGTTTTGTTGCGATAAAGAACGACGCTACGAATGAGCAACTAGTAATCCTGAAATTGGGTTTTTTTTTTCAATCCCCCTAATGCATACCAATGATACATGAATTGGATCTGTATTGGTTAATGAATAATATGATAACTTGATAAAATGGTTGATTTCTAGTTACGGCTGCACGCCAGGAAACAAATCGGAATTTCTCATCTCGCAAAATCTGACGGAGGAAGAGTTTCAGGAGAATCCAACCATCAACTGGGACGCGATAGTCTGGGTTCGAAGGCCTCTCGAGTTATGGGTCGTGCAAGTCATCTTGGCGATGGTATCCCTGACGGAAGCCCTCCTGCTCGCCTACCTGGGATATAAGGTACTCTTTGTAAACTTTTAATTGAAAGTCAACTTTCACTCTTACTCTGGTTATATGCACTTTGCAACAATTTTTCTGTCGGTAGGTTTACCCATACCCATTCGTATCTTATGGTTTGAAATTAAATTTCTTAAACTGATCGCTAAGGTTCAAAAGAATCACCGCTACAACCATTTACACAAAGTTCATCTGATCAAAAACTCGCATCTCCGATCTGATCGATTAGCTTCATATCAAAATATATAAAATAGAATAAAATCTTCGGATTATTATACTCTGAACATCTGTAAAACTCTTTGAGCGACTATACCGCGGTCATTCGCATGTTTAAATTGCTTCTGTCCCGTTCTGGAATAATTGCATAATTCTAGACGACGCGGATAATTGAACAAGCCGTTTCTCATATAATGAGGAAGATATCAATTAGGAGTTTGCTCGATGTTTTCAGACCCATATAACGGCTCTTATACTTTAACAGATTGAATTCTTGTCGGATTTTAGCTTCAAACGAGAATCGTATTTCGGATTTTTAAAACCCATAATATTTTTCGTGTTTCAATTTATAATGTGAAAAATTGATTTCAAATTGTGAGTTATACCGTCGACGTCCTCGTCAGCCCTCGAGACATCAACGGATATTCTTAAACGAAATTTCCATTCAGTACATAACACCGATAAAACTTATAAAGTGAAAACAATTTCTTTTCATCGGTTGCAATCTGCGCTCCGAAAAAATCTTCCCTATACGGAATTGAAAACAGTCTTTGAGGCCACAGAGATTTGAAATATTGCTAGTTGCATCTGCGTAACACGTATCGACATTGAGCTGATTTATCCAGGTTCAGAAGTTATTTCGTGAACCTAACCGAGGGTGAAAAAAGTGAGAAAAATTTTTAGTCGGAACCACCGTAGGCATATGAGTAAAAAAAATCTCCAAGTCATTCATCTTGGCGTCTCCGAGTCCCCGAGCAGTTTTGCTAGCGTTACACCACCACCGTACCTTGAGGAATGACAAAGCATTTAAAACCCGAGTAAAAAGTCGGAAAGAACATATATGTATGGGTTAAAAAAAGTTGCGATACATCTTCATTAATATACCACAGTTTTTGTTTGACCAAAAAATAATTTTTTCGTTTTTCCTTTCGGAGTTTTTCCGAGACTTTGTCGACGTCAATTTAAGTTTGCCTGGCAATCGATATCTCGCTTTGTTGGCAGCCGAGTAAAAGGCGTTTCGTGTCCGTTTGGAAACCTTTTCACCGACTAGGTACCTATACCTACACGCGTCTGACCGTTTTGAATATTAAACCTTTTAAAAATTTTAAACCTCTTCCATCTATTCCGCAAGCTTTAGACCGTGACTGTGACAAACTAAAAAAGTTTCCATTAGCGGAATGAGACCTGTTCTTCTCTCCTAAGTTTACTACTTTATTAGTCATGCGGAACGCCGTATTTCAAATCGTCGGTCTGGTTCAAGGGTCCATTTATTCCATCCGGAAAGTTTGAGATTTCGTGACACACGGCACAGCCTCATTACCATTTGTATACAAATGTTCATAATCTGATCGCTATTCAGCCACAACTCGACTCTCGGATTTTCCCATCTATTTCTTTAACGCTGAAAAGAAATAAATGGAAGAAATAAATGATTGGAGACTAAGATTCAGCAGTTTTTGAATATGATACCTGATCGCAAAATTTTGCCGAAAGAAATTTCAGTAAAAGAGAGTACGATGCTTATCGATTTGAGGCTCATGTCGGAAGGATCCTGAGCCGAGATCCGGGGCCCAGGATCTGCGGTCCGGAACAGTTCGCAAAGTACCTGAGAGGCAGAAAGTCCCCTGGGACACGGGGCATAATCCCAGCTTACAGCTAATGATCGTACGAACCTGCTTTCACCAAATCTGCTATGACACTTACGTGCCAGAGAGTATGGTTTTCCCATCCCAATTATCCCATTTGCTGATAAATTGATTGCGAAATGAAAACCACAAACGGATGTGTGTGTAATGGATTATTGTCATATTCAATTTTACACTATATCAGATATACCTGCGTCCTCCATCCCCTTACCATGTTGCCTGTCAGTTATCAACTTCGACCTTAAATGTTCTAGTTCCATCCTATGTAACAGGTTGAAGCTTTCATCGTGACGGATTCGGTTAAACTTCAGTATCGCGTAGCTTATACCAAAACTACCTTGGATTGTAAATTCTATAACGTTTGTACGGACTGGACGTTTTTGACTTCTCGTTATAAAAAGTGAAAAGTTTTCACAATCACATCGGAAATGAAAAGTTGAACTTTCGCCAAATCTCCCCGTCCTGACGTCCAAAGAATCACCTCGGAAACGGATGACCGGATTTTACTCTTCCCGTGTGTCAATCGACGCGGTTCTTCCTAACTCAGAACTGATTAAATTGTCGATTGAAAAGGCGCAGTAGTTATCAAGGGGCTGGGTTGAAGCTCCGAATTTTCGTAGTTCAAAACGGTATAAATTCCGAATCCATTTAGGACAATTCTAAATTTTTTGAACCCATGAAGTTCGGAACACTAGAATACTGCAAGACTGCAATGCCGACAGCTAAAAACTCCGAAAGCTCAGCTCCCCGATAGATCCAAAGAATTGAAAAATTTTGGTCAATTTCTCAGGATGCGAAGACAAGAAGTAGTTCATTCTAATTGAGACTCTCTTCACAGGAGCCCACCCAGGCTGGTTAAATTCCGGAATCAATCGTTCCATCAGTTTTTGTGTTCGAAGAAAAATCAGCTTTTTGCTGACGATGCATTTCGATTTCTTCCGGACTTGTTACGCCCAGGATAATATTCTTTGAGCTGAAAATATCCGGGCGGGAACATCTTGTTGTTTATCATTTGTGTATCCATTAAATTACCACACCTTTGAAGAAACACTAGCCACGATTAAGTGCCAAGTTGTCTGGCTATAATCTAGGTCTCGAAGGCTTATTAAGAGGCCATGAACCGGACGAGGGGCCTTCCACAAGGAAAGCTTAACTGACCTCTGCGTATTCACCGGATAGTATAAACTTAGTTTGGAAGGGTGGTAATTGCCGATGCGTGTAGATACAGCATAGGACAAAGTCGGCCGAAGTTTAGACGTGGAGATTAACAGCTTTCGAAGATACTGTATACTCATCAAACCATTCTCCAGACTATCGAACATACAATTAGACCAAATTTCATTCGACACGAAATATCGTCGCTCACTTCTAGACATGCCTATGATCTTCGGTCAGGAATCACCGTATTAAGCGATGTCTGGAGTCGATTCTTTTTTATCATGGAAAGCCTAGTTCGAATAGGAAATGCGGTATGCTCTTATCACTTTATATGACCAGTCCCATTTCGCCCGGCAGCCTTGATCTTCCCTCGCAAATATTGCCGATGCATCCTGCATGGACTACTTTCGTGCATTAAAAATGGTGAAATGCAAGGTTTTTGTGATAAAAATAAAGCGGTGTCGAACAGCACGATGATTCTTGGTCCCTTGTTTTGATTAGCTGTGAAACCTTGAGTTACTTGAATTACTTCGCGATTTCCTTGTCCCTCGGGAGAAAGTCCCCGTTTCTGTTCCCGCAGGCTTTCCCACACATGAATTTTTCCAGAGTTACATTCCGACAGCGATGTGAATACTTGATCAAGCGAACGAAATAATTAACTTCATACTTTTCATTCGAAATATACATACCTATGTAGGCTCTGGGGTTCTCATAATTCAACCATATCATAGCTGCTCTTATAGCTTTGGAGTTTGCACATTTATATCGCATATGTATACATGCATAACTTATGGTAAAATGTTCGTTTCCATACACCCTCGACGGCGCTCACAAATTAGTTGAAGGTAAAATGTGATTTCAAAGTATAATATTTACAGCCCCTAACCGTACGGCCTCCTTGCCTCGGCCTTCTTTTCTCCCTGCTAAAGCGTTCGGGATAGTTTACAGTGGTTAAAAATTCTTCCATCCTTAGAAAATTTCTTACCTTAATTCAGGTCCTTGGAAGTAACGATATGTAAACCGAGGAATGTAAAATTCAAATTTACCCGCATGAAACTTAACCCCCAGATGATATCACCATGCGATTATTATTCGACAACTGCTTTAGGGTGCTATAAAAAATATTTAACAGGTATAATACGGTGGAGCATAACACACCTCCCAAAGATCAATAAAGACTCGAAGATCGGTGCCATATTCTTTTTCAAAATCAGTCTGGCATCCAGGGCCTATCTGTAGTCTCAAAAATTACTTTTCATGCATTTTTGGTTCTGATCAGAACGTGGCGAGGAATGGAAAAACGTAGGTTATATATGGTGTGGAATGAAATCTGATTAGCGTGCATGTTTCCAAACGAGTGAAAGTTAACATCTAAGTCGAAATCTGTTTCTGCAATCGATTTTTTTACCTACAATGTCCACACGGTTTCTCCGGAACCACTTGATCTAGGATCTTGAAATTCTCGAAGGCTTTTCCTCATCATGTTTGACCATCAAGCAATTCGGAAGAGAAAACGAATTTTGGAAATTTTACAGACGGAACGTGAACCCGGTCACTTGATAAGATATTTCTAAGTCATTAACTTGTAGTCGTAACCTCTTTGCACTTGATGTTTATTTCATCACTCCCTCGAACAGTATATCTTTACCTAAATTGCAAAGCGTAAGTAAAATGTGCATATAGTACATAGAGTCAAGATCATCTCCTCTCGTCGATGGATATCCGTTTACTTATATTGTGAATTTTTTTCTCAGCGAAACGCTAAAGTTATTTTTTAATAGTTAATATTTCATGTAAACTTTCACAAGCTCACACCTTCTCGCACTTAACCATCCAAGATAACAGCTTTGGCTTGACTGCACGTCTAATATATACAATACGTGTATCCTGTTCATCCAGGTACCTGGAATATTATAGATGCAAGCATATTTTCTCTCCTTATTTTAACCCGGGACCGAAGTAACTCGTTTCCTTTTATTTCTACGTAGCTTAGCAAGCCCAGCTTTAGTTCGTTCAAGACTTGCTCGCTGCACTAGACGTTTGTTTTACGAAAAATTCTGAGGCTTACTTGAGCCATGCAATTTTCCATAGTGCACACTTGTACTGGAAGGTATATCGACCAGTCAATCACAGTGGAATCTACGAGTGGATATGTGTCGGGGATGTATTCCTATGTTCATTATTTAAGTTTCATCATTCTTATATCAGAGATGTATGTAATGATGAAAATTTCAAACCGTATGATATCAGGAAAAAGATTACCCATCCGATAAGATTAAACGATTACCTATACCTACTTGATCCGTAAATCGAATTATTTCGACACAACTAAACCAGAGCAATCTAGATAGCGGAAGATTAATCTTGGCTTAAGATGACGGCGAAGATTTAATTGAGGAGTTCGGTGCACCGTCTCGTGCCAACCCCTCGCATCCCCATACAGGACAATCGGGGTTGGATTACGGGACGGGAATTCGAATCGTTCACTAATGGCTAATTCGAGCTTCGAAAAACGATTCCTAGATGGATTCCAGATATATATAAAATTAAAGGATAAAATGCTCAATAAATTACTGTGATAAAATCTTTCCCTGCATTCGCTTTCGGATTATTTTTCAATCCGAGTCAAACTAAATCATACTTTGCGATCGTCGACGAACGACCGTTGACGAGTTTTCGCGGGGTGTGTTGAGCTCTCCTCCTGATGTCCGCAGGGCAACATCTGGCAGCAGCTTCTGTCTTTCCACTTCATCTTGGAGCTGGTCAACACCATACCTTTTACCATCACCGTAAGTGCTTCTCAAATCTCTAATTACACTACGGTTAAATATAAGATACGATAATGTTGTCTGAGTTTACACGACCATCAGACTTACGAGATGATTGGGTAAAGTCTACAGATAAAGTGGCACTCGTAACCGTTTATTGGACATGGCAGATCGCCCCCTAACTATTACTTATTGTTCACCGCACCGTTTCCAAATTCAAGCTCACGAACTTAGATAAAGATTCTAAACTATCAAAAGAAATAATTGTTCGATGGATCGATTTCATCGGAAGCTTCATCGTTCCTCTTCAGGAGGCTGTCGCGAATCATCTGTTCAGTAAAACGTGGCGAGTGCCACGTACTCCATACCTAATGGTATTATGCATAATCGGGATTATACCACGACATTTAATTAGCTCACGTCATTATAATTGGACGTATGTCTAACCGCTGTTCGCAAACAGAGGCTGCAACCTAGTGCCCACTGTGGCCATAGCCTGTTGCATAATTCAAAACATCATGAATAACTTACTCTCCTGCAAGACTCAATGGGAGGCCAGCAAGGGATATCAGCCCAATAAAATCAAGCAGTTTTGTCAGGTCCTGTTCCTGCGCCAGAAAATCTAGCCTTGGTTCAGAAGAGCAGCGAATTAGAGGATATGATACAGAGTTTCAAAACGCTATAGGCTACATACTAATTTGTGTATATATTTGTTAAAATCAGGTTTAATGATCAATCCACGAGAGGGACACTGCCCCCATGTTTGTACAGCAAATGTTTACCTTCACTGGCTCTACGAGTCGATTCAACCTCGAAAGTTCAATACCGAATAGAGATATCAAAGTCGTCATTAGCCGTTCATTCGTCAGAAGAAATTAGATTCGGTTATTTTTTTATATTCTTCTTTTTTTTGTGACAAAATTTCATGAGGTACTATTTTCATTTACAGCTTTTGTATCCACCGATGAGGAACCTCTTTATCCCGGTTTTTCTCAACTGCTGGCTGGCCAAACATTCTCTGGAAAATATGTTCGTAAGTAATATGATCGAACTATAAACTTTGTGAAATTTTGAAAAAATCGATTCTCTCTTTCTCGCATTTTCAAAAAGCTGTACATTTTCTGCATACATATTTTAAACTCGCAATTACGTTCTAAAGAATTACATTTTCCTGAGTGGTGTGAAGATGATACATCTAGGTCCCTGCCAATGATTTCAATTTTTCTTTTCTGTAGAAACCCAATCGCTAGCAAATTATGGAGGGCATTTTTGATTGGAAATTTTGTTGCGTATACTATGTCAGGAAAAAATTG
The DNA here is from genome assembly GCA_963978835.1 of Tenthredo scrophulariae. Taxonomy (NCBI): domain Eukaryota; kingdom Metazoa; phylum Arthropoda; class Insecta; order Hymenoptera; family Tenthredinidae; genus Tenthredo; species Tenthredo scrophulariae. The sequence goes on from OZ022229.1 coordinate 24,158,866, forward strand.
GTTGCTTTAGATTTTTCGAGGCTGAAATTTGCAAGTTTTTTTTTTCTAAAATCGGCTCGATTATAATGCAGATGATGCCTTCGCATTTCAAAGTTGCAGTTTTGTTGAAATACTGTTCACCGTCAATAAAAATGAGGATTTCACACCCTCCACTGATCCGCCAATTTAAAAAAAAAATCCAATTGAATTTTCTTCATAATCTTCAGACCAAAATACAAAATACAAATAGCATATAGTACCCTGAAAAGAAATTTCTCATGATTCGTTACGTCCCCTAAAATTCACTTCGAAAAATAACGCATCTCACAACCCACCATATCCCTCAACCTCAGGTAAATCATTTTTAAAATCGTTCGAATCGATTTCGAACTTCAGGCATGCCCATAAAATCGTTGGAATGAATTATCTGAATGCGAAAGCATACTCTAAAGTTGAAAAGGCAAATCTACATTCAAGCCATAACCACACTCGAAATGGTTACTTTTCGTCAAAAATATTCTCTCAAATTGCGTGTGTGTGTGTGTGCTGTACAAGTATAAAAAGTACAAAGGACAAAAGCTTCTTTGATCTCTTTCAGAACGATCTTCACAGAGCGATGCAAAAGTCACAGTCCGCATTGAGCCAGCAGCTGATGATTCTCAGCGCCACTTTGCTGTGTCTTGTATTCACGAGGTGAGCTTTTCTTCATTCATCTTAAGATCATTCTTCATTTTTCTTTGCGACTGCACAAGCCTTGAGCGAAAGATCAGCAACGGATGGTAAACTCTGTAACACTGTGCCGAACCCGGGGCTAGAACTTTTACCGTAGACCGCAAGTACGTAAGCTGCGCCATTGCGTGACGTACAAACCTACCCTGCTGACCACAGGGTCTCCCTTTCGTGTTTGTCGTGTTTGTCGCGAACTAAGCCACCGAGTTCGCAATTCACGTTTGCGCGGTGCATTATTAATGCCTTTGTGTTCTACTTCGAGCTTCCTGCTTGTATCCGACTATCTAGACGATCAGGCTGGTTCGCAATCGCTTACTATTACACCCCGCAAGGAGCAGAGCGGTTATAAGGTGTAAGAATATAGTCCATAGTTTTGTAAATCCTGAAGTAATACCATTAATCAGACTGAAAAGAATCGAGATAACGATGAAGAGAACAGCACAGACCGTTTCAGGGTTGATTCTTGAATCCGGAGCTTGCTGGTCTGACCTGATCGACTGCGGGATGTACTTTTATCTCTAAGACCCGCGAAGAGGTCAAAGGGTATATCCTATAGGTTCGTGCGCTATAAAAGCTCGGTGTAGTGATCCTTTGATGTTACTTCATACCTGGTAAGTGTATTATCACTTAAGAAGAGGTCAACTGCGGGGTCGGAAGCTACGAAAACAGCGGTTGGAAGAGGTGGACTAGGTGTCCATTGAGTATTAATGAATAAAGCCTGGATTTTAGAGTGCGTGGATATTTCAATTCGTTTTATACAATTACTGTTATGTCTAATATCAGTTTAAAAATTGATCGCTAACAGGGTTACCGCGAGGGTATACATCGAGCCACCGCATCGTCTCCCGCTTTTTTCTCATTTTCGTAAAATCCAATAATTATCATTTTCCGAGAGTAATCACTAAGCGCGGTACTCAGCTGGTGCTGCTGCCTGTCAGTTCGGTGTTGGAAACCTTTTTGCTTTATGATATTCATCAATTAAGATTTAGCCGAATTTGAAGCGAGGGTGGAGCGCGTTTTTTCCTGAGATCAAAATTGCGTTCAACATTAAATTAATCGACAAATTTTCTTCCCATTTGGTCTGCGGAGTTCCGAACAATGAAATCTATTATCGCGCACAACTCGTACCCGATTTAAAAATTCCGCAATATTTGTTAGAAGATAGGCATTTCCTCGGAAGACTAAAACCCCTCAAGGGTCAATTTATCACCATCAACAGATAGGGCGACGAAAGGCCGATAACTTGATCTGAAGAATGGTCATTACTTCTAATAACGACTGGAATTGTATCTAGTCCTTTGTGGACCTCGAGACAATCTGCTATTTGTGCCGGCTAAAGTTAGCAAGACATTTGCTCACCAGCACAATCGAATATCGCGTTGTAGGGCCTGGCTCTCTGCCTTATACCATCTAATACTACGACCCTTGGCCAAGAGCTTTCGCGACCCAGGTTTGCCCTCCTTCTCATAACGGTGCTCTACAAGCGCAGTGTTCTCTTCATTAGCAGAACGCTTTATTTTAATGTAGTTATGTCAGGCTATTCCCTACCAGACGATATACCCGTTCCTCGGAGGACCTGAGCTGTCGTCAAGCTCTGTCCCGTACCTTCAATACCCACGATTCATACACGTGTCTGACTTTGAGAAAAGCTCTGATAAAGACAAGTGTCATAGAAAAATTCTCTGAGTAATAGACGTCACGATTCTGGAAAGACGATAGATTTTCAATCATCCTTCTGATTACTGATAACTGATTGTCTTCAACAACGCGAGGCATAGGGTGCGAATATTTCATTTGTGAAGGGATCGAGAGCCGAGAAGAACATTACGTTATTGCCATTAGTAGGCAGTTAATCGGTCGGTTGGTTATGGCTTTTCTCATGATAATTTCGGCACTGTGTTCAGAGGTTGATCCTTATCGTGAGACACGTAAATTTGTAATGATTCTTTCCGGCTGCTATATATTCCAGAGGCCCGGGTACGAAACGAAACATTCCGAATAACAACGAGTATAGGTGTAATGGAATAATTGGCAATTGATACACCGATCTCGGAGTGGGTATCGGTATAACCCTTCAATTACAAATACACGCCTCACTGTGTTGCGAATGAAAATTTTACAGAACTATTGTGAAATGGAACTACCCTCGTAACAATATAATGCAAACGTTAGATATAGGGGCAAAAACTCTTCATTGAATATGACTGAAATTTTTGGGGATATAACGTGAAGTTTGATTGATGTCTAACAGAGAGTTGTTTTTACTGTCAAAAAAGAGTAAAATAATAATAATAACAATAATCATGAACCACAAACCCCATTTATATGCTGGGCGAGGGTTGTCGGTGGCTTTTTTGTCCTTTTCCTTTTTTTTCTCTTTCGGAAACTCCGGCAAAATAGGATTGGTGAAAAAAAAAGGAATTTTTTTTTCTCGTATACGTCAAAAAGTTTCAACTAATCTGCTTCATACTGAAATTCTAGAGGTTGAATTTTAGGGGTGGTTAATTATTACACGAGCACAGTTCGTGCTTAGAGTTAGTCTGCAGAAACTTTTCTCGATGAGACCTCGTGGGATTGTTTTCAATTATTACATACCTATAATACGAATGGTTTCGTATCGTGTAAATTGTTTAACAGAAATCAACCCTATAACCCTATACCCCTGTCACTGGCGTGACTTGACAGGTATGTATAGGCAATCGATATCACCAGGGAAATATTTTTCGCTAAAATATTTGGCCATTGAATTCGTATGCGGTATAAATTTCATTAATTTTTCACACCTTACGTCCAATCGTGATTTCATATCATTTTTACAATTCACGATGGTGCAGATTGTTGTTGTTTATTTACTATAGACAGCTACTTTACGAAGTAAGGCAAACCGTGTTCCAAGTAGTATTCATGAAGAAAGGGGTGTTTAAAGTATGATCTTCTTTTTCCAATAGTTTGAGTCTGTCTGACGTCGGTGACCCGATGTAGGCCGGATATAAATATTTAAACGTACCTACTCCGGCTCGGTCGTTTCTAATCCGTACCATATTGATCGAGCTTAATTATTAACCTTCTAATTTCAATGGTAACGGGGACAACGGGACTGCAAACTAGGCAATGTCCCTGCGTTTATAATAAATTCCAATCCAACGTTTGATCAAAAAAATTCATACAATTTCACGGTGTGATTAAATCCGTCGAGCTTACTTGTATTCGAAAAATCAGATACTCTACTTGAAAAAAAAATAAAATACAAAAATTTTGTCACCCATAATTGAGGAGTAGGGTGCAAATTGCAACAAGGGTATAAGATAATTGGAAAGAATGCGAAATTTATAGAATTTATATCTTCAAAGGCTTTGGGGTAGTGCTTAGAATTGAGATAGAAACCTGTGGTTTTGACTACAGTTTTTTTGTACATATTTCAAGACGATTTGGTCCATGGGAGCATTGAAATTCGAATATTATCGAATCAAGGACCACCCTAACGTAAGTACTTCATCCGGAGATCCCAGTAAAAGCTAATGTCAGAGAATTCTTCGGCCTCGAATAGGTGTATTGCGTTTTTGTGAATCATGCTTCAGACTATTGCAATAAGGGTATATAAGCACAGGGTGCTCTTATTGCACCAAACCGCTCAATGGACCCGATCATATTTTTTGAGGGTAAGAATTTAGTTGGAACATTATATTTGAATAACGAAAAGAAAACGGAGACTAACGTATTCAAAAATGTCTATTTTTCACGTCACCTTTTATGGCAAGACGAAATGTCCTGTAATGGGTTGAGCGGGTAGCTATCTGTAAATATTCGTTACATAGCTCGTAAGAGCGAAAGCTTTTGTGCTCGGTGTACCTGAACAAATACAACCTGATTGTCCCTCGGTAGGTATAATTGAGAGATTTCCATGCGACGGAAATCCTCGATGTAGAAGGAGCAAAGAGACGAGCTTTCGTGTTAGTACGCATTACTGTTGCAGAGTACCGTTCTGCAGGTTGCTGCAGAAACGACGAGGATTTGCATAAGCCCGACCCTCTCGCAGAACCTCTATATGCACCCGCAAAATCCTCCTGGAATATACACTTTCGTATAGAAAAGCGGACAATTACATTGCATGTACAATATGCATTTCTACACCAGCATTAGTGAATAAACCAAAGTTTATCCGCGAAAATAGCGCCGGTATGTGTGATTTCACACGAGTTTACGCGGTCTGCCTTTAAATTCATGAAATTGTTCTGTTTTTTTTTTTTTCAAAATAAGTATAAAAATGTTATGTGTTCGGCAAGCCGGTTCGTTAGCGTCATTTTAGCGAAATAGCTGCTAGTAGGTGGTTTCAGCCGCGATTGTGCGTCTGATTAGTTTTTACGAGGGTGTTTCGTATCGTTAGAGGCGGAAGACTCGCGGAAGTTATGCGTGACTTCATCCCCCGTAAAACACGACGGTATTGCATCTGGAGGCGAGATATGGAGATGAAAGTGTTAAAAATTCTCTGGATATAATTTAATCTTCACTTCCCTTGTCCCGTTCGTTAACCACATTAATCTTTTACGACCCTGTGGACCTCTACACTCACCGCACGTCAGCCCCGCAAGAGCTAAACAGGTGTCGAATAGTTTTCCTCGAACGTTCAACTTACGGGATGATTAATTCTCGGCACGTGAAATTTCGGGCTAAATTCAGGAACACTCACTTTTTACTCAGCTCAAACTCCGAGGAACGTAGAAATTTATTCTGAGCCGGATGTGTTTGAAAATTCTAGAAACAGCCAATCGGCGCTCTGGATTGCAAAAATTTAGAGCACCGATTGGCTGTTTCTTTAATTGTCAAACACATCCGGCTCAGAATCAATTTCATTGTGTGTACCTGAATACCAACACCCACACCTTCGGAGATATGAATATATGATAATTCCACACACTGTGGAGAGAAATTTGAGAAACGAAAAATTAACTCCGTTACAATTTTTTTAAGACCCATGCTTCAATAATTTTTTTTTGTAAAATTGAATTTTTCGACGGTTATCACTCAACAAACAAAGTGACCTGCAACGATGAAGCGAAATGTTCAATCACTCAAATATTCACAATGACATCAATATGATCGATTTCATTCCCTTCAGACTGGAATTTAATAAATATTATTTCGTGCAGTATATCTATGATACCTACATACCCCATATGAATACAGGTAATCGTGGTTTCCTTTATCGCACCACTTTCGGCAACCAGAATTATTTCGAAAAAAATATGTTTCCCATGTCACGTCTACCTGTCACTCGTCCCATTTCCGTACATAGATATGTATATCCTCATCATATCGGTTCTACCACTGATGGCTAGTTCAATCGCAGTCGTATATAAATATTATACGTAGAATTTATATGCCTGTGAATAAAGGCTGGTAATAATTCTCAAATCGTATATAAAGTTCGAAACTGAGGGATCGTTTATTTATTCGTTCATAAGGTATACGCAGGGTCGAATCAGAATCGCGAGACTAGAATGAGTGGAAAACAAATTCGCAATTACAGTTTGATATGCAAATATTTGCGACATGCATAATGTATATAAAATTTATAAATATCATCTTATTATTCAAAAATACACCGCCACAATCTCGGACTTATGCTTCGGCCCTTGCTCGAAGGCGTCCGGTATAAAATTTTACTGTATAAATTAACATTAGAATTTCCGGTTACTGGGATGTTAAATAGCCGGTTTATCCGCCACCCTGAGACCGGTGACAATACAGAATTTTTCTCTTAGCGAAACCGAGCGTGTGTTCGCGTTATAAAAACCATATGAAAAAGGAAAAACATGAATAAAATGAAATGAAAAAAATAAGTGAAAAAACAACGAGCTTAAGAAAGTGGTACGTTTTCGCGTGTAAATAATACGTCATCTCGAGAATAGCTGACGGCTCTTTCGAGACGGCCTTTTAAGTTCGCAAGGCAAGGTCGTTCATTTCACGGATTCGCTTTGGGGACGCTTAATGGACCGTCACCACCCCGCTTTGGGAGGGCGAACTTTTGAGTAGTACCTACAGTACGGAAATGATATTCTCTGAGAATCGCTCAAACGTTGGTATTACAGCATAGAAACGGGAGCTTGCATAGTACTCGCCTACCCTACTGCCCTCTGAAAGCATTAAAATTCGTGAAGCTGCCATTCAGAAACGCTCCGCGGTCTACGGGCAGAACCTCCGATCCCTCTGCAGGTGCGAAATGGGAAGCTCGTTGCCCCATGACCTTTTCTTGCTCGCCACTACACAATCGGAACCTTGAAGTGGCGCAGAGCAAGCCTCGAGACTCGACCCTCGGTTTCGCCCTTCTGATCGAGCTGTAGGGAATTTTATTTTTTTTTTCATTTTTTCATTTTTTCTTTTTGCTTTCTGGTTCCATTCTTTCGCCCTTTCTTTGAAACTTCTAGAAGGACGCCCTGATGCAAAGGTAACCGCAATTATCCTCATTACAGTGTTTGCGGCATACAACACTTTCAACGGGCTGGACACAGGCACCTTAATCTCTTTCAGAGCACCTACTACGTCGTTGTCACTTTTTCCACCGTTGGTTATGGGGATTTTGTACCAGACATATGGCCTTCTCAACTCTACATGGTCATCATGATCTGTGTGGCCCTTATAGTACTTCCAACTCAGGTAGGTACATCGATTCCTCTTTATTTCTGTCCTAAGTGTCTTAGAATTAGGATTACTGTACCACTATTAGAAATTATGATAAAGGAAGTCGATTTTTTTAGTAGAACAAAGAATAATAACAATAATAATAATTCAATTATATAGATCTCGAGGAATAATCTAGGTACTAAAATCCATACAACTTCCATAAGTTCGAGGTCGTAATGTATTCTTTGATTGTGGATTTTATACGCACTAGATGTTGGCATTTTCACGAGTCTTTCTCGTGAGAAAAATGCGTCGAGAATACATGAGAATTCGCATTAATTTTCTGTGGATCTATCCCAGATGCAGAAGGACTTAGAGATCTGTCTCCATTTCGGTCCTCAAGGTTCGGTTCGCAGCTTCAGAATTTATGGCATTATTATTTTCTTTTTTTTTCTAATATATGAGTCGCGTTTGACAAAAATAGAATTTTTACAGTTTAAGGTGATTCCCTACCCGATTCCACCTGACCTGAAAACATTGGGCAGAGGGTGCTATTAAACGGAATGTCTCTGCCTGGAAATCTCTTTTTTAGAAATTTTTAACGCGAAAACGAATTCGGATAAATATCAGAAAATTAGTAGGTACACATTTTTCAACCATCGACAACTATCGTATGAAAAGAAAGAGAAAAGAAACCTTGAAAAATGAAGAGTACGTCAGTTCGCATGAAAGAACCCATGTACAGAGTGATTCAGGTTGTATGCTGAGGGTAGATTCCCCGTGAAAATCTGAGACTAAGTTTCCTTTACCAAAAAAGCGTGAGACGAATAGTTTCCGAGTTACGGAAGATCTTTGTTGACCAATCGTCGAGCTATAGGCACTGCGCAACTTCCGCTCATTGCCGTCCCTGTCTTAGTCACCTATAAGTTCTGTGATTAGTCAATTAAGATCTTATATAGTTCGGAAACTATTGGGCCCTCGGATTTCTGGCAAAGGAAATTAAGTCTCAGAATTTCACAAGGAATCTACCCTCAAAATATAGATTTTCAAAGATGGTGTTTGTTTTTTCCTCAAGCAGCTAAGAATACGGCCATGAATAGCACAGTACCGTGATTTGTTTATTTTCACACCGAAATATGGCGAAATTTATAGGAGCTGCGGGTATTTAACCATTCATCTGTCACATAGAATTTCGGCTCTTTGTGAAGAGACGTATAAACGCAAAAACGAGCTTTGAGTGTAAACGTCGGCAAATTACTAACGACCCCAACGTTTTGAAGTTTTTATGAGTCCAATTGCTGATCCTTTGTTAGTGATTTTTGAATGAGTGAAATCGTTTGTTGGATTGCAATTTTGTTTTTTTTTCATCACAAATAAACGCGGTTGCATAAAGGTTATTCCCAATTCGAATTTTTTTATTTTACGCGCTCATCAGAGGGTCTAATCGCTGTACAATCAGTGCATTTGTTGAATGACGATTCGCTTGAAACAGGAAATTCAGCGAGCATGGTATTTCGATGGTCAATATTCAGCCCCAGGCAGTCAATGATTAATAAAAACAATTAGAGTTATATTCAGGTAGTGCTACGAAAATTTACCTACTTAATAAAACTGAGTTGTGTTTTTTTCAAACATGAATACCTAGAGTCTAGCTAGCCTCTTGCCGCTCACAAGGATACTCATGCACCGATTGTGCAGCGATTAGACTCCCTAAGGAGCGAAAAAAAGTCAATAATAAAAAATGCAAATATACTATATATGCATCCATTCATTTTTGATAAAACAACATATGTTAAAATATTAAGCTAAAAAAAACCGTCGAGTTCAAATGTGCGCGATGATGGATGAAATGCCCCATATATACACATATGCACATGTGTCTACTGTAAATCTCGTCTGGATCCAAGATTGAGTATATGCGATGATCGTTCGTTTCGCAATGCTTCGTCAATTGGTAAACCGAGCAGATGTGCTGGCTCTTGCCATGCCTTTGAAAGTGTTGCCATGTGCACATTGTGTCCATTGTGAATCGTACCTGGATCTAAGATGAATTGTATGCAACGTTCGTCCGCTTCACAATGCTTTGAAAATCGTTAATCTGTCCGCTCCTGTCTCCCCCCGTTCTCGACCACAATTTTTTAATAACTCCAGCCTTTGTGAAAACTCGTATTTCAAACCCTCACTGATCACAAAGTGGAGTGCTCGACGTTCACATTTTTCTGCAAACGGAACCCAGTTTCTCTACTATATACTGGGTAATTTCGATAAGTGACACAGAAGAAGTAAGAGAGTGAATAGAAGTGGATACCGAACCGCATGAAATACCTACCGCAATCATAATAGAGTAACAAATTAATCCCGTTCAATCTGAGGGATAATTAATTACATTTATTTGTACAATCTAAACTAATCACACTGTGGGGTTAGAAATTTGTTTTTCTCTACTAGGCAAAACAATTGTGCATACCTAGATACATACCTATATGTGCACACGCCCGGGGCACGCAGAACAAACAAATAGCAATATCCTGTTGAAATTTCAAGTACCAACAAGCTGTAATTCCGGTCAAAATTCTACCTGTTATATGTATATTTGTTTCGTGAATTGCGCTTCATACGTGCATACAGCAAGTTGTTTAGATTTTACCTGCACCCCTGCAGCGATATAAATCTAGCTGGTTTACTACCCGGACAAAAGCACACAATCAAAGACTGCTAACCATACTTTTAAATGCTCGATAGGTGTGGTGAAACCTGAGAATTTTCACCCCCCAGTTCTTTCATTTTGTGTTTTTGCATCCGAATATTGAAACTTCGACTTCTTCAATGGATTTTAAGCATTGCAATCAGCCTAATAACGGCGGGTAATAAGACTCACGCAGGTGAAGTATACCTGGACATCACTTCATCTGATTACTAAATTCTAATCCGACCTTGTTATTTTATTTTTCAAGTAAACCTCTCGTCTGCTTTTTGTGAAAATTGGTCTGCTCACTCTTGGGACCTCTTGGGTCTATGGTACCATGATTCCAAAGCTTTTTATAGTCCGTCTGAAAGTCGATCACTATCTCCCACTCACTCACACCTTTAATCAGCGGATGGGTCGTGCTTCACGCTGACCTCTGGGCTTAATTAAATTCGAGATTCGTTCTCGTTCGAGTTTGCCACCGTTTGTGAGTGCAGACCTTGATGCAACTGACGAGTCGTTTAACTGACGGATAATATCCGGCTTTGGGGTTGCAATTTCGGTCTTTGACCAGCCAATTTTAATTTCAATGGATACTTGTTTCAAACGTTCATCAATGTTCCCATATGTCGATAGTTCGAACAGCTGGCCTTCACGTGGATGGAAAGGCAGAAATTGGGGGGTTCTTATTCCTCGCACAGAGCTCAGAGCGAGAAACACGTCGTAGTTTGTAGCACGACGTTACAAGCCGATACGATTATGGATTTCTTAAACGAATTCTACGCTCATCCTCTGCTACAAGTGAGCTACCCCTCTTGAGTATATTTGAAGAATTGTTTCCCAAAGATAATCGCAAAAAAATGAAATCAACCTTTTCAGGACTACTACGTTGTCCTTCTCTCGCCCATGGAGCTGGACACGACGATGAGAATGATACTGCAGGTCCCAATTTGGGCGCAGAGGGTTATTTACATTCAGGGCTCTTGCCTGAAGGACGGAGACCTTGCCAGGGCTCGAATGAACGAGGCTGAAGCTTGTTTTGTTCTTGCCGCTAGAAATTATGCTGATAAAACCGCCGCTGACGAGCATACGATACTCAGGTCAGCTTTGGTCCAGTTTCTTTCCATCCTCGTCTGAATCCTTATTTCATTGATTGAACCTCACAGGTCATGGGCAGTGAAGGACTTCGCGCCTGCAGTACCACAATACGTCCAAATATTTCGTCCTGAGAACAAGCTTCATGTCAAATTTGCCGAACACGTTGTCTGTGAGGACGAGTTCAAGTATGCTCTCCTCGCAAATAATTGCACCTGTCCCGGTGCTTCGACGCTTGTAACATTACTGCTTCATACCTCCAGGGGACAGTGAGTATTGATATACGTAACGATGCGATTTGCCAGATGACTTAAGGTTGATGAAATTTGATGTCGGAAGTAAATCATCAACGAGTTCGATTCGTTTCAGAGAAGGCCAACAATCACAGGAAGAATGGCATAGGCTTTACGGAAAGTGTTCCGGTAACGAGATCTATCACATTATCCTTGGGGACAGTAGATTCTTTGGTGAATACGAGGGAAAATCATTCACTTACGCGTCTTTTCATAGTCATCGAAAGTACGGGGTCGCTTTGGTCGCCGTTCGTCCTGCAGAACTCCCAGAGTTCTACGAAGACACGATCTTGTTAAATCCAGGTGATTATTTGGTTCGAAATACAAAGAACTGCTTAACATACTCGTATGTATTGGACTCCTGATGGACCCACAGAAACGGTTCCCATCTCGAGTCCATGAGGATTGCATCTAATACACTCTTGCAGTCTTATGGTTGTCCTTTCCGCAACCTCTGCCTTCCACTCTCAGTATTAATGACAGTAAATTTTACCCCAGGTCCACGGCACATAATGAAGAAAACGGACACCTGCTACTACATGAGCATCACCAAGGAGGAGAACTCTGCTTTCGTTGTAGCGAATCATCAGAGCGGTCTCGCTTCCGAGCCATCCCAAGTCGTGGTAGAGACGAAAGCGGACACTACCATGGGTTCTGGGACTGGTCAGGGAGCTGGTGGGATAACGAGGTCTAGCGACGGGACGACGACAGCTTCTGGTCAAGGAGGGAATGGTACAGCAATGAACATCGGTCAAGAGACTCACACGTACCGCTACCAGTACAACAGTTCTAACACGCTGAGTGAAACACCCAAGACCTGCACAGGAAGCCAGGCGGTTGGACGGGGCAAAGGTCAATACCTGGCCCCGAATCCTCCCCAGGTTATCTTGCAGGTCCCCCTTAGCACGCCTACACTTCACCAACACCACAACCTACCTGCATCCGATGTCCACCGTGAGTGTCGCATGCGCCTCTGCTTTTTATTCATTTATTAGTTATTAATCAGTTTTTTCACAAATGGGGTCCCCTTTTTCAGACGTGATTAGAAAATTGATTTTATCAGATGGAAAAGTGACTGTGACAACGTTTAATTATAGAAACTTTTTAAAATTTTGGTTTACAAAAATATGGCTTCTGAGTAGAAAATTTTCACATCGAAAAATAAATGAAACCTGGTCTTATTGTAGAATATTTCTTCCATAATTTTAAGAAGTTTTTATACGAACAATGCGATCTGTATCCTTTCGGCAACCACTTTTTTTCAGTGCAGTCAATCCATACAAAACGAATGTTCATAAAATCTAAAATAATTTTTAATCATGTCTCGGAATACTAGTAATCAATCGTGAAAAAACTGAGTCGATAGAATGTTTCTTCACAGGGTACCAGGGATTTGAAAAAAAAAAAAATTAATTTCGATAATCGAGTAGAGTTCAATCGCCCCAATTTCGTTTTCTAATAGCTTATACTGGATCTCAAATCTTGGTGATTGTCAGTTTTAGTATAACAAAATTGAATGGTTAAATTTTTAATAGATTTTCGAACACAAAAACCACTAACAAATTTTTAAACTGTGCCTCGTGTACCAGGAGTAAGCAAACGCAGGGATCAGCTGCCTAATAATTCATCTCTGGGTTTAAGATCGAATGGATAACTAACGAAGAGATATGTTCGTATCTTAGAAAGCTGCAGACAAAATTAAAGCAGCTATCCATTTTTGCTACCTAAATTTCAATTCCATAGCACTTATCTTATACTTTATCGATCCGCCATGTCGTACATAGATTCAATTAGAGCAGAGAGATGTTTGGGCATATGAATACATCTGTTCGTGGCTCTAAGGTACAGGACTTCTTTAAAATTATGTGAATGTTGATGTTGTGCAGGAAAATATACACTTCCTGACATATAGTATGTGCAGTAGTTAAATAATTTAAATAATTTAAGAGAATCGTAGTAAAACTGTATGTCTACCGGAAGGTGTATCTTTATATGTTGCTTTATGTGTCTGCTGAGCCCTACAGTTCACATAATATATTTAATTCCCATCCACTATACTGACATATCATATAAAATGCTTTATAACATATATATGTAGGTCGGATGCCATAAAATAAATACATATTCTATAGAAATATATATATACTGCCAGAACTCTTGCATGACCATCGTAAAAAAAAAATAAATAAATAAATAAATAGTACTCCAAGTAGATAAAACTGAATTATAAAACTGGATATACAGGCTTATTCTAAAGGGGCATGTTGATGTGAAAACTTATTATTATTTTATCGACCTTCGGTTTTATTTTTCATTATTTTTATTATTATTTTTTTTTTTTTTAAGTCCTATCTTTTGCAATTTTAAGCCATCGTGAGCCAGAAAATTTGCCAGAACGGGATTTCGGGATTTTTTTTTTGTAGACGATGCATTCTTGGATCACCTACAGCCCAGAATCGAAAACAGGATGCGAAGGCAGTGAGAGATAAAACAAGTGCATTACATCGGGCAAAAATCAAATCTCATTAGCAAGAGCAGATGCAAAAGAGTGCAAATTAACATCTAAGCCGTTTTTTCGAAATACATTTTTTTTTCCTCGTCCTCACGATTTCTCTGGCACCACTCGATCTAGGATGTTGAAACATGCGAGGTTTTTTTTCTTCTCACGTTTGACTATCGAGCCATTTCGGGAAAATTAATCTTCCCTACCAGTCGGTTAACGAAAAATAATTATGTCAAAAATATCTACGCATTTTAAAAAGCTCAATTTTTTGGAGGTAGATCTGGGCGTTTGAATTCATTGATGGCTCGAATTCAATAATGTTTGAAGTACACTTAAAGAAAAGGCTAGTCGTACGATGTTCCGAAATTTTTTACTGCTCATCTTATGTGCCTCGCACTGACATGCCCCCTATCTTCTGAGTTTAAATTAGTTTTGTCCGAATTTAGGTCCATACTGGTGTTAGAGTTCATGTAGCATTTAGCACTGTTTAGATTTTCTGTGTAATGATATTGATCATGATAATTAGTAACTATTCTGGTTTAATGAGTAACGCGCGTTACTTATCGCTGTTATTAATAAATCTGCAGTATTTAATAATATACAGGGTGATTCAAGTCGAGCTGGTCCTATTCTGAGGGTAGATTCCCCGTGGAAATCTAAGACTAAATCTGTCTGAGTCACCTATAAGCTCTGTGATTGGTCAACTAAGATCTTATGTAGTTCGAAAACTATTGGGCCCTCGAATTTTCGGTAAAGGAAATTTAGTCTTAGAATTTGACAAGGAATCTACCCTCAAAATATGAACCGCTGAACTCAAATCACTAGGTATTTATCGCACTGCACATAGTAAAGTACTACTAATCATCCCTATACAGAGACACATATATACTTGTGCATTGATCACAAACCATTTTATGGCGTAGACTTCACACTATCAAAGATCTTCACACCGGTAACATATATTTGAAATATTTTAGCCATGTACCTTGATCCCGGAGGTATGGGAGATTCAAGACAATGCCTCAAGGAAAGTGGATCTACACCTCCGACTCCTATAACTGGGAATCATCTAGATGTGCCAAGATCTGTTGATCCTAATCCTAATCTATTGAGCCCAGAAATATTAACTCAGAGGAGAGGTGAGTGTGTCAGTGATTCATCGTAGCTCTTACCAATTAATTTACAATCATTTTTTAACTCCATTATCAGGAAGTAGACGACCCAGCATACTACCTGTACCAGATATGCTAACGAGTTCAACGTTGCATCTTCCTGGTCAAGAATCACTAGATCACGAAGGTGACGAATCCGAAGATGAAATGGATGACGATGTCCCATGGAGATCACCTAGTGAAAAAATAGCGTAAGTAAAGTTTGAGGAAATTATTTTTTTGTTATAGACTAACGGAAACAGTTGCATTGTACTCTTTTATCGCCATGTGTATCACTTTATTCCGAATTCGGTTAGACATAGGGAAGATTCCAGCCCTAAGATACAAAATAAATTCCTTGGTTTTTTTGACATCCTATTTGAAATCAACAGATCAGTTCAAGTCGTACAGATATATGTCAACGATTCAAACTTCAAATCACAAACCATGGCCTTCATCTTGTTACGGTTTTTATTTACGAGTTAATTCGATTACTAAGCTAAAAACTATATTCAAACGATCACACATAATTTTTCTTTTTTTTTTTACACCATTATACCATAACATAGCTTTGGTGCTGCCTGATCAAAACTGTGGCCCTTTCTTCTTCACTTACAAAAATATTGTTATCACAGATTTTCCATATCTTATGCACTCCCGCGCCACGCACGTATACATCTAGGCATGAATGGCTGTTTTCCAAAATTCTGTGATAAAAAGCTAGACAATTTATCCGAACGCTGGCAAGATAATCAGGCTTAAAATTACCAGCAAATAATTTCGTAGCGAGTTGGAACGTCTGATCTTTTAACTCCAGAAGCTACGATATATCTTCTTCTGCTGCAGGGATCGGTATAAAATCGTAGAAATATAGCTAGAAAAATCACGCAATTATTGTTTACATTTGAATAGATAAGATTATCGTAAAATACAGTATGAGTTCACAGAGTGTAGATGTATTTTACAAAATCCAATGATCTATCGCGGCTCCAACCAATATCCTTCATACAATCAATGATCATCATGCGCGCAAGATCCTCCCATTGTACCGATATCAATCCTATCAATATCTTGACGTCTATCGATGTGCTGTTGCATTGCTGTTTGATGCTGTCCTGCCTGACACCCTATTATCCTGTGGATGTTTTGATGTCTTACCTGCATCACTCCTGTGTGCGTCTTGTCACACTTTATCTACTTCGAATGACTACTACGCTGCCACAGTCTACGAGGGTAAGTTTTGAACTTTGGAATAGTATAAAGTTTGCCAATATTCTAGATCATTTACATTTCACACAACCAGACTATATGGAAGATGAAGTAGCTTATGTATTGGAACATGTATACTTCATCGTCATGGGGTTAGACTGCCCTTAAATGAAAAATAAAAATCGGTTTTTTCTTCCGTTAAATTTTCTTCAAACTTTTTCGTTCTTTCGTGTTATTCTGAGTACTTTTTCTGCGAAATGAGAACATCGTTGGTTTTCATTTTTCGGTGTCAACCGCAGCATTTGCCATTTTTTAATACGTTCTTACAACTTTATTACTGATCATAGACCAAACTGTGAAGAACTGCAAGAAATTATTTTCGTTCGATACTTTCGAGTTCATAATTTTTTTTTTAAATAAGCCCATTTCAAAATCGGGCAGTAAGGGTGGTCCAACCCCTTGAGCCAGGTGAATTATCATTTATTTCGGCCTATAAAGGTCTGTACGATGCTTCGACTCTTGGTCTGTAAAAGTAACAATGTAATCGACACAGCGAACCAGGAACGCCGAAAACTGAAAAAATTGTAAAATTGAATACGATAATAACGGCCAAATTTTTGAGTGAGAAAATCATCCAGTTTCATTATTAGCATGAACAACGAATTCGTCATAGTCTGAGGTATCAAAAATGGAGAAATTATTTGCACCATTTTAAGAATCGTAGTTTCATTTATTACAGGAAAGTATTCTATGAATAATGGTGGAATGTAGTTTCATCGAATTGCACAAATTGCATATATATATGTATGCAATAATATGGCTGTTGTGCACCGCACACATAAGTAGCTGCAGTGTTCCGCGCATGTACTACGTATAAAAGAATTATTTCTATCATAATGTGCGGCCGTATGTTTTATCTGTTTGCAAAATCCTGATTGATATATTCTTACTGAATATGAAAATGATGTTACAGGATAGTAAAGGGGTTTCCTCCAGTATCGCCATTTATAGGAGTTTCGCCAACATTATGTTACCTCCTTAAAGAAAAAAAGCCACTTTGCTGTTTGCAGCTTGCACAGGTGTGAAAAAATCCACGTTTAAATATAAGTATAAATTATGTATTTCTTGTTAAAATAATCGAACGAAAACATCTTCCATCCAGGTCTGTGAACATTGTTCATATAGAAATGCCAAAGAATATAACTGGCAGAACAAGACAATTATATTAGCTGCCGATTATGCCAGCAATGGTATATACAACTTCATCATTCCATTGAGGGCACATTTTAGGTAAGCAATATAACGCATGTATCAATTGTGTCAAGCGATCGGATTTTCTACGTAGAATCTGTCTTTACCCAGATCTAAGACATCGTTGAACCCGATCATCTTGCTTTTGGAAAGGCGACCAGAAATCGCGTTCCTCGACGCGGTCTCATACTTTCCTCTAATTTACTGGATGTTAGGGTCGATCGATTGCTTGGATGATTTATTGCGAGCTGGTATAACACTCGCAGAAAATGTCGTCGTTGTGAATAAAGAGCTGAGCAATTCCGCCGAAGAAGATACACTAGCTGACTGTAACACCATCGTAGCAGTGCAAACAATGTTCAAGTAAAGATAATATTAAAGCTCCTTATAAATAAATTAACTCTGGAAAGTTTGTTGACACTGTTCTTAAATGAGCATAGCGCATCTGGAAAAATTTGATCATTCAATAAAGTCGCCATCGATTCATGGGTTCCCAGATTCTTCCCTAGTATAAAGAGCATAACGGAGCTGTCCCAATCGAGCAACATGAGGTTCATGCAGTTTCGAGCTCATGACAAGTATGCCCTCCACCTCAGCAAAATGGAAAAGGTACTCCTCAGTGCTACTTCCGGTGACAACTACTCCGATGAGCCTCCGATGGGCTCCCCGGTAACATAATATCATTCACTCTGATCTCTGATTGACTGACTAAATAATTGCCTAAAAACTGTAATCAACACCAAAATTTCTCCACGCTGAGGCCCTGTTTTCCTTATCAATACGCGATATGCCACACGTATGCATATATGATAAATGCTCTCACACGCTATATCGCATAATACAGATCACAGTAAAGCTGTGCTTTGTTCATTTCATCATCTATTCGGTGGAATTTATTCATCACTTGCATAGTTTCTTCGATTTAATACATTTGGAGAGAAATAAATATATGTGTCTCATTGCCTATGGGATTCGGTAGCGTATATGGAGAAAACAGAGCTTTTTATAGTCATTCGTCAATATAGTGATGAAACTGACTGCGATTGGAGGTATCTGTTTGGATAGCTGCTTATATAGACAATTAGATGCTCTACTCTTGTTTTTCCTATAGAATAGAATTTTTGATCATTGGAATGATTCTGGTTTACCGTATCACTATATATGGATACCATATATACCTACTCATGAAGACGTAGCTGCACATTATATACGATAACATGTGAAACTTACCGAGAACAAACCTGGAAGAATTTATTCGGACAGTACGAAGTTCAAAGTTCTCATTACAGTCTTGTTCTTCACATGCATACTTAATTATGTGCAAAAGGGTGAAAAATATTGGTTTAATATATCGTTTGATTAAAATTTTTGTGTGGATTTTCGTCACATGATTAAACGTTGTGTGTCATTTTTTTATATTTTCTCTCTCGATTTCCACTAGCATGATATTTTGGCCAGAATTTCTGATTGATAAAATGTTATTATTCGTTTGTATTTTGGTTTCAAAAATGTACTTAATTAACATACGATTGGCATTTTTTTTACCAGAAAATATTTCTCAATAAATTGAATAATTAATCCATTCAAATTTGAATATGCATCCAACACCAAAATTCATCTTGTTCGGTGACTCGATATCAGTTTGAAAACTCTTTTCATTCGCTTAAAACTTCCATCCGTCTTCAAAGCATGAGATTGCTATAATATACCTATAATATTAGAATCTTACCATGAATGGTTAGGAAAATGACTAGAACGAAAATTTTTTAGGAATATATTTCAGCTCGTAAATATGTATACATCGTGCCTCTCGAATCTTACGTTAATGAATTTTCAACGATATTTCATAGAGAGAGAAAGAGCGGGGATCACACATATCGTACATGTTTCGTCTACCCTTCGCAGCTGGAAGTGTCTTCAGTGCTTCGATGCTGGATACACTATTGTATCAAGCTTTTGTCAAAGATTATGTCATCACATTCGTCAGGCTACTACTAGGGGTGGATCAGGCACCAGGTTCTGGATTCCTTACTTCTGTAAGCTTTCTATTCATTTTTAAAACCTGATAACGATCCCTGATAATGATCATCCCCTGATCATGTTTGTAAGATCTCTAATGATACTCGTCAAGTGTTGCACAGCTAACATTGAGAATTACTTATTTTATTTTCATGGTCCAGATGAGGATAACGAAGGACGACATGTGGATCAGAACTTACGGTCGATTGTATCAAAAACTGTGCTCAACAACGTGTGAGATACCGATTGGTATATACAGAACCCAAGATACAACAGCAGCAGAGACATCACACGTGAGTGAATTTTCTATTTCTAATAAAATTCTGTTCACATATAATTATAAAAGTAATTTTTAGAAGGCCGAGTGCGAATATTCCCTGTGAGTAGCGCATGGCTGGGTTCTTTTTCTATTTTATTGTCCGTAAACATCTCGAACATAAATCATTGCATTGCATTGACTTCAGATAAATCTGCATACAGTTCGCTAAACAGAATGATTACTAAACCGAAATATATCATATTTTTAAAAACATTTTTGTATTACTTGATAAAAATTTACGAACAGTCACCCTCACGGTTTCTATATACTTATGTAAAACCAAATTTGAATAGCAGCCTTGGTGAAAATATGTTGCTGATTATTCGGGACTCTAGCTCTAATGACTGACACTTTTCAAAGCGATGGTCAAACTTTGAGAAAACTGCATCCCATTATGGTTTTAGTATGCCAAAAAGGCTTGTAACCATCTATATGCCTTTTTGGGATTACAGATGCGATGTATTTCCACCAAGGATGCTGGCCAAAGTGCCGTTCAAGAGGCAAAAATATTCTAAGGAAAAATTCATTGATCATGACTTATCGCTATTCCTATTTACTTGTAGAACGTTACGTAATTATTAATGTCTCGTGAAATCTTGCGAGTGTCTTCATTTGCACTAAAAGCTTGTTGACGCGCCTTCATCCGTGTATGTTGTTTATGTGGTGCTGATGGTGGCTGGTTCGTAGTAAGGGTAGACTTGCTTGTCATTTAACAGGCCGACTCAGATGCAGAGAGTGATCCCGGTGTAGGTGTGACATATAAGGTTCGACATTCAGCAGCAGCATCTTGCTTAGCTAATTGTGCTACTCGAGACAAAGGTGCATCTGCTGTAAGTATATTGATGTGCGTTTCTTCGACTCGTCCATTTCTAATCCCTATACCTCCAAGTATATTTTGCACGTCAATTTTCGTAACACTTATCGTTGATGATTTATTGTAGCATGTTCATTATCGATAATCATGTGGGAATATACGTACAACATGCATTTACGAGCAGCTACAAATATCAACCTGTTATATATCGATTAGGGTCTGCCGAAACAAATCGATATTTCATTTTTGGCTTCCTATCGCGAAAATCTGTATAGTTACGTTAAATAATGCAAAGGGTAGCAATCGACATCAAGGTCTTCCATTTGATTGACGCGCAAATCCTTACATCGTGTTGATAATGCTCATGTAATTTGACCGGAACAAGTATGTGGTACGAAGGTCTGTCTTGGTACTCGGGGTTCTTTTGGGTCGCCGATCCCGAATCTGAGATATAAAGTTTCGGACTAGTCCAAGACAGTCCTTCGTGCTACTTGTTCCGGTGAAGTTACATGATCATTATTGCAAGGTATTGGGTGTTAATCAAATGGAAATCTTTGATTTGAAAATTTTTTGGGGTGTGAGTTCGAAAAAAGGATATTTATTTGTTTTGGCGCATCTTGATGTCAATTCTTTGATTCAATTCGGTGTTGAGTCAAGACTTTCACATGAGAATTTGTTTCAAGCGAGACGGTAAGCGACTATCAATGAAGGGCCGATACAGCAAGTGTGATTTTAGCGATATCACTACCAAAAGATTATAATTTGAGGTGCACTGCTTGTGTTGATGGATAAACTGCTGTCATGTAAAAAGTATTCCAAAGTGAGTAACACGTGATATCGTTTGTCTTTTCAGTATTCTGTGAGCCTTGGAGACGAGGCACGCGATAACCACGCTCAACAAATTGAGCGTGCAGAAATAGCAAACCTTGTTAGATCGCGGATGGAATCTCTGAATCTACCTGTAGCCGACTACGACGACGTATCGGAGAAGCGTAACTCCTTGTCTTATGTGATAATCAACCCTAGCTGTGACCTGAAACTGGAAGAAGGAGACATAGTGTATTTAGTGCGTCCGAGTCCCTTTTCAGCTCAAAAAACATTCGAAAGACATAACTCTAGGAGAAAAAGTAACATTAGCTTTTGTTCGGCACAACTTGTGGCACAGATGAGTGCTGCAGTTGCTTCGGCAGGAATTGGCGGCGGCCCTGGGAGCCGGCGAGGTTCGGGGATCGGGTTGGCTAGAGCGCCACCTCTTGGAAATACTAAATCAAATTCTCTCTCTTTACCGGACAGTCCCACTGTAGCCGGTCAGCTCCGGGGCCGTTCTAATTCGTTGAGGGTCGTCGATGACATTTTGCTCAGACGAAGCAATTCTCTTCGACAGGGTCTTACGACGAGAAGGAAAAGCAGTTTGGAAGACATAGGTCTAGGAGCTCTGTCTCATCCTTCTAATCACAACCCAATTAAAATTGCTTTGAACGGTTCTATCGGCTTAGAGGTCACTCCGCCGGAAGAGGGAACTCCGGGAGGTGGCGCTAGTAACACCGGAATCCTCGACGTAGGGTTGCCTTCCCTATCTGCCTTGGGTGGTGGTCTCGGACCCTCACTTGGAGCAGGTCTCGGTGGCTCCCTGGGAGGCCTTTACGATCCACCATCCCTCCAAAGTCCCATGGGACCTCCGCTGCAAATTCAAGGGAGTTCGCAGGATCCGCAACATATTCAAGGGACGATAGTATGATACAACCTTATGTGGGGACGCCGGCTATCTAGCGTAGTTCGGAATAAATGGCTATAACGTTCCCACATAGGTCAAAAATCGATCCATATTAGAGATTTTAAAGCCCGTTCTCGGTATAGAGAACAATAACTAGAAAAGGCAACAGATTTCAGGACCTAGTTCAATTTGCTGACTCGTGATCCGATTCCCGCCAAAATTCAAACTGAGTTCAATAGTCAACAAAATGGAGCGCGCAATTCCTAATACAAAGTTTCTCCCCCGTAAGATATCTTTATATGATACAAAATCGTAGTTTCTCGGTCGTTTGTCTATCAAATGGGATGAAATGTTGCGCAAAATGTGTGGTTCGCCATTGCCGAGTCCCTATAAGTATTCAAAAAGTGAAATAAATCGAGTGCAACTTTGAATAATTTCACGATTTCTCTGATGGTAACTGAATCTGTAAAAAAAAATCTGAAAATATTGAGAAAACGAAATACTTGGCCACTTTCTGCTGATATGAAGCAGTAATCCCTGAAGTTTTATTCCGATCGGTCGCGTGGTATGAGAGAAACTACGAATCACGTCTTCGAGGTGATCAGAACGTGTCTATAAAGCGCCATTGGTGTACATCTTTCGGACAACACAGAACGTTCCCAGATATAGATCACCTAATATATTGTCGTAGTTTCGGGGACAGTCTCTTACAGCTGTTGGATTTCAGAAATTCATCGGATGAGTGAAAACTGGAAATGTCCACCATTCTTACATTAAATTTCAAACGTATCTGCGATAACGTATTTGTGACGTTCAGTTACTGTTTAGATAAACTCCGGTCATGTTTCATCAAACTGACGTGACGAAACCTGATGATGTATGTTTCTTGAATCTGCAATTGCCCTTATTGTCCTCATTACACAACTCGAAAAATATTGTACACCGATGGATTAAAGATCCCACGAGTATCTAGTATTCTAATAAATAATGGCTTGACTCTAGCCGATCGCGTCTTGTAGTCAGGTGGCATATTTCTACTTCCGAGAGTCACATGCGCCGAACTTGCTCCTAGCGGCGAGCGCTGAACTACTCCATGGATAATCCCCCAGCCCTTCTTAAATGTTTCTTTTACGTTTATTGAAACGTAATTTCCGAAGCTTTCTGGTACATTTACGAACGATAACAGTTTGCAATGTTTTATGATAGTAACGAGCTCGAAATAACTGGAACGTTCTGTGCTGTTTAGGAAACCTTGATGAGATGCGAGGATAAAGCACTATAATGACCAAGCACGATTCTAAATTCGAAATTTTTAAGTTTATCAGAGATCATACCGAGTCTTATCGATAATATTGTGAGACTCTTCGAACTACCTTGAAATTCTGCCAATTCAAAAGTATAATTTACCTATTTCTGAACGTCGCATTAAGAGCTTATATCGGCCATTGCCTGACCTTTATTGTAAACTATGACCTACTACTTATTGCCCGATTAAATATTGTGTACTTATAGGCGCAAGCTGGTTCGCCAGTCCTATTTTATATGGCAACTATTATACACATATAATATAATATACTGAATATATATATACTATATATATATTATGTGTATATAATATACTAAAATTTATCTTCAAAGATAAATTATTCTAGCACATATAATATACACCTAATAAATAATTATTCCATATAAATAAAGACTCAACAACTTGATCATTTTTATACTATGAAGAAGTAGAAGAGTGTGACCATCTAATTCATATCATATGTGAGGGTAGAATAATTATTCTATTCCGTAACGTCTATCACCTAGATACATAGGTATATAATATAATATAGTATAATATAATATAAATAACGTACGCAAATATTCGTAGTACCTTCTAGAATTTTGCAAGCTTTTTAGAACGGATTAATAAATGATATATAAAGATTGCGATATAAAAAACGGATTAATCTATGTACGATATTAAATTCAGCGAACTTTATATGGACTTGATTAAAAAGTTTGGCTAATCTTTTCAGACGGGCCTGACGCATATACAGAGTAATTCTCTGGAAAGTAACGCGCCTAAAGGGTTAGGCAAACGCGAGACGCTTGCATTGAGCAGCTCAATGAAGGCATACCCTTTAGGCGCGTTACGTTCCAGAGAATTGCTTTGTATATAGGTATAGTATATATAGGTATATAAAGGTATATTACTTGAAGCGCCCAGGAAGTAACTAATTAGATAGATAATATGTTTATATTTTATTTTTATATTCATCAGTATAAGATTTAGAATCGATCATGACCACTATCAAACTTATATAATAGTAGTGGCACATTCTCAACTCATTTTACACTCGGCCATTTGTCTCAAAATTTAATAGATAAGAAAATTTTGAATTTTATGCGTTTAAAATAAAAAATTTAAAAAAAAACACGTAAAAGTAAATAAATGAATCAGCTATTCATAATAGTTTATAATAATTACTGTATATTATAGTATTGTGATATTGAAAAAATTTTTATGATCTTGCTATGCTATATTACATACCTACTTGTATACATATTGGGCATTTCCTCCCAGAGCGTCCTGGCCAAAACCCGCACTACTTTCGATTTTTTTCTTTTTTTTCCAACCAGCATGTTGATAGTCATCACAAAAAAAAAAACCGCCACACCAAGTTTAAGATTTTTTGGAAAAGCTCTCCAAATCTTATCCAAATCGGATTAGTCGAACAGTGTTTTGCAGTTTTTGAGAGATAACGACAAAACCAATTTTCCAAAAAATATAAAACTTGGTGTGGGGGGTTTTTTGGTCATGACTAACAACATGTAGTTGAAAAAAAAAAAAAAAAAAAAATAGTGAGGGTTTTGGCCAGGTCGCTTTGGGACGGAATGCCCCTATACGTATATGAGTGAAAAATTCTCATGACTATAGAAAGTCTTCTTCTCTTGATGATATAAAACCTATAAACGAAATATGAAATTCATGTTATATTTCCATTCGTGAAAAATAATGTACACACATCAAGTGGAACACTGATAAAATTATACAGGGGCCATCTCTGAGCAGCAATTATGAACAGGTACCGGACACAAAGTTAACGTTTTTCACTTGCATTAGGTCTGTGACTTTGGGACTATGGCATGTATGCTAGTATGTGTTCCATTACTAAACCATCCCAGTATGATATTACAGGGGTTTATGCGAAGAAGGTATTCTAAGTGATGAACCCTTTCAATTGATTTACTGTCTATTAAGGTTCAAAAAAAAAAACACAATTTTGAGATAACTAGCCTCTCATCCATAGCGTCGTTCTTTTTCATTAAACAAAATAATTCTTGCGGAGGTTCTATCCCATTCGATAATTTTTAGTACTGTCTCGTATTTTTTTAAATTTAAATGGTCATTAAGCACTCTCTCTCTCTCTCTCTCTCTCTCTCTCTCTTTATAACTTTAAAACAGTTTAAATTCAATTCATACAAACAATTAAATCATCAGGCAGATTCAAATAATTATTTAACACAGCTCAGATTTCCACAGAAAGTAATTTCACATAAAAATGAAAAGAGTGCTTCGTCAGCAGTGGCATATATCTGAATCATAAAGAATATGACTTTCGAACTTTTTGAAATTTCGACACGGATGGGACAGTACTAAATATTAATTAACATATTTGCTGCAGTCACATAATATATCTAAATATAATTATATCCCAATAAGACAAAAACTAGTTGTGTGTCTGAGACATCTTTACAAAAAGTCCGATGAGTTCACTGATTATTTATGAACAATTTTGTAAATATTCGAATCTGAGAAATTGCAATACTTCCTGATTATTTTTAGAATTTTTTAAGAAAATTTTCGGATCGGTTTCATTCATTTTTCAGAGAACAATTCATTTTTTAGATTCTTCAGAGCTCATATGAAAATGTTATGAAATTTTTACCGTAAAATTTTTGAAAAATTATTACACATAAATCGAGATAAAAGTTGTTCCGATGCAATCAAATACCTTGCGGTGATAATAGTTTTTACTATTTTTGCATCAAAAAGAAAAGAAAGAAAAACATAATTGAAATAAGGAATCTAGAAAATTTTGCAGTTCCGTTTTCGAAAATCTTAGCGAAAAATTGAAAATGTCTAAAAATCGCTAATATTATTCATCAAACATACCGGATTCGAAATACGTCGAGAATCAAGATCAATCAAAACTTATGGAACTCAATATTTTTCCATAGGTTTTTCGGAGTTATTATAAAAAATTTTAAGAAAATAATTACATATACCGTGACTTTCTCTGGATGTGGAACGCCAGGGATACCAACCCAAAGCTCGTTAGCAGCAGTTTAGTAACTCATTAGGTGTTTCTTGTAAAATGACTAGAATTCACTAGATTTTTAGTGATTTTACTAGGAAAATCTATTAAGTTACTAAACTGCTGCTAACGAGTTTTGGGTTGGTATCCCTGACGTTCCGCATCCAGAGAAAGTCACGGTATATTTCTTCCAAGGACACAACTAGTGATTTGTTGTCTGGGCTGCTATCTGGATAGACTACAAAGGACTCAAAGCAGGTAATTGAATAAATGTGGATTGCGTTTTGTAAAGACAGGATTAATTGCAAGTTCTCGTTATGTATTGAACACAGATAATCGTATGTGGACTATAATGGTGTAACATACATTATAGTTACCGTATCAGAAGTGAGACCTAACATTCGCGTTATTTTTGACAATCTGTTGGAATAATTTCATTCCATTTTTGCCAAATAAAAGAAATCAATATTTGAACCGTGAACAATCTGCTTATAGGGCCAACGCAAAGAAGTTCTGGCTCGCCGTGACCAATTCATCAAATATGTATGAATATATTCTACATATATATATATATATATATATATATATGTAACTGCAATTGTTATAAATAATTACATAAAATTATCATTCCGATTCTATTTTATTCTGAAATTTATCGATGACCTAAAATTATTGTAAATACAATATAATTGAATACGTTATTATGTATATTCCCCAAAAATCATATGATAAATATTAACGTGACTGAAGAATTCTGGATTATCAAATAATTTATAAACTTCAATATTTGGTCACTCATTATTATTTTCGTACTTTGAATTACTTTTTTCTCCAAGTCGTGAACATTGATATTCGATAATGATATTAAGTATAATAGTTATAGATTTGTCCAGTACTTGTACAACGTGTATTAATTATCCATTCCGCAAATGATCAATACGTGTTACTACGTATACATACCTACATACCATATACCGCATACATGCGGGCCAATCGCGTAATAATAATAGAAGTGATAAAATTAAATAAATTGCACAAGAATAGATTCTCATAGATAATTGCAAGTGTGCTATAATTACGAATATTAATGCCTTTCTATCAAATACTTGATTCGGAATTAATATATTTATAGAAATATCGGTTTTACGTACATAAAATTGAACTACAATATATTGCATACAAGCAAAGGTATAGAATTATTGGTCCAACTTCGGTTGTACACACTTCATCATCTATAAAACTCTGGTCTAATTAAATCTCTAATTTATTATCGACATCATTTGATACATCGTTGAATCACAGAAGTCGAATCTGTAAATTATACTACAATGCATAATATACTGTGAGGTTACGTGGAAAGAGCTGGTTCCAAGCGCGCAGGCGCTGATTTATTCGAATATTACGAGGGCTGCAAATTTTAGACTGGCCACGAATATCCCTAGAGTCCGTCTGCTATTTGTTCCCGATTGTTGTCAAATACAAATGGCGGCAGACCGTAACAGGAATAGGTTATGCTTGTGGTGAATCTAGCAGACGACAGAACTAGGGATATTACTAAAAGGTTGGTGAAGTTGCTAGCGCGATTCTGCCGGCCAACGATATTCGAATAAATCAGCGCCTGCGCGCTTGGAACGAGCTCTTTCTACTAAACCTCACGGTATACTTCACTTATTTAATAATTGTGTAATTATTGATTTGTCTCGAAATTCGACATTGTATTATATAAGGGTGACTTTTTTTTGTCTAAATAGGTCAAATGAATTTATTTCACACGCATCCTCGATATGGATTAATTATATTTAATATTTAACGAAATAATGCGGTTTTAAATAATTCCATGAGATTTTGTCATGTGGAAAATAATAGACGAAGAAATTATAAGATATAAATTTAAATTTAGGGACTGAAACTATATATTGTATCGAAATATGAAAATTTATTAAAAATTCATGAAGATGCAAATGTGCGCTTCGAGGTTTGATAATTCCTAAAGTAGAGATTAGATAATTATGTATAGAAAAGAACGGATGTATCGATATGTGATTGGTCATAATCTAGACTAAAATATGTACATATAGATCGTAATTGAAACTAACGCAAAAATGCGTGTGAAATATAGAGATTTTAAATTGTCGCATCGCGAACTGAATTATATATTATATGCATATATATATATATATATATATATATATATATATATATATATATATATATATATACACATATGGGGGATTCCGCGTCACTTTGGGCACTGAAAAAAATAATGAAATCTTCACAAAGTTACAACAAATCGGGCTTTATGATACGAAATTTCCAATTTTTTTACATTTTTTTGTCGACGGGGTAGCTAATTTTTCTTCGTTTAAACAGTCATATCTCGAGAGATCCTAACGATAATTTTATAAAACGAAAATCTGCGGTTGTCCAAGAGTTGCAAGAATAAAATTTATTTAGATTTAACTGAGTAATTTCAACCCATTTTTGTTTTTTTTGTTATTTTGTGAGATTTTTTTTTCAGCGTCTGAAGTGACGCGGAATGCCCCATATATCCATTATATAGTATATTATATTGGTTTTTATAAATAGTCAAGAAATGAAAAATGAAATGATAAAAGCGTGTTTATTTTAAACATCTACTGTAAACAGAAATATTTACGTGAAATAGATTGAATATAAGTATACCGATCAGATAGCACACAGTTGTAAAAAACGCCTAGTGAACGTTTTTGAGAAATGGTGGTATCTACATCTAGGCATCGATATTATATTTCATTGAGACAATTCAATCAAACTGAATCGTGCAGCGCAGCTAAATAATGATTATTTGCAATTACATTCGACCGTATATTTATTAGAGTATGTCTTTTCAAGGAAATACTATTTCTTTCTTCACTCCCATTCAAAAATCCTTTAGGAAGAAGGCCGAAGAAGCCCCATATTTCTTAGGGTGATTCCCTACCCGATTCGACCTGTTCTAAAAACATTGGGCTAAATGGTGCTATTAAACAGAATATCTCTAACCGGGAACCGGAAACGGGAAAAAGGGTAGCGCAGTTCTATTGGTGATTTCGAACACGCAGGTCCCAAAACATGTTCGTTTTACACTAGAATAGAGAAATGGCATAGGAATTGCTATCGAAATCGCCAATGGAATTGCGCCACAGAGCCCTTCTTCCCGTCTTCGCCGCCCGGTTAGAGATATTCGGTTTAATAGCACGGTTCAGCCCAATGTTTTTAGGACAGTTCGAATTGGGTAGGGTACGACCTTAATGTATAACTCAAAGAATTATAAGATTTTCTATTATAAATAACGTAGCAAATAGTTTCCTTTTTTTTTTTCAATTGGTGTTACTCCGCCGGGTTTCATGACACAAATTTTTAAACGTATCTGTTTTATGAAAAATCCAATTCTCCACAAAAAATTTTCACGCAATTATTTTCATAAATTCAATAGTTTAACCGCGACAAGCGTGTAGAAGTCACTTTCTCGTATACCGTTGAATTTTTACAGACTATTAGTTCTAAGGACATTTTTTGTGCCGAATTTAAGTTTGTGTAAAATTGCACTCTGCGAAATTATGTACCATTAAACCCAAATTTGAAAAAAAAAATCGTATCTTTCCTACGTCATTTGAATGGAAATATAAAAATTCATTATCCTTGTTTTCAGCGCTATCCCTATGAAAAAACAAAATTCAATATTACCTTGAAATGACAAATTCTGATATTTATATCGTTAATATAACTATTTTGTCTGGCATAAAGTAACGACAATTATCATTAATAATTTATTGGACATTGATCATATAGAAATCCTAATGAAATAGTTGACTGAACTCTTCAGTTCACATAAATGGTAGTCAGATGCATTTTACATAGGCATAAACAATTAAGTATTCCATAAAACGTAAATTTTCATTGCAACAAATGTGTTCAACACTGATTTGCCCTGTTTACCATTAATTTGGCATTCAATTGATGTAATTCTTTTTTGTCAAATATTCGTGAAAATTCCAGTATACTTTTCCAAAATAATTCTTTCTCATACGTTCCTTGCACCCTGTATTTATAAAATTTAAACATTGACTGTCTGAATTCGTAAACGTTGTCGTTCGATCCACTGTGATCCCTTAGGTTGATTTGAGATTGTTTAAATAATTAAATGTTCCCATTTTATTCTTAATGAATGAAAAATTTTCGTCTTCTGAACTCATTGACCATTTGATTTTTGTTCCTTTTTTTTTTTTTCTTTTTTCACTTTGGTTTTAATTACAATGGTCTATTGATATATGGAATATCATCTCGACTATATATAGGTATAGTATATTATTATACATACTCACATGTATTATGGATATAATGAACATCCCCCGACCAGAAACTGTAAGCGGCTGTACGTAATGTAAAATAAAAATATAGCATATATATGGAGTAAGTTTATTATAAATAAATTATTGTAAAGTTAAATCATTGTCGTGTTCTAATTCTATCCTATTCCTCATTCAAATTCAAATTCAAATTCAAATTCAAATTTAAATTTGAAAAATAGATCGAAATCAACTCGCCTTGAGAATTTTCCTCCAAAAATGGGATAAATGCAATTCTTCGGTGGCAATGGAATACCTATTATAATGTCGGGATCAGCACTGGCGTAATCCAGCTATGGCGCCTTGCCATAGACAACTCACACGACACGAACTCCTGTAATGCTGCGCTGCCGCAATGAGGTTCTGAATTTTAAAACTTCCAATTTCTGCAGTTTCCCAGATCCAAGTTTACTAGATTTCGTCCCATCTACACTAGGGTAGGGTGGCAAATTTTGGACCTAAAATTCCCAGTTTTCAGCCTCACACCAAAATTGAGGATTTCAGGTAAAAAGGTTGTCACCCTAATCTACACGAAAGTGGAAAGTTGTGGAAATTGGGGAAGTAGAATTGGGTTGGGCAAGTGGGAATTGGGCTGGGTGATTGGTGACAAGACTATAGGCAAGTGGAAATGGGAACTGGAGAAGTAGAAATTGGACTGATAGAATGGGACTTCTGCAGCAGTATTCTGACTCAACTGATGCACATGATCACTGAAATATTTGTTCATGGCACAAAAATTTGCAACAATTACTGGGAAAAACTCTGAAAATTTTATGGGTATTGTTAATGGACATTGGCAAAAGATTTCTATACATGTTGGGAAATTTTTACTAAAATTATAGAAAAGAAAATCAATTTTGTATTTTGTTTTTCCAGAGTTTATCCAAAAATGTGAATTATTTTACATTAATCGAATTTTCGGACAGACTATGAAAAATCTGATAAACTTTTCTCCTCGTTTTTCGAACTCTGAAAATGGAGTAGATTCAGCGATAATCAGTCTATGGGAATTTCGAAAATTTTTTCTAAAGCTTTACAGCGTGATTACAAAAATGTTGAAAAAATAATCCATCGGGGATATGATATTATCCATTGAACGGTAACGAGTTCCATGGTTTACGATAGATTTAGCAGGAAACTGTTGATTTCGCGGATTTCTTTACCAACATTGATTAAATATAATAGTACAGCGCCAGAATATAGGCAACTCAACATACTGAAGCGTTATTTCGGATAAAATACCCATTTTTTCAATAAAATAGTAAAAAACTTTTTATTTGCGATATCGACGGTTGATTTATGGCTGACTAGTCAATAGAGATCTGAAGCCTTTTCACTTTTCATATTTCAAGCTTCGCTATAATAGCGATAATTTTGACTTTAGAATGTTCTAAAAACGAGACCGATATTATCCAGTAGAAAAGTCTGTAAAATTGTGATAAAATTTTGTTAATTTGTTTATTTTCACTTATGTCACAAATATTTGTCAACAATAATTCTATCTCATACCTCACATTCGAGGCAATAAGTCGAATGAACAGTTAACAATCGAATTCTATATTTTAGAATACATACTTACAGTCAGTGGTATTACAATAGTCGAGGAAGGGTTGATGCACACCGGGACCCCCCGTAAAGAAACAAATAAAATAAAACAAAACAAAATTTTTAGAACGATTCCAAAAGGATATTTTTCTACTAAAAAACAAGTTTATGCCATCGACATAGTTCTGCCTTTCTCTTCAAATTGTCGGACACTGCTTCAGTGTTCAATATTGATTAGCAATTATGCGATGTAAAAAAGAAAAAAAAAAAAAAACAACAACCCTTATTTTTATACTATTTCTGTAACTAATTAAATAAAACCTACGAGAATGTGTTTTTTTTTTTTCTTTCTTTTTTCTTTTTATGCAACGTTTTCATGATTTTGTAAAAATATTATAATAAGAACCGTTCCGATTGAATAAAATAAAAATTTGACTGGTTTCATCGATGGTTTGAACGAAAAAAAAAAGATGCACATATTTTTGGGGGACCCGTTGTGCTCCATCTTCCCTTATATCATTTATATGGAATGTTTATTACGATTAAGGTTTTTTCTTTTTTTTTATATGTATACGTATAGGTATGTATAATGTCTATATATAAATATATATATAAATACAAGCTTAGGTACACTATTAACAAGGTGACTCCATCAGGTCAGGTCAGAAGTAGGTAATTCATTTAGACTTCAATACATTCTCAGTAAACTGTCCAACGATGTTACCTCGGGGATGATAACACGCTACCACAACGCAAGTACCGTCTTTACGAGCCATTGCGATACCCATATCAGTTGTATTGCGCCATACTATTTGCGTGAAGTGACCTAAGGATGATGAATTCGTCATATATAAATGTGGGTATTACATTGATATGCAATACTGCAATAAAACTGCAACGGTATCAAATTTTCCATAACAACTTACACGTGTTAAGAACTCTCGGTTCCGATCCATACTTGTGATCCTTTTTCTCAGAGTACCATTTGGAGACGACCTCTCGGGCAGAGACTACAATTTTTGGGTCTGAACTGTGCATCGAGTATATATTTTCTCCATATGGTGAAGTCGACTGGTGAATGAGCTTGTTTGTTTGGAGAAGATTTTCAGCCCAGGCCTGTCGATTATCATCATCACATCTCAGATCAAAATGTTTAACTTGCGTCGTTTGCAGAGAATTTTATCATTTTATCGAGTTTTTCGAAATTCTATTATTTTCTAACGTGCAATTTCGAGGTGAATGAAAGAGAACGAAAAATCTCACCCTTGCAGCAGCGGTCAACTCTGGGTTAGATCTCAAATCCGGAACTCTGTGCTTTCGCCGGTACTCGTTATGGACCAACAACGCTTCTTGTTGCCAAGCCGATTCGGACTGTTGATTCAGTTGGATCGTAACGTTTCCGCTTTTCTTTGGCAAACAGGCGCCACCAGGCGGCGATACGTTCTCGCTAAAACTACCCAAGAAATTACCGGCCGGATTGTAGTTACATACAACGTAAATTTCACCGTTGCGATTTCGGGCCATTCCAATTCCCAACTCTGAACTATCTCGCCATACGACCTGAGTGAAGTGTCCAGTCTTAAGGGTCGTCGGTTCTTTTCCGTATTGGTGCTGTGCTTCTTCGGCATACCTGGGGTCAATCAATTGACATTAATATTACCCGACTATTTGTTGCTCATATACCGTGAGGTTACGTGGAAAGAGCTGGTTCCAAGCGCGCGGGCGTTAATTCATTCGAATATTACAAGGGCCGCCACTTTCAGACTTGCCACGAATATCCCCAGAGTCCGTCTGCTATTTGTTTCCGATCGTTGTCAAATACGAATGGCGGCACACCGTGGTAGGAATATATTACGTTTGTGGTGAATCTAGCAGACGACAGAACTAGGGATATTACGAAAACGTTGGTGGAGTTGCTAGCGCGATTCTGCCGACCAATGATATTCGAATAAATCAGCGCCTGCGCGCTTGGAACCAGCTCTGTCCACGTAACCTCACGGCATAATAAATAAGATATATTTTATTCCAATAACACCAGGAATACGAAATTACCATTCATTGACTGGCTCTTCTCCGCTCACTACGGTCTTAGGATTCGAGCTCCACATGCAGAATAGATTTTCTCCAAAATCGATATTCGTTCTATGCTCTAGCCGCCCTCTAGCTGCAAGGACATTAGCCCAATCCTGGCTCGATTTACACATCTGTAAATGATTCGAATTTTTATTTATTTATGGTGAAGAAACTTGGGGTGGTTTTTATCAATAAATAAACGTCGGTGCTTTAGGTCGAATCTTATAATAAAATATGGATTTCTCTGTTGTTACATCACAGACCGCAAGAAGCCTTGATTTTCTCCGATTGATTTTTAATCGGTTCTAGAACAGCGGTGCAGCGTACGAGCGAGGAAAATCGATCGGTGCTAATAGCCCGGCAATTAACGGTGCAATTAACACTGTCCTCGGCGAATACAAAACGAGAATGTAGAGAATAAAGTTAAGGTTTAAAGTACATGTACTAAAAGTGGATTAATCGTAAGATACGGTTCTGACCTGTTTGTTAATTCGCAACGGAGGAACGCCGTGACGGGTGCGATAAGCATTGTGAGTTTCGAGACAGGCATCGAGGAATTCCTTCGAGGGTCCAGATCTGCGCAGAGACGATTTACGTGTGTCAGTCTTTGTTATCTACAACAAAATATGAGAAAAATATATTGATTCGTCATTGATTATAATCACAGCTTCGTGTGAATATGAAAAAAAAGTCAAAAATAAAGTAAATTCGATCATTTTTGGTCTCTGACACATTGATTAAGATATTATGAAAATTATTACGCACATTACGTTTGTCGATAAGAATGAATCGGTGCGATGAAGAACTGAGCAGCGTGTAGCTGATATACTAACGAAAAGCGGTTTCCCATATTCGGAGTTCGTCTAAGATAAAATTTGGCTGTAATTTTGGGTTAATGATTGAAAATGTTATCTGTTTAGGTCTAGATGACCGTTTGAAGAAATTTTAAAATGACGTTTAGAGGAGGTTCGCAGATCGTGAAAGATAACAAGTGAAAGAACAGTGTAGCAATGGCATCTGTCGATGACTCAAGTCGATTTCCTTTCGGAGGTATTAATAGCGGTCTCAGCCTGGTCTCGGTCAACCGGTAAACCTACAATCTTGATTTATACGAATTACCGTCTACGATATAATACCCTGCCTTATACCCGTCCACAGTCCATTAGCCGTGGTCAGCAGCTGACTAATCAAATGGATCAGATTCCACCTGCATTTTTACATCTGGATTGCTAATCGCGCGTCAAAACTGTCTACGAAGTCCGAATATTTTTGAACCCCCGTTTTCAAATGAGGAAAGTTTTTATAGCCCATCAAAAAATGAAGCGTTCAGTTTCGTGGTCCCCAAAGTCCACCCCCGACCATTTTCAGATGGACGCGTGAATAATTTATCCGCCGATATTCGAGAACTAATGAACAGATTTTACCCTTTCATGTATGAATCAGTGCGGTTCTTTCCGCCTTAAAACTGATTAGATTTTAGATCCGATCGGTCGAATGGTGTTCGAGTTACTCAAAGAACAAAATTTAGAGAAAAAAAGTTCAATCGATCATTTCTCGAGAACCAATCAATGGATTTCTATTATTCTGGTCTGAGTCGATAGGATTTGCTCTAACTCAAGTCTGCGTGAATTTCGGAATCGATCAATCCACTAGTTTCTGTGTTGGGTAAAAGAACGATCTCTTAGTTCGTAGTGCACTCAATTTCCCTACCTCTGGTTTATTCGTCTGGGAAGATGCGTATCGTGCAGAGTCAGGCGAAGCTGATGAGGATCTTGCACTGCTGCAGGACATTCCATCGCTACCAAGACTGCCGTGAAAACTTCCGTTGAACGAGCCAGACAAAGGTCCTGGTGATGCCGGGGATGCCATTACCGGGGACTTTGATCGTACCGAGTCGGCTCTTGACCTGAAAATAGGGTTTCAGTGTTCATTTTCCAAATACTAAAGCCTATTTCGGCAAACCACAAGCCGGAAGCCAAGGCAGGTTATTCGTCAACGATAACTAATCCGATGTAGTACTATTCAAACATGAAGTAAAAATGGGTAGAAATATTCATTATCAATGATTTCCTAATTTTTTTTATTTTTTTATCATCGATTAAATTCAATCCAATTTTCTACTATGTTCTCGCTATATTAGGTATTCAAACTCATGCAGAATGACGAAAGGACGAAGCAATGGGTCAAGTATTAATTGTGGCGATTAGTTACAGATGCGTTGCACGTATGGACAGTGCCTACGATAGGGTTATACAATTTTAATAAAATAATTCATTACACACTCATAACGGATACTGTAAACTGAATGCCGTAGTGCTATTATTAATATTTCATTTTATAACGGTAATTTTTTTCTTCTTCTTTCTCTTCCGCTAAACTTGATACGAAATCCGAGTCTCTGTTGAAGTCATTTCTGGTTTCCAATTTCAATGCTCGATTGAACCGGACGTCGCAGTTCGGTTGGATTTTAATTTAAGGCTACATGCTTTCCGAGCGATACGTCGTATGGGGAAGAGAGAGAGAGAGAGAGAGAGAGAGAGATCGGTTAGATTTTCGCATGCTGCGTATTAAAACGATTATACTGGTGGATATACGGACTGATTTTTATTTTTTTTCAAATTACACTCTGGAGTAGGTAAATCGTTTGAAAATTATACACCCTATCTCTCTCTTCATTTTGACATTCGGTATACAGTAGACGCTGAATACTTTCTACTTCGTAAGTTAGTATACCTTTCAGGCGACAACTGGTCAACAAAGCCAACAACCTTCTTTTTGGTTCCACTTCCGCTGAGGGAAGGCATGCTACAAGGGCAGTCATTTTCAGTTATAATGTTAAAAATGTTAAAATGAAAAAATCGTCAGGCCCGATAAACTTTCGAATAATTTTTCGAAATTCGAGAAATAAAATCGAGCACTTTCTATCAGGTTTAGATTTAGCAAATAAAAATCCGATTCAATCTCGAATTTATACAAATTTCTGTTAATTATTTTATTACTATGAAATAATTAGCCAATTATCGAGAAGTACTGAAATCAATAAATTTATACAGGCTCTATAGGTTCGGCTTTGTCAAAATGAATCGACTTTTTTTCCATTCTCCCATCGCAAGAATCCCCTTAGAATTACGTGAAATAATAAGCCTCCAAAAAAGGCAGCGCTGTCATTAAAGTCTGAAATCCAAAATCCCAAATATGCTGAAGAATTGAATAATTCTAATATTTCGACTAGAACCGCCATTTGAAAATTTTTGATTTTCAGTCTGACAGTTTCTAAATCAGTAACCAAAAAGCCCACGTCTTTTCAGGAAGACAGACTTTCGTTACACGTTTTCTGGTCAAGTTTTATAAAAATTAGCAACACGACTTGAGGTCCTGCGTGTTAATGAAATTGAAAAGCTCATCGTCGATTGAGGCACCACTCAGCCTTGATTATTTAACGTAATTCTAAGGATTTTTGCACCTGGAGCTCGAAAAAAAGATGTAGATTTGTTTTGGCAAACCCTGGCACATGTATAGATATCCTTACAATAAATAAATTCTAGGCCGGGTTCAATAGTCCCGAATTAAAAAAATTCCGAATTCTAACATTACCGACTGACGGTTATTAGAAATAACCCTTTCCCGAAAGGCTACATAGCCGATTCAAAAAACTCTCACACGGAGAACACCGGAGGTTCAAAATTTCCAAAGGTAAAAATCGAAAAGGCCAAAACTCCGAGACTTGATATTCTCGAATTCATTCATTCAGCGTTCAATAACTCAGGCTGTATTGATTGCATCGAAACCAATAGGTAGTCAAATTGATCGTATTGAGATGTAATCTGCTGAAAAAAGTTTCAAAATCCTATCAATTATTTATTTATTTTTTTGAAGGTCTCGATTAGAATGAGCTATTTTTTGTCCTCACCACATTCTGAAAAAGAGATCAAAATTTCCGTATTTTTTTACTTCTGGAGTTTTGAGCTGCCTACGCTCCGACCTTTCGAAATTTTATAATGTTCTGAACTAAAACGTTTCCGAAAAATTCAAAATTGTCTCGAACAAATTCGAAATCTTTATCGTTCAGACCTTCAGCTTGGCCCCTAAATTTTTAGCCAGAGACGGACTAAGGTATAATGAACTACCAATACAAGAGTACCTAAAGATAGTACCGTTCACTAGATGAATTTTTAGGGGCAATGAAAAGTAGCTACAACTTTAGATGAGTCTAGTGATTGACAGATCGGTATGAAATTACTTCTCGCATATGTACCGATCTCATAGATCATTCCTAGAGTATAGGTATAGAAAAAATGTGTAAAAATCAATGAATTACAGATTTTTTTATGAATCCTTCGAGGCTTACCTGTTCGATTTTGGGGTCGCGACATCCTTAGTCTCAGAAGTAAATTTTCTTTCCGCTCTGCCACCGTTGAAAAGTTCTATAGTTTCCCGGGTGACAGTTTCCAGCATAGGTTCGCCGCCCCGATGACCCTTGCTGAATGTTCTCTGGTCAGTTTTTCGAACCATAACGACCCTGGACAAGGGTTGGTTGAACTCGTGGCCATGCATCGTGGGGGGGATCATGGCGAGTGGTTGAGAAAGTGGACCTCCGACCCGCGGAGATCTGAAACAAATTATATATAATTAATTAAAAATCCAACCAAGTGTTTCGCAGTATTTATCGCTATATAGACCATTTGTCGAATCATCCCTCTCCACATTTCGCCAGAAAACTTCATTCCAAAAAATCAGATTCGCGATTGTTAATAATTCAGCTAAATGAAATGAAATATGGATACGGATTATCGCTCACTTGACTTAAATTATTTATACGAAATGCAGCGTTCCTAATCAGAGATGTGACTATGGTCCATTACTGTGATCGCTATCAGCTGACCGTGATTAATTCGCAAGGCACTTGACCGTGAATTAACTCGTTAGCTCACTACGCTACGAATGAGTTTTATTAATTTCTTTTAGCCGCTAGTTACACTGCGCTAAATTTACACCTAATTAAACGTGAAAGTATATTTAACAAGCACACAGTACCCCCGGTCAAGAGATATTTACTTTGCACCCCCCTTTCGCCAGTTAGCTTCCATAGCATTTGTTCACATGTGTAAATCGCTGAAGTTATATACCGTGATTATTCAACCGATCAGTCCTGCCTTTGGTTCATCATATTTAACACGATAGCTCATTTGCTCTAACTAATGGTTTCGCAGCTTCGATTAAATCCGGTTCATGATTTACCTGATCGCTCCGAGATTTATCAAAGGGATGCCTGAAATGGGAATATTTTTCAAGGACTTTTTTTTTCCATAATCAGCACCATTTTGAAGCATAATCAAGGAAAAGTTAAGAGTCGCGAGTCATGGGGTCTCAGAGTTAGATGCAGTCCAAGTGAAAGCACTCGATGTAGGGACTCTGATCAGCCACTGCTTCGATTATTGATATCAACGTATCTGATTATTGAGAAACGAAATCTCTACCTATACGATAAAGAGACAGCTTTTGGATAAAATTATTTTCGTTTAAAAAGCGATGAATAGTAGAATAGTAGAAAGAATTTGAAAATTTGATATTCAAAAATTGATTAGCTATCCGATTCTCGTTTGCAGTATAATAAATTTATCCGTTCATTGAACAGATGACAATTTCTTTCTGAACAATTCGATACCAAATTATCTGAAACCGGAGTAGCGGTTGATCGAAATCGTCACATTGAGTGCCTTTACTGTTACCGCATCTAACCGATGGCTCACAGCTTCTAACTTTTACTTCATAATGTTAGCTATTGAACTTCCGAACATAAAAAAAAGGAAAGAAAGAAAGAAAGAAAAAACAAATGAAAATTGGTGAAGTGGTTCTTCAGATATCAGGTTGGCCACTTGGAAAAACGTAGTTTTTGGAAGAGTGAGTTTGAAATCGACAGCTACAGGTAAAAATCTATAAATTAGTATATAATATTCTATTTAAATTTCACTTAGATTTATCGTTTCTGCAGACTAATAGAAGCACAGTTTTCTTTTACTTTTTTGACTGGCTTGTATAAAATAATAAAAAAAAAAAATCAAGAGAGCTACTCACCGGTGCAGCAACTACTCTTGACAATGATACGATATATGTTCAGCGTTGATCACCAATCAAGGATCCAAAAAGATACGGAAATTTCTCGACGAGGAGAAGCTGACACGTGATCGTTTGAATTTAAGTGAAAAAACCGATGCTCAGTCATTGCGCGGGTATCATATTATAAGGATAAGTGCAGTTTGCGGTGTGGTCCGTACATATTTGTATGCATATGTGCTACCTATGCACTTACGAAATAGCACGATGAAAAATGCGTAGAATGACAAGTTTAGAAAAAAAAAAAATGATCAGAAAGGATAGAATCGGCCGTATTCGAGCAACGGGACGACGTAAACTGGCACGAATGTTGGTTTACTCTGTTGGAGAACCTCTCGTATATAGGTATAGGAGTTGGAGGACGAGGAATCTTGTGGTGCGGGGGGTATCTTGGGGGAAACCAGCGGAGAATGGTCCGCTGCAGACGACGCTGCTCTGCAACCGAGGAAGAACTGAAATAATAAATACACCGAACAAGACTGGCGAAGAAGAACAGCAACTCGCGAAGTTACCCAGGCGGGACGAAGAAGTAACCTACGCCCGCCGAGCACTCACCTACCTGCTATCCCATAATTTCACAGTATATGACGGCGGCGATTGGATTTCGTAAAACTAAAATGCGAAAAAAAGAATAAAAGCGAAATAAAAAAAAAGGATGAATAAGTAAGAATAGAAGAGTCCCCCGGTTACATCAGACAATAAATCCTCTCGTTAGATGCGCCAGATGATCCCACCGCGGCTGTTCATAAGCTAATCCAAAGATCGACGGACTTGAGAGATCTTAGTACCGGAAGTTGGTGGATTACAGCATCCAGGTGGTGCAGAGTGATGCGAATCATTGAAACGGTGCACTAAATCTTAATTTCACGGTCGTCTCGGTATCAGATCCTGAACCTTTCACCCAAGAAACGCGCCCGCATCTGCTAAGATGTAATCGAGTCCCGCTACTCTGTGAGGACCGACGTGCGTCACTGGTCCAGCTCTCTTGATTCACGTGCGTTTTACGATCATCTTGGTATACGGTCGCACGAGACAATGGCACGTGCTCGAGTAACAGTTAAGGTACCAGTCATTTACGTGCACATAACTGTGGAGATCAGAGAAGAAGCGTAGCTCGCGCCCCATGCGATGAAGGAGATGCTGGTAATTATTAATTAATGAATCGCCGAACGGAGAAGTGAGTCCGTCTTTTTTTCTCTTATTTTTATTTTTTAATTTCGGTATAAATAGCGGAGAATATTTGTCTAGAGACGTTTTCGATCGGTTTTTAATTCGGTATATCTATAGAGCCGCGGTTGTTGGATTCTAAATTTGTATAAAATTTCAAAAAGTTTGAATATGCTAATATAACACGCGAGGAACGGTTCCTGAATATGCGAAGATATATATCTGGCCAAAAAATAGCTACAGAATAACCTACTTTGCTTATACCATAAACATAACAGGACAAATATATGTCTTCCGTGTATATAGGCGTATGTAGGTATAATTGCACAGTATAAATACACATTCAGATGATTTGCGGTTCCCAAATCGGCATGAAATAACACTTTGACGCGGTATAGCTGCTTTTCAGAGATGAACAATCCGTCATTCAGGAATTAGTCATCAGGAAATTGCGACAATGTCACGGTTTTAACAATAAAACAATTCATGATTCTGCTAAGCCTGTATAGAATTGTATTAACAGTTTTAAATCATTATCTTATGAAGAAACGATATTGCTTTAGTCAAACGAGACAAAGACGCCTAAAAATGACATCCGGTTATCGAATCTTGAGGCCGAATTTGGGCCAAATCGTCTGAAAAAATCTTGAAAGCGTTCTAAGAATATTTTGAGATTATGCTGTAATAATTATTAAGGTGGTTCCCTACCAAATTCGACTTGTTCTAAAAACATTGGGCTTTTCCGTTTTCGGTTCCCGGTTAGAGATATTCCGTTTAATAGCACCCTTCAGCCCAATGTTTTTAGGACTGGTCGAATTGGGCAAGGAACCACCTTAATGGGGAGTCCTGAGCTGCTGAATGCAATTGGGTGATGATCTGTTATTGATACGTAACTAATATTTTACTTCAAACGTTTCTTAACAGTGCCAATTAATTATCGAATGTATTGTGTACGGAACAATCGGCTGGATATTATCCAACTACTGAATACAATCTATAATGATTATTATCTTATTTTTCCACAACCACCCACTGCGTCGTAATTCCATCCGGTATTATATGTACATACCGATTGTGATTAATGAATGAATGAATGGATGGGTGGATGGATGGATGGATGAATGAATAGAATACGTGAGACTAATGAAAATGACTTGCCATCAGTGCTGAACTTCGATGTGATTAGACTGACACGAAGTAGTTGTGGTTTAAAATTCAAGCTATGGATTAAAATGCCGATTTGAATCATCCACGAACGTCTTGGAGTTCAGGAAAATAAGATTTCGATTTAGCATAATGGCCTGGAAGGATATACCCGCGTCTATATGATATAGATTTGCAGTAAATTTCTATTTGAAGCTGCACGAAGTGTATATAAGGTCGTGTTCTGGAAATTAATTTTCCAAGTCAAGGATACAAGGATTTATACATGCACGAAATATCGCATGGCAACCTACAACAGACTGAGCTAGGTAGGAATAAATCGCGATAAATCAGTCGTGCAATAAGCTCACAAAGCGTTCCTTCATACATATTTAGGCGATACAACAAGAAGAAGAAGAAGCAAATCTTCGGCATGGAAAAAAAAATGAAAATAGAATAAAAATTCGCCAATTGTGTTTCGCAGGTGAATTATCGGATATCAGCTTTAAATTCGCACCGTCCGTCTGGTAATTACGTGCTCTTGTACCCGGCTGAATAGCGTTTTTAGATCGAAGTGATGATAAACGACCGGCATAAACCTTGTGTTAATTATTTTCGCAGCTTGGTATCTGCAATGCAAAATATAGTCGATTATAGGTGGAATCGAAATCCGGAGACACGATGACTTTCGTAATTGAGAAAACAATAATACGTAGTGTGAAACGTGGGGATCGATGGACATATGTCACGGCTGATATACGATACGCAAGTGCAGAGGGGTACAATTTTTCTTAACTGATGGATAGGGATTCTCAGGTGAAAAATTCTAACACACATATATATATATATATATATAATATATATATTGGATATAGAATTAATAGAAGCCAGACGATTCACTAAAAATTCTATAGCCCAGACCGCGGAGGTCATGTTTGGCGGTAATGAATTTATGTAATCGCGGAAAACGTCACATTCCGTGAATATGCGATAAAATATTTTATGCCATATACAGCTGTGGCGTAAAGA
Source organism: Tenthredo scrophulariae (assembly GCA_963978835.1). NCBI lineage: Eukaryota > Metazoa > Arthropoda > Insecta > Hymenoptera > Tenthredinidae > Tenthredo > Tenthredo scrophulariae. The sequence continues at coordinate 24,202,994 of OZ022229.1, forward strand.
TGCCGTTAGACACATAGGTAGATAGATAGGTATAATGGCATATACATGTTTCGAAAAAATTATAAGTGCGAAAAGTGCGCATTTCTAAACACTCCGTTTTTTTTCCTTTTTTTTCCAAAGTTTCTAATCGTAAGAACTAGAATCGGAGAATCGATCCCGTTGTTTACTTGGCATCGGGTCATTCTTGTATATATGTATTACCAACTATATATCGGATATTAGATACGTCCTGTATTCTAGGACGATAGATGTTGTGTGACGGTATCGATCCCTTCAAAGGTCACACGAACACTGAATCCCCTTCTTAGCTGGTTTCTCGTTCGTATAGGTATACGGGGCAGGGGTCCGCCTTAAGTAACTTATAGCATTATTATAGCCGCATAGTTTCCAAGTTCAGCAGATATTGCGAGTATCGTCGCGGGTCACGGTATGCATATACCGTGCGATTATGTGGAAATTTTCCAACTGCGCAAGCGCTGATTTATTCGAATATCATTGGCCGGCAGAATCGCACTAGCAACTCCACCAACTTTGAAGCAATATCCCTAGTTCTGTCGTCTGCTAGATTCGCAACAAACGTAACCTATTCCTGCCACGGTCTGCCGCCATTTGTATTCGACAATAATCGGAAACAAATAGCAGACGGACTCTAGGGATATTCGTGGCAAGTCTGAAATTGGCGGCCCTGGTAATATTTGAATAAATCAGCGCTTGCGCGCTTGGAACCTGTAATTTCCACATAATCGCACGGTATATATACATTCTATACCATTATTTGCGCAGTAGGTATTATAGACGTACGTCAGCTATTTCATGACGTATATCAACCTGAACACACTTTGCGATAAATGAGACGATTCCAATTGCAGTGCTAATGGTATAACGAAAAGAAATACCAATTACCAGCTCGTTACTTATAATCTTTAGATTCGAAAGCCAAGTTCCTACCACCTGCAGCTGCAGAATCAGAATAGAAATTCTGGTTTTATTATACAAGTTCTAAATGAAGACTTGAAGATGCGAACCAGAATTTGAGAGTACGATTTTGCATGTGATAAAATTCTCATTTTTGATTAACTGCAGGACTTTTGAAATTCAAGTTCAGACCTCTAGGTCCTAGAATTCCGAAAAGCTTGGTAATTCTGGTCTCGGAAAGCTGCGGAATCTCTAATGAAACGTTTTGCGAATTTATTGAAATAGAATTGCTCTTCCAGTTGATTTTTCGCAGACTTTTTAAGCTGTAAGTAGAATTTGAAAATTTATTAGGATTTAAAGACGCTAGTCAGAATTTCAAGCGCGACGGCTCATTCTGATTTACACCTCCGAATATCCTCATATGTAGGACACAATTATACTGAAACAGAATTATATTTCTGTCAGCGAAAGTGAAAAACGAATAAATCAAGGTGCTCCAATATCGAACGTATACGCATTGCTATTGCAATGATGAGCATCAGCATTTATAATCGACCTGAATCTTATACTAATCGATCTCGATTACCTAATTACGCGTTATCTCCACGTGGAAAATGACTTGCTTGTAAACACATGTATGTTGAGAAGTTATACTTCGCAAGAGTAGGTATCGCTTTCAGGTAAACAATTACACCGGTAGGTATATCGAGAAAAGGACAAACTATAACCGCGATCTCGTCGATAGGAGAGTTAAATTCATATCCGTCACAGACTAGCTCAGAAATTCCTTGTTACAACTTGAAGGTCGAGTTATACGTTTCTAGAACAGGTAAAAAGGTTCGTTTTACCTTTAAAGTTTAATCACTGTGATAAGTATTGCGTTGGGTGGGTAGAACGAAAAATGAAATAATCAAGCCGTGACATTCTGTCGATCGATTGAAATGGACACGAAGATCGAAACCGGCGTTATAAGTTTACTTACAATTATTTATACCTGGGTTTACACGCGTCAATACCCATTGCCATAATGAATTTACCATGTCGAATGCGACCAGCCATACGCAATTATATTACTTGTGCTAAAATATATTCCTAATATTTATTTGACGAACTTTTTTCACGTTCCGCACGGATTACTCCATCGTCTTCATCTTGGAATGTTTATGAAAATTCGGAAACGATATTATGAATTCTCACAACCGAAAGTTTACCGATTACTACGGTTGATGATTATATTTTCACTGTTTTCTCGGGTGTTTTTCACGGGTTCTCTTCTTATTAACTAACTCTCATGTCCATCTCTCTCACTTGCGATGTGAGAAATATAGTCTACAGACAGAAAAATATTAAAGTAAACCTGAAGTAGGTAAACATCATTATTCTTCTGTCTCGACCTCTTTTTGCCACAGGCTAATAAACATTGTTCACATATCAATAAGAATTACTTTCTAGTCACAGTTTTGATCGGTTGAAATTCGAGCTTAACCAAAGTGGGTTAGCGACTTAACTATTTTACATATATTCAACTACTCTATACGTATCCGCTGTTAATACAACCTGTCAATATAATTAACACTTAATGAACGGTTACGTAAGTTCTATTGTGAGTGAATAGGTAGCCTATGTTCTAACAAGAATAATAACAGCTAGTCAAAAGCTTCTCTTCCATAACGTCTTTACGTTTTGACCTTTATTACGTGTATCTAGGTACAGTAGAACCGCGATTATCCGAGATCAAATGCTCCGCAGGAGTAGGAATGTCCCGAAAGTTCAAAATCACAGATAACACAAAATCTATTCCCCCCCAAATCACTGTAATGATAACCAGTCGATTTTCGGTACAGCTTATCCGCAGATTAAACTTTCTTAAAAAAACGTGCGTCAATATTTGTCGGTTTAATATTTATTCGCGAATTGCTCTACTTTGCAGGCCATCTCAGATATAGTCGAGGCTCTACTGTACATGGATATCTTCATACGGTACATAAGAGGCAGAATCCTGCAGGAGCTCGAGTTGACAATCGAAGATATATTCGACGTCTAAAAAGCCAAAGAGATTGTACGTAAAGGTATAGGTACCTATATAAATTTTGAAATATAACGCGAAATGAGTCACTGCTTGATTATATTCATCCGCAGGTATATATAACTCGGCTCTATATCCATGTCGCTAACAAAGTGGACAGATATTGAGATATCCGTTACTACGTAGATCATTGGCATGCATGCCAATGAGTCTAGGTGTACCAGTATACCTATAATACAGTTTTGTAGCCAATTTGTATCCGTATGTTTGCTGATTCAATTCACACCACGTTGAAGAATTAACGGCCAACGACTCGCCACTGTGGTACATGTAAATTTTATCAGAAAAATAGATACAGCTACCCATCAGATAAAGTTATTTGTAACAAAAAGTCAACCACTGACCTCGATCGCGTATATTATATTATACATATGTATTACATGACACAAGGGAATGCTGCAGAGACGTGGAATATCGCACTAGCTTCTATGAGGCACGCTTTTGGCCTAGCAACCCGAGTTATGTAACAGTATATCATAGGTCTATGGATGTATGCAGTTACTTCCTTGAAGAAAAATACACGGAACTATGTACTATGAATAACATATCTGCGGTATACAAAAACAGAGTGAAATGGGTAATTCACAGTTTCAACTTCGAACACGTTTTTCGATAATTAAAACTTCTATTTTCGAAAAACGAACTATACGGCCTTAAAGTTGAATCGATTTTCCACAGAAAATGTCCTAACATTTTTTCCGAAAAAGTCTATAGCCCTCGAGATATTTCAATTAGAATTTTAAGCGAACTCTCTTGCGCAGCTTACGTACGCATGCATACGCCTCGCGCGCCACCTCACTGGGTTCTCAAGCTCAACTGGGGTCGGAACTACATGCATGTATAAAACTCTACGAGCTTTCTAGACGGCACGAAACTTAAATTTGTGTACGCAACGTCTCATGGACGTATCGTGTCCCAGTTTTTGACGTCTAATAGTCGATGAGCCTGGAAAAAACGTCTTTCTGACGTTAAATGTCAAGAACTGGGACATGAAACCTCTATAGAACGTTCGACAGACAATTTCCAATCTTGTGTTTTCTGGGTTGTAGAAAATGTGTACGGTAAGTACGCAGCAACCGTATAATGAACGTTTACTAAATTTTGCATAGACATGAGATGACCTTTTTCGACAGAGGACATTAATTACTTGTCAATTATTATTCTTGCCTAGCGAGGCGTGAAAAATGGTAGATTAAATTTTCAACCAACGCTGTAACTATAGTATACATAGTATACAGGTTATTAATTTTAGTCGATTGTTATCATTTTTGAAGCAAAAAAATAAAAAAATAAAAATACAATTTTATCACGCTAAAACCGTTGTTTCCTCAGCTTTGAATAATAATATCAATGGTATCAAAATAGCGTGACATAGTATTCAACTGCATATCCCGATTCTTTGCAGAGAATTTGATATACGGTGTACAAAACGTCACAAATATAAGTAAGAATAATCACGAATAGAATTCGCCAGTGGGTGTAATCGGTTAATTTAAAAAAAATGTAAGTATATCTCCATATATACTCGAAGTAAAACAAATATTTGTTTTTTGGTGAAATTTTTGGTGTACAAATATTCACAGTACCTAGACACAATTGGGTGTTGCGTAACCTGTATACGTGTACCAGCATAATACCGGAGGTAGTCGTACTTGTATCAGATATGTTTATATTTTCTGTTTTCAATTTTACGATCGCGTCACCTAGAGTCGAAGATGGACGACTATCGGTAACTCGATCGTCAGGGAATAATACATGTACCTGTACGACTGTGCATATACCTATACCAGTGATTGCATAGTCCGCATGAGTACACGTAACTAACGTATTAATTTCTAACACGCGTTACGTATCGCACTATAAATACATATATATGTATACATATGCCTATATAACATAATATGTATATCATCCTATGATCGACGGAAATCAAGAACCTTAACGAAACAAGTTAACTTTTAGTCATGATATCTGTGTGCATACCTGTGTCTGTACAGTGCAGGTGAATAGATCACATACGTGTACTTATAGGTACATACGTAGGTACGTTACCGGGCTCCAACCACCACCTTGGTCAAGTTCAAGGTTTACCACATCGCGTTGTTGCGCAACCACGCTATAACCACTGCCTCTCTGTCATCAGATGGATTTTGCAGGCTGTTTAATAAGTCTAAACAGTAAAATACGTTGTGCAATGCTCAATTCTGTAATCAGATTTTCTTCATTTTTATTTTATATTATTGAAAACTGTATTCAGAGCTGCTTCCAATATTAATTATTGAGTATCATCTGGATTTGGGAACCTTTTTTTTCTTTTTTTTTTTTCGTTTTGTTTTTTTATTACTGTAAGAAGATGCTGTTATTATTACGAAACTGATATTTATCGCCCTTTTAATCGCGTAAGGAGTATCATGTGCATTAACCACACGCTATATAAGCTGGGGATTCCCCGGTCTGATTCCTTCGTAAAATACCTACAGCAACAGAGCAGAGCACATCACAGACGCGTGTAGAGTATAAAAGCGTATATTCATTCAGAAATCATTATTTTGTCTAGCGAGTATTATAGGTATATATATACATATGGTTAGGTATAAGAAAATAATGTGTACTTGGTATATATATATATATATATATATATATGTGTGTGTGAGCGTATAAATATAGAACGGATTCCCCTGTTCAACATTTATTTCATCCGCTTTCTTCGTGATCGTGTACAGTGCATTTTACTATAACGCATGACTACCGTATACTATAAGCCGTCATGTCACTGCTACAATATGTGGTTTCCCCGGATTTCTATGCTTCCGTTTTAGAGAGATAAAACTTATCTGCTGACCTTAGACCAGTTATCTTTAGTCAACCTCCGGGAAACGGGTCCTGTCGATGAGCATGTAGATTATTGTTGGACCACGAGCGAGCACAGGCAGTGTTATCTTACGTGATACAACTTTTCGTTCCTTTTTTTTTTGGGGGGGGTTTTTTTCTCATATTTACAGACCGAAAGATCAGAAACTGACCAATTCCGGATAGTATGCTATCAGACACGCTTCTTAAAATAACTAAAAACAATTTTTATTCCGCATTGCAGATACATCGACGCACTCATCGCCCAAATGGGAACCATTCGAAAAACTAGACTCACGAGTCTGGGTCAGAACCATTTTCGTTTTTTTCTTCCCTTCCTTTACTCGGGGCGGAGACGCTGCCAAAAAATCTTTGAATATTGAAGGGGTACAAGAATGTTAGGGATGTAAAAAATAGACACATTTTCAACTATTGTGGCGACTGAGATGAATAATGCAAAAATATCCCGTTTCAGACTCCTGTTCTACGTGATTTCACAAATCTTGATCTTTAAAAGCCTCGCATTTTAACCATGTGGTCATGCCAGCATAGATCGGAGTAAGCTCTGTGAAAATGGCATAGGTTAACTGTGGATTTCAAAACTCACTAACCATTAGTCCGGCCAATTCCTAATTTTTTTCACATATTGTCCTCACACGTAAATCTGTCGTAGACTAAAGACTCTTAAAAATATTTTTCCATTCAGCTGCAAAATGATTCTATAAAATTCAAATTTTTTATGTTTTCAGTGCGCAGATTTGAAGAGTTCAAAAATGTATTCAAAATTGAATATTTTCCAATAGCCTTAGTCCAGGCTTGAGTCACATTCGAATTGAATAGGTTTGTAAATCTGGATCTATTTTAGACTAAAATTGCGCTTGAAATTAAGCCAACGGCTAACCCTGTGGCATTTTTACGAAGCTCACTTCAACCTATGCTGGTGGCCGCATGGCGTAAAATTTGAGGATTTTCTGAATGAAAATTTGTGAATGATAGAAGAAGGTAGAATAAAGACCTTAAAACATGATTTCTGTGCATTATCTACCATTTGAATATTTCATAATCTGGAGAAGCTGCGACCGAAATGGTCTGCGAATCGAATTGTACCTTCGAGTTCCATCTACTTTCATGTAAGGTCAAAAATGCCAATAGTAAGGTATATTTGTAACAAGGTGATTCTGAAACTCTTGTGATGTTCTCTACTTGCTCATCACTTCTTCGCAGATAATTGACTCTGCGAACTAGCCACAGGTTCTTTTTAAACGAAAAGGGAGCTCGATGGCAATGTGGCAATTAGTATGATGATCGAAAGTTGTGCAAAGCCCATAATATAACGTACGTATAGTGCGTATCTATGCTATAAGATCCGCTCATCCGCTTGATGAGATGTGTGTCCATAATATAACCGCATACCTATACGTCTACGCTAGGAACAGTTCATAAATTTCCTCTGATTATAGACTTTCACAACCGTAAAGTAAGGCGAATAGTAAATTTTACATTCAGCGTACGAAAAGTGCATATGGGTAGGTATATAAGAAGCTGTAAAGTTTATCGGAAAAAAGGAGCTTTGAATGATGAAAGCCCGGATCATTTATCGTGCAGATTGATTATTTTATCGAAGTAATGAACGCGATAAAGTAGGTAATCATTATTTCGGGTATTCGAAAGCAGTCGAATTCCGGATTAGCGACAGATGATTATCCCGATTCCACAGCTTGATGTCAGTGGAAAAATAAAAATTTTCTCCGTTATCTAACCGGCGGACCAAAATCGTCAGCCAATCTTACGAAAGCGTGTCATTTTCATCTCTCCGGTCTCCGGTCTTCGGGGGTTGTTATAATTGCAATCTCGCGATCTGTATAATATGAAATGCTGAAAAAAACGAACAACTATTTCGGAGCTGAATGGATTTGAGGAAAGGCTGAGCCGTTATTGCATCCGTATTTTAATTTGGGACCAAGATTCCCCGAATTCATTACCGCGTTGGGTTTGAGTGCGTAAAAAGAAAAGCAGCGTTTCCTTTAATCCACATCTCCCCATTTTTCTTTTCACTGCATCCAAATAAGCAGAGAATCGTGTTTGAGATTTTTCTGCTCTCAACGCTCACCTCGCGGAATAGGACCTTCCCGGTTTTGAGGTCATCGCACCCTCTGTGCAGTACGAACCGCGTTTATATCGATTTTCAGAGGGTCTTGAAGCCACCCTCACGTGTCTCCCCTCGCGGATGATAAGGCGATGGTTCTCCCGTTTTGGCAACGGTTTTACACTCTACTCGAAAGAGCCCATCCTCTTGAAGCTATGCAGGAGACCAACAACGAACGCCGGCAATCGATACCTCGCGGCGCCAGACACCCACGAGCTTTTCTCCCAGAGCTTGACGGTCTATTTTCCCTTGATATGCAGCTTCTTCGTACTTTTACTATTAATCTACTCTCCTCTTATTCCCTCGATGGAAACTCGTTGTAATTTGGGAATTCAACCAAACTCGGATAATCTTCAGGTCTACGTATTCCGAGCCGAGAGGTAAAGGTGGCGTTTCAGCTTCTCGTGAGTTCATAGGCCATCATTTTTCCACGATTATAAATTGCCGGATTAATATCACCAATTCCACTTCGCTTTTTAATTTTTCTTATTTTTTTTTTACAGTTCTAAACTCCATCAGTACCCGCCAATCCGTTCGTCTGTGTACCCTCCGCAATTTCTGTACGCGTAGATCTTCACACTTCGTACGTGATCCATCAATCGTTCCAGTTTTTAATTCAAATCAACTCTGAGGTGTATGGATCATAAATTTTGCTGAGTTCAATCCAATCAAATCAGAGTTGGGGAATAAGGGAGTTACAATTTCGCGTAGTTCAATACGTCAGATAATTTTCCCAATATTGCCGAGCTGGGACTTTGGCGTAAAACTTATGTTATCACTGATCCACTTCTTCCGGTTGCATTCAATGCCACTAGTGCACAGCTATTGACCCTATTGCAGCACTATAACGGAATCGCGTTATTTTTACCCGGAATTCTTTCTTGTTAAAGTTACCGGCTAGGTTCGACTAGACTAGGCTATAATATGAAATAGTTCGACTTTACTTCCCGGCTAGTATAACATGCAGCTTAAGTCCGCACGCTTCGACGGTCGCGCGTCAACTGACAGCCACGCCAGACGCGCGCCCTCTGATAACGCGATCCAGGTGTAATGCTGCACGGTGTTTACCCAAGGTGCATCATGTGCTATTTACTTTCGTTTATCTCAATTTTTCGATACTACGTTCGATTTCGAGTTCATTCATTTTTTCTTTTCATCTAGTTCTTTTTTTTCGGTTTCTTACTCCAAAATTTTAAAAGTACTACATTTTCGATACCTTCGGGCATCGCTTTTCTTGGAAATCCATTTTTCCTCAAAACCTTCGAATAGCGTTTTCGGACAACACCTGATATTTGGAACGTGCTATCAAACTTGGATATAGTGTACCGAAAATTCGTTTTTCTGGCAAAATGTTCTTTCCTTTTTCTCTAATTCCTCTCATTTCTCGAATAAATCTTACGACCTGCAATACTATATTTTTTCTTCCTATTCTTTGTTTTTACAATTTTCTGCCACACATTCACGGAAATTGATAAAATAATCAATGAACTGCGATATGGATCGAAAGTCTATAATCATCGCCATATTTTCATTATGGGTGAAGACATATAGAACAGTTTAATTCAGATTTGAAATCACAGTCAATGAGCTTGGAATGATTGGAATCTCTTATAGGTAAGAGAAGAGCCGTTCGATTCACATTGCGATCGGAAGAGCCATACATTTTTCGAATCCGTTGAGTTTTGGCTTGAGAAAAACAAGATTTTGAGTGAAAAATTTTCTTTTTATTATCATTACTCTATATTTGAAGATTATTTTTAAAGATTCCTTACTTGCGAGCGACAGGCTGACAGCTGTGCCTTGTCAGTAGGTACAGCCTGCATTCTGTCTATATATAAGGCGTATAGGATAGTGCATACTGCATAGTCTGCACCGAAGCATCGAGAAGCACTGTAAACTTTTGAGTGCATAGCCGAAGTGCCTCGAAAGACCTTAGAAATATCTTACATTGAATTCATTCATCGCCAGAAAGCTGCTTCAGCTATATTTAAACCATCCGATTCTACCGTCGAGCCCTCGCTGGTTCAAAATCGAAAAAAATGAAATCGAAGTTGTTGATGAATTTTCAGAATCGGCTCTTCCTATGAATAATAATAAGTTAAATAACGAACAATTTGTGATAAGTTCAAGTCAACTATGATAATCATGTTGCATTGCAGAAATGCAAGAAAATTAACTTTCTACCTAGTTATATATAGTACGATAAAAAGAAAGTTTACGCACAATACGAAATATGCATATCACGCATGTACATCCACTTAGTTAAGTTATGGAGATAATTTTCATTGCAGTTAAATTTCAGCAACGTAGATTAACGTCAAATCATTCAGAGTGAGTATGAAAATCAGCAATTGCAACGCGGTTAATTGGCACTTCCTCGTTGCTGCAGTTCTGACGTACTTATACTGCAATGGCGTAGAGAGTTTCGGTGAAGGGAAAGAAGGCTCCAGTATGAACCCTACAAGGTTTACGAAATTCGTATGTCTTTCAAAGTTAAGATTGAAGAGTATACTCGAAGCAGAAGTACACCCAGAACTTTAGCAGCACTTCGAATGACTGAATTCGATAAATCATCAAGAACTCATGCCTTATGTATCTTCCATGAAATGATTCTTCCGGGTTTCCCAAAATCTTCGAGAATCACATTCACTCGTGAAACTTTGATCACTCTTCTGAAACAAGTTCAATTGGAGAATTTCGAACTTCTGTCTGCCTGGATTCTAGTGAAATAAGTAAATATTGTACAAGTATATGTGTACATACACTTCCCTGTCATTGTACCAACAAATTTGCTGGATACGCCATTAGGCTCAAGCTGACGCGTGCACAATGCCAGTCTTATTTCTTGCAGAGTTAACTGTACTTTCGCTCAATGCAGAACGAGACTGGCACAGTAGGTGTACCTGGCTGATTCCATTCACGAGATATTTGCGGGTAGGTACAGATTGTGTAAAGTGTCATGGTTTTGGAAAAAAAAAAAAAATCTCCAACACGAATCCCGCTTCACCCTTTTATATTTCAAGAAACGTATGTCGACACGCGCCCCGCAGGGAACCCAAAGAAATTCAGTCTACGACCCCAGGACTCTGATGCCACTATACGTAAGGATTTTGGTCCAGAGAGCAGCAGTCTCCACCTGCACCCTGTTCAAAAACCCCGTTTATTTGTTCTCTAAACAAACCGATGTGAACTCTCGAAGAGTCCTGGTTATAAGACCGGATTCGACCCAGTTGTCGTATGGGAAAGGGGATTCCATACGTGGAAAAGGGAAGGCTATTAACATTTTTATGAAAGTGAAATCTGCACGGCGTTTAGCGGGAAACGTTCAAAGTCCAAAGACCGGTTGACTGTCAACGTTTAGCTATTGTAGTTCACAGAATGGATAGGTCAAACTGCAGTATTATCGAGGAATACAGTATACACATTGCGTTCCTTCAGTTTTCAGACCGTCATGATTCACTCTTTATACAGAGCCTCGAACATGCGCTTTTGCTCGTCGAAGACATTACCATCCGTTAACCCAGTTCAAGGTATTGAACAAAAGCTTCACTGTTTACGGTTGTTATCAAATCTCGCAGGTTTACAACTTACAGAAGAGCACACTTCATATTTATGACCTATCCTTACAAGCAGCCGAAGGATCACCCTGCCAGCTGCGACGATAGTACATAGACAGACAGTTCGTTTATGTCTTTGAAATAAAGGCCAAAGGTACGGCTTGTTTCTACATCGCATATAATACTTTGTCTGACCTATCATTCAGCTGTTCAGCCGCACCTATGTGGCTTAACGGATTGATTCACGGCAAAAACCACACCCATAAATGTGTTGGTTCGCGTCCTTTTTTCCCCAAAAAGTTTACTTTCAGACGGCCTGATGCGGGGGTTAAGGAACAGCGCTAATACTCATCAGACATACAAGCGAATTTATACTTACGACGAGAGTCAAGGCAGAAGTTAACGGCCAAAAAGCTCTGGCCTTTGACCCGGTGAAAATGAACTGGGAATACATGAAAGAGCGTTGGATCAGTCGATAACTGCATTGCTATTTATATGTCAGAGCCTTCGACTCCAAGGTTTCGTCCAAAGTTCCTTTTATCTTCTGGGGAGAAATGGCTCGTGCATTAAGCGCCTTCTGAAGTTGAGTTTAGAGCTCGTCTCGAAAGAATCATGAATGCTCGTAGGGTTAATTGCGGAATGACCCCAATCCCGCGTGGACCATGATCGTAATCGAAGATTATACGGAGAGGGATTCTCCGCATTTTCGCATACATAGAAGAAGAACGGAATGAGTCATGGCCCCATCTGTTAAAGCCATCAGCTGCAGGCAGAATCGGGCAATATTTTCCGATCATTGATCTGCCACGGACAGCTTCACCCTCGCACATATTCCCCTCTTGATGGTGAAAAATGGAACACAACAGTTTCATCCACCGCATAAGAATCCGAGCTTCTGATTCCCCGGCGTATCATACGAATGCTCAAAACCTTTGAACCCAAAAACGCGTGACTTTATTCGTTTGAAATGGTCAATGAAAAACCATATCAAGCTGATAATCCGCAGATAATTATGCTCTTTTTTTCTATTATATCCTACCTCGCAGCCTCGGATCGGGCTAACCTTATCTTATATTGCCTCACCTTTACTTCTATCTCCGGTTCCCAGCGAGAAACGAATGATCTTCTCTGGTGAACGTGGCACAACGATGCTTTCAATACAACGACGAAAGCTCACCTTTGCACTGTCTTATGAAATGGCGTGATGAGATATATGCATTTTTTCGCTATCGCATAAAGTTCATATTGCTCATTCCGAGTATCCTTTATTGTATATGTATACCTACGTCCTCGTAGCTGATCTTGCAGTCAAATGGACATGATTAAATCCATTAACTTGATTGACTTTTTAATTAATATTGATTGGATTAGAGTGGCCAATATTTCTATACAATACTCGTGTAGGAGTTATTGGCCAACGATTCGCAATTTATAATTTTTATTGATTTCTCTTTTAAATAGTAACTGATAATTAACGACAAACAAAGCCGAACCCAACATATGATCAAGCGAGTATACAACCACTTTGGTAACTAGATAATGATTCGTTGGTGATTCTTCAACTCTCAGAAATTTAAGGAACAATTTAGTTAATGGCTTCACCACTTTAGGACCGCTTATTCATCATTTGTGTGATTTGTGGTTGAAATTTTTGAAGAAATATTCAAACGGAGAAGTAAACCGCCGAAGATCAGAGTACTTTAAAGTGTTTGTATTCGCCGGGCGAACCCTGTGATAAATGAATATGAATCGACGAAGAATAAAGAACAAAGAATCGTGTATACGGCATATAATGGCAGGCTTGTAAGCAACTTTCAAATATAAATGACTATTAAGGTAAAATAATGAGGCGTTGCGCAATAAATCCCATTACGTAATATTCGCCTAAAGGCGTTTCAGGTGCAGCAAGATATCAGTAGCGGATTCACCAAAAATTATACCCTAGGCCTTCTGAAAACTGTTTTGGAAATTTTTGTTGTTTTTAAACAAACGAAATCAATTGGTTTTTATATTCAAACGGAAGATTTCTCGTCGAGAATAAGTTGAGGAATTTTTTCCTAATTGTTTTTTTTTTTGTTGGGGAGCACTTTTCGAGAAAACCATCAGACGCAGACACGTATACTTAGTTTCAATCGGTTCCCGTTAATACAGCGTGAGTTATCAACGATCGGATAAATTGTAAACTTATGGATTTACCAAATGGTGAATCCAACTCAGAGTCCCGTGTCCTGCTTTTGGTTAATTTGGTGCTTTGGAAGAGACCGCTTTTTGATTGATAGCCGCATTGCGAGCTACCCGCTCGAATCCGCCATCCTATTGACGAAATGAAAAATTCTTGTTATTAACCAAGACATTTCGTAATAGTAAAAATCTTTGGGCCTCACGTGCCTCAGCCTAAGTCCGCTACTGCGGATATATGCCCGCGTATAGTATAGAAAGGTTACTCGAGGTTCGACGAGATTGTAATTCAAGATACTTTACCGAACAGACAGAGACCTACTTCAAAGTTATCTATTAAATTTCATATCACAAATATATAGGCTCGGATGATTATTGTGTTCAATTTATAATCGCATTTTAATACAACTATAATGATACTCGCGTATGAGGACGTGGCTGTTCAATGGATTTCATCGTAATGCTACGTAGGTACTTTTCTGATTAAAATTTATACCTGACTGACCTGAGCAGATATGATAATATTTACGACCGTGTCTAGTGAGGTCAATCTTGACCTCGTCTCGTATTGTTTTCCGAATTTTAATCACGGTATACGAAAGCTACCGTGCAGTAGCCGACTGCGACGTGCTATTGTGACGGTCACGCACGTAGAACCATCGAGTCTAAGGATGACCCTGCGTCTTATGTTCGTATCTGGAAAGGCCAAGTTTAAACTTACACACCGGAGGCATTATGCAATGAAAATAATATGGTATACACCTTGGGAAGAATTGATTAAAAAATTTTCACGTAGCTTATGTCTTGGCAGATTCCCATCAGTTGAAAAAAAAAAATCATAAAATCATCGATGGATGGTGAATTTTTCTAAATTATCTTTTTCCAGTTTCCACCGACCTTTTAGTATTATAGAACGTGTATCACATAGAAGCTTCGTGGTAGCCTGGTATAGCCGGGTTCTAGAATAGCCAGTTATTTTTATAAGGACCGCAAGAAGCCCTCAATTAAGCCCGTAGGCCTGGGCCTAGAAACTTTTACAAGGATGTACAAAAGAAGATCAATAGAAAGAAAAAACCAAATTTAGACAGTCATTCCAGAGCGGAACTACGTGTAGGCTGGCGCTTCCTGTGCGCCTTGAGTGCGAGGTGTCGTTTTTATTCGTTTTCTACTTTTTTCATCACCGCGTTCATGTCTCGCGGTTTTTTCCTTTTTCCTTTTTTTAGTTTTCCGGAACTATTTTGCTGTCTTTCAGGCCCGAGCCTCGCATCTCTCTCAGACGGGTGAAAGTTCTTCCTGCTTAGTCAAGCGACTAATCAACTTCGCAATCTATCTGATCGTTGATCGATAATCCGGTTCTGAAAACCGATTACAAGACATTCTTTGATAACGTTAACACAGCTTTCGCGCTACAAATACGTTGACTTATCAGTGAAGTTCAGATTTCACATTTCTATACCTACTATGACATTTGTTCATGGTTTTTACACGGTCTCGATCACCGGGTTCACGGTCATTGCCAAAAATTTCGTCGATAAATTTCAATCAGTATAAAAGCTCGTGCCTTTCTAATTTCCTTGACGCGTTATTAGTATTCAGGAAATTATTGATTTATTTATAACACACTCTTTCGTTACGCGGTACAGAAACAGGCGTCGTTATCGTGTGCCTACTTTCATTTCTGATATTTCACGTCTTTAACAGCCTGTTATTATACCTTTAGAATAATCATTAAACGCTCGGTAGCTACAGCGATCACTCTTTTCTTAATTGACATATGGATCCTCGATTTGTTTATGAGCCTGTTGAAAAAGCACAGATATCTTGAGAAGGGCTATTTTTGAGGGACAGGCATGTGTCCTAATTTATTTTCCATTTTTCTTCGTCATCATATAGGGATTCGCTAGTATATTTCGACGTAATTTGGGTCAATAATTATTTAGAAAATGAACCTGATTTGCATTGTAAAAGAACGACTAATAATTGAAAAACAAAGTTCGTAAGTTTGAAAATTTGACGGTCAAAAATTGATCGCTCGAATCACGCTTGCAGTATTTTGATTGAAATAGTTGCATTAGGTGTTTTCGGTTCAACTGAATCTAACTCAAAGATCTGATCACGGTGGTCGCATCATTGCCAAAAATAAAGTACTTTTTTGCCAAACACATCTGCCCGATCAGAGCATGACAGTGATTGGTGTTCCAAAAGACAAGTAAGTAACTACCAGGCTTGGGTCTATTGAATACATTACATAAATTATAATAATTGACTCGAGGTCATGTCTGCAGTATCATAGTCGTATGTATGGTGGCATGAAGCTGAAACCATATAGATATGTGTATATGTAAGCCAGCACTCATCCCAGTTTCCGCTATAATTATTTAAATTCGATAGTGTGGAGTCTTGTTCAGATTTCAGATCTATATGAACCCACTACTACGCGCCTAGTTGGCAGCTATATAAATTTTCAAATGTTTTGTTTCAAATATAAACAATGTTATTCTATTAGTATTCCGCTCTAGTAGAGTTGACAATGGCCTCCTTCGCCATCGATAGTAAAATTGGTGTCAATAGCGTAACCACATGCGATCATGAAACGTGCAGCAAGTAGTTGCGCGGGTGCGTGTGGCTATAACTAGAAACCGGAAGAATTTCTAGCTTGTGATCATAGCTCTGAGAAAACATGAAGTAGGTAATTCGACGTGTACGTTGGAAACGTTTTCGAGCCGATAAACGCTGGAATTCTAAAAATAAACTGCGACAACTTTTTCCTCCTTTTACTCAGAAGTGGGCGTCTCTGGCTCATTTCCTCTAACTCCTTAGACACTTTCCGGTGAATTTTTTACGCAGAAATTTTAGTTGAAATACGCCAATGTCCCACTTTGGAGCCACCCGCACATCGTGAGTTTTATACTTGTACAGTATAGGCACCAACCCCCATGTTCGTTAACGACGTTCATTGAACACCCGAATCTGACGATTCGAAGGATATGTACAGACCCACTAGTCTTCAGTGTAGAGGAAATGAAAAATTTTCGAAATTCTCTGCATTTCTAGCATAGTTATTGTCATCATTCCAAGATCTCAATTACTGAATAGAGAAGAACGAATGAAAACGTTATTGATTATTCGCATGGTCGGAACTATTTATACAATTTTGTGATCGACTTGTATCTAGATTGTCAATTTCATCATTATGTGTCACGAAAATGTTTCGCATATACAGGGTGAGTTTCGGCTGAGACTCCGCCTCTTTTTATTCATACTTGTAATTTTCGGAATAACAATTCTCACTCATTGTCAGCTACTATTTATTTGGCTCTTTCCGTGTTATCTACGTAATAGACGAAACTTCATGTAGCATCGTCGAAACAATGACGCACTATACTATTGACCTTAATTTCTGAATGGATTGCTTATTATCTGAAGGCAATTATTCCCCTGATAATAACAAGTACGAATAGGAGGAGGTAGAGTCTCAGCCGATTTAAGCCACACCCTCTCCGGACCCGGGAGAAAACTTACCCTGTATATACTATAATCTTGTAACGCTCGTAATATCATAATATGTATTATAAGAATAAGTAAAGCCGGCTGTGACATACCTGGTGCTTCTCTAAGGCTTTGGAGTTCAACAAAATCCTAAAAACACTCTTTACTAGGTAATTTTGTTCGTCAGCAAAAAATGATATCCGCGTTAAACCAGTCAAGTTACACATACTCCATACTTATACGTCTTTCTTTTACACTACACTTATTTACCTATAAATACACCTAAGCCCGTGGCGTACGTGGTTTACAATCAGTTCATTGCGGCCGACATTCGATACTTTAAATTTGAAGTGAGCATAAAGTGTCAACGTAACAGCTGCCTCGAGCACTTGTTCAAATCTGCTCTGTGACAATTGTCAAGATCATCATCATATAGACACGTGAATCTTAATTCAGTGAATCCGCCCACGAGATTTCCCTGCCCTATGCATAGGTAGGGGAACAGATTGGTAAGGAGCTCTGATCCCATAGATAATACCAATCGAGTGTCCAGAATTTGAAAAATATTTTTCATATTACTGTTGTGATATAAAAATTTCATCGAGTTACCACGTACGTCCGTATTACCTTCTTGGTACGTAGCCTACTAGCAACGAAAGTAGTTCAGCTTCTAAACATTCTTTAGCTTGACGATATAATGACAGCAATTAGGTACAAGTCACGCATATAAGTATCTGCGTGACAACAAGTTCTAAACTCAATATGACGAATGAGATGGGTGGCTTTGAAGCGAAACTGATCTGTTCACCTGTGACTTTTTCGTATCGAGTCTTATTATTTTTCTCACATACATGTCCTCGAATAAATGAAAGTTATTACAACCAGAGGAACACATTGTGTCTATCTACTTCCTGATCATGATGTAGACGCGAAAGAACAATGCTGGTATGAGGTTAATTAAATAATAACAACGAAATCTGCTCTCGCGGAATTTTTTTCTCCTCTTATTTTCGTCCTCTAATTCAGCTTCTCCGCACTCCATATGGGTTACGCGTTGATTTAGATTAACGACTGTCAGTCTGAGAGTCAATTGGTATGCAAATTACTTCCGGTGAAAATGATTTTCATGCAAATTCAAACCACTCAAGTCCCATGTCAGTGATAAACCCTAATCGAACGCTTCGGAGTGCCCATTGCCAAATTTCTTATCTGGAATTGCACAGCAAATTTCAAGGCTTGGGTAGTGCTCCGGGCGACGCAATAATTTCTTGATGTCTGCACGGTAACGAATCTGTTCAAACCACACAATAGACTTTAATCGAATCAATGTCATTCCGCGAACTCTTATTTTGTTCGGGACGAAACGTTTACTGCGGATTTGCATGGCGAAATGTAGTTGCGATTGCGTAGCGATTTCTGACATTTGGGTATCAGGTTGTACCGTACGTACAGCTCATTCCGTTAATCAATTAATATCAATACTCGTATCCTGTCTCTTATGTAGAAATATGATTCAAGCCAGAACAGTAACTAGATCCCAAAAAAAGGAGATCCCATATTCTAGATGGTCACAGATTTATTAGACTCCCAAGAAAGTGACTTTGGGCTGTACATATCCGCCTGGTAGGTAACTTTCGAAAGAGTACCAGACGGAATTCTGAGCTGTATGGTCAGGCTTTTGAATATTTGATTGAAAAAATCGTTTTCTTCTGTCCAAATTGCTGTTCGTAAAGAATGTAGTTCATTTTAATATCAAAGGTGATTGCGGAATATATACTCACTCCAAATCCAGATCTTCGAACCCTTCTGATACGTAGGAGATACTGTCGAACGAATCATTGACGTACGAGGAATGGGCGTGATACACCCTGATGTTATTTCTGAAACACATATTTTAATCCATTACATTAGAAACCTCCCTTTATATCACAACGTTGGTAAAATATGTGCAACGTCGTTTCATAGATACGTCGTATTTAGGCTCAGGAATCCGAGGCCCCAGCTTAGGGCTCGAAATGCTATTACGAACCAAAGAAGGGTCTCTCCCAAAAAAGAAATGAACTAAAAGCAAGACACGCGATTCTGACTCTGATTGACTGATTTGGTGAATAAAATATTTTCCAATTTATTCAATCGTTGATAACTAGAGGATGATTTCATGAATATCCGCTACGGTGATACTATTAGAGCTTGCAGAAAATATGTTGCGTAGACATCGGCGTCGAGTAAATCATTTGCTTTGAAATTACGTAAGAACAATTGTTCATCTTCCCGAATACGAAGTATACGGATTTCAAAATTCCCATAGTTTGTTGATTGCGATTCTCAAGCCTGGTCCCAATACACAACTAGCTCCCAAACTGCAGAGATAATCATAAAGTGATGGATCTCCTACGTGCGTGTATAATTACCAAAAAAAAAAAGAGACACAAATGAATCTACTCGGAGTATGTGGGCTGAATTGAGCTCGTTGAACATTAAACCAAAGAGTTAGTTCATATGAAGAATTCTGATGTGTGTTCCAGCTCATTTAGAGGATTAGCGTTCACACGCCTGTGATAAGATGAACAAACAAGATCGATAAGTTGTAAAATAAAGTTTTTTTAGTGTGAAATTCTCGGACACGTAATTTATAGGCTTTTGTATATCTACGAGGCATAAATGAGTGGAAATACACGTTCTTATCCTTGAGCACGTACCTAGGCACTTGTGTCACTGCAACGAGTAATAGTATGACAAAATTAAGAACGCCAACGCCTAATAAGCGGCAAAAGTACTATTCACTACAAAGTGCTCTGGCCATCAACCCTCCTCTATATTTAGCTGTTACACAATATGTGTCTGCAGATTTAATTGAGTTTAATTACGGTTAATCCACGTGGTAAGCAAGTGGATGAACTCGTTTTTAATTAATTATATCCTGGGTTCTGCGGCTCAAACAATTCAGCCGGAATTAATCACAAAACTATAACTAATCCTGAACCACTTTATCGCGATTTAGTATCAATCAAACAAACAGTCGCCAACTAATTATTCTCAGAAGCTTGGAATGGAGGTTTTACCAATCGATTCATCATCATTCATCATTCAGCATACAGAAAAATAACAATGAAACCGCAATGGTCAGGGAATGAAAAAATAATTTCCCAGAAAGTCGAACACACGTATACGTACACACGCAACTAATGTCTCGGTGTACTAGTCACTTTATTAACGTTTACAGAGGTGAGGATCATCTACCGAAATCTAGTTTTAAGTGCCAAACTTCTTGGCTGGATAACTGTACGTCTTCCGACAAAAAAGTCAGTTATACTTCGGGGCCGGATAGAGCCAGATAATTCTTCAACAACAAAGGCCAATGTTCCGGTAAATGGTCAGCAGGTATAAGCCAGGTGCTCAGAATTCGGTATTAAATTAATCAAGCACCGATTATCATCGTCATGATGAACATGTGCGCATTGGAAACTCGTTTGCGGAAATATGAATTGCGGATTTCATATGGGACGCATTACGCAGTGGATCCCGTGGATCCTTCTCTGATTATAACGACCACTCGGGTTTTTCGTTAATTGTAATACAAGAACGTAGTCGCTGACGTGGAGCGATGAATTTCCCCTCAATTATGCCACAGATTTTATAATAAAAGTCGGAATGTCGAGGCCACGGAGATACGTGGCAGGTAGCAGCGGCAAAAATAATCCTGTTAAATCTGCAACAGTTATTTCGTGCCCGTCCCCAGACCCAGAATCCTGGAAATTTTTTACTTCGCAATATCACTCACGAAGGAGATTGAAAAATGGCATAAAAGTGGACACAGCAAACCGTTACTACTTGTTCGAAGTTAATTTCAAGGAAAATAAAAAGTGGTTTCGTAATAAGATCATGAAAGAAACAAACTCGGAAAAAATCACAATTTCACGGAGTTTTGGAGGCTGAGAATTTCCACGTATTTAAAAAAGAAGATTTCAAACATCACGCATTTTTTGCGAAACTAACAATTAGTTCAGAATACACAGAAAACATACACGACAGTATACTAAAGTGCAGAGAATCGATTTTTTTTTTTTTTTTTTCAATTTTCATCACTGATCGTTAAAGTTGTGTGATACGAAATTGAGTGACTACTCTAGTCATTTGTCAGTTTTTTTTTTTTTTTTATCTTACTATTGACACTATGTGTGACAAATCCACGATAAGATAGTTATGATAAAATTTGTTAAAACTTATGATCGCAAAAAACTGAAATAGAGAAAGTGATAGTGATTATCGTATTCCCTGAAGGCACTGTGTTCGAAGTAACTGTCTTTCTACGAATTCGTGAAAGTCATTGGTTGTCGTTTTTGCGACAGACGAACTATCTGGGCTTTTACAATTCTTCGCACAAGAAAAGTATAATATTACAATTGAATTATTTTTCTCCTACTTACTCTTCGAGGGAACTTGGATCCGACATGTCGACGTCTTTTACCAGCGACGAACGCACTTGCAATGCGAAAAGCAGATTACACACTGCCCACCAAATTATCAAACTTGTGTCGACTACCAGTGTACCGAGTCTATCAGTTGAACGAGCTTTGCACGAGACTCGTACTACGTCTTCAGAAGTAATAATATAAACTGACGACTGTATGGCTACACATATATAGCTGTGGGAGTCACTGATAAGCACTCTTATATTACGATATCGTTTTTTTCATGTTTTAAAGATCAGAAAGTCGTAAGTCATTAACCACGATAACAGTTGGTGCGTACCAAATGGTGTAGTTTCTTTGAATTGGCTCTTATTCTTTCGCACCTGGCGGTCACAATGATCATTGAGCAAAATTGATTAGCCTTCAGCTCGTCACCAGGAAAATAAATTTTATTTCAACCGAAGCTCCCTTTTTCCTTATGCAACTACCTAAACTGTTCGAAAATTACATACAGGGACTTAAGATGCTTCGATTGTGAGCCACGTTGGCCAATTTAGACCAAGGTATATTTATCAGTAAAAGAGCGCAAGTGGGGTAACTTTAGGCCCGAAATAAGACGCTGAAATCTTTATTTGCAAGCTAGAGCCATATAAAATTTGGAAATTGATGGTAGGTACTATAATCGATGAGCAATCAATTCTGACTATTTCTGATTAGTCGTTAATTTTAATCACCAATCACTAATCACTCGCTTTAGTCTTCGCGCGTGAAAACGTGGACGATAACTGTAGCTTTTCAAATAATGATATCACGTCTGGTGAATTTATTATTACGGGGATGTACTATAATGACTCATTATGTCGGTTCTGTCATATGTGGGAGTGTCCTCGGTTTGGAGTGAAAAATCGTCTAGGGATCCAATGTAATACTTTTTGATAAATACTTGGCTGCAATAAATTGTTTCCCTAGTTCCTCCGTACATAGATATTCCGATAATTTTTTTGAAAATATTCCTATTTACAGAAAAACAAAAAACTCTTCACCTCTCATCAAATATTCCTGAAGGTTGTTTGGCAAGTTGTGAATTTCTCAAGTAAACAACAAATGCGATGATGATCCTCATTTTGCGCTGCATCTGCAGCATTTCGGAGAGTCTCATTCCGGATTTATCGATAAGACTGCAATTTTCATACGGTTAATGATAATTCGTCACTGCAGACGGCTCTATCATTTTTCACCATTGCTATGTCTGCGATACTGTTTTACTGATTTTCGTACGTGTTATTTGTTCATTTAATCAGTATCAGGTTCTTATATGCTAAATGAACAACAATCTACGAATTCATGTGGTGAGTATTTCATTGTGGGCCATTTTTGCAAGTCGCACAAGGCTAAATAAATGTTCTCAGCATCTGCGACCAAAATTCAAAACTTTTGTCCTTATTGACAAAATGATAATCGATGATAAATAAATATGTTCGGGTCATAGCAAAGGGTTGCAAATTTATGCGACTGTTCAGGGGAAAAACTTTGGGAAATCTTTTTCGTGAAAATATAAAGGCAAAGTCGATTTATTGGAATTTTAACAATGTATTTGGAAACAGTTGCGAAATTATATAGTTTGTATCGTATTAATACTCTCTCCGACATTACACCGATTGTCTTGACTGACTGGTCTTCTTTACCCTACCACCGACGAGGTGCCAAATGGTATCGCCATCTCGTGGTAGAATAAATATGACGAGTACGAGGTGCTTGTGCCGCAAACAAGTTGCGGGCTCACGCCAGGTAGATAACATCAGCAACTTTTTCATATGCTACCAGCGCGCTATTTTTGTGAGCAATGTTGCATATCACAAGGCGTACCAATGCTTGCGATAAAACTGGTTCGTTTATACTTCCGCGAGATGGCAATTCATTCAGTACCCAATTTTGTGATTTCTGATATCGCGGAGGTGGCGGCCTCCATATCTTACTGGCGAACTTTTTAGGATTCTCAATATCGCGGCCCTTTTTCTTCAGACATGGCTCGGTTATGCGGGTCTCGGAGCGTCAGGCTGCTTGTAAACAGGTACCGCGAAATTATCGTTGTCACACAAGGCTCACCGCTTGGCTATAATGTTTTATTGATTTTACTGAAAACAAATGAGGACCACCCTCCTATACCTATCACCTAATTAATCGAGCGGTGAACCCAGTACGACATGGATAATTTCGCTGCACCTGTTTACCAGCAGCCTAATGGTTCGAGACCCGCATTCCCGAGACGTATCTGCGATAGCACACGGTATACCTATAATAGTCAAAGCGCCATACCTACTAATTAGCGCTATATCGAATGACTAATTGAAGTATAATTAAAATTCGTAATAAAATGAAAATTTGATGGATCACTGTCTGTTTATTGAAATAACTTATTGGCAAACAGCGGTCATTAAAATTGAATAGACAACTCTAAGAATAGGGTGTATAAGATTCTAATGTGGCGAATCCTGATCCGATAGTTGTTCTTTCATTTTCCAATATAGTATTATAGATTTGAAACTGAGATCAGATGAATAGAAACACAGCAATAATGTTTTTTATATTAATTTTTATTCCGATGGACACGAAACGTATTAGGAAATTTATGGTATCATTGAATTTTAGGCAATGATAAAAACAATATTAAATTACTATTAAATATAGAAAAGAAACAATGAGTCTATGAAATGGAACTAGGAAAAAATTATGCTAAAATATTATCGTCTTATTATCATGGGATTGTGTAAAAACTAGTTTTGTACAAAAGAAATAATCATTAGTATAAACTATTAATATTATGAAGCATTATTAGACTTTGATCTTAACGACGTAAGTTTGAAATTATACTTGTAGTTATAGTAGGTAACTAACTAGTGATGAATTGATGAGATTATACACAAGCAAATATGTTGTCAATAAAGATTCATCAACTTGATGAAAAATCAATAGATAAGATCAGTAGATAGAGTACGATAAGCTAGAAGCAAAGTATAGCTTCAAATCATTTGAACATACTGCAATTTCAAATCCTATCTAATTGTATTTAAGTATATTTCTACAGTTCATTCCATAATATTATCAACTTAAACTTATAATCATTCCGCCTAACTCTTATTTCAACTATTCTATATAATATCAATATTTGTTGTTCACTATTTTCATCATATCTGTACATTAATATTGATTAAACTGAATAAATAGTAGTTGAAAATCATTTGTCAATAACTAAATCAAAGTTGAAATTTCTTTTCCCAACGCCGTGTGCAAAATTCGATTTTGCGTACTAATTTACGTGCGCAAAATCTCAGATTTCCTAACGCATTTTGTGAGCGTGCGCAAAGATCCACGTGCGAAAAATATTACGTAAGTGTAAAAAGAGTACATTGTGCAACTAGTGCGCAAACTTGGTGATTCTGCGTGTTATTATGCGTATTGGTGATTCTGGCACAAGTTGCTCATAATATTTCTAAAACGCGGTGCGCGAAATTCGACCTTTCGTGCCTATTTTGCGTGTGCAAAGTGCCCGTTTCTCGAACTAGTGCGCAAAGTCATTGCTTTACGCATTAGTGCGAGAAACGGACACTTTGCGCACGCAAAATAGGCACGAAAAGTCGAATTTCGCGCACCGCGTTTTAAAAATACAATTTGCGTTTACAAAATTCTTCTATACATACACTTCGAAGCTATAAAATCATGTGAAAGACGTCTGAGTTATTCGCTAGTGCCAAATTAGCACGCGAAATCGAAGTTTGCACAATTGTTGGGAAAAATATTATACGCAAATCGTACGTAAGGCGATTCCCGCGCTCGTTGCGTAATCTACTATAAAAACACAAATCTGGTTATATGTTGGCAAGAGATGTTAATAGTCATTGGAGCTTGTCTTCTGGGATAAAAATATGAGTTTTAAATCTTCAATATTAATCAAAGATAGTTGGTTTTTCTACTTGTTATGTACAGGAAATTGAAATAGTTTTACATCAAGGATAATCTATGGGTTTGACCTTTACATTTTTTCTTCAGGATAAGAATAGATATGAGTTAATTATTTTCTTTTCCTTTTTTTTCTTGCTTTCTCATCAGAATATATTCAACAATGTTGATCTATCTCATCGAAATTTCTACTCGTTAGTTTTCTTTTTATACAAAATTTAATTATATTTGAGCCACTTTATACCCAATTGATGAACGCATGATTATCTTAAGAGATAATACGAAATTTTTCGGTATTATGATTCTTATTCGTAAATTACTTTATAAAATCTTGTATATTACAATTATTAAATAGCTTATTGATAAATCGCGATTATCACGGTTTAAAAATTCATCATTCGGTATTATTATGCGTTAAAATATCAAAATTATGCATACAATATAGTATAATATACGAACGTAACGATATAAATAAATACATTCAAACTATATAGTGCTTTAAACTGAAAAAGTTTAGTTTTAAAAGAAACTTTAAACCTTGGCACAATATTTTTTTTTTAATCAAAAATAATATCATCTAGGCCACTAGGTAGCTATATATATACATATATATGTATATATATATATATTTTTTTTTTTTTGCTACTTGAGATTTATCCAAAAAAAAATTCTCAACATTTTGAATGATCGATAATAGTTTTGAGATTTTTTTTATCAGCCAAATCATTCATGCTGCAACTTTTGTCCCTGGAAAATCTCTGCTCTGGAAATCTTTGAATTATCGATAAAAGGGGCAATTCTTTTACACTCGAAGTCTTGGAGCTGGGTTTTTCTGCTTTTGAACACTCAACAAAATCTCTGTGCAAATTATTTTCGTAAGACTTAGCTACTCTCGATTTCGATAATATTCTATGCTTCACAGGTGTAGAACCCGAACTGTCAGACCCAAGATTAAAACCTCCTGAGCTAGCGATTATTTGTTTATTTTGTGCAACAGCTTTGTTCAAATTTTCCGGACTTATTCGACTTCGGGCTGTTCGAATACTACGTTCTTCACCAAATTTGAGTCCTTGATGACCTATATCATTTTTCGACTTATGCCCTTTCTGATGAACTACAGAATTTACGATATTTTCTTCATGGATTTCGCCCCCTTCTTCAACTTCCGTGTCGCTCAAATTAGCTTTAGTAAACTCTGCTATTTCCAGGTTCGAAGTGTCCACAGATATTCGCTTTTTTCCACTAGTATTGTTTGCACTCAAACGTATTTCATCATCAACTTCATGCTTCAATCTTGATTCTCCTAGTTTTGAATTACCCAGCTCCCCCTTGTCATCGATACTATTCTTCTTGAATATAACGCTGCCGATATTCACGAGGCTGCTATTCAAAGACTTGGAAAAAGCCTGTGTTGAAAATGTCTCGGATTTATTAATACTCGAATTGGTCGGGCTTAGAGTGAGAGATTTCCAACTCTGATGATGTTGCTTCGTTGGATCTGTCCTAGCCAGAGGTTTCTTGAAGCTCTTAAATCCTTCGCTCGAATTTTCAGAGTCGTTATGATTATTTCTTAGCAATTTTCCATCCATAGATGAAACATTAGCGTTGCATTTCTCTTCGCAGTTATTCAAATTCAAGCTGCTGCTCTCTTTGTACTTTAGGTTCTCAGAATCGGCACCAGAATTCAACTTTCTTATCGGCAAAGTGTTCAACCTTTCAACGCTAGCTTGCAGCTCCAATTCCCATTGGCTCGCGTTAGATTCTCTTCCATCTACCGATCGGGCACTGAGTTGTTCCATTCTTTGTTTCAAGTCGAAAACATCCTGGAATAAAATGACAGAATTATAATCCACAGATCACACATTTATCACAATTCAAGCGTTGCTATTTACCTCAAAATCTTGGGCCCTTTCATCAATATCAGGCTCGCTGCTGGCCAAAGAGTTTATCCTGCTCAAACTCAGCTTATCCAATTCAGTTTCGTAACTTAAGCTTTCGGCAGGACTTATCAGCTCCGCTCCAACGCCCGGTTCTCTTGGTCCCTTGGTCATGATGTCTGTAAAAAGCGTCAGATAGTGATTATGTTTTCCCTGCTATTCCGTATCAACGAAAATTCCAAATATTCGTTCATTACCATAATCTCGTCTCCGTTGATGAATCTGGTTACTTATATCCTCAAGAACCCTGAGGCTAGCGGCATACGAATCTTTAGCCTTCTTGACTCCCTTCTGCAGATCTTCAACCCTGTTTTTCTGAGTAGCTAACATCTCGTCGCACTGAGATCTGACTTCAAAATAACTCCTAGATTTTATTATCGATCTACGATGTTTTTCTTCCAGATGTTGGACCTTCTTTTCAGCATCGTGAAACAACATTGCTCGCCTCAGATGTTCTCTGCCGCACTCAGCCTTCTGATTCTCCGCATCCATTACCTGAAGAGGATAAAAAATATTCGCATGTAGCTATTAGTTAGTCGAAAAGTGTGGCAGCCTCGTTCCAATTAGAAACTATTACAGTTATAATCTGATTAGAGTATACAAGTTGCCAATGGGCCGAAAGTAAGCCAGGTCAATCAGCACCTAATAAAAAAAAAAAAACTAATACAATTGACCAAGGTTTGCAGAATTCAAATAATTTCGTCGTTAGCATGTCTGTGTTCTAAATTATTGAACGTTTTCTTGATATCAAGGCTAGTTAATTAGCTCTTTTTGCTTAAGATGGATGATTCTTCTCCACCGTAGAAGAGGAGCTGACATACATCATCCCCACCTTTATAGTAGCGTGATTAAGCATGTCTTGCCATGCTTGATCGAAGTTCCACTCATGTTGATGTGATACAAATCTAGCCTCGGCTAAGGCAACTGTTTCTTTAGCTGCCGAATGGATTTCACTAGCTCTTTGAAACAGCTGGGCTTGGCGTTGGCACTGGACCTGAAATAGAAGAGATTAAAAAGAGGAATGAGCCATAGTCGAAAGCGAATTTTGCAAAACAGATGGAAAGTTGCGAACCTGAGCTTGCTGAGCTACTTCTAACGCTTTGTAGTAGCATCTGGCTTTCTCTATACAACCGGTTCCTATCTTATTGGCAATCTCCTTCAATCTTCTAGTAGAGTCTGATAATAACTGGCGAAACGCTGTGTGAGCTTCCTGAAGAAGCGTTATAACATTATCAAAAGGAGGATAGACGTATTACATGCAAAATCATATCAGGGTTTGAGTTTCTTGATCAGTTGAGTAAGACGAGAGTCTAGATACACCCGCAGCAATATCTATATATGGGTATATCTGTTTGAAAAGATTCTGGATTACTTTTCCACTCAATTCTGAGTATAGATTAGATGCTGAGAACCAATTGAGCGGGTGTATCATTATTTGAAAATTGAAAAATTACCATTTTATTGCAATTTAGGTATGAAACGTGGTTTAGCGATCATTGTTAATTCCAATAAATGTAATGAGTTTGATTTTTAGAAACAATCTTTGGTAAAATTTGAAAATTTTGGTTCCATATTTTTTATTTTTTTCCACTTACGTCTAATTCAATTTCTAGTTTATTAATTTCGTCTGTCGCGTTGTTCAGATTCTCCAACTCGACCTGAAAATAAAAAAAATTTAAATAAAATAAACTGGTATAAAATTTGAAATTGAATGAATTACTACGATCTTTTGGGAACGTTTGTTGGCATGATTGCGAAAATTAAGCACGTACGCAAATTTAATACATACGAAAATTCAAAGTCATGATTGTATATTGAGACGATGACTAATAACTAAAACATTAAAATGAGATTCAATTTTATGACTGTAATCAATACACACATAAATACATACTAGATATAACATACATGGAGAAGTTTAGAACGTATAAAACATGCAACGAACGAGCGCGGTGTAAAATATTTACGTAACAATGATGAGAATATAAATGAATAAATGCGACGCGATAAATGAAACAAAAAAAGAATAAAAATGAAAAAAAAAACAACAACAACCACGCATGTAGAGACGTAAACAAAAAAGTAGGGCATGGTGCCTGGCAGTGTCAGGCGAGGCCAGGTGATTCGAAATATTATTAAGACACATAACCTATATCATCTTGTGAAATGATGTCACTGATTATTTGTCACGATTGAATGATATGATTTGGGAAAAGTATAATAAGATTGGTACATGTATAAACCGTATAATGACAAGACTGTATAAACGATGAACTTAGGGATAAAGGTCAGTCACCTGTATGCGGGGATCCAAGGGCCCGTCAGCGTCGACGCCCGCGTCATCCGAGGCGTCCATTCTTTGTTTTTTTGCTTCATTTAACACCTTTGTTTCATATTATAGAATTTATTTAACACTTCCGTTTCCCGATCGGGAGTTACAAGTTGTTCACATCTTTCATCCGTTCGACATTTACGTAATAGAAATTTAGCACAGACTAGGCAAAGGCAAGGTCAGGTTATATTTTATAATTTTAACTACTGTCCTGTGACGGCGGCAGAACACAGACGCGCAGAAACGCGGTGGGTGAAGATGAGCAGTCTGACTGCGATTGCGTGGTAAATATCAATTCCGATTTATCAGATACAGACATGATTCAACGAATACATCACACGTCATTTCTTTTATCCTTTTCTTTATACCGATTCTACGTCTTGTAGCGTCACATACATTTGCGGAATGAAATTTACGTATTATATCTTGTATGAATGATATTATATGTAGTTTACTATGTGTTTACGAAGAGGACTTGAAACACAACAAGAACGCTGACAGCTCTTTAACCAACTAGAGGCGATTCAGAAAAGTTAAATACGACGTGGCCGCCATCTTGTGGTCACATGTTCAGAATAGTGACGTCACTTTGGCAGAGTACTTATGTCCTATAGATAGATAGGCAAGTAGTAGTACACCTCGTATAACACAGCTGGCACAGGATGCGTGAATTCATTTGTATGTATTAGAAGATGTTGTTAATGATAAGCTACAAAGGCCGTGAATGCTACAATAAGAATTACCACATAGACGGTTGACTATTGGATGAAACCAGTTTCGATCGCGTTAGATTTAACGGTACACAAAGCGGACATAGATTTACATGATCTGGAGTGTACAATTATATCTGTTGAATGTTAATATTAAATACAATGTTATTCCTAATACATGTAAAACGATAAAGATGTATCTACACACATGACTATTAGTATCTATCTAAATGAGTGTTCCCAGACCCTATAGTGAACTTTGAAACGAATTTTTGGATGAAGAATACAGAATGAATTTCTATTCAATTTGATTTACTACATGAATGCGTATGAGTTATTCTGAAGAAGTCTGAGGCCCTGTCTTATCAGACTGTAACATTTGTCTTGCGTACGCACTCATTGCTCGTATAGTGTATTATGTCTATAATAATATTTCGGAATGACTCATACGAACAGGTAGTACAATGTATATATCATGCTTATCTGATAGCTCAGAATTTACTACTATGTGTATACTATATTGTATAAAGTGTATACGGTAACAATTAAGTCTCGGGTAAAGATATACTATAGCTACATAGCTACTTTTTACGAGTCTTGAAAAGATAACAAAGTTATCTATGAATCGTCAATCACTTGTAATGCGAAAATGAAAGTGCCAATTATTCTGATACTAAATGCTGTGTATAACAACACGTGCAATTAACCAGCAGCGGTTTCAGGTATACCGATGATTGAGGGGAGGAAAAATTTCAAATTTTCAGATATACGCCCTTATAGCAGCAAATTCAACAAAGTCGAAAAAATATAGGTTTCGCCCTTCTGGTCCTTAGCCCTCGATATAATCTGCAATAACGTTTCAATATGCGGTATACAGCATGTTTGCTTCACATACTTTCAATAAGTCTTGTTAGTCCCCATCTCCGCGACAATCTATATTAGTCGGCATAAGTGATCTGGATGTGAGACTAGGTACGCAATGTATAGGAAGCGAAATGCACCGAAACGTCAATCCAAGTTCGTCAGCAGAGAAGCTACAGAGTTCTGTCACGCAAACTTTTCGTCAAGTGAAAAATATTCGTTGCAAACCTGACGGCCGATTGTCTGTGATTTTCTTACAGTGCACGGTAGACGATGAATACTGTTCTGACCAATGTAGACGTGGTTCTTTCTGGAAAAGGTGTACATGAGACAACAAATCGTGAACATCTTCTTGTGTCATCCATCTATAACACATATCTCTAATGTTCTACAAATATTGTAATTTTCAAATTCAAGTAACTCAGAATGAAATTTAACTTTGGTTAAATCACTCAGAGATTGTCGTCGGCTATGTAAATCGTTCGCTGCTTTCGGGCCAGACTTTTTGGAATCATGTATATGGTATAATATGCTCGTACACGAATGAGCCATTAATCCGTTATATTGAGCAATTGCAGATTGTTGCCTGATGCATCAATGCGAGACTCGATATAACCAACAGCGTTGTAATTACACATCTTCCGAAGTATCATTTGAATACGAAATATTATGATTTCTGTTCCCATTTGCAAGTCTATATAAATATATGTACGAGTACTGCAGATCAACATCACGTAATGCGCATGGTTGCCCTTTTAATTAAGATAATAGACCGTGGGAAGAGTATTATACAAATATATGTATAGGAAACCGACATTATCTTGGGAACGGAAATCGGAGTAGCTGGTACGCTAATAAATTATACGATGAGGTTCAGCTGAATTTACTGAATATCGTACAGATAGATTTAATTAGGAGATCACAAATTGGGGGTGACGATGAATATATATTCGTATTAATTTAAGTCTTGCGATATTGAATCAACCGGCTAATTATCTTATCTGTCGTAATTTCCTCTCTTTTTTTTCCTCCATACTAATGAAAACGTCTGCAGATTCGTATTACGTATAACGGTTTGAATAATTATCATCGGTTTGAATTCTTTAGAGGTTCGTTCTTTGTGTTTTTTTTTTTCTTCCTTCTTTTTTGAACAGCGCAGGTAATTATGTGAGGAATGAAATTTAATTTAGGTAATCCAGGAGGATTTATGAATATAATAAAGCGAGCGAAGAAAATTAATATTTTCTTTTTGGCGATTGTCAATTGTTACAAGGTATTATTTTATCCTAGCGTTAATTAACCAATTAAAACGTTGACTGTTGCCCATTAAAATATTTAGACTCATACTTTATGAGAAGTCGTTTGTTGAAACCGCATAAAGCGGCTGGAAATAAAACCCATCCCCTGTACCTACGAGGGCGGAAATTACATATTTTATTGCCCAGATATCGCTGCACGCCAGGCCCTCGTCCCTGTTATACCATATCATAGATAACTGTGAACTTTCAAAATCATAATACGTATCTATACGCATACATACGTGTATTTATTTACAGGGTGTACAGCTTGGCCGGGATATTTATCATTGCTAACGAAGATTTATGGCCCCGCAGTCTCCAGACCATAGATTGGTCACGAAGAACCACACGTATCGAGGATCTATATAAAAACCAGTAATCGAAATGATGAAATTGACGGAAACAAGATCCTGGTTCGGTCGCAAAAACTGAGAATAGTTTCGATCGAGAAGAAAAAACAATGTCAAGTTTCATAGCACTTTTCCGTTGCCTTTTTTTCCGCCTTTTTTCTTCAATTCGCATCTCGGGAATCGTGCAGCGGAGGAAGTGCATTAAACCATGACATGCGGTTTGATTTACACGACGTAAAATGTCATATACATGGCATTTTACGACGACATTCGTAATATAAGCACCGACACTGGTTCCGAACCCGAAGGTAGGTACAGAGCCAATTACGACTTCCGAAATACGGCTGCATATATGGCCACGTATGTCATTTCTTTATCTCAAATTATTCCCCCAGAAATCTCGGTGTTAAGGTGGTAAAATAGAGAAATGCGTAAGGAATAGTTTAAAAAATTTTTTTCCTTACGCCATTTCTCTATTTTAGCGTGAAGCGAACATATTTTGGGACCTACGTGTTCGATATTCAGTTTAATAGCACCGTTCAGCCCAATGTTTTTAGAACAGGTCGAAATGGGTAGGGAACCACCTTAATTCAATAGTTTTTAAACGTTGGTGAAAAGTTTGTCGAAATTACTTTGCCGTGTGGAGTTTAACACATGAAAAATCATTTGAATCAAGTCTTTAACCGTAGCAAGTGTATGAACCATGGAATAACCAGCTCCTTCGTATTATATTATCTAGTATGATCTTACTATATAATATTCTTCTTCTGTTTTATGTTTCCTCTGTACAACTACTATTATCTATTTTTTCGTGCCTTAGGGTATTCTTTCACAGGGTGTATAATAAAAGTCTCTGTCTACCTATCTGTCCATCTAAAATGTACCCCAGATACTCCTAAAGTGGTAATTCTATGAGAGCGCGAAGTAGAAGAAGAGAATATAGTCACTATGTGTTACATGTTTACCTACCGTGTGAATTTGTCACTTGACGCAATATTGTACATCGTTCTAGCACGAAAGTAAGTAATATTCCTATTATTACACCGCAGAATAATTGAGGTTGTATGTACACACTCCAGTTGCGTGTTAGAATAACGTTTCTCTCTCTACGCATCAGCCCCGTAGTTATCACATATATCTAAAACAAAGTCCCAGTTGTATCATGCTGCATGCGATATATTTAGAAAAAACTTTCAAATAACGCTTGACAGTAATTTTCTGTCTTTATGAACGTACAGACCTATGGCAATGTCGGAAAACAGGAGAACAGCCAATTGTCAAAGCCAATCTACGTACAAGAGAAATTCTATAGACGGCAATTAGAGTCTCGAATCGGAGCTTCGAGCTATGGTATTGTATCAATAACAGATTTTGTCTTATTTTCTTTTTTTTCTGAACGATTTCACTTCATTTTACCCATTTTGTTGGAAGTCAGACTAAGGTCTAGACGAAAATGTGCAAAAACACGATGAAGTAGTTGATGTGTGTGCAGCGAGGTGTTAACTCCCTGTTATACCTTCATCTACGGAATTGCGAACTTGTACCATTGCATTTGTTCACATATCATACATACGTATGCATGTAGATATAACGCGTGTAAAACACAACGGTTCTATCGATTCTCAATACAGTACACGTATACCGATCCATATATTTTGGCTTGCTCTTTTATGCTCACATTTGTGTATGTAGTGAATAAATAAATGGGTATAGTATACCTACATACATATCCTACGAGGCAATGGACTGCACTGGGTACTTTGC
Source organism: Tenthredo scrophulariae (assembly GCA_963978835.1). NCBI lineage: Eukaryota > Metazoa > Arthropoda > Insecta > Hymenoptera > Tenthredinidae > Tenthredo > Tenthredo scrophulariae. The sequence goes on from OZ022229.1 coordinate 24,237,836, forward strand.
TGCAGGATCGCCCGTCTGGAGCCTGACGTTTACCATCAGGAATGGAAATAATTACGAATCTGTGTACAAATACCTCAAAGTGGTCGTTACTTGGGATCTAGACGAATTCTCATCAGGCCCTCATCCAAATCGATCCCATATAAATTAAAATGAACTCTGTAATTAATTCAGATTTTTATTTTAATATTTCACCCTTGATCACGGGGGAATAAAATTTCACCATCAGAATACATAAGATTTTGCGATAATTTTAGCAAATATTTCATCGCGGGATGACCGTTTGCAAAAAAAAAAAAACAGTGATCGTAAAAACTTACAGTAGGGGCATCGATGCTACTATTTGGGGAAAATGTTGGACTCATCTGTGAGGCATTCTATGTCTATTGTACACCATTTGAATTCCCCGAATATCAGCATCGATGCCCAATAATTTCTCACGATGATAGATTTTTTTTCAAATAATAATAATAATATTAACCGAGATGGACCTTTGGGCTAGAGGACGAGGGTTTATAATTGTCATGAAAAGCTATTTTTTAAATTTATTCCGTTGAATTACATCCCGTAAAAAGGGTAGACTGAAATTAAATTGCATCGCAGGTGCAGTGCGCAGCGGCGTGCATGGAGGCTCCCGTAGGACTTGTATAAATAGAGGATTCGCGGAAGAAAATTAAATAGACAGAGGAGGTTGAAGTTAAAAGTTGACATTTTTTATCCAATTTTGATTCTGTGGTAATGAGGAATATCCAACGTCCACGATAAATAAGAATCGATCGATGAGTATGCGGCCAAATCGCTTCGACGATCATTTCCTATGGGTTGTATATATGTAATTATACGCGCGATTTTGCCCTCTATAAAATCACTAATCAGACGAAATGGTACATTTCCGAATGATAGAACAGCCGTGATTACGTGTAATGAGGGGCTGCGAAGGTGGTCTAATTTCAGCAGTACAAAGCTAAACGTTTTGTTTACGAAACTTGAAAGGTCAAATCGCCAAAATGTTAAAACCGTGCCCAAATTTGATAAATAAACTTCACCCTACTGCTGGGAAAACGACTGTATTTCAGAAATTTTCATCTAATTTAAACCAATCTATCATCACGTATAGCTAATTGCAGAGAAATTCGTATAAATTACACAGCTAAGTAGAACCTTGTGTGCATGTTGAGCTTGTGTAGTAATTTTTTGAAAATGGTATCTATAATTGTTATCATCGTCGATACACAAGTTAAAAAAAAAAAAAATGATTGATATGTCACAGCCGTGACTGAAGTGCATGATAGAATATGCGATGATTAATAGTCACGGTAGTAGACAAGGTTCTGTAGCTTCGTATTCCTGCATTTCTGATTTGAAAGCCCTATAGTTCTAAAGATTAACGAGGCCTGTCTTTGAAATAAGAAGTAAAAAAATGTTTCAACTGGAGTCCCGGCGTCTTGGGTGAAGCCGTCATTTTTATCTCTGAATGTAAAGTCATTTTTAAATCCACCCTCATCTTGAATATAACCTGGCTTCATTGCGAAAGGTCCTGCACACTCCAAGGTTGATGAATTGGGACGTTAACCCCAGGTTTTTAATACATTGGAATATTTATTAAAAAAAAAAAAAAAATAATTCTTTCCTCGTACTGCTATGTTAGATTAACTTAATGATATCACAACGTTTGTTCTTTCAACAGTCCTTACTAATTAAAATCTCGATAATTGATGCCTCGAGACACCCTGTGCAGAGCAATGGTTAATTCCACCTATAAGTCCTTGTATCGATATTTTTCGCAAATTTTTCGCAACGATTTTATCAGCGTTCATCAAGTTTTCAATTAGCTTGATACTTGCAGGATTACTCGAATCGAGGGAAAATTTCTGTTCGAATGTCTCGTTTTTTCCCTATTTAATCTAGCAGCAAAATTCGCTGAGTATTCAGGGCGACCCGACAGATGTGACAATCCACGGTCTGCTGCAGACCGCTGGTAACGAGATTCGGCAACATTCTCTAAAAGTAAAGTCCAGTCTGTATTCAGTTACAAGTTTCATTCGCCCCTGGTCTGAATTGAGACTGTAGTCTATTACCAGACTCTCGCATGATCTCCAACCTTTGGCCAAGCCTCGAATACGAGCTAAATTTTCCGTCGAGCAAACCCCACATATATATACATGCGTGACATTTCTTCCATCGTGTGTGTTTCGCCGAGAATATTTTCTCTTCCTTTAACCCGGATGAAATTATTTTCGTCTTATTTCTTTCTGATAAAAAATTCAGAATATGGTATATCTGTGCTATTAAAAATCTATCATTGGATAGTTCGTCGAGATCGGTTTTACGGACTATCCAGCATAGGATAGTTATTCAAATTTAAGCCCGTAGAACGTGAAATTGATCTTTTGTAATTTATCGGAGCTTCGGCTCGCTGCCTATCACATCAGTTGAAATATTTGCTATTACGTGGATAAAACGAGTTGATAAGATCAGCTGGGCTGCAGTTATACCGCTATATCGGTATCAAGTTTTAATACTGTGACGTCATTTTGGGAATCTTGGAGAAGGTGTGAGGGACAAGTCAAAGATTGACAAAGTCCTAAGACCCTTCGATTTGTTTCCAAAATTTGCATTCGATATTGCCTTTCATTATTTGCTAATTTACGCGAAGACAAAGGAGCGATGCGTATACTCCTTTATTCTAGGCTGACTCGGTGTACGACAATGAACAACGTAGGTATATGGGTGCGTATATATCGTGACTAAATTGAATTTGGGTTAATCCCGACGAACTCCCACCGTTCTTGATGTATACAATAAAATTTCCCTCCCTGTCGTGGGAGGGTTAAGTTCATCCCGAGACTCTAACTTGGTGAATTAACTTTGTCTGTCGCCAAAGCCCTTTCGGGCTTAGCTAAAGTACGCGTTAAAATTGATCTCGGGTTAAAGCGAGAAAAGAAATTGGAGAGTTTGAAGTAGATTGGATTTACACTTCGTTCAGTTGATTCTATTGTTTAGTCGAAATACACTCGAAACGCTGGATTTAACCTGCGCGGTTATTTGAAAGGATTTCCCTGTTTCGAATCTTTCAAATTCGAAATCTGATTCTAGACGGACTCGGACACTTTCGATTTGTCTATGTCTCTCCTTCTTTCTCGATCCCCACTTTCTTACTTCGGTAAAGTTTTTTTTTTTGAATCACGCCGAAGTTCGTGCCCTCGCGTTTCTTTCAGTTTCGAAGAACTCCATACTCCTTTCACTCCTACTTCTGCGCAGTAAAAGTCCCCAAGGGTTCCTTATTCGTTTGCTCTGTTCGGACGCTGAATTATTGAACTCAAAAGAACGACTTATCCTCAATTCTTCGCTAAATGATTCAATACTACTTTCATAAATCGAGCTCCACTTTGATTTTTTATTCCCCCTTTCAATATAATTTCGCGAATCCATATGAAAGATTGAGAATCAAATTCGAAAAACACGATGCCTCTCATCCCTGGAGCCCATAAGACTATTCCACACTGAACCTGACTACCGGGGGCGCGCTAATACCCAAAAAATGAAAAAAAAAAAAAAAGATCAGAAAGATAAAAACTCTTGCGATTGTTTGGGAAGTGGACTAGCCAATCATTAATCACCATTAATTATCTCCCAAGTATGTATACGGGGTGTTTAGTTCGTCTTAACGACTTTGATAATCTTTGCTCTCTAATATCTGACGTCTAAATTGTAGTCCAGATTTCCAACAATTTTTCAAAGCCAGTTAAATTCGATTTCAGAAATTAAAAACGGTCGATATATCACTGCTGAATCCGCTACGATGGATATAAGGGGTATAGAAAATAGAATCAATTCGATACGCCCCTCGACTTCGTTAATGGTAGCTCTCATGCGGGGTTGGGGTACAAAAGAAAAGGAAGTAAACTAAAACGTAATAAATGAAACTTATCGATACACCGTGTTCGGGTGGAGCGGAAGTTTTCCATTCTATTAGACAGCGAGACAATTTAATATAGACTCGTGTAAGTTTGAGAGTTAGTGGCATGCTTTTATACGCCACGTTTCAACCCTCTGATATTATACCTATATATCCTTCCAGGAATCACCTAAGTTCACTTCTAGCCCCTGACACACGACGAGCGACCACCAATTCTGATCTCCACGTTTTTCTATTAGACGTATTTTATCGAACATAGAGTCTAGACTGTCTCCAGAAACTCGGCAACCCCGAAGCTCCGGGGGTAACATTTCTCCACTTTAACGCCACTCGTTATAGTTTCTTAAGCCTGGCCTTTTTTCTTATTCTTTTTCTTCTTTTCCCTTACTTGGTTTTTTCTTCTTCTTCTTCTTTTTCTTCTAAGATGGAATAAGGAGCCTACGAGAACAAAGGATCTCCAGGAGAAGTTCCAAAGCTCCGTTATACTAAAGCACAAGTATTAAAGAGTCAGATTAAAACACTGAAGATGATCTACAGGACCTTTACAGTCTCTCATTAAATTATTATTTTTTTTTTTCTTTCACCCTGCAAGTTCAGTTCAGTCAACGTGTGAATCAAATGATCTATGAGTCACAGCTTCAGCGTGAATTAGGGGAATCTTTATCGCAGTTCAAGAAATACATATAATAGTTGAGCGTTAATCGAGAAAGTTATATGGGGTTCGCTTTAAGTCGACCAGCACAGCCATCCGGGCTAAGGGTTGATGCGGCTAATTCCTAGAGCTCGAAGCCCTCAACTATAACGGTTAATGTACAAGGTAGGGTGAACATAATAGTACCTACATAGATCTATATACCTACGTAGATCTAGCAGTTACACCTAGGTGCAAGGTTTGCTCTCTAATCTACGACGATTTCGTATAATGTAGACGATAATCGTTCGGCGAATTGCATTTTTAAACTCTTCCGCCTCGTCGACGTAGAAAATTGGTTGAATTTGTTACACGAAGTTATCCACCCGCTGACGGAGGATATCAACCCGGTTGGCGGAGGGTTTGACGAGAATATCCGTCCTACAGACTGCACTTTAGAACTGTGATCAATCAAGGCAGCCCCTTCTACTCGAGAAAAAGGTTCCAGGATTTAAAGACGTCGAACTTTTATAGCTTTCGTTAAATTCGGGTACTTCTACACGAGCATAGCTACAGATGACACAAAGGCAGAGATTTTCAATAGAAATCATTCGTTATGCCGTAGATTTGAGGGTAGAAGATGGATTCGTTTGTTCGACGTATTTCAGCGTTCGTAATTGTTACCAGACAGTGTAGTTAGATGAGTAATTTATTAGTTAATCGAGTTCGGGGATGAAAGCCCCCAAATGGCTTAGTTTGTTCCTATATAAGGTCTGGGTAAAACCCTGCGTCTCCGTTATACTCGGCTGTCACAATTGTTAACAGAATAGGCGTGAAATTGTGCGGAAACAAAAAAGGAGGAGAGAATTACAGGGGCTGGAAGAAGAGTTTTGGAAGTGGAAACAAAAAAGGAAATAAAGAAGAAGAAAAAACGGTGGCATAACCTCATGGGGTAAAAGTAAAAGTACGTGTAGAAACGCGCGTCTGGGATCCAGCGGAAACTTGGCACGTTAATCTTCTTGACAAGGAATAAAAGGTTGTCGGGCAAAGAGGAGCAAGATCGGATCAGCCTGATTGTTTTCGGTGGTAAAAAGTTCAAGCGAACTTATAAAAATCGTGTAAAACCCGTCGACCCGCAAAAGACTCAAATCACTTCGGGTGCTCCTACCGCGCCGAATCTATCGCCGTACTGACTAATGAAATGAGAAAAGAAATGACCGTTTATAAACGGAACGAAAAATGAATGTCATTTTTCAGCTTCTGAACCATGTCGCAATTTAATACCAAGGATAAAATCCACCATTGATTAATGCCTGTGCCGTGTACGTTGTCCCTGCGAAACGGTATACACGTGAGTTTTCCTACGGGCGGGTCGATCCATGCGCCTATGGGCAAGCAACTGCAATTACAAATTTCCAAGTGACCACCATATCTTGCCACGGCCACCCCCAACCTCAACGATTCTTTGTAAAGATAACCTCATATTCAGGGTATTTTTACAAATAATCGTTGAGGGTGGGGGTGGCCATGGCGAGTTACGGTACTCGCTTATTGTAAATTAAGTCATTACAGTTGCTTGCCCATAGGCGCACGGATCGACCCGCTGCAGCTGTTAGGAAAAATATATGAAACCTCTAATTTATGAGGTAGAGGTAAATGGTGTACCCTAGAAGCACACTCTAAAGATCGTTCCGATTCCGGCTGCAGGCCAGTAATAAAAATGTATAGCTATTAACGAAATCGGTATAACGACGCTGCTGGGTCGTTAAGTTGCGCAGGAATTGGCTTCGGCTCTTTTCGCAAATGGAACTTGCTCGGCGTATCTAATAAAGACAATTCGATCACTCGCACGGATGGATTGGTTGATTATACCGCGAAAAGTATCTGATCAAAATTCGATGAGAATTGTATAAAGAATTGAGGACATCGGGTGATCAGGATTTGGGTACAAGGAACCGCTGATTGTGTCAGCTGTTTTGAATTAAATTTCAGAGTAACTTTTTCACCGCAATATCAGAATTAACATTTTCCAAACCGTACTTGGTATACAGATGTACAAAACTGTTCCGAAACTCGCTTCTGTATACTATGAGGAATAAAATAAATGAAATTAACTCAAGTTAACCAACTTGTGCGTTTCCCTCTTGGTGCGTTCTCTTAATTTCGGTTCCTTAATTGCGACCGGTTTCTTACACCGACTGATTACCACCTATATACCAACCCCTCGCGGATTCGCTGCACATTATCATGGGGTAGCTCGCTGTATACCGTGACTTTCTCTGGATGTGGAACGCCAGGGATACCAACTCAAAACTCGTTAGCAGCAGTTTGGTAACTCACTCAGATGTTTCTAGTGAAATCACTAGAAATTACTAGAGTCTTGAAATCTAACAAGATACTAAACTGCTGCTAACGAGTTTTGGGTTGGTATCCCTGGCGTTCCGCATCCACAGAAAGTCACGGTATATACGGTTCAGCTTCAAATTACAATATCTTATACCTCGGGCGGGGACAGTTTAAACCGAACCGAATCAACTGAGCAGGATAATTGCGAGGAATTTATTCGATGAAAAACAAAGGGAAGAATCAGACTAAACATTTTTTACCTTTTCCCCAAGGAAATTTTCCCTTTCTTTATCGACCCGAGGGTTGCAGCTACGGAGCTCACCGATTCTCATCAGCGGAAAAAAACCATCGGCATGTGAAATACTTAACGGTGGAATATCGGTCCTAGAATAAAACACATTAGTTTATAACAAAAGGGTTTGAAACTTGTGCAATGGGTCTAGAAATTTTCGAAATTAAAAGGTTTACGAGTATACTGAAGTAGAAGTGAGGGATATTAATCATCTTTGTCGAACGTGGAGCGTGCTAACGCGATTTTCCCCGAGTTCTTCATCTGGGATGAAATTACCAGCGTCGCCCGACGTCGTCTTCCGCACTGGATGACACCAGGATGGAATTAGTCGTTTCAGCAAAGTTTTATTGGTCTGCTTAGTGACTCCGGTATATACAATCACTATACGATTGCTACAGATATCAAATTCGAATACCTAGTTGATGTATAATTCACGACATCATAGCAAACCGACATAGTCCTCGACGAATTTAGGATGCAGTTATAACTTCCGGCTCAATAGATGGCCCGTATATATCCGACGGCTACGCTTCCTCCAGAAACTTGAAACTAATAGAAGTTATCCACTCAAGTGACGTGACGTCCTCATGGGAACGGTCTGATTGCCTGTTGCCTCCACCTAATTTCTAACAGTATATATCAAGGCAACGATTATTCCTGAAACTAAATTATTATTTTCATCGAAAGAGATCCATTGAGTCATACGTTCAAAATTTCGAGATCTTCCAATTTTTGCAACGCGTGCGAAACTCACAAATATTTATCAGTCTTTGGAACTGCGATGCACCATTCTTCGTGAATGGTAGCTGTGCTGTGATGTCCTAACGTATTGAACGGCAAATAGTGTGTTTTTATGCAATCTTTCGCGATAGGGGAATGTGGCTAATATTTGAACAATTTATTTTCCTCAATCGTTGATATTAGATCTCGCGGTCAACGCAAAGTCTATTTGGTATAGTGACTGAGAATATGTCTGAAAAAAAAACATCGCTTTGAAATATAAATACCTAACTGAATTAATGCATCGGTTTTTTTTTTTTTTTAAATTATCTGCAAAGGTAACATTTCGCCACGTAGTACCTATGGGTCCTCAATATTAGAGATATCGTCACTTTAGCACTGCTGTTCTTTCCGAAGTTGAACAAACGCTGTATAGCTCTCTATATACGAGGCCTCTGCAAAGAAGTACTTCTAACGAGGGAAGTGGCATAATATAGAGAGTGTCGTGGGAACTAAGAGGTTTGGGTAAAATAAACATATATTTCACCACCTCCCTTTGTACATACAGCTGTACATACACACACAGTTGTTTTTAGGTAATTGTATATCTGTAGAGTACATCTAATAGTTTTGTTGATACGAGACTTTGGCGATTGGCTTGGGTGGATCCATCACTCAAGGAAAAAAAAAAAATTAATGTCCAAGTTCAGTCGATTATTTTTCACTTCTAGGTGTGGAAAAGTTAACCCCTGGATAGATTTATAGTTTCAAACTAATTATTGGAGTCATTAGACAGCGAAATAGTTTGAAAAAATTCTAATGGCAATCTGTGCCCGTTCAGCTAGGACAGAAGCATTATATTTCAGGTATACAGGGTTGTTCAGAACTTTGGTTTTTTGGATAAAATCTTTTCAGATTTCATTCAGGCAAAGAGTGTAAATCTGCATCAGTGAGGAATTCGATTGGAGATCAGATCGAACCAGCATCTTCCCCCATTCCCATCTCCATCCCCATCGACGAGGATCTTACAATGTCTGAAATGAACGATCTTGGATGGGGTGGGACTCTGGTATTTTTTAATCTCAGTTCAGGCAACCGATAAATTACAATCTTAATCAAATCTGAATGGGGCTATAGAGTGGAACAGAAATAGTGAAAAAACATATAATCTAAAGATAATAATCAGCCGCGTCGATTAGATGGATAAAAATTTGATCATTTTTTTTATCGTGCGAATGTGTGAATGCGAATTTTACACAAACGCAAACAACCCGCATCGTATTGATTCCCAGAAACCCTTTCACGAAGCTTTCGTTTCTACGCGGATTGATCAATCAAATCGTTCGAGCCTGAATTATTTCGCGTGCGAAAGCGATTCCCAGGTTCATCGAATGCCTTCAGTGCTGATCAACTAACTCGCTATTCAATATTCTAAAAAATTTCGCATATACAGGCGATTTCGAATATATAATACACCAACGTCCTATACACCGAATCCTCAGTGATTTTATTGTACTTTAAATGGAACATCCCTTCGGAGTAAAAACAGTATAGAAATTCAAAATTACGAAGCCAGGACGCCCAGACTTATACCAAAGTTTGAAACTTTATTTGCATTTATTGAGTGTGCCAATCAACGAATCGGAGAGGACCTTTTCTTCAAAGTTTTGAACGTCGAATTACCCCTCCGATGTTCCTCCAAAGTATCGAGGCGACGCGTGTCCGGGTTTAATCCACAGAATTTTTATCCTATATCCAATTCCAATTCCTAAACTATTGCAGAATTATTTATTATACGGTGAGCAAAATCATGATCTCCAATCGTCGATTTCATCCGTGCAATACACATTTAAATGTTCTCAGATATATTCGTCCATGATATATCCGAGAGCGAATAGGAACGTGACAGCCATTAGGGGTGCAGTTTCAAGTAGGAAGTCAACTGAATCGAGGCCACCGTTACGATCAACCCCTTAAATCTCATGTCGCATAATGGTTGTATTATATTTACTTAGCTCGTATATACCGTGCGTTTTCGTGGGAGCGCACCGTACCTGATTGCCGAAGCTGTAGAATGTATGTTTGCTTGCATGTATGCTTGTACGTTGCGTACGTCAGGTATCTTCGGCAATCAGGTACGGTGCGCCTCCGCGAAAACGCACGGTATGTGATGTGATATAGCTACATCAGTATATACCCAAAAGAAATAGAGGCAAACCTAATTATTTGTATCCTCGTAGTATGACATTCAGGTGAGTGTTTGCGGGAAAATGAATGCACTAGCGAGGAAAATTTGATACTTCAATAACCCCTCACATGGGATTCTCCTACTACTTGCAGTATTAAACTATATCTATGATCTCGCAGATCATCATAAAATGGGAAATAAGGCTAAGATCGATCCCTATCAAGGCCTTGGTACCATTTCACCCTTAAGAAAAATAAATTTATTTGCATTAGGGATGAACACTTGTTTTCGAACTTTCGTCCCGGCAATTTTCAGGATAACGTCAAATGATCAATTTCCCAAGACGACAATCTTACTGTCTTTGAAGTAATTCCAAAGATTTTTGGGTTCGAAGGTGGAGAAACGGTGACGCTTTCTGTCGGCACATCGTAATGTGCATCTTTCGTTATATTAACTAAGAATCTGTTTATCTTATACGATATTGCAGCATCGGGCACCTTCTCTATATGTTCATAGAAACCAGATTCTTGACCTCACGACTATATTATTCGCAACTCCAGTTTGCCAAGGGTAAAGTTTGACCACAGGATATTGCTCCCTGCAGCTCTTCCTTTACCCATATTTCTAATAAGCAGACCCTCGGCTGTTATTGGAAGCTAAATGTAGTTCAAACGATACTTCCTACGGTTATTCCGTGCGCGTATATGTACAATAGGGTGCTGGGTGGTCCTGAATTCGGTCATATTCGAATTTCGATGCTCCCATGAGCCAGAACGTCTCTATAAATGTATAAAAAAAAAAAAAATGTAGTCGACACCCCAGGTTCCTATCTCAATTCTAAGTACAGCTCCTGAATTTTCTGAATAATCTGAATTTTTTTTTTTTTTTTGATACTGGGGGTGGAAATTTTCTGATTCTGTAACTGATGTATTGATTTTCCTTCATTTTTTATTCCTCGCGTCGACTTCTCTAGTCATAACAATACTCTCTGAAAAAAGTACACACATGTGAAGCCGTGAGACGATGCAATCTGAAATTTGGAGGGTGAATGAATTTTTGTACACAGGTATAATGATATCCGGGAGTGTTTTATTTCATAGATTATTCATTTACAAGAATTTTTACGTAAAAAATAAAAGAAAGGAACCCGCGCACAGGCACACAGACACACGCACACACGCATGCACACGCACAACAACAATTGAGATAATTGTATGGATAAAGTACAGCAGAATCAACAATCGAGATCAAAATCTGTTCGAATCCCACTCCGTGCATTTAGGGGCTCAGTTTCACAGAGTGAAATTCAAACTTCGTTAATTCGGACTGAATAATCAGTATGAATATATGATGAGGTCGAAAAACGAAAAAGTGAAAAAAGAAAAAACGAAAAGAAAATCATAAAAAAGCTCGTGGAATTCAAATTCGAATTTGATTTGATTCGATTTGATATTGTATAACATAGGTGCAGCTAATGCTACAAGAGGTATTATTATGAATTTCAAATGCTTTTTGAATGGCAGATGTTACCTTAAACATTACTTCTTCAATTATAACATAATATCTGTAATATGTTATATATACAGTAATCGATTTTTATATTCATATACCCTAGATCTTACGTCCAAAATTTTTACGTGCTATATATCATATCATTCAGTCATAATACACATTACCGGTATACACGAATAAATATTTGTCTAAATTTACGTATATTTTATGTAGTCTAAGATTATTATTATTCGTATTTTAATTTTAAAACTATATACGTATTATGTATATGTATGTACATGATATCAGTATAACGTAATGCTAGGGGTCGAGTAACGACGTTACGAGACAAAATTTGGGCACCTGATTTGCGAAGCTCAATTTCGTCGGCTCATACTGGAACATTTCGATTTAGACTTTGGTTTTTCACTTTGCATTATTATTTTATTATTTTATAATTTTATCTCGATATATTATATATAAAATTATCATACCTTATTAATATGCCGTTGCAGTACAGAAATTTATACAAAAAATTGGCACCTATATCAGAGCTAGGCGTCGTTACTCTTAGACACAATCAGTATGTAATTAGATATTTCATTTTTCTTTTATTTATTCATATTTAAAATTCTAATATTTTTGATTCTAGTAACACAGTTCTACAATAAGCGTATTATATCTGCCATATCATCGATTTTAAAAAGCATTTGAAATCGAAAATTGTATGGTATAGTTGTTTCTTTTTTTTCTTCAATTTTTTAATTTTCAATGTCGCATAATGAACCTAAACAGATCATAATGATTGTAAGTGATTGTACCTCACAGTATATTATCATTATCGTTATTATTATTAATATTATTATTATTATTATTATTATTTTACTTAATTTTCGTTATTATTCATCTCTGGTAATAATATAAGCGCTAATTATACGAATTTTATATGCTAACGTTAAGTATAATAATCATATCCTTACACAGTATAACATTCATAGCCTCACGGTATATTAGATGCTCAAAATTCAAGATAAATAATATACCTTTAATTTTTTCGGTTTTCGCGTGAAGGTATAATTCGACTAGTATACCATAACAACCCGTGAGATTTTATTTATATATTTGTTATTGATATTATTTCATTAAACTATATACATGGGAAATTCCGCGTCACTCCAGCCACTAAAAAAAAAAGGAGTACTCACAAAATTAGAAAAAATCGGACTATACGATTTCAAATTTTTGTGAAAAAAATTTCAAAAATTTGGAAATCTCGTGAATGTGTTCGTATTATAAAACCGATTTGTTGTAAATTTATAAGGATTTCTTTTTTTTTTTTTTCAGTGACTAAAGTGACGCGGAATGCCCCATTATAATTTCATACTAATTCATCATCGATGTTCCACTCTTCGCAGCTTCTAATTTCTAGATGTAGTACATCACAGGTATTTTTTTCTCGTTCTTATTATCGTGAAACGACGATTTACGCGCATAGATTGATGATTAGTTATCTGCCCTGTTTATATAATAATAAAAACTCCAGGATTTATATTTATTGCCATTTATAACATTCGAGAAATTTCAATATTTTCGAACAGTTTACTTTTTTTCCTCATTTTTAATTTTCTAATTATTTATTTTGTTTTTTTCGGGAAGTCAATGTGTTTACAAATTTTTTTTTATCTACTTTTTTCTAATTATAACATACATTATTAGGGTGGCCCTTATTATATATATATATATATATATGTATATTTTTACTTCAGTATGTAAATCGACAGCAATTACATATATATTTTATTTATATTTACAATTGAATCGGAAATAATATATTATATAGTTATTTTTAATGTAGTTTCCTATCAGATAGGGGTTGGTATATAATCTTTAAGCAATTTTTGGTCCTTAAATTAATTGATATACTGTACACATTTAGATCTGCAATTGCGTTAATATTATATATATATATATATTATATAGTACATTATACCTATTCTATAGATACATATTGAAAAAACCTGTATAAGTTACGTTATCATTTACCTAAACTTACATCTTTAATTATCTACACATTTTTATATACTATATAGGGTTAGTCAATTGAAACTCCGAGAATGGGAGGAGCTTAGTTGGTGAATACGCTCCTCCCATTCTCGGAGTTTCAATTGACTCACCCTGTATATATATATATATTATATAGTCTTAATAATGTAGGTACTGCACAATTTTATTCGACATCGAGTACATACGTATTATATAACTATTATTCTTAAACATGTATGAAATTTTTTTGAATAACTTGTCCCTATATGTATATATAATATATTTGTATGTATATACGCTACCGTCAATGAAAATATTCAATTTTATCTTAATTAGTGGTTTATAATAATTCATTATTTTATAATTTCTCAATCGCTGAACGACTTGTATAATTTATAACTATCCATAAAGCAGCGCGATCAGTTGCTGCAGAAAATATTTGATGCAGTGCAGTTATTATAGTGCAATAAAGTGATTCCGAGATCGATTTATAGTTTATTTCACTCGATGGTCCTTAAATCCAAATTCGTTATACAGGGTGTATTGCCTCAAGTGTCGAGAATGGGAGGGACTCAGTTGACGCAAAGTCACGCCCCATCGACCACTCGACAAAAAAAATAATTCCCTTGGCCTACATTCTTACGAAAATAGAAAATAAAATTTCTTGGTGCAGGGAAAAAATATCGACAACGACTCGAATATCAGGCTGTTGGGTATTTATTCCGATGCTCAGAGAAACCGTTCGAATTCTTGGCCTTCTCTATCAATTCGAATTCAATAAATACAGTTTCGGTCTACCAAATTATTCTCTTTGTTGATTGGTCGACGGGGCGTGACTTCGCGTCAACTAAGTCCCTCCCATTCTCAACACTTGAGGTGATACACCCTGTATAATTCGCAATGTAATTTATATATTCATTTTTTTTCTTATTCAATTTTTTTACATCTATTAGATAGATTGACAGAAATATATAATATGAATCTTAGATTAAGCACATTTCGAACTTTTACTTTTTTTATTTTACTTTTTAATTTACGGTGTTTAAATCGTGTATACTTACACACCCTTATTTATAAATCATATTATATCTCAGGGAAATTTCTTTCTCTCTTTCACTCTCTCTCACTATCATTATTATACATTCTCCGAATGCCAAGCTAAATTGAGATAAAAAAAAAAGCAAGAAAGAAAAAAAAAAAGAAAATTATAAATTTTTTTTTCATAAAATCGGAGAAGTAAAGTCTACAAATCGTATTTTATCTCGCAATTTCGCAGTCGGAACGGTATTGTGCATTATTATTATAAGAGGAGTTGGTACAGTGAATGAGTATCTACCGGAAATTGCGACCCCGTTATCATATAATACAGAAAATAATGTATATATATGTATATATATATATGTATATAAATTTATATTATAAGAAATTATTTCGGAGGAAAGTTTAATTCTTAAGAAAAAATAAGTTTGTGTATATATATAATATATATGAAAAGATACTCCACAGGTTTATTTATACAATTTTAAATAGTCTATAAACAGGCCTAATTAAGACTTTATTTTTTTTTTTTCATTTGCATCGCTGGAGTAGAAAAAAAAATAATGGTAATGGGACTCTGGTTTGTCTTCAAAGTTCAAACTGTGAAGTAAAGATCTTTGCTGCAGATGAGGTAAACTACCGCGAGAGAAAGAGAAAAAAAAAAAAAATTTTTTTTAAAAAGTACCCAGCCTGGAATTAAAACGCGAGGTGTTGGTTGGTTCCCTGGGGTATAAAGTAGGTTACATGTATATAGGTATAGTTGAAGTTAAGTAAGGGGCGCGCGGAGTCCTTTTAAAAAAATTTCTTAAGAATTCGCTTGTCAATTTTTTAATTAAACTTTTTCAAACTTGGCAGCTGCTGACTTTTACCCGGTGCTTTATAGTATATCTCACCGCTAGCTCATGCTGCAGTGGTTTCAAATTATTCGAAATATGTACGGCTGTGGGGGAAACTGAATATTGAACTAGGCAGGAAATGAGACAGGGAAAGCTAAAAGATAAAATTAGTTAGAAAAAAAAAAAAAAGAAAAATACAAAAATACACAAATTAGACTCTAATTTATTCTCTCTAAAATTGGCTTGGCATTCGGTTCGCGATCTAAAGTATCAAACATCTTCAAAAGAACGTGCGGGAATTTGCAGATAAATCGAAAGTCGCGAAGGGTTGAAATTCACGGGCTCAAATAACGATGTAATTTTTCGTTTTTCCTTTCGTTTTCAAATTTATTTCCTATAATTTTTTTTTCACGATTCTAATTCTCGCGATCTCTTGACATCTGTATCGATATTTCAAGTTGGTATATATATGTATGCGTATACTTAATATATAGCTTATATCAGCTAGCTTATAAATACGATGTCATAATCTAAACGACTATATGAATAGCGAACACCGGATAAAAGGTAAGAAAAATGAATTTTACCTATCCTACACGAAATAGGTATATATATATTTTTTTTTCTATACATCGTCAGTCGAGTGATATACTTCATACCTTAGTTAGAGAATAGCACAGTATTCGAGGCCCGTATATACGGGTGTAACAGATCATCCGGTAATCCAACGCACGAGTAATAATTTGGGCTGAAGACCCTGTGTCTACGTACCGGGGTATGATGTCTTCGGGAGTTCTTAACGCGTGGGAATTATTAAGGGTAGGAAGCTACGATTAGTCGTCTACTAATATTATTCTGGTACAGATAGAGTCCGCGATACTAATATAATAAATAAACTCGAGATCCGCTCGTTAGTTTTACCTCGTTTGTAGAAAAAATAACGTTATATTTTTCGTCTATTTTTTCCTTCTCCTTCTTCTCCTCCTCCTCCTTGTTTTTCTTTTATAATCAATGGGTGAAATCACCGGAGATAAAATATAATTACGATAATTATAATTGGATTCGAAGACTTTCGATTTATACGATCGTTATGCATAATATAACATATGCCTGTAAATTTTTCTTCGTTTTTGGGCTCCTTTTTTTCTGTATCCATCAGAATTATGCACCGTAAATTTATTATTGCGATAATAATTCAAGATCTGATGTGTAACCTCCACCCTAAACCCATTCCTACATATAATGTCGGACGCCCATACGACGGGCGACGCTTCTCCGTCGTCTACACAGTAGCTTCTTAAATGCGTTTCTGAACTCCGGAGAAAACACTGTGTAGATCACTGGGTTAAGAGTAGAGTTGAAGTACCTGTAAACGTGATAAAATGATAAAATTTTTAACCATTTTTAACCAGGTCATTTTCGATGCGCTTAATGCAAGCCCGCTTCTCCGATTTCAAATTCGTGGGTCTATAATGGTCCAGAAACCAAATCTCTGTCCGATGAACATATCACTCTTTGATACTGCGACCGAAACTCGAGTAATAAACTTTTAACTGGAGAATTTCGAAGCTCTTACTATTTTTCGATTTTGTTGAACAAAAATAAACTCATCAAAAAGTTTTCGGTTCATCGGATAGTGATTTATTTTTCAAACAATTAAAGACCCAAATATCTATAATTGAAGCATCGATCGATCCAAATCCGTGCTTCGAGTACTTTTACTTCGACTACATCTAACTCTGAGACTCGATGACTCAGAACTCCTAACTTTTAGTCAATTCGTTCGAATTCGTTTGGAATTTACGCGAAGTCTGTAAACTGGATATTCGCGTCTAGACTATGTGATCCTTGCGCGGTTTTGAAATTTTTGAGAAACTATAAAAAGGGAGCTAATATCGATGCTGCTTACCCAAGCCAGAGGAAGAAGTCCAGCAAATATTCGCTGAAGTAGCAGGTCTGACAAACCGGAAGTAGTAAAGCAATAACGAAAAATGGTAGCCAGCATACGACAAAGGCGCCTGTGATAATGGCCAGAGTCTTAGCTGCCTTTCGTTCTCTTTTTGATTCGGCAGCTATTTTTTTTCTCCTCGATACCGGTGGTCTCGGCGATGTTTCCATCGTTGGTGGATCTGCTTCCAAACCGTTGTGATACGAGGTTTTTTCCGGCGACGTATTTGTCGAACTGACTGTCGTGAAGGCCGTTGTTGTCTCTGAAATCGTATATATTTAATTATCAGAGTTAGATTTCACGTTGTATTAAAGATGAAAAATTATTTACCAAAGTTGTATCATTTCGAAATGATATAGAGTCATGTGGGGCAGGCGTGCGCAGCGAGTAAGAGTGCGCAAATTCATCATTTCGGATCTGAAATGAATGAGTCTGCGCACACTTACCCGCTGCGCACGCTTGCCCCACATGACTCTATTTTCCCAATCAAAAGTACATCGGATTCAATTTTTTACGAGTGATAAAAGTATTATCCAAATTTGAAAACATCCGGGCCACTGTGACGTAAGAAAGTACCTATCGCGCATGCGCGGTATGATCGGTAAGACAGATAGTGGCGGTCAAAGTACTCTGCGGCGTGAAGGTGAACTACGATTTTGAATATTCCCGCCTTTTTTATCGCAAGATTCAACATTTTTTATGATTTCTGCAGCGACTAGGTAATGTGTTTTCATTATTGATGTTTTTCGAACGATTTTATAAACTTTAACGAGTATAATATCACTTTATCTGTTTTTCTACTATTTTTAGTATTTACTATTTTTGATGTTTACAAGTTTTTAAAAATCCGTGAGTTCGCGATTTATTTTTAATCAAGAGTATGAAGGGAAGACTGGAACAAAATGGACGTTTGCAGAAAACTACACAAGCATGATGGCTTCATGATCTTATCCTCTCATTTTTTTTCCCTTGAAATCAACGTTCATTCTGTTCTATCAGATACTCATAAAATAAAATCAGCCTTTCCAGAATTCCGTAAAAACTAAATCTTTTTATATGTATTATTGATTTCGTTATGAAATACAATTATCATCATTTTTTCATAGTTCTTTTTATGATACCGATTTTTCCCCGGTCTTACCTATAATCTTCAATAACTACGCATATTTCGACGTAGGTGTTAACGATGTGTGAAATTAATTACAGCCCAATATGGCAGGCGATAAAGTATCAACTATTTCGAACGTTAAGTAGTCTATCAATGCAGCCAAGAATGAGGACCTACGCATATACCTGTGTTTATGTTATCCTCATAGTTAGGATACACGTATATTGATCATGTATATAAGGTGTCCAAAAATGAACTTCTAATCTTAAGCATACGGGATTTTCAAAAATTTTCATGCATGAGGATGAAAATATTTTTTTTTTGTTGTTTTTTTTCGAAAATTTATTCAAGCTTTAGTAATTTTCGACACTGTCGACAATACTTTTAATGTCATTTCTGCTTCCTTCTCGCACAAGTTCATCGTCAACTAATTCGAAGATATCGTTTCTCGAAACTGTGAAAAGCAGATTGCAAATCGCGAATAGTCAGTCCATCACTAAATTTCTTACCACATTCAGAAGACATGGACGCTTCAAAAAGGTACATTAATTCATGAGCACCCTATACAGGGTAGTCGTGAACTGAGTGCTTTAATTTTGGGGGATGACCGAAGAGTCATAGCTTTGTTATCCTGCCGTTCGAAATAGTGATCTCCGTTGCCACGTCTGTGAGATACAAGCCATTTAAAAGTCGCCATAGCGCCTGCGTAGACAGGCAGCCAACTATACACAGGCGAGCAGTGGGATGTCTGGTTTCAGGCGCGTGAGCACTAAAGCAAATCACAACACTTTTTCCAGTTCAAGAATCACTGGACTACGCTGTACTGACGAGTTGGTCACAGCCTGTGAATTATTTTTGTGATTGTTAAACCGAATAAGCGTTATGATTCCTTCAGCGCTCGTATGTAACCACATGCATCAAACTAGAAAGCCCCGAGATCGTCTGTGTGCAGTTGGCTACCTGAATTCAGGCGCTAGCGAGACTTTAAATTAACTGTATCTCACAGACGCCACAACGGAGACCACTATTTCTGATGGCAGGGTATCAAGCTTGACCCACTCCCTCAATCATCCCCTAAAATTAGAGTACTTAGTTCGCGGCCACCCTGTGTACCCACCAAATATCAAGGTATGAGTGAATAACATAAATACATGTAGACACCCGTACGTTATTTCGTGCATTTGCCAGTTGGTGGCCATTAATTAAAGTTTATATTGCTCATGCACGGGTTTAGGAACTGTGGGGTTGGGTGGGGGCGACTGCAATGTTCCATATAACCGAAGGAGCCATTACTCTCACTTGTCACCCGGTAATTAAGTAATACGAAACCAGGTTCGTACCGTAGCTGCTAGTTGTATGTATACCTAGTTCATAAACATACGTCTAAGGATTGGGTTAAACTTAGCCATATCAGAGCATGGCATGCCGGGTATCGTACCTCGGTGACTTAAATTTTGCTTGATGAGTTAATACACCGAAAAACAGGACCCAAAAAAGCTCCTTATTATTTTTTTTTTTTGCTCTCGTTTTTATCATCACCTGATATCGTCGGCAGAGGTCTTCCGATCACGGCGACAACAGCAGCAGCTATTCCTCCGGAAGCTTGCGCTTGAGCCAACGCCCCACCAACGGCGTGGCTTCCGCCAATTGGTCTTGGCGGTGCTCCCATGGATTTCGTGGTACCTGAGCGATTTTTCGATTGAAAAAAAAAAAATAAATAAAAATACATGAAAAACACTGAAGAAAAAAGTAACGGGATGTTTTTGGACTTTAGTCTTCGTTTTCGTTTTTTGTTTTTTGTTTTTTTGAAAATTACACCAGCGGCGTTATAGCTGTTAGGGAGACGTTTGATGGATTGCAGAAATTAGTTTGATTTACGGTAACATATGTACTACATGTATAGAGATATAGCAATTATTCGTATTATTGGGAGTTAGTGATTGACAACAACCTGGGGGGTTCGCTGGCTGGCCAGCGCGTCGTCTGATACGTTTCCGAGCCGTTTGAAATATCCTCCAGTAAAGTATCAGGATTACGAAAAGCGGCAGATAGAATGACGACGCTGTTGCGAATATCTGTGCGGAGAAAGAGTTATAATAAATTGGATTTTTTTTTTTTTTTTTTCTTCCTCACCACAAAGCCGGTAGAGTGTGATCGTTAGATGAGAGTAAGGGATCATAAAGAATAACGAGTTACGACGGAACTGTATACGACCCGACAATCTGGGATCACAATCAAATGCATGCTGACTTGAAAACAATAAGGAAACATGAATTTTC
Organism: Tenthredo scrophulariae; assembly: GCA_963978835.1. NCBI lineage: Eukaryota > Metazoa > Arthropoda > Insecta > Hymenoptera > Tenthredinidae > Tenthredo > Tenthredo scrophulariae. Next base: position 24,258,672 of record OZ022229.1, read on the forward strand.
GTCAATTCTCATATCTAGTCCATGAAGACCGACAACGGCACAATCGTATTCGTAACTGATTTATTTACGTAGCATTACAGCCATCAAACTTTCATATATTCTGGTCTGAATAAATTTTTCCGGATGAAATTTTTACGGAATATAGTTAAATGTGCGAATAAATATGCCGAAGATGTACTTGGTTCGAAATGAAACTTAAAACTTTTTGTCTTTGTTTCTTTAGTTTCTCAATGAAAAAAAAAAATTCCTCTGTATTTCGAAAATTTCTTCATCGATCAGCCCCAAAAATATCATCGACTGTTATCTAGCAAAATTGATTAGCCCCATTATATGATCACGTATTTAGGAATGAAATATGAGAATGGAAATAAATATGGTTTTCATTTTTTCCAAGCTTTTTACGTAAAGTGAAAGTTTGCCTTGGACCTTGGTACAACATCTAACTAATTGTTAGTAATCGATTAAACTGTAGATTGATACGGGACCAGAGACAGCTATGGTAAGTATAGATATTGAAAATTGTGAATAATATTTTAGGGGTGTTGAAGGAGGATGGTGGTAATTAAAAGTTTTTTAAAGAAAAGTTTGTCACCTGATAGCCGATGTCTTGACTGACTAGGCAGAATTTTTCGTGAACAACGCGCTTTTCCCACTGAGGATCTTTCCATCCAAGAAGCGGAGCGATGCAGACTAATGCCGCGACAAGCCAGACGACAGCGATCATTACCCCGATTCGTTTTCCGGTCCGTTGATGGATATAATCGATGTTCGTCACTGCCCAGTACCTGGTAAAAAACGAAAATAAATCTTCTAGGAGTTCTTTACTTCAGGAGGCAAAGGTAGGTTGCAGGGCAAAGATTGCGCGAGATAAATCCTAAGGCGAGAGTAGCAGCTCGCGATCCGCTATTCGCCTTCGATCGAGCATAGATCGAGGATGAGGAAATGCCGATAAAACGGGAAAAGGAGCTATTGAATGTCCCCGGAAAACTCATCTCGGGATTCAACTGCTTGCCGTGTCTATTTGCTCGTATTTTAGTTACTGAAGCAAGACCTGCAGAGGGCCAAAGGAACGGGAGTGACGATTGCACCACGGTTTTCCTCAATCCATTTGCACGGTTTTGCTACTGCAGTTGCACTTTCTCGATTGAGGAGAAAAAAGTGAATAGGAGCTTTCCGTGCACAATCGGATACTTCAAGTCACCGCGAATAATGACTATTCGAGTAGGGAGGCATACGTGACTAAACACATGGACCACCGTTATAAGTTTCAGACATTTTTTTAACGCTTCGTTGTTCCAAAACGAAAAACTTCCGAATAAAATTTCTTTTTCTTTTTTTCATCCGTGGAAGAAGAACATTACAAGTTTCGAAAAAGTAGTTATCCGATTTATTACGAGGTAAATTGAACATATGAGAAAATAGATCGAACACGATAATAACGATAGTTATTAAAGCAATAATGAAAATTTGTCCAATCGACATGAGTTCCTTTTAAAATTTCCGGTCCATAAAGATTCGGATTGGATTTGGCATTGCGGTACCAAAACGGAAGTTTTGAAAACGAAGAATCAACGCAGTCATGAATTTCACAGGACCCATGATTGAATTTTGAATATCGTTTGAATTGGCAGAATGCCGTATAAATTTGGTTTAAAATATCAGACTCGATTGAATTTCTCTCTCTCTCTCTCTCTCTCTCTCTCTCTCTCTCTCTCTCTCTCTATAGCATACGTTGTTCCGAATACGAATAACTGATCACAAAGTTCCAAATTTTTTCATTGAATATGTCAAGAAAAACTCTCCGCGGTTCACAATCTACGCCGATCCATATTCACCCAATTTACCTTATTTATTGTACGTCGTGCTACCGTTGCAGCAATTGGATCGATGTGGGAGATTGAAGGGAAAAACGGCAGGATAGTCGTGCGAATAGGCGACGAGAGAGGTATTATAAAAAGAGAAAAGGTTCTTACGATCAATTTGATTCTATTACGGATTATTAAATCGGATTTAACGCACACTGTTATACTTTTACAGTTTTCTTCGGTATACGGTATAGCGGTAGGCAAAACTATAATCGAAAGAGAAATAAGGTATAACTACGACGTCTCGTGACCTGGTTGTGAAAAAGTTTTCACATTCTATTAAAAAGCTTAATAAAGAAAGTTTCACGATTTGAAAAAAAAAAAAAAATTTATTTTCATTATCCCAAGCGCGATTGAATTCAAATTATTATTAAACTCGTTGTGTATTGAATATTTCTACTCAATTCTACCATTAGTCCCGATAGATTTCATCATTTTTCATCAATGATTACTCGATAATAAAATACAGAAATAAAGCTGCTATATTTTTTCAGACAATATGGAATATTTGTAAGCTACGCTAGGTATGTAAAATGACAATATTTGATGTACTGGATTCGTAGCAAATTGATGGGTATAGTTATTGCGACTTCGTGTTCGATGAAAGGTTCGAACGCTTTTGTTGCGAATTCAGTGTATGTGGAATTCAATGAATCTTCAGTTTTCTATACAGTCAATTTTACTTGGCGAAATTGTGAGCTTTGGTAGAATTTCTCGATCCAATACCAGCCGAGTTTACAAAACAATACTTATTAGCGTAATGGCGGTCCTGAGCTCGTTGCATAACAGGAGTTTTCCCAACGTCACGTACTCCATGCAACTTGAGATTGGATTTAGTTTAGAAAATTCATGAAATATGAACTACTTTTCAGGTATCCACCATCTAAGCCAGGATATAATTTACTACACTTGAAAATTCAACTTTACAGAGTTTCGCTAAGTTTTAAGAAAGACAAGTTCAACTTGACTAACGTCGTGCGGTGATACTCCTCGCTGAAGATTTAATGAAAATATTTACTATTCCGGATAGGAAGTAAGATTTCATTATCACTTCGAGGCACGACAAAATTCAACATTCTCCGCCGATAGATAGGGCGGATAGTTGAATGAAATATCAAAAAAATTGGCGCAACTCTACGTAATTATTATCCTCGATGGATAGTTATTTCCCTTAATTTTATTAAACCTTCCAAATCCGTTTTGAATTTGGCGTTACATGGCGCTGTACTACATATGGCATTGCCAAACTCCTATTTGGGGCTTTTCATCCGGGTAAAATATTTCTTGAAGCCATTCGTGGAAAATTGTGTATGAATTTATTTCGATCTTAATCCCATGTAGACGTATCAAGGTTGAAATAAGGATGTAAGATCAGGTGAAATGATCAACGAAAGTACTACAACGGTATTTTATAAAAAAAATTTCATCCTCCTTCAGTTGCCATTGAATAAATTCTCAAGCCTTGTTGATAAACTATAATAGAAAGAACTGCATTGGCAAAGATGGCGGAACATGAGGAGTTGACGTCGCAGAGAATAAGTCAAAGTAGGGCAAGCTGCCTTGTAATTATAAACTTGTTCCAGTTCGTGCAATTAGCACTTTCGGAGTTAAAGCTGATGTAAAACTAAAGACGGTAGAAATTCCATTGTCCTTCGCGTACTGGGTGCATAGAGTGCATCAACCGTTGGAAAAAGATATGCAAGATTTCACGGGGGTTTATAGAAGTCGCTGTAATTAGCCAGAGCTAATTATTTCAAAAGATCCTTGCAGATAGTTACCAGAAGCGTCGCGTCGGTTTAAAAGGTGAAAAGGATCAGTTTCTATGCTTAGTATTCAGCCAGAGTGTATCGCGCTGTAAGGGTGAGTCGTCGTCAGACCGTAGCTTTCGCGTTCATAGCAGCTAATAAGCAAGTAAGTCTAGGCAACGATGCAGCAGAGTATTAGTCGCCCTTTTTTTATCCGAAAAAAAATCTATACCGGAGTTAAATTTCATCCTATTTATTTTACTCTTCGCTGATTCAACCGAATCCAACGCTCGCGCAACTCGGTTCAATCCGGCTAAACTTCGTCGAATTCAGTCCAATTCAAGAAAAGGTCTCTCGGATGAAGCCAGCTCGTGCGCGACATCCGCATCCGCATCCGTCCGCTCATCCTCTCATCCTTCGTCCGTTTATTCAATCGCGTCTGGTGTGCAAACACTACCGACTATCCCCATCCTCTGTACCTACCTTTAATTGCATTCTTTTTTGGAACTGGCTATCTTATCGTCGATTCCTATTATACGCCATTCAGAGAGGTGATGAAAACTGAGTGGAATTGAATTTTTTTATTGAATTTCCCGGTGTACGTCAGACCCGAAAGTATAAGATTCCTTTTCCAGGATTAGACGGACGAATGGTCAAAATCCAGAAGGTGTGAATTTTTCCATGCGAATTTCCTTGTTCCCGGATTCTATCTGACGGGAAAAATCTTCAGTAATATTCTGCACCGATTTAGCGAAAGAGACAATGGGCTGGGAGTTAGAAATTCCATGACAGTTTTCCCCGACATTTGACATCGGCAGAATCAGTCGAGTAAATGTACGCTGTCCATGTTCATGGGGGTGTTGCAGTATTGGATTCGTTCTGAGGGAGGCGGTGTCGACTTGGCCACAGCGAAGGAATATCCCGATTTACAATCTCTCAAGTGTCTCGTACATAATTTTACTCCGGATAGAATCTGACCCGACCTTCGCTCTATGTAGTGAACCTAAGTCTTGCTTATTCGGGCAGCAATTGAAATCGTTAGGACAATACTAAACCGCGTTTGCTCGACGATGAACATCTCCTACTCGGTGAATTTCGCACATTCGCAATTCCATGGCGATCTGAATAACCGTTACTATATATGGCGAAGTCTGCCGTCTCCTACGACAAGTATCTCTCCAATTACTACAAACTACAACGGAAGTTTCTCGCGGCTCATAGAGCGTGGCTAATTATCGTGATCACATTAATTAGTCATAGATTGGCGTGGCCAACGGACCCTGCAAGCGAAACCGCACGGTGATCCAGTCAATTGTACGCAATTATATGCTCAAAGGGCACGTGGCAGAGGGATGTAACTTGCGCGGTTAAAGATACAGCTGAGGATGATGGGATAAGCTATCCCCCATGTGCGATATTAATCAGGAATGTTATCAAAGCTGATGATCGTAGTGGTCTGGTTTTACGATTTATTTTTCGTAAACATACATACCCCGATGTCGAGGGTAAGCAGTAATCATACTTCCTTTGAACCCCAAACCCATTTACTTGTGGCGCCATTCCACCAACCAACTTAGTAAGTTTCTCTGTACCTAACGCAGTTATTCTCTCTTTGGTTAGTGTCGTGGCTGAGTGTGATGTTCCCAGAGTGCGAAGGCCCGGGGAAGTACCACAAAGTACAAGGAAGTACGCATCCTCAGACAGTTAAATCCTCCCACAAGTCTGTCAAAGGGTCTCGCCTTCGGCTTGTCAGAGCTTCTCGAGTTTCTGAGCTACCCGTATTACCCTCTCGAATATTTAGCGTACGATTGACGTCCCTTAGAAATCCGCCTATACATATTCTAGGGGTGATTTATCCAAAAAACGAAATCCCCGAAGTATGAAACGATTAATTATTTCGAGGGAATCCTTGACGCCAAAAATAATAACATGAGATGAAATTTGGCCCGCAATTTTCTGCAGATCTGGTTAAGGGCTCGCCTACGCTATATAGGAACCGTAAAACTTTGTGAAAACGGTAATGTGAACGAAGGGTGAAAGTAGAGGGTGAGGAACAGCGTGAGTATAGACAGTCTGGGGTTAGCGGACTACCAAGGGGCGATTGACAAGGGGCATAGACCTGCTCTAGACAAGCTTTACAGTACCCTGAAAACTTTTACTAGAGACAATAAAATCGCTGACGACTACGTGGTGTGAGAAAACTACTAGGTCTAAGAGGCAGGTGGAACCGCGACGTGCCCAAGAATCGTCTCCGAAGAAAGCCTGACTATTAACGCTGATCGTTCCTGACTCGGAACATTTATGGATGAAAATACCCGTTCGAAAATGAATTGAGAGGAGATAAATCAGGGTGCAAACGCATCGCGGACATAATGTGCAATTTACTATCTCAATTTGCATGAATTCAGTCCGGGTCTAACTGAGCCGAGATTGACCCAGTTTACATTGGAATAGATTCGGAATTCCAGGCCTATCTTGATTCCACAGTTTACTGTAAAGCGATATTTACCTACCTCTGCCTACGCCCGTTTGGTAAACTGGCTGATATAATCTTGAGCTATACCACTGAGCTTTGGAACGGCGCTGTTCTTGCTGCAAAATTCACTAGGTCAGACCTGTTACTCAGACTCAAGCTACGTTTTCCGCATTATAAAGAAAACTCTGAACAAGCGGATACCCTTTGACGAAATTTACCGATATCCGCAGAGATATGTCCTCCATATAATCGCAGATTCATAAAATCACCGGTGAAAACTGGATTCTACATTTTCATCGATTTTATACACGATCCAAGCTCCTATAGGTTAAAGCGACCATGCTATGTGATTATTGGGTGGCTTCGATGGAAACACCGTTAAACTTACCGCTCATAGCGGGTATAATAGGGTTAGATTTTTTACAAACGCCGTTCCCGTTAGTTTCAGGGGACTGGGGAGCCTTCTGATCGTGTCGATCGAAGAAATCTGATCATGTTTGAATATTTTTTGCGCGGCTAGGAATAGAGATACCGATAGGCTGCAGTGTTCGAATCGGTTTTATTGAGAAATCTGATCCATCAGAATATATCGCTTCGAACACTATTGGTATCCGGTTTCGTAACAGACCCAGTCGTATCTGCGTGTATTGCGGAACAACTGTTGGTTCGAATCGAAAATGCTTTTTCAACCATATGGCTTGTGCTAGAATAGTTTTTATAGTGCTAATGGAAACGCACTATTTTGCTGTCTTTTGTCCTCAATTTTGAAAATTTATCAAAAAAATTGACGAGGAGATATCCTCAGAGGATCGTAACGTCGGGATTTGTTGGAAAATTTGAAATTTCAAGTCTCTTGAATCCCCTGAAAAAATCTCCAGGGGTTTAAAGCTCTCGACATTTCGAGGCTCGTGTGGTATAGTTCCAAGCGGTTAATATCCCCGGGAATTAAGTGATTTATAAAATCGTTCAATCAACCCCCCATCGCTATGTAGTATAATATGAGGTGTATGATAAGGCGACCGTAACCAAACTTAAAGATATCTATTATCTGGAATGATCTGGCACCGTAGCTCAGGGTGTGTCGAGCGAGTCAGCACGAACGTTGAGTTTTACTACTTGACACAAAACGAGGCAGGCGTACACGATGCATTTTGCTTCGTTGGGGTCTAAGTCTGCGGCTTACCTGGCCTGTGTGAAATACATTGATATACCTATATTGGCTAGCCAGTAGCTATTACAAGCGAATAGCTATAAAGTTAGATTTGATCTACGACTTGGTTACACGCCTCGTAATTTTTATTTTCTTATTTCGTTCAGTTTTTTTCTTCTTCTTCTTCTTTCTTTCCTTCTTTCTTTCTTTCTTTCTTTCGTTTAACGGTGATATACCTCCAGTGAACTCTGACGGCATCGTGGTTTCCACCCTTTTTCTCATCCACCTATCACATTTCTTACCCGTTAATAATTAGGACGTACCGACAAAGTTCTGACGCGTAAAGTTAGTTGAGACTTACGATCCGCCTTTGCTCGCCCCTAGGATAGTTAGAATAACGATTACCGCAGAAGAGAGAGAAAAATATAAAAACAAAAAAAAAAATAGCGTTGGTAGGTCGAATATGAAAATTTATTTCCATAGAAACATGAATGCGAAAATCCTTAGGGGCCAGAGATTTTTTTCGTCCTCGAAATGCTCAGAATTATGTTTCGTAATGAACTTTCAGGGGCCTTATTATTTCCTAAGCGTTATCTACGGCTGGACTAACGCCAAATTTCTTTTAAACACTCCTTTTTTTTTCTACACACTTTGCATTACACACTCGTGATAAAATTGGCAACCGCGAGTGCCATTTCGCGGCTAATAGCCAGTCTTGTCTATTTTAAGTGTGAGAAACTTTCGGAGTTTTAGGGCTTTGCCACTCTGGCTTATGTCGGAGTTTTACAGTTACACTTTACCCACTTCCAACCCATCTTAACTCCAGCACCCTCATACCAAACCCCCCATTCACGGGTTCCATTATCTTATGCAAATTCTCCACCCACCAGTAATTACGACACAATTTTAGAAGCGAAAGTCTGACGCACGTCAGATGGTGTTATCCTGTTATTTTATACGCACATTTGTATGGATCCTCACTCGAAATACTTGAGGCCAGGTTGAAGTTCCGAATTCGTTTGAGAGGATTTAGAATTTTCAGAATCGTTGGAGTTTAGAACACATTGAGATTCCGAAGTGTGTCCGAAATTCCCCGGAGACCCAAAAACCCAAAAATTTCGGTTTGTTTCTCAGGGTGTGAAAACAAAAAATAGTTTATTCTAATCGAGACTCTTTTCACGGAAACCCATTCTATCTACTTTAATCGATAACTTCAATGTCATGATAAATGATTGATTGGATTTTGAAACTTTTTTCCGAAAGCCCGAGTTATCAAACACTGAATGAATATATGCATGAATTTTAAATTTCGGGAATTTTGAACATCCAGTATTCTTCGTTTGAAAATTTTCTTAATCGGTTATGCAGACTTTCCGAAAAATATCCTTTCCAAAAACTGTGAGTCGATGATATTGTCATTCGGAATTTTCACCGTTAAGGAATTTAGAAATTCGAAACTTCAATCCGGCCCCAAGATATCCGCGGATATTTTCATAACTGAAGCACGAAAACGTTTTTATATGGGATTCTATTTGAAAAATTTGTATCAATCTTCAAAATTCACACACACGGTGTTGAAATTATTACATTTTCAATGAACTCAGCTTTGTAGGATTAATTTTTTTTCTATTTTACCCATCAGCCGACCATCTGCATTTTTTCTCGGGTTGAATTGATTTGCTTTCGGAAGACATCGATTCGAAAAAAAAGGAGAAAACTGGATGGCCAGCCTGCGATAAACAGACGAAAAACCTGGAGTGGGCCGAGTTGGCTTTGACTGAGTGTAAACCAACGCTTTAATCTCTCTGTATATACCTCTGTGTTGTTACGAGTGTGTAATGTGTTCACAGGGTTGTTTTGTGGTACCTATATAAGATACGAAATAAAACCGTTTTGTAAAGTTTTACCCGAGGCTATATACATGTGTATACCTATACGTACAATGTAGTGTACAAAGCCGTCTGCCAAAGCAAAGAAACATTCGTCGTTGACGTCGAGCGCGTTCATCTCTTGCTCCAGTTTTCTCGCGGGTTTGTTTTACACCACTTTTTTTTCTTCCCTCAATTGAGATTTTCTTTTTCACGTTTTTTTTTCAGTTCTTCTTTTTTTATTATCATGACTTTTATTTTCCATTTTTATTTCCTTGTTCGTTATTTTTATCTCACAGTTGCGACAATGCAACGAAACAAGGAATTGGTCTCACGAGAATACCGCCCGGGACTCAGTATCCGGGCACACACCTCTACCTACGATATGTATATATATATTTTCGCTGGGTTTACGGAACAGAAATATATATACAGAGATTATATATGAATATATATTCGCACACGTATCACAACTCGGGACAACACACGCGTGTTGTAATTTCGTTTAGGTCCCAACCCTGAATTACCAAGCCGAGAAACTCGTCTGTTAATCTCGGCGGCCTCAGGCTCGTGATATGTGCGGCTGGGAAAATTAATTGTCTCGAAAAATTAAAGGATTAAGAAATCACCGACCCGGACGTACACATATGTACATATATTTAACGGAGGTATACGTACACCTTCGAAAGGCTTTTTTTCGGAGCTGATTACAATTGAGATATAGGCGAGGTCCCCTTGAATTTTTGATTTATTTTTATTTTTCAAAACGGATCCATCAGTGATTTCGAAATGACCGTCTAGTGTGAAATTATGGTTAGGATGATGACCAATTTTGGGACCGAAATATAGCAGCCAAAAGTTCAGCCAGTCCGGTAGTTTCTTTCGAAGAAGATCACCGAGATCGTTTTCGGTTGATAACTCGAAGTTTAATTTTCGGATTAGCACGGATGAACTTCTTAAGCTGATTAATAACAATAAATTCAATTAGCGAAGTGAGTATAAGGCTACATTACAGTCTCTGCAACGCATAGTAATCGCGGAACATTGTCAAGTTTGGAAACAAACTTGATGCAACTCTCGAAGTAAGTCGTATAGTTACAGTTGAGATAAGTATTCCTTCGCGAAAGCTCTTGACATACAGCGAATGAAATTTCCAAATTTCCATCAAGATACTCCGCGCGTATATTAGGGTCGTCCTCATTTTGATCATTTTCAAATCTCAATGCTCCCATGGATCAGGACGTCTCGAAACTCCAAGTTCTTTTCTCAATTCTAAACACGAATATGACCGGATTAGGGCTCACCCTGATATGTATAAATCGCGGGATATTTCTCTCGATCAATTAAACATCCAGTTCACAATCTCGACAGCTGCTCGCAGCTCTGTCCAGGACATTGCACCCTCTCTGGATATAAGACACGGAAGATCTACAGTGCCCCCCATTAATTTTCTGATTTCATTTCACTTACCTATAAGATAAGACGTTCTAAACTCTGGATTAAGCGCATTTTAACACGCATGTACCGTGTAACCACGCGATCAGAGGAATCACCCTGCACGTATAGGTGTGAGGTGCATAGATGTGCACACATGCGATTTCATCAGGTATCCTATGTCATTATCGCGTCTTAAAGCCTTATTCAAAGGGGTGGTCAAGAATTACGAATTGATTGATACAACTGATCGATTTTTTACCTTTTTCGAAATTTTATTCACGTCAAAAAATAACTCGAGAACTTCTCCTGTACAGATTTTTCAATCTCAAACACTAGTATTCAGTTTTATTAGAAAAAAGAGAAAACCGAAATTCATTACGAGCGAAAAGTTGACTTTATTTTTTTTTTTATATAAAAAACCTAGTAAATCGAGCGAGATATCATCGGACAAAAAATCAATCACACATACTCTTCATTCTCGGGTTGATTATAATAAAATCATAAATAATAAAAATTAAAAAAAACGGAGAGATATAAAAACGAACGCTGACTTTTGTTTTAGAGAAATATCAAACGTGTTTCGAATTTTCATTTCCGACTAAAAATCAGGTGAAAGCTGATGAAAATTCATTGAAGAAGTGGACGGCTCTCTTCGCTAATCTGTTCGTTATATTTCAACTCTGGATTTTATCGACGGGCTTTCAATCAATCGGTCCATAATTCCCGCTCTCGAAACTCGTTTCGCGGTACAGTTGTATCACTAGACAGACAAACGAGGGAAAAAACCAATGACAGTAAAAAATAAAAAACAAATTTGTGAAAGGGAAAAGGACTTATTTTCGCTCGACTGGGCCGATACACCAGTTTCGTTTCCTTCCACTCTTCGTCGCTCGTACAGCCATTACCCGGATTTGGTATTCTATACGTACCCAAAAATACACACACAATACAAAAAAGAGAGCGGGAAGAAAAACAGAAGAGAAAAACTCACACGGCCAAACAGATGCATCCATATTTCACCAGGCATCCACATACTCGTGTGTGCAATTTCAGCACTAGTTAGCTGAATTAATTTACCCGAATTTGTAAATAATTTCTATTCGGTAAAAAATTTCCTCGGATTTGCATATCGTAACAGCTTGGGTCATGCGATCGTGTGTGCTACTTGCACTCTAGGCTTGCAAGTTCGCGAAACAACTTGAAACTCATACTTATTCATGTGTGACGAAAATCAGGTTTAGCTGTATATTTCTGGTTTATGAAACGAGTTTAATTTAATAGCTTTAATTTAACAGCTGGCAAGAACTGTTCTCACAATCAGTCGAGAATATGAAGATGCATTGCAAATGGGAAACTCTTCAGCTCGGTGTAATGGGACCCGTGTTTTGCTGTGCAGAAGTCTTTGTTGTGACTCATTTCATCATTTTATTTTTCCATTTTCATTTTTTTCAATTCTCGTTACGTTTCACATATATTGTCTATTGGTCCCACGACGCTGTATAAACTTCTCGCTTCACATTACGTAGATTTGAGGAGATAGCGTGCACAGAAATCAGGACAATTGGTGCATGGTGTATTTTCTCCTGATGCATCGCCCCCGACAGAAATTTATTTTTATCCAAGGCAATTCCCACGAATAATAAACTCCTACACCTGATTCATTTCCTTCGCGTATCCGCAACGTAACCATCTTCCACTACGGAGTCAGTATTGTGTTTCCATTCCATTTTCCATCTCGCGAAACGTATTTACGTAGGTATGCACTTATGTACGTATGCATATATATGTATGTACATGCATTCCCCACCGTTTCTCGTAATATATGAAATACATGAAATACATGAAATACATAAAATACATAAAATACATAAAATCCATAAAGTACACGAAAGCACTTTATGCACCTGTCGAAACGAGACTACGTATTCCAATGTTATCATGCATCCGATGTCATATACATATACACGTACATATATGAGTAAAAGGTATACAGATGGGCCCTGTGCCACCTACTCTATTTCGCCCCTTGTCTTCACCCCCTTATTTTCTTACTTACTTCTTTCTAACGGTGCGGCGCAATACCCCGTTAGCAAAAGCCCCAGGGCATCAAATAGCTTCGACAAACTTTTCTTATTTTCTGTTCACGTATATATGTATAACATATAGTTCTAGATCGCTCCAGGGTTTATTCCGAAAGTGAATTGGCTTCGCGCTGGTAGAGATATAGAACGATAGATATAACAGCTCCTCGTACTTTATTATTATCCTACGACGACTGTATTACGCGATTTTAATACTTTCAAAAAATCTTCCTGAGGCTAGTAGTCACCTGCCTATTGCCTTTTTGAGTCGTTTTTTATTCGCTTGCAACCAAGGTAAGGCTTGCATTTTTTCTTCTTTTCTTTTTCTGACCTCACTTCCCAAATTACCTGTCTTGCATCACATTTAAAAAATAAAAATCGTTGATCCGTTTCCGAGTTGAGGAAATTGTCAAAATTTTATTTCATCGCTAACTGAAAACCCACTACACCGATGAATTTCAAAATCTGATCACTTCTGATATACATAAAACTGCATCGATCGATCTAACGAAGGCTAAAATCCGTTCATTCATCGCCGAGAAATCGCCGGACAAAAAATTTACCACTTCCCAAGACAATGCGTTAACTCGAGAATTATCAAAGCTGATATTCTGGTAATAACTTTTCTTTATAATTTTGGACTTTGGAAAGGCCTTACGATTAATTAAACCGATCTATAAAATATTTAGTAGATACCCAATACGATAAAGGAACTGAATTACCTTTTTTATGAATCTGCGGTACATCCTCACAATACATAATAAAATGTTTTTTTTTTCTGTAAGCAAAATTCGATGTTTACGGAATGAAAGCATCGAAGCGTGGCACGTAATCAGAAAACGGTAAATACCCAACCGGAATTGAAATCCGCCCTGGGATATTGCTCCGGTATCAGGAGGTAGAACTTTGTTATCTGGAAGCATTCCCGGAATAATTGCGGTGCACAATTATTATAGGATGAACTAGATCGTTGGGTGAAAGCTTGTGGGCACAATACAGTGTAGCAGGGTACTCGGTGTCGCTGTAGATACATATTGAAATATTGGAGGTAATTATCGATCATCGAGTACAAAGCAGCTGAGTTTCGTAATTTAGCGAGCTAACCGAAATTCTCATTGTCAATACCCTGCACTGCTGCAAGGGTGTTTAATTTCATGTATACAAACACGTGAGTAGGGTTTACTCATGCAATTACTACGCCATAGGCCTGAAGCCCGTACTGATACGCGAAAGCTGCTGCAAGTTCGTTATCGTCCAAACTTTTCGCACTTATCATTAACTATTCGCGAGAAAAATCGGACTGTCTTATCCTGCAGTCTTAAAAATTGGCCAAAATTCTTTAAAGCGTGAAAATTGACTGGCCAAAGTAAACGGTGCCTGCATAAACGAAAAGAGCAATCGTCTCTTACTTTTTCTTTTCTTTTTTGCACAAAAAGCTCGGCCAGTTCAACTGAAAATATCCCATTGTTATATAACGTAAATACATATGATTTTTCGGAGGCCAGAACTACCTCCCTTTTATTTGCTATCGAGGAACGTGTGCGACCAAAGCTGTGCTTGGCTTGTGCACCAGCTGCTCTTAGTATCTGAAACAGCCCCAGGCGATAATAGACGTGTTTGACTCTCGGCCATACGACTGGCAAATGCAAGTACTCTTGTTGTGTCCAACTACGAGTGGATAATCACTGGATAAAGTTAATTAGCAGAGCGTTTGGTCGGGGCTTAAGGGGTTCAGTTCATCCAGGAATAGGAAATTTCCAAAGGGGTGCAGGTGTATTTCGAGTGATTCTTCCGTTGGATAAAGTATGGTTGAATGCAGCTCGAGTGGGAGAAATTTTTCCTGACTTATTAAACCGTTAATAAATTGAGAAGTTTTTGAATTTCATGAAAAAATGATAAAACGATGAAATTTCATTACTTTTTCTCTGCTAGATTAACAGTGTCCAGAATACGATCTGCCTTTTGCTATCAATCTATAGAGACAAGCAAAACCTTTAAAAGTACTTCCTTTTCGATTTAGGACAGAAATCTGGAAAGTGGGAAAGTCTTGCATTAAAGATATACCAGAAAAATAATACGGAAACAATCTCTTCAGCTTGTCATACGTGCATATCAGCCGTCTAAAGCGAAGGGATGTAATATGACATTAAAACTGAATATTGACCGGCCGTGGCTCACGTCGAGGCAATTTACCGAGGCAACTAAAGGTCGCTAAATTTAATTAACTCGGGTAAAAACCATCTCTATAATGCGTTGTAGAGTTCCATTAATTAATTCAAAATTAAATCCATTTTCATTATGGAATTGCATATCACAAGGCGTCTCTCACTCCGATTTCTACACGCCGAAAGTGTGAGGCACAATACACGTAGATTGCACGGACCAAACTGTCCGAGCAGCTTTAGATGCTGGTTATAGCCGCGTCTGACAGTCAGCAATATTACTATCGAATAGAAGCTTGTTCTGTTCAACTACACCAGTTAGTAGATACGATTATTAGCACATACAGTCACTAGTCTGAACACATGAAACATGCATACAAATGCCACTGCAGATCGGCTACCTCTGGCTAGATGGAATAATCGATGTGTTCATGCGCGTGCGAAATGCCAAGTCTTTTTGACATTTTTTGGTAGACGTCCTGGCCGTAGGAGCATTGAAATTTGAAAATGATCAAATTAAGGTATACCCTAATATGTATAGTCGATTGGTAGCCACTATAGTTACTGTGTGGTCATGATCTCATCTTCCTACCCTCGCAAGTATAACTGACCCCAATGCATAGCTGTCACAAGCTCCGAATAGGGGTGGCCTGAAATCTGGGCTTTTTCAAAAGGTTTGAATTTCTGTGAAGGGTACCCCTAGAATTTGTCAAACCTGATGACACAAAGGACAAAAATTAAAACAAAGCCTGGCAAAACACGAGCATATTTCAAAGTCGATACGGAATTTGACCATTTCGAGTACTGAAAATTTCGGCCGTACATACCATATTCCCATGATGCAGTAGTTGCATCAATTCCAACCACACAAGACTATTAAAAACTTGTTGCATCTTTCTTGAAAAAATGTTTGCGGATGCCTTTTCAGAAATTGAAACTTTTTCGAATCAGACTTCTTTCTACTATGGATTGTAGACCAGGAATCTGTCGGTGGTGCCATACTGCTATGCTCGTTCCACTTTCATTATTAGATAGCTTTGAGAGTAGAACTCGGACACTTATTGCATTTCTGCCATGATGAAGCTTGCAGACCTGGAGAGAGAGACTGAGATGACCAAGCAAAAACGTGAGCAAGTATTGTCGTCTCAATAATACTTCGTCGATGAAATCAGAAAATAAACTTTTTCGTCCTTCTGTTTGGTTTCCTTCCTCGCCAGTAGCTGTTACATCTATATAGGACATAAATCGTCTCCGAAGCTAAAATCCTTGAAAGACTTTCTGTTCCTGACAGAAAAGAGAGAGAATAGCGTCTCGTTTCTAGGGGGTTGCCCCAGGGTGAGTATCATACTGATTGACGGTAATTGAGGTGCGCATACGAGGCATGTAGACCGTGTCTGTTTGCCCAGCATATTCGCCTATCCATTCCTTGATTGCGGTGGCTTGTTTCGTGATGGACACTGAGCTGGAACGGGACAAGGGAGAACCATTCGAAAAGCTGGGGTTTGGCCCTGAAAGGAGCTTACTGAACCGAGAAGGTAGTTACGGAAAAATTCTACCATCAATGTCACAATTATCACGAAATCGATAAACCGTTTATGTCATACTAGGTCAAACGATGATTACTGCAGACTCCATACGTATACCACACAGAGCAGCGAACATATCCAACAAGTTTCACTTGATCGTTGTGGATCCCAAAAGGACCCGTTTTAACACTAAAAAGAGGATCATTCTAATTTCTTCGCACCTAGATACTGGTTTCTTAGACTAACCTGTCCAAGGCGATAGCGACCAGATGTAAGATTGAAGCGGTGCAGCAAAGGACGTCGCTGCTTGTCCACATGTCGCAGAGTTCCGGGCCAAGCGCCCATTCGTGAGATACCTCGTACACGGCTCCTGTCAAAAATTCGGCACTAAAACAATCCTGTTTGGGTAAGTCGGTGATATTTATTTTTTTAATCTGTCCATCACATCTGTGGGTGGTATGCACATACCTATATGTATGGCGCAAACAGATTTGGTGAATATTTTAAGCTGATTGTTTGCTGCGTTGCAGAGTGATATGATGCTGCTGCTGCTGCAGCTATATACCGTGAGAATCACGTGAATCCGAATGGATCCATGCTACCGAAAAGCGAATATTGGCGAATATGACGTCATTTTAGCGGGCTAACCATTCGTTGCGCTGAACAATCCCTAGGGTGATTTTGGCGCGCGGTCGATGCAACTCGGCAGCCATTGTTGATAGAAGCCGGCTGACTGTCAATACATCGCGGAAGGTAGACATGTGGGGTTATGTTCGTTTATTTTAAGCAAATGATTAATAAGGTGAATAAAAACTACGTGAATAAGCTATGAATGTTTATCAAAAATCTATCAATTAGTTTTCAATGATATCTTAATACAATCAAGGAATTGGTTGTTCTCGATGAACTCTTTGATTCTAATTAATTTGCAGTTATAGCTTAAGTTAATTCGTTGATTGTACTATGATATTATTTAAAACTGATTGATCGATTTTTGTTAAATATCAATAACTTATTCACGTAGGTTTTATTCACTTCATTTATCATTTGCTTAAAATAAGCGAACATAACCCCACATGTCTACCTTCCGCGATGTATTGACAGTCAGCCGGCTTCTATCAACAATGGCTGCCAAGTTTTATCGACCGCGCGCCAAAATCACTCTAGGGGTTTTCAGTGCAACGAGTGGTTAACCTGCTAAAAATACGAAATATTCGCTGTCCGGTAACATGGATCCATTCGGTTTCACGTGATTGTCCCGGTATATGTAACTAGATTATACCGATCGCATAGAGAGAGAAAATATACGGTATAATTGTCAAAAAAACACACCTGCGTTTGATTTATTTGCACAATCATCTACATGTAGCTGCAATTTCGTTCAACGATGTAGTCCGTTATTCGTGAATATCATAGGAAGCGAGTTGAAATTTTGATCGCTGATCAAACCTTGTGGTTATTTATTTACAGAGGTATGTATAATTCGGGATGAGGTTTTCATAGATTTTTGTAATTTGCGATGAACCGAATCTGTCGATGATAGAAGGAACCAGGGTTTGGGATGGTGTCTCGCTGCTACCGATACCATGAATTTAATTTTGGGTTCCAACTTACCCAAAGGCATGACTAGACAAGCCACAAGAAGGTCTGCGACGGCGAGAGACAGAATCAAGTAATTTGCAACACTCTGGAGATTTCTTTCGAGAAGTATAGCGGCGATGACAAAAACGTTTCCTGAAACAGAGAAAATTTTTTTTCCTATAAGAATTGATCTTCAGGTCTGACTGCGACATGGAATCATCAAGGTTTTTTTATTCTGCCATTGCAGACTGAGTCCTAAGCTTTTTCGTCGATATTTTCTGGCAAACGTACATTCAAACATTGCAGAGGACCACGTTCATGATGAAAGGTAATTATAGGGGGGAAAGAGCTACGTGTGTGGCGAACTGCTTTCATACAGAAAGCTCCATGATAGCGATGGTAGATATTGAGAGGTAAGATGGAATAGGGGATAACGAAGGTTCGCAAAGTTGATTCGTTCAATGTTTGACTTGGCTGTGGGCGCGTTGGCTTTTGGTATGTGTTTTTGAGAAGAGACGCAATACTGTAGAGAGCTTGGTATACGGAGGTTTTGGGTGGTCTGGGGTGCCGTAAAACAAAAGACGAAAGACAAAAGACTGAGGGCATTTTGTTTGGTAACTTCAGGGGGCTTTTGTGGCGAGCAAAGCTTGCTTTCCGTTCGAGTCATAGGTCTTGATACCCTCCCATTGTATTCGGGATTCACGCGGTGGTACAGCCATAATTATGTTCTTATTTTCGTTTCTTAAATTTTTCAATTCACTGCAGTTTCATTTCCGATAGTGATGTTCGGCATGCATCGAGCCTTCGAAACCCAGAAGAGTCCAAAATCGACATAGTTTTTTTGTTTCTGAGAAAATGTCGATCACATATAACGAGGATGAATCGTCGTTGTGAAAAGCACTGTGAAAGAACTAATAAATCGGAAATTTCTGACATTGAGCGAGGGTTGGGTTAATTTTGCGATCCCAGCGTTTGTTGTTTAACAAAAGGACGCCAAAAACGCGTCTTCTCGCTTAAGCATCAAAGGGCATGTTTACTCAAGTACAAGCGTACATAATTAGGCACAGCCTTTTCTGACGAGCCTAAGCTTCATCAACTTATGGCCTTACTCGGCCAACCCCATCCCCCCCTCGCCACCCTTTCACCGATCGAAATTTGCTAATTTCAGACCCTCGCAGATTTCCAGGATCCCCGACTGCGCGTGAAGGTTAAGAAGTAAAGAGCTAATACAACGTCTTTCGGCGCCACTAGCCAGCCCATAAACCCTCCCAAGGGTTTCAGAGGGTCTGACACCGCCAAGACGTCGCTTTCAAAGCGAGCCACTCATACCCACAATGATACGAGTCAAGAGTCGTATTATCCTCGGGAAAATTCAATTTTTCAAAAATATATTCAACCCGAAAAGTTTTTCCCTACTCCTGGACCAACCCTTCATTTCATAACTCTGAACACATGACGTAGGTTGACCCTAAGCAGAAGTTTGCACAAGCAGAAACCTGAGTAATTTAGCCTTAATCGACATTTTTTTCTTCTCGTGTTCCCGTCGAATAATCGAATTCCAAAATTTTGTCATTATTATTTTCGAACGTTTGTTAAACAGAATACCTCATCGACGATTGAGGCATCACTTATACTCGAATGACAGCCTTATCCTTTCGGGAGATTGATTACTTGACGTAATTCTAGAGATTTTTGAGGTGAGAGCTTCAAGGAAAAGTTTCGACGTGTTTTGCCCCGCCTTTGTATAAATTCGTGTAAATCAGGGTCGAGTATTGGAATGAAAATGTCGATAGCGAACCACGAAATGCTTCCGTTTCTGTGGCTTTATAGATTTTTAGGTCCGTTTGGATAGTGCGGCAAGATGTTTCGTCACTTAGGGTGTCGTTCAGTCGAGCGAAAAATGTGTGTTGTAGGTAAACGGGTTCGCTCGCGGCAAATGTTTCTTGTGATTACGATTCACGCACACATAGTGGAGAGCCAGCGGGTATGGTGACACTCAAAGTAAAGGGGTTTACATTTAGGGGTTCAGATATTTTTTTGCATCTTGAAATTGTCTCTCTTCCTTTATAGTCGGATGGGTTACGGCGTTTGCGGTTTCTTAGGGTGATAAAATTTCCATTTCAAGAATTCCGCGGCGTTATTTCCGCATGAGATAATATGCGGAGGCTAAGGGAATAAGCTCGAATAAAGGGGCAAAGTAAGTAAGAAAAAAAGTAATAGAAATAATTGAAAAGACATAGCAGTCGCACAGCTTGATGAGTGGGTTTTAATTAGTAGCCAATTAGCAAACGTCAGGATAGCAATTTTGTGTGCAAGGCATGCCTAAACTCGATTAATCTTTCGACGGACAGCGTGAGCCTCGAAAATAAACCAACCGTAGAGAATAGAATCGCCGGGAATATTCGAGGTGGTTAAATACATCATTAATATTAATCTGGAACTAAAGTCATTTTAATGCCACCCCATGCTTGCCTCTTAGTTCTCGTCGCTATTTTCACCCCCTTATCGTAATTTCTATCCATTGCGCTGTTATAAAATGAGCATAACGAAGGATGCCAGTGTAAATAGACGATTGATTTCTTGACTATAGTACAAAAAAGAGCAAAGATCCTCGTATTATAGATACTTTGCAAAACAGACATAATGTACAAAATTAATTGCGAGAAAAAAAAAAAACCACCAGCGAATTTTGACCGTCTTTACAGCTTTATCGAAGAGATTTTTTTGATTTTTTAATTTTTTAATTCCATCTCCAAGTACTGGTGATGAAAGAAGAAAAAAAGTTCGTCCCCTAAGCGAAGAATAAATCCGTTGAATTATTGATATCAGTTGATTTATTGATGAACTCGAATTGAGATGGTGATTGGAAGAATGAGACGTTGAGTCAATCGGCGGTCGATTTCCGTCTCGCAATCAGGATGGATTGTTTGAGGAATATATCATTCTCAGAGTTGGTATAATAACATCGGACTGCATTTAACAATTACCTCTCATCTCTTAAAACTTCTCGGTGGAACACCCCTTCGGAATAATTCAACGCAATTAATCCACAGCTTATTCATTTCTTAACCAAGGCGATTCTTCATTCTATAGTTATATGTATATCAGCTGCACGGTTATAACTTCTTCTGTATTCTAGCCGGGTATATCTTATAAATTAAACATTTTGTGAACGTGATATAAGGAGCTTGAAATTATACGTGCTTTTAGACAAATTTTCATATATTCCCAACCTCTATGATCCCCGCAATCGGTATACAGGGTATTCCAGAACTAGATGCAGAAAATTAAGAGGGTAATATAGGGTGTCAAGCTGAGTAAATTGACCTATAGAACATGTGGTCTCCGAAGTATAGGTCGCGAGATACGGCCGCTTAAAAAATCGCGCTGAGCGCCGGCATGTAGGCAACCGACTACACAGCTGGCACGGTTAGCGCTTCATTCATAACGCCCCAGAAGTCAAGCATTTCGAACGAAAACACTTTGGACATTGAATTTTCGCCAAACACAACAACATTACTTGTTTCCATAGCAAAATTTTGTATCAAAAGTATTTTTGTTTAAAATTTTCGGATCCAAAAGCGTTATGACTCGCATCGAAAGTTGAGCGTGCTTATCAATTAGACGACTGACTGATATCTGGCGTGTAGTCGGTTGCCTACATGCCGGCGCCTAGCGCGATTTTTCAAGCGGCCGTATCTCACGATCTGTACTTCGGAGACCACATGTTCTACAGGTCAATTTACTCAGCTTGACCCCCTCTATTACCCTCTTAATTTTTTGCATTTATTTTTGGTACACGCTGTATATTCATGCGGTTTTAGAAATATACAATTCGAAGCCGTTCATTTATCTATAGTAGTAATGCAAGAGGCGTTAGAATTGTCGGTGAACTTTGAAACTGATTATAAAATTGCGAATTAATTTTCAATAGTATGTAGCTCTAGCTTCAATATAAAAAAGTTCAAGGAGTTTGTTTAACGTATACGTACCTAGATAGGTATAAAATAACGTGTATTTTTCTTGACTATACAGCATGTGTGTATATATGCAATAGCCACGTGAGAATGAAAAGGTTTTTACAGACACACTTGAACGCACGATGATATTCGACGAATGACAATATTTCGGAATCAGAAAGTCCAAGTTATTCAAAAATCTAGCGATTTTTAATACAGCCTAGAACGTCAGTTTATACTTTTAAACATTCCACGGAGAAGGGGCAGCTCTAATATTTTGTAACATCGGTAAAAATCATTAACATGAATTAACATAAAAAGAAATAAAAAAGAGACATTAAACAATATGCTTGGGCTTTAATTAAACAAACTTTTCCCTCAGTGAAGGGGATAGTCGATCTATGAAGCATAGTGAATCGCAAGACCGTTATCCAGGAGACGAAGTTCATGAAATATGCTGTTGAATAATGGAATACCTACCTATTTTGTTTTTAACTTTTGATATCAGTCGGGATATATAGCAGCTAGTAGGTTCAAGCCCGTTCCGAGCTTCATCGTAGGTATAATAGAAGCCCTCGATATTTTCACTGTAAAACTTTACTTCCCTGAGGGGCTTTTCAGCTTGCTATATATTTCTGCATAATATCTTTACCTAGATGGTTGAAATTTTGACATGGCCGCGGTGCGGATAAATGCAATTTTGTTTATGTGTCCGAAATGCGGTTTAAAAGTATCTAAGATAGCTCGGTGGATACAGAATGCACTATTCATAAGCTGATATCATACCGATTCCTAACGTAAGCGCAACGATACTATCTGCAGGAAAATATCTTAAAACGAACTATACTTTCCCCGCACGAATAGGTATTTTTTTATTCGCGTGAGGTAGCTAATTCGCTAATGTTTATCATCGTTTGATTAGTATATTGTATAAATACGAGCGTGTGTATTCAGCGATTAAGGTACGTTTATACACTTGGAGCACTCGTCACCTAGGGGTGTGCGATTGCGTGCGTGACAATTGGGTTAAGGTGTTTTCTTTTCCTCCTTTTTTCCAGACCCACTTTTTTCCAACCGTTTATAAATGAAAACCGTCGAGAATACCAAAAGGGCTGAAAGATTCGCCATGGCTTCGACTTTACAAAGTCAGCCAACCCTATTACGAACGGAATATCGAGGGGTGTTGAATCTGTGTTACAGTCAAAGGAAATGGGACTAATTTTATTCCCCGATTTTTACCCACTTTTTTTTTGTCTTTATACAACCACAGGATTTGTATTTCCTGCTTTTTAAAATCCCGGATAATTCTTTCCTTCTCTTCTCACCACGAAGGGATAACTACTCGTGAAATAGTTACGACAATTAGGTATGAAATTATATGAGATTATCTTGAAATTATTGTGAAATGGTCTGAAATGGTTTCAAATAATTGTGAAATGGTATGAAATTCCTTTGTAATGACATGAAATGCTTGTGAAATGGTATGATATGGTATGAAATAGTATGAAATGGTATTATTGTGAAATGGTATGGAATGCTTGTGAAATGCCTGTGAAATGATATGAGATGGTTGTGAAATCATATGAAATGATTTTGAAATGTGAAATAGTTGGGACACACAAGTTTAAAGTGGTTACCCCCTCGGGGATAATTAATGTTCGCCGTTTTGTCAGGCACTCATTCAATCTTCGAGCGTCTATACTGGACGATCAATCTTAACGGTCCTCGCGTCTCCTTCGTGAGAATGTCCATTTCAGATGGGAGCCCCTTATGTTAGTTTCCTCTTCGGTTACGTGAGCATTTCTAGGTCCTATATAAGGTACCTAGACGCTGACGTAGACAGAAACTCAAGATCTCTGTTGACTCACGTGTTGTATTCCTTTTGGAATGAAGTTGAAGCAAATTCAACGTCTCATACGCTGCTGCTGCTTTGGTTAACTACCCACACGCGATATTGCCCCATAAAGCGTATACCGAGATTGCGAACGCTTGCGAACAACCGATATTAGTTATGCTCTTAGATTTTCGGCTATTGTACTCCTCTACGAATATATGATATACATAGACACGTATGACGTGCACCGGTCCGTAAATATGGTATACATGAGCAATCCCCATTCAACTATGAATTGGATAGCATAGAGATAGAATACACCGAGTGTGAACTGGATTACGTTAACTTACGTCGCTTTTGGACATTTACTGTCCCTCCTTCACTCGCTTTTATATGCTGTAGCACACAGACTCGAGCTTTGTGGCTTTTGACATGCGATGTGTGGGCACATTTGCACATTCAAGAGCACACTCTGTTTCATGAACAATCTTGCCTCTCGTTTCCACGCTTTTATACACCCGCCACCGCCACCATCATCACGTGCTTATCTGTCAGTCAGATTCTGAGGAATTCGCTAACAATACCTATGCAAATGTTACATTTCAAAGTTGTATGGTGATTCTTAGAAATAAATATCTAGATACGTTGCGAGCCCCGCACGCCACTATGTATCACAAAATTTCAACAATTTTCTTAAACTTTTCATCGTAACTCTGAATAACTTGTTAAAAAGTTCCATGAGTTTGGATTATCTCTAAATCTATTTTAGAATATTATAGAAATTTGAACACTTTCTCTAAATTATTACGCTTTTCGCAGAAATTTTTTTCTCATTTTTATACAATTAAGATTAGAGATAAAACAAAATTATAATTTTTTCGGATCTTTCGCAGAGTTTGCATGAAAATTATCGGAATTTTTTTTTCCTTCTTTCTTGCTTCAAGAATAGTGACAAGAATTTTCAGTGATTTCTCACCCCCAAGGACTTAGTTACATTGGAGCTACTTCGGTCTCGATTTATGTAGAAAAAAAAAAAAAAAAAAAATAATAAAAAATAAAATTAACTCGAATTGATTGAAAAATAATTTTTACTACGGGAATAAAGCTTCTGAATTTAAAACGGGTACGTGAACATCTTGGAATTATATCCGCGCACGAACGACCCGGAAGAGTTTGAATTGAAAAACTCAATATCTGTGATGCATACGGATAAAATTTTCATCACATTTCAAATATTGAGTTTCAAAAAGCTCATGGCGAGATGCGTCACTTTGAAGTTCCTTATTTCAAATTTCTTCAGCTCATATGTGGATATAATTCGAAGATGTTCACGTAGCTCTCGTGAATTCGGTTCATCCCTTATCAGAGTACTAAGCCTGTGCATAGATTGCTCTTAAAAGCTCTTCTTTGCTTGAAAATAGATGTTGAAATAATGTATTTTAATAAGACGTAATAGCGCTTATAAATCCGAGCCCGCATCGACATAGTAGAGAATATTTTATTCCTGACGAGTAGTGAACGTACACGTAGATCGAAGGTATACGTAGCTATACGGAAAGAGCCAAAGAGGTAGAATTCTGTGGTATGAGTTGCTTAAAATTCAGCAGAGCCTTGCCGTATCATAACTCGAGCCAAATGACAATGACGGGAGATCAGTAGCAGCATCGAAGTATACCCGGTACGTTTTGGCCTTTCTACTTTACCTCTATACCCAAATTCCATCATCATTTGTTTTATGCCATCGTGGTGGAAGGTTCGAGACCCAATGTACCTTCCCGTGCCACGTGCGACGCCGAGCCTACCTAATAAGAAATTCTTGAAAATCTACGGGGAGAAAAGCTCCGAACTGGATGTTGAGGTCATTTTTCAATTATTTTTTCACTGCTGAAACACCAAATGATAGATTCTGATTCAGCGACAGCTGTAGGTACCTGTGATACAAGTGACATACTCTTAGCGCATGTAAATCAAGGATTTGGTATTATCCGGTAAGACAGCTCGACGGATATCAGTTATTCCTGAGAGGATACCCCACGCAGTGATAAACCCCTTGGAATAAAAATCGTCGAGGGTTCTCGTTTTTTTTTCTCTCTCTTCTTTTTCTTCTTATCCCTTTTCCGTCACGTAATTCTCGATCGGGAATGATCCTACTAGCTCGTAAAAAAGGGAATAAATAAAAGACTTGAAGTCGTACAATTTCGATCGTCGTCCTCCTCGCATTTGCTTCCAGCTAAATTTCGTGGTGAATTTTTGTCAGATGGGTACGTATGGAAGAAAAAAAAAAAATGAAATAATGAAGAAAAGTCTGTGTTCACTCGCTATTGGTATTATTCTTCATATTCTTCCGGTACTTTTAATGGAATCCGAATATTGCAGAGTGGCTAATTATCCTGCATTTTATTTAGGGTCGATAGGTACCCGCGGCGTCTAATCAGAGACGTTTATTGAATGAAATTGGGCTTGAGTAGCTGTACGTATCGCTCGTTTTCAATTGAATATTCCATGGGACGGAGGGAATTGGAACCATGCCCACCAGATTACGGTGAATTATGTACGCCATTGATATCTCGTTTGGCCTAAGCCTCTTCCGTTACTATACATAACCACCCTTATGCTTTACATAGACGTTGAATTCTGCTACCGGTAAATATGCCCGAAATTTATTTATATTCTTCAAATGATCGATTCCATCACTAAAAATGCAGATAAAAATTGTGTTCCCAGCCCTTCTTCTTATTCTGCTGGGTGAAAATCCATCAAAATCTGCACATTTTTTTAACTTAATAACCCCAATCCGGCAGACAGCCACTAGGCATCCTCAACAACCCCTATAAGTCTCAGACTGATCGGATAAACCATCTCGTAGATATAATTTGGACAAGGGTCTCTGGTCAATTCTGTCGATATTTTTCCATGCTGTCGTTGAATTGAAAAATGTTAAAAAAATGAAATGAAAAAAAAAAGGGAATATGCGCGCAAAGAATCGACGAATAACACCCGTTGGCTTCAGGTTTCGATAGTTTTTTGATTGGTAGAATTAAAATGTTGAACCATATGTTAAGTTTTTGAATATTTAGGGTGGAAATCATTCTTGATTTGAGATTACTCGTCAATCTATGTCGATTGACCTATAAATATCTTCGTTATTGTCTATAATTATTTGAGCGTGTTGAGGCTGTTGATAAGAGAAGTTTGGTACTTCCTAATCTTAACCCAGGTACGCCGGGACATTATCAAAGTTTCATAATCCAACGACATTTGAAGGAAACCGGGATCCGGGACAAGAGTAAGATGTTCGGTGGCGTTAACCGGGTACATAGCTTCCATCCAGGAGGCTTTAAATATGTAAATGGCGTTAAACGTATACAGGATTGTTAACCCAACCGGTAAAACAGCGTGGCCAGCCCTCCTGCATATTTATCACTGCCCCTACAGTTCGTGTTCTATGGGCAGTGCTGACGTAGTTAAACCCCAGGTACCCCATCCCACCCCAGTCCGAGAGAAACCTCACGTACAAATATAACAGGTCGAAGTCTCGGCCGAATGTACAGGGGTTGTTTTCAGAAAATTAAACAGCCCCTGCTGACTTATGATGGGTTTGACCAAAATTTAGAGCCCTTTGGATCTTGGATACGCCGTTATTCAATGAATGAGAAAAATACATGAATACAAATTCCTTTATTATCGTCCGCGAAGTTTTAACGTCGTTCTGAACTTAGGTACCTGCTAGCTTCTCATTT
This sequence comes from Tenthredo scrophulariae, assembly GCA_963978835.1. Lineage (NCBI taxonomy): Eukaryota > Metazoa > Arthropoda > Insecta > Hymenoptera > Tenthredinidae > Tenthredo > Tenthredo scrophulariae. Next base: position 24,286,096 of record OZ022229.1, read on the forward strand.
TATAAACTTATTTTCTCCGAGTTGTAATTTTAAATTTGACAAAGAATTTTACAAGTTCGAGCTGCGAAATATTTATGGGGAAAAGTTGCTCGTGGATGTTGGGAGATCCCTTACGTCGTACACCGGTATGTTAGAGCTTTCGAGGAAGAAGGGTGAAATTAACTTTTCTTCCTTATTTTTTTCGCTGCTCAAACCCAATATGATAGATTTTTATGCAAAGTAGCTTTTTCCAAGAGGAGAGGCGTGTGGCTCAATTCTAACCGCATACTCGTTCGAGCGGGGTTTATGTTTCCCATATAATTAACACGGGAATAAAAAACGCTTTTAGTAAAGAAGTCGGAAGCTTGTCTACCGGATTATTTTTGGGAGTCGTACGAATTATCGAGGATAAAAAATGTCCACCAGTTGAAGAATTTCGTTCTTAAATTGCCGCGTAGGGGTTTCTCCGGGTCAACATATAACGGATGATGATGAATAATTGAAACTGCTAGGGTACCAGCAGTTATTTTCGGGGGTGAAGCCCTCTCCGGGGAGTGATTATCACTGGAGGTAAAGCTGATTAATATTAACATTATAGAATCAGGTCCTGACGGACTCGTTTGCGGGCCAAATATTACCTACACCTTCTCTTTCCTGAAAAGTTATTCAATCTGGAAATATTAAGTCAAGATTATTCCTAGAAGTGAAAAGATATTACACCGGCAATGAAGGCGATCCCGAGATTCGCGGTTTAATTATTCATGCTCACGTAATTAGAGTCAATTAGGAAAATTTTTCTTTTCGGATGACTCGGCCGTTCGTACCTAATTGTGCAACGTCTTACGTCGTCGAGTTAAGACTTATGGAAAATTGGGGGCTAGACTAGGCTGAAATATGTTAGGCCATGGTGAGGCCAGATCAGGCTGAGGTATACTTCCTTCAAAGTCCTCGGCGAAAGGACAACCAGTTATTAGGTAGATAAGATAAGATAAGAAATATGTTGCAGCAGAGAGGAAAGGCCCAACGCCATGCACTTACGGCGTACGCGCTGCTTAATACGAGCCCACAATTCGCGTATGGCTATCTTCAAATCGGTAGAAACTACTCGACAGTAGAAAAAAAAAAAAAAAAAAACTAACGTTTACTACATGGTAAGTTTACTACGTTTAAGCTTACGGTCTCATGTCACGAAAGACACTTACGACTTCAGACAGATAACGACTTCCAAGCCTGCGTTTAGCGCCAGTAAAATATTAGACAGTGTTCAATAACGTGGGGCATACTGAACGTTATGGGATACTGAAACCGACGAATATCCATATAGACGTCGATAGCCTGCACCCTCTGAGCGTTCACATTACCAGAAAGCTGACAAACTGGACAAACTTTACTCGTTATCTTTACAGGCAAGAAGGCATATTAACCGAGGATCGGAATGGAGCCAGGAATTCTCTTCATTTGATGCTCGGTGACCTCCGAGAGAAACGCTAGGGGGTACGTACATTTTGAATATGGGTAGTTTTATCACAAAAACCGGTGCTTTCGAATCGAAATGTTGAGAAAACAAAGCTTTGTCGAAAAGTCGGGTAGAGGATTATTCTCTGAACAATCAGAGACCCAGACATCAGGAATCGAAGCACTACCGGTTGATCCAAATCCTTGCATCAAGTGCTTTTACTTCGACTGCATTTAACTCTGAACTCCAAACTTTTGCTTGATTATGATTCGAAATGCTGGCAAAGTTCTGTTCGGTGAAAAAAGAAATTTGGACACTTGCCAGATTAGAGATTGGGAATCGCCAAGATCGCTCTGCCGACATTGTGATTTCCTGTTCTTTGATTGACCCCCGCTGTAAATTCAAGTCGTCTAGACTGCGGATCATATGAATTAAACGTGACTGATATTAAGTCCTGGGGTCTTTCAGTCATCTCACGAACTTATTAGCCGCTCTATAGAAACAGCTGAAGAACTTGGCTCACTGTATCTACTAAGGATTGAATAGCCTCATAGCTAACTATGGATTACGATTTGAGTATCTCAATCCACAATCGCTGGAGAACTTGAAATTCCTGACTCCGGTAAACTGGGTCAATTCCTGTATCATATACTCCCAGATAAAACCCTTGAACCAACTTTAGTTCAATCAACTCCGATCCCAACCATTAATCTCTAGCTTCACTCAAAGTGTTATAACATTTGTCTCTAAGCTTTTCACTTTTCACTTTTTATTCTTCAAATTCTTATCAATATTTAATTGAGTATATCCCGAGACCGGTCTCGAAGCACTTATCGCTAGTACTCAACCGCGACTGGGTCTGCCTCGTGAAATTTTTCGCGCCTAGGTCAAAACTTTGTAATTTTTTTAGCGAAAGTTCACGAAAGATGTTCCTTCGCTAAATTATTAAGGATTATCTCCAAGTTAGTTCTGCGACTTTCAGTCACCATTGATATTTGATGACAAGAATATTTCAAATTCTTTCTACACTTGCTACATACTCGAGCCATCACTGATCCAGAATCGACAGCGACAAATTTCAATCAGTCTTGTGATCGACGCGTACCCTGCATTTCAGAACGTTGAAGGGAATGGGTAAAAGGTTCGGAAGGTTTAAGGTGGGATGGGTACGGCTCATTTGGCTCGTGGGTTCACGACCCTTGCGTGACAGTGGTTGGCTCTTTCGCGGTTCCGTGCGACGTGTCTGACTTTTTCGTTTTCGCTTCTGTGTTTCTTTTTTTTTTTTCTCTCCCTTTTCTTTCCCGCCTTTTCCTCTTTTTTTTCTGCACGTATTCCTCCCGGTGAAAGCGATGTGCCTGGAAGCTGCTGGCAGATATCATTCGGTGAGGGAAACAGGGGTCTGTTAGCGTGTCGACGAATGGTTTGGCCATGCCCCATCGCAGTTAGAAGTGGTTCTATATGCTTGAACATTATCAAACGATCGATAGATCGAGGGATCGAAAGATATCACCACTTCCCCAGCCCATACCCTGGGATGGTGCCGCTCTACGTAACGGAGCAAACGGACGGTGGAAAAGTGAAGTCATCCTTCTCAACGGAGGCATTAGGCTCGACAAACTCCAGTGGGACCGTTAGGAAGAGTGGTTTGTATAGGGTAAAGTGTGCGAAGATGGACCACCAAGTATCGAAAGAAATGAAGAAAGGAAAAAAAAAAAATACATTTCAGTCTTTCCTAATTCCAAAATACGAAACTTGACGATCAAATTTCTTGGTGTCCATGTTCCTTCCAGAATAAAACCAAAGCTCAAGGAATTACTGAGAACGGGACTTACGTTTCAGAAGTTTCTCACAATGATGAAAGGGGATTTTGAGTTCATGATTCCCAACCCTTAATTCTTGGCCAGCCAAAACCTAACCGGTTATGAGCTTTCGGGTGAAAGTTCTCGATTTGTTTTCGTATTTTATGGAAGAGCGTTCCCTAGTCGACGCAAGGGCCAAGCGATATGAAAGAAAATATACATTTCACCTCTCCGTACTCGTGTGGGTTGAATTGACCACAAGTTGGACGAAAATCCAGGAACTCTCAGATATTTCATAGGACCCGAGTAGCCCCCATTTCTCTCCTCGGCAAAAAAGTAGTAACGAGATGCGTACACATAAGAATATCAAGTTTCACCCTAAGCCAAACTATACAGGATATTCTTCTTGAAAATGTACAATGTCTGAAATTTAGAGGACTCTAGGCTCTGATGCACTGCTCTGATTGGTCGTAAGAGCGATCGACCGTGGGCTCGCACGGTTAATAAGGAAAGTTTTGGCGCGTCGATCGCTGCTCAGACCAATCAGAGCAGTGCATCAGAGCCTAGAGTCCAGCAAATTTGATACACCATAATTTGGCACGTAGGTATATATGGGAAAAGAAGTCCGCTGACAAATTGGTTGAGCGATCGATGATAGCGTTACTGTACCTAAAATCTGGACTCTACTCGTGTTTCCTCTAATCGCCTGTCCCCAAGGCATTCCATTACCGTACACTGAAAAAGACACATTGAAATTCTCACTATATCCCAGCCCAGGGATGTCACGTGACAAGGATGGCGCCAGGCGATTACTGGGAACCCCTGGATAACCACATTTCCGAAGTTACCAATCAGCCAAACTGCGACAAAGCTCCCCGTCTCGATTCCCTAGGGATAGCTTCCGCGAGGTGATCTTTGGACTTGGTAATCTTGCGGTCAGTTTTTCCAACTGTACACATGGCTGAACGCCGCTCTATTGTTTGGGACGATATATCAAACGACTTAAGACGTTTGCATAGCAGAATGACATGTCTCGCCAATTTGAATCCCGAATTTGCGTAAATAAGTTCGTGACTTTTCCTACTGCTCACGAATATTCGCGAATATTTCTACGACCTTATCTCATACTTACATGGATGAAGAATTTGTAGATGATAAAAAAAAGGAGAAAGAACTCAACGTTCTTTATTCCATCCGCATGATTTGGGACAACGCGAGCAGATTGTTTGTTGATTTGATGAAATCAGTGATCCAAAATATCACGAATTGTACACAGAATTTTTTCCAATGGTTTTTTTCATTCAATTATTTATTTAGCATTTTTCGGATTCACATCTACAATTCTCTCATCTTTGACGCATATGCAAAACTCGTCGATGCACTGTGGATCGAATCAACAAGCATGCATTGAATGAGAGTAAAAAATCAATTTTTCACGCTTTCAAGGCATACGTTATATTAACATATAATACATATTTAAACATAAAATTCAAACCCACGAAATATGTGAAATAATCACCGAATCTCTGTGCTGTGCTGCGTTGGGCACGTGAAGTAGGTATACGAAATTCAATCACAATGATAGGCTCTTTTTTTGCTCTCCCAATGAAATGCAAACCGAATAATGGCGATTATGAGACGTGAATATAAAAGCTGAAAAATATATACGTGTGTATGCCTGCTGCAGTCACAGGTACGAATTTCACTCAGGTATTCACGTCCTGGTACGTCTTTACTGTTCTGCAGGGGGTACGGCTGAAGTTGAGCTAATTGGTCGTATAGCGTGTTCCGATAAGCACCACAACCTCCAGGCTTACTTTTTTACATTTTTATCGTAGCTTAACTTGTAATGGTAATAATAGGGATTAAATGAAAACCGAGTACCCTCCCACCCATCTACCTACCTAGTCGTAACTTCGCACGAATTTGTCATTGATAAGATCCGATCTTCGTTATTTACGACACCTAGTCGGGCATTTTTATACTGCACTTTGTTACATGGTCTTCGAATTACCCCCTGTTTCATATTCATAAGTACATCAGTTCTTTTCCTGCATTTACTACAAAACGTCTCATTGTAAGATAATTTCTTCTTTTCTCTTTTACTTTTTTTTACGAAAAAACTGCGATTGAGTTAGATCGGTACGGGGTTGAATTCATTCACGCGTCCAACCTTCTTCGATCATCGCCGTACACACGTACATATTACACCCTTTACCTAAAGCTACTAGGAAATCTATAACGCCCATCACGCTCTCCCCTATGCGGCAATGATGCGTGTGCCTTTTCACTCATTAGCACCAGAGGGTTAACGCATCGCGAATTAGTTAATAGGCTAATCCAGGCACCCTATCAAGCTACAACCCGATTTGAGCCAATTAAAACTGTTAACCACTATTAGGGGTGCCGAAAAAACATCAAGATAAAATCGATTAATGAATTTTCAATTCTTCAAAAGGGAACCTCGGTGATTACTGATTCCAGATATTTCGGTCTCTCTAATCATTCGGAAGACAAACCTATGCCCGATCGCTTTTGTTCCAGAAAATTGAGAAACGGAATATGTCTCTCCATTGGGCAGAGATTTGTTTTCCTAATGATTGGATACCCAAATGTCGAAAATAGAAACACCGGTTCATTAAAATCCTTGCATTAGGTGCTTTTCGACTTTGACTGCATCTATATAACTACTCTAATCAAATTGGTTGATCAAAAAATGTCAAAGTGCATATTTCTTGCGGGTAAGGGAACGAAGCACCGATGGTTGAAACAAACTTTGAACAGTATTTGAATAATAAATATGTCTGGTCCTCGATTCCGTAAATTTCGATTGATCCATGCGGAGTAGGTTAATGTGAAACGGGGCGTAAACGGACGTGGTTTACTTTGGTAGCATTTTGGGATGCAAAGGGTTTTGGATAGAGAGTCGGGTTTGAAAAGCAAGAATTTCCCTACCAAAGCTAGGTTGTAGTAGTATGTGCTTATACCTACGATTCAGATTCTGTATGCCTGAGCTTTGTTCTGTCACAGACACGTAAACGCACCCCCAAAATTTCACCGGTAGAAACAATGTTAACAACATTTAGCTTCAAACGATTCCTACGAGCTCATCTCATCTCAGCTATGAGCTCCACCCTTTCGAAGTTCGATCGTCTTACCTATTCCGATCTGTAAATATCACTCGATGAATAAGTAGAATTATTCATCGGCTTTTCAACCAGCTTTATGGATATTGACAGCAATGTTTTATAGAATGAATACCAAATCGCCTGGGTGCAATCGAAGAGCTTCATCCGTCCGGGGCGTTATTTACTTTCGTTCAAAGATGAGAGAGACAAAAAAACAGAAATTCTGGAAATAGGAAAGCACAAAAATCTTCAATTTCTGTAATACCCGATTGGATTCGAGATCGAATAGTTGAATGCGTATGTGCGATAGACGAAATCATCCCTAGCTCTATATACCCACAGCATTTGGTGACGGCGGTATGGTAGGGTGAAAAATAGACGTCAAAAAGAAATTGAACTGGTAAAATGAAGCAGCTCGTCTAGGGCGGCCATTTTTACCGGATAGAAAATTCAATGTGAACGTTTTACAGCGACGCGACGCTGCCATCGCGGTGCGGCGTGCTACTTGCGGGTTAGAGAGTGGCGGGCATAAAGAGTTTTCGGTTACATCCCTTTTAGACTTTTTTCTATTTTTCTTCGTTTCTCTAGTTTTTTTTTCCTTTCTTCTCTCTTTCCTTCTCCCCGAAAGTGCAATAACATACGTTTCTCGTATTGCCTTGCCCTCGTATATACTATATGGATATTTGGAACTCAGGAATCCAATATACCCACCCACTTCTCTCATCCCTTTTCATATATAAGCCTATAGGTATATCGGTGGTAAACCCAAATGCGGATGACTTAAACGGCACGGTTCTAAAGTCTTCAGGGTATTTCAAGCCTTCAGTTTCGGGCTCAAATTTTCACCTTTCCCAACCGTCTCTCGTTCCTAACTTTCACTCCGACTCTCTTCTTCCGTTTTCTTTCATCTTTTCCCTTCGTACCCCGCTTCCGTTGGCAAAGAAAGCCAATAATAAACTAGGCTCGAGTTTCACGAGGGTGAACATCGAATCGTTACAAAGATTTTTCCACCCTTAAGCCCGAGTAGGTAGAGTGTTTGATTTATGGGGTGTAATTAGTGGGAGAAAAATTAATGCCATACCGCCAATTCCTTGATCCTTGTACAAAGGGTTAACGGTCAGTTGAGAAAAAATAAAAAATGAAAAAAAATAAAATAAAGCTTGCTTCAGTTACCGGCGCGGGCGTGAAACAAATGGGCGAAATTTTACGCCGTTGATAAATTTCAACGAGCCATTTTCATGGATGCGGCAGAGTCTCTCCATAGTGGTAACCCTCAATCAATTCGAATGGCAGTAGACAGTGGAGCGTTCAATGGCAAAAAAAATTTTGGCATTTTTTGCATAACGTCAATCCCCTCGCCAGTTGAAATGAAACCCGGAATTGCTTGATTTTGGAATGTCTCGCAAGGCCAAAGAGGGAATAGGGATGAAAGTGGCGGGAAATCGGGAAAGTGACTATCAACGGCTACCCCATCCCCGTAATGTTACTTCTCCGAATTACCTTCGCTATCATAGATCAGGAGCTTTGCTCTCATCTCCAACAGTCGTAACACTGAGCTAGTCTGATCACCTTAAACCATCTCGAGTTACCCTCGTCACGCGCCATCATCATGCCCAGAACACGATGTCGTATATGTACATTTTAGTATATGTTACGTCATTCCCCGTTAATAGAATCTCACTAGGTTATAGAAACAACCAGGTCCCGCAATCGTAACCGTAACCCCGTGGAATTCAGAGAGTCTTCGTAATTCTGGGTTCGACCTACAGCTCCTCGATCCTTAATAAATCGTTTTGTGAACTGATTGACAAATGAATTCCAAGTTGAAAATGAAATTCATCGTTGAGTTGGTGAGCTCTGTCTGCCGGCTTTCGTGGGCTACTTGGGCCCCGTGTCATGGGTCGAAAAAAGTTGAAGAATTTCATAATTCTGATCAAGACCTCCGAATGATCACGTAGGATATAATTCCACAAAGAATTGAGGTTTGGAGGATAAAACTGGAAATTTATATTCCGACTGGGTTCATTCTATCATCATTTGTTTCACTTTGACATAAGCCGCACTTGAAATGTCAGAGAATTTCATCTCTTCCGTCACCAAAAATTGGCAGTTGGTCAGAATACTTGTGAGTATGAAAAGCATGAGCTCTTGGAGGCAGGCAGGCAGGAAGAGCTTTCCGCCTGCGATTAATCGGCCCAGTGAAAGATGTGCATATGAAAAAGTTCGCGGCTGCACCAGCATGTCGCCTGAATGTAATATAATGGTCGAACGATACTTTATGGTTATCGTTTCATGTATGATCGATTTAGGGAAATGCATCGTCTAGTCTATTACTCCGCAAGCTACGAATAACAAGATTTATGATCAGGGTAGGTGAAGGCTAGAAGAAGCTGCGGTCCACCGCGTCAATAAACGACTGTTATCCTCTTCACCCACCCGCCGAGATGTAGGAAGAAAGGAAAGGAGAGTCGCGAGGGAAAACTGATAAATTTTTATCCACCTGCTAGTATTTTTTGGCCCTTATTTTCCTCTTTGGGATTGCAGGGAATATTTTCTCAAAAAGACGTATAAACGCCGCGGGAAGAACCCAGTCAAGATTAAGATTAACTTGTAAGTTCAGAAGCGTACGTTTTATCTCTAGTATAAATCCAACGTATTACCTACACCTAGCGGTCTTTAAAAATCCCTAATCTCAACCCTTCGGGATTTCACAGAGGAGCATTCAACATTTTACTCCATAGGGTTGCTCCAGGTATGATTTACGGGAATTTTTTCCGCACCCTGTCTTCTATTTCAGGAAAAATGTTCACGTACGTATTTACCAGTGGCTCTAGGGCGGGAAAATCGGGTTACGGAAAGTAAAGGTCAGTTTGTTTCTCGTCTATGTGAAAATAAGTCGAGCGACTGGACTATAACGTGGCGGCAGCTGGACGAGGCCAGGAATACATTGTTTGAAATTAAATTTTCGTCCGATCTTTTATTGCCCACCGAGCGCATTAAATTTCAATAGAGCTCCCTTCGACCGGGACGATTGCCCGTTTGACCGTCTGTAATATCTGGAGTCTGGAATCGGTCCCGCGTTCATGCAAGACTGTTTCGACCACGGTCAGTTACACTCCGATTCATCTTGGCTGACCGTAAAAGCTGCAATGCCAGTAAAAATCTAGTGGTTGCTGCCAGTCCGGTGGCATATGCTCCGTACATACCAACGTTCAGAAATTTTCATTCCAAGAAATTGCGAATAAAATTAGTAGGAAAACAAGTTATAAAGACAGAAAAGTTTGACGTCTTTTTTTTCCGTTACTTTTCATTTTTCTCTTTTCTCAATGAAATATTAAACTCCAGATTTCGTTCCTCTTGAATTTTCACCAGAATTAATATTTACCAATGAAAAGACGTTCGTGCATATAGTTGAGAATAGTATTGGAACTCCATAGTAGGTATAGTGACGACGTAATTTTGGTGGCTCAATTTTCTTCCACACGCCTAATTTTTACGTGAATTTCTCTGTCAATTTTCTATACTTTAAAATATATATTCAATCACACTTTAGAATCCCCTTTCTACCACTTCGGTAGGTATATGTATATGCGGCTAGACGCGTACTGCTAGGTTTGAACAATATTTCATCAAACTTTCATGGAACTATATTATGCGAGTATGGTAAATACGGAGTCGTCGTTCCATAAATGTAATTAGAAAGAGAAAGCAGCTTGTTTCTCATTTTCAGTAAGTGAGTAAATTTTAGGAAATTTTCTATCCGAGGCGTTGTAGGTAATTTGAGGAAAAAAGTTTAATCAGGTTAGCGGTAAACATAAGTATTTAGAAAAAAAAGAAAAAAAAATAAAAGGAAAGGAAAAAAAATCAACCCACAAATGGTGGGAAAGTTAGGAAGTTTGCGAAGAGGCAATTAAATTTGCGTGCTGAATGGCGTAGCGGCGTCCATCCATCCCCGCGTTTACGACACGCCATCCTACATCGTCCTACAACCTACAGGTGCCGGTGGCCATTTATTATCTCTTATTCTCAAAGCTTTTCTTCCCTTCTGACGCAAGTCCCGAGGTGCTACCCTAGTTTTATGTGGTTTTATACGTCTCCTCGCTCCCCTTAACCGCAAGATGGCTATCTTTTATGATCGCCTGGCACCTGCACGTCTCTTTGCCTTGCGATATCTTCTTTCTTATTTCATCCCCTGTTCTCGTTGCAAGTTGGAAACGCAATCTGCATCAAGTATTGTGCAACTTTTGCCATTTCTATCATACCACCTCGGTCTGCATATAGATATGCGTCTAGTATCTAATCCTCGTTATTAGAGGGAGATTACTATTGGTGAAACTTCCCTTAACGACCAAAGAGGAACAAGTGTTGTACGAAGTTTTCTTTACTCGCGATTTCTACGGCATAGAACTAAAACTGAACTAAAATTCGACAAACTAAATTAGATAAAGTATAAGATAGGTACACATCTGGTTACGAATTTATAGGCGCTTGCGCCTCGAGGATCAAAACTTTAAATAAGAAGAACTGCTAAGGGTTCAAGGAGTTTCAATTGTTTCTGCGGCGGTGGTCTGGGGGCTGCATTGGGTACTTCTTAGACAAGTAGAACTCGGGTTAGGTCAGAATTAGTTTAATTGTAAGTTGAGTAAGGCTCGAGGGAGTTGAACCTGTGCCTCACAGTCACACCATGGCAATGGCCGTGAGTATAAACTCGATTACTCTGGGGGTCGACGAGGCAAGGCAGTGCGAAATCAAAGCACACGCGTCTAACCACGAGTATACGTGCGTGCCCCTGATTTCTCTCTGCCTTTACCAAAATTAGTGTAATCAACGTAATTAGCGAAACTAACCAAACCTAATCGTGTCGCACCCCCATAGGCACCGTGATAGACTAGACGTACGTGACGGGTGAAAATCTACATTATCGGGTTTCGTACCTACCACCACTCGAAAAACAAATCCTTCGACGGAGCTTATCACCGTGGAGAATCTTTTATAGGGGTGTTTGCCAGCAATTTCTTCTCTTTTCTTCTTCCTTTCTTCTTTTTTCGGCTTTTAGTGCGCTACTGATGCTATAAGTAGATCGAGAAACAGAATCTCTTCCCTTTACCCTAAACACCAATTTCATTGCAGCGGGTCTGAATTGAAATCCAATCGACGACACAACTTCTTTTCTCGATTTATTAATATGGCAAAATCCACTTCAGGTCGGACAACATATGATAGGATAGAGTATCAATTGAAACACACACTCTGTCTTTTTCAGCCCCCCACATCATACATGTCAGGTATTCTCCTCTAAGTAAAACAAGCTCGGGCCCCTCTTCAAATTGTTTTTTTTTTTTTAACTTATGTTTATCATTAGCAAGCCGGTAGGAACCTTTTGAATTATTTCGATACGTTTTTTCACAAATCCTCCAAGTTTCAGGTACTTTTATAAAACACTTTGCGGAGACTCGATTCTCTCGTGGTATGCGATCGGTGAATTAGCGCCAGATTTTCCAGATGTGAAAGCCAATATATGAAGACATATTATACAACGAAGTATCGACGTTTTTGTAAACACTATTTATACCCCTATCTGTATAGTTGACGTCAGAAAAGTTTTACTCTGACCTATTTGATAGAGGAGGGAGATCGCTTGTAGCAATTTTACGCGCAAGCTGCATACCGTGTTTTCTGACCGTAGAGAATCGAAAAAGGGGATGTAAATTTTGTTAGTTAATTTGTTGGTCAAGCCCGAGTTTTAGCTAGGTGAATGGGTGTTGTAAATCGAACTGCAGCATTAAAAAGCATCGAGCTTTTAAAAATGAAAATTGAAAATATTTTTAACAGCGTATGCATTCTATACTATCGCCAACCCTATTATAAGTCTTCGTGCTTCGATGGATGAGATTTCAATCTCCAAATACCGAAAATACCGACACGATGGTCACGAATGCTTGCTGGAAGGTTGGTATGCAACCCCGGCATCTTATCTTGCGATATTGAGAAATTATTTTAGTAGTATTCGACGGTCCCATATTTCCACGATAAAATACGCCAAAATTACTTTTCAATATCCCAACTAATCATTATACGAGAATTAGTGCACAGGAATCGAGTACAATGAGCTGGGAGGTATTGGAGCCAATGCAGAATTTCGAAATATCTTAGAACCATCATTTTCTTTGGGGATAGGAACCGCATTGAGTTACTTTCATTCTCATAAGTCGTAGTTGAAGTTTTAAATTCTGATAGAAAAAAGAAAAAAAGAAAAAAAAAATAAGCAGAGAGAAAAATCTGCGAATAATAATAATAATTTTCCAGACTATCATATACCTTAAAGCTTGGTAATATAACTGAAGATCTTCAGTCTTATAGTGTGAAAGAATTGTGTGTCAAAGCAATGGAAATGCGGTGGGATTCGTGATATTAAATTATATTTTTTTAATATATCTCAACGTTGATTATAATAACGCGAAATTACTCTAATGTTTGGCTTTATATTTCAAGCCTAAACCCCTTAGAGAGTGAAATATTGAGTATATTAAATTAAAACACGAAAAGTAGAAGAATTAACTCGACTAAGCTGATCTTACTTTATAATACAATAATAAAGATACGGCTAATTTAATTAACGTCCCAAGTTTCATTGTCACAGGCTTTAATCCAGGGCTGCGTTTACTTCTCAGACATAAATATATTTAAGCCTGCAGCTTTCATACTCGGTCCAATATTATGTCCTCCGGTCTCGTTTGTCATACAACAAGCTTTTCCACTCGATTAAGTACTGCAGTAGGTACAGTTTGCTGTCACACGGTCCACCGCCTCATCTACCGGCATTATATTCGACATTTTTGGCTGTCAAAAAAATATCAGGTCAAAATTTATCGACAAATATAATATGAATTGTGACAAAATGGAAATGGGTAGCAAATGGATGCATACATGCAGTATGCTTAAATTTTTTTGTAAAAAATAAAGACTTTTTTTCAAACCATTGAAGACATGTTCAAACGCCAGATTCAACCCACACCTATTCCACCACGTGACCATTTTCGAAAAAAACAAATTCCAAATAACTTCGAAGACTGCAAAACTGTGTGGAATTTTTTTCCACTAGGGGTCTGGTGTAAATTAACGAAGTATGGTTTGCACTGCATTTCAGACAGCATACGAAACATCTTATCGATTATACTTTGCGTAACGCATCGTCATGAGCCACTCCGAATTTATGGCTGATGTGAAATGGTCCAGAACCAGAAACGTGCGCTTGCTAAAATCCTCCCCTTCGCAGAATCGCGTTCATCCCTTCGAACGAGGCTTGCGCGCGTTAGTGGATGAAATTCCTTCAAGCTCGGGGGTTACTCTCCCAATATTCTCTCGATTGAAGCCTAATATCTGGTAATAGCTTCCATCGTCTGGGATATCTATGAATCGGTATATTACATAGTTAAATTTTTTGCCTGACAATATTTTCTCCCCGGGGTTGAGTATTTTTCTCGTCGAAAAAACAACGTCACTTTCAGTTTTCATTTTTTATTATTATTATTATTTCTTTTTTCTCTACATTTTTTGTATCCCTACGTCTTTTTTTCCCCGCAGATTTGCACTCTGATAAAGCCCTCGCTGCTTGCTGGTGTGAAACATGGTTTTCCTTTTAAGCCCACTGTAACTCCGTCATTTATATCGCGAGTATTATTTTATTTATTGACTCGGTCGGTCTAACTGCTATTTATGACGATAGAAAGGGATAAGGGCTAAGCTGACCCAAACGTCTCTCGAGCTGATCCTTTACAGACGTAATTTACGGACAAGGGTAGCCACGTTTCAAACTCATTTCTTCTCTTCAACATCACAGCACCGCACCGAAAACTTGACACTTCCATAAAAAGCTCGCCACATATTTCTAACAGATATGAAATCGCACGTGCGTACTCTTCCCAAAAAACTAAGACGAAATTCTATTATCCAAAAAAGCGAGAATGTCATAGTATCCGAATGGGAGCGAGTTAAAGTTTACCAATCACTACTCGTCTGCGCGAAGTCCAACAGCGTTGAATGGCGGAGCATTCGAGTGACCGTTACTCTATAGCTGCGTACTGATTGGCCAACTTCAACTAGCTCCCATTTGAAAAGTATAAAACTCGCGAAAATTTCGCCGACAGAATTTCGACTCGGTTTTTCACAACGCATCGAACCACGAATCGAAAATAACCACTTTTTGCATACACGGTATATCAGGGATAGATAGTATTCATGTATGTGTGCGGATCGAGTGTAGATCAGGAGTTATAGCTTTGTTGAAAAGGGTTCGATGAATAGCTCGTAGAATACCTCAAAACTCCTTCGGCTCGGATTTCTCGACCTTTTTTCACCCCTACCCTCTCTGCTCTCAACTCTTTTATGCTCATGTATATATATGGCTGTGGATATGACGCGTACATATAGGTGTGTATTTCGAATTGAATAAAGGGATAGCGGTAAGGTGTGTGAGAATTCTTATGCAGATTTTATATTCTCGCAGTTTGTGTCCTTACTAAAATTTCAGACATAGAGAACGAGAAGAGCGTTGCTTGAGTTAATCCATTTTTTTTCTCTTCTCCTTTGCTTTACGACTCTAATCTCCGAGAATAAGCGAGAATAAGCCGCTTGCTCCAGTGCAACGACAAAAACTAGGGGATAACTTTTGCGCTTGTAAAAGCAGACGGGCAGCCACTTCCACTTCCACAAAGCTAAGCTCACGTTGTAATTTATAACATGCGTGGTCCACGGGACATGCATATGTGTTGAGACGAAGTAGGGCAGAGCTGAGCTTCAAGGTAATTTATTCCATTCTCGCATCTGCCGCGTCGTAGACAATTCACCATTCATTATGACTTTCCAAGCTTCGGAATACCCGGTGCAAAATTTCAAAAACTACATAATATTTTCAAAAGTCTTTCCAATTTTCTTGTCCGAAAGGAACAGAATGAAATCTGTATGGTATAGGCATCGGTGAGCATTGATGAACTCGCTGAAGAGAGTGAAACTTTAAAGAATTTTTAGCCGTTCGTTATGCATTGGTCGCTTACGCCTTACGGTAAGATTGGTTTCTGGAAAAATGGAACCCCTCATTTTAATCAGCGAATAAGACTGGAGGAAATTGTAATGAATCTCGAGAGTTATATCGCTCGAATGCCATTAATAAGAGGGAGCTGTATTGAATATGTATTCAGTCGGAGGTTTTTACGGGGTAATATCGGAAAGAATGATTGTTTGAAAATTTTTCAATTTCACGTGATACAAGGCCGAATATATCAGGCAGGTACGTACCTGATTAACATTCGCATTTTTATCCAGCTCATTTTTCACTCGTTCAACCGAAGGAATCACCCCGTAAAATTAAGTCTGTCTTAATTCAGAGGCGTCAGCTCGGAATATGTCGGCGTCAGATTTTACAAAAACTGGATACGGTTCATTTCCCTGAATAATAATAAAATTTTCGACTCTTCTCGCGCCCGGAACAAAAAACCCCGTGATAATACCATTTAAATCTTTTAGATCAACGATTTCGCCCCGTCCTTACACACCCATGTCTGAGATAATATCAAAACAGACGACAAATGTTTCGGCGTCACTAGGCTGATAAATAGAATCCTGTACTTGACTGGATGGGGGATGAAGAAAGACGAGTTTTTAACCACCGCGATGAAATCGTTCGCAAAAAGCTCCACCGTGAAATGATGGGTCTGGTGATCTCCCGAGACTCCAGCTCCAGTCAGGTTATTTTTCAATTTTTTTCCTGCCTTTATCCTGTATCGAAAAGTCAGCAAAATACAATACCGAAGGATAGTCGAAGAAACGTTTATGACAAGAGGCGTCCTCTTCTCGGCCCTCTCCGAGCCCTGGAACGGCTTTAGTCTCGCCATTGCTTCCCGAGTTATCACCAGGCGCATCCCTACATACGAATCTCTGTAATCCATAGTTATTCTATTCCCTATTTACGAAATCCTACCACGTTCGACGGCTCGCTAGTAACACGAAAGAAAGGGGGAAATATGACTGTATCAGAAATCCCTTCTGACTTCGTTTTTCGATCACCTTATTTCGTGCCATCTTATGTCTTGTTGCCGGGTAATCGTCGAGCTATCAAACCGATTATGAAGATCTGATAATTCTATAAGACCCATTGATTTAATCCCCTATAATATCTCTGAACCCTGCGGAAACCCAATGATTTATGACATAGTTAGTTATAAACGACATTCTACTGTTCGATTCCTATACAATTTCCGTTCTATAATTCTAGTGGAAAAATAGAATACAGAAGCTGGCAGAGCTTTCTTTCATCATCACATACCCACTACAACAGTAAATCGCATTTCCTCGAATCTCTTCTCCATTGTTCACACACTCAATCCACAACTCCATGTATATGTTAGACTATTAGAATTTATCAAGGAAGTCGATTTTCCCTAATTTGCTTCTCTCAGTTCGTAAAGTCTAGCCTGCAGTGCAGATTCGACAAGGATTCTTGATAGTTTCACATTGTTTCAGGTACATGAATAGTTGGGCAAGAACTTTGTTGCGGGGTTGTAATTTTCGCGAAACCCCGGGTATTGGGTGTCTCGTTATCGCTGCTATTTGGAATTTTCTTTCTAGGTGATGCTGAAGGTAATGAGAATGGAATTCTAGTTATCTTCGATATTTTATTTCTCCAATTTCTAATCAATTTATTGAATTTTCTGGTCAGGTATGTGCACGTGGTACAGAAATTGATCTTTGTGACTAATACATACTAGTTGCTAGGCATTTGCCATTATCTATATTAGGTAAGGATGAGGCGTGATGACCAAGGATTATAGATGCCGGTCTATACCAGCCGTTAATGAGAACAGGACATTATATACAAGTTCTCCAGGATTGGACGACGACCCCTCGACGCGGATTAATTAATTAATTCCGTACTGCAAATCCCCTAGTCAAAGGCTAGGTCATGGGTTTTCAATTATCGAGAAACGTAGGAAAGGAGGCTTGGGACCTGCTAATTGGTCGGTTGTCGGTGAAACTTAGATTGAACTAAAAAAATTTAATAATAGGAAGAAAAATATGGGTTCAGGGTCAATTCGAAAGCATTTTTACGTGCTCAACATTTCAGAACTTCAGTCAAGATCAATGGTCAGAATGATAAACGACAGATTCTTCACTTTTTCAGAAATCGAAAAATCTGGAGAACGACTTTTGAGAACAGGAAGCATTTCCTTGGTTTGGTGTTTCCATAGGCGAATGCCTGGCGATCAATTGTTCAGGAAATTCATTTTTGGAAACTGAAGTAGAAAAGCCGGCATCATCAGGCTATCTGAAATTCGCAGCGTGTTCTCGTCGTAATACGATCGCGTTTAACCAATGTGAGATTGCGTTGGAAAAATGATGAATTCTACGTACAACGTAGATCGGTAATGCGGACCTAGGTTATTCGAGGAGATCCTTGAAACGAGGATGAAATATAATTTATAAAACTGGCTCTCATAGCTGGATAAGACCCAGGTATAAGACTCTTGACTTGATATAATTCACATGAACAAAGTGATATGACTATGGAATTTTTCCTTAGCAATAAGATTGAGCCCTTTGAGTTGAAGATCCTAGACTCTGCACTACCCGAGAAGACGGAGATTACGCTCAGCTGTATATACATTGAATTCTGGAAGATTGGATTTTTCATATTTCCCATTACCAGAACGCGAGCCAAGCTCATATTCCCGTGAACGGAGTGGATACCGCGTATACCGCTGCAAATTTATCTGGATACAGATCTTCGCACAGCTATTTATCTTTCATTTAATTTACAAAATCTACAATCCGATTTCGAGCCAAAAAGAAGAACGAAAAGAAAAACAAAAAAACAAATAAGAAGAAAAGAAATACAGAGCTGCAAGTTCTCCCCAAATAAACATGAAAAAGCTCAACAGCTTTCTCGCTCCTGTTGCTACAGATTAGTTTTATTTACACGCGGAATCCCTTTCATCAGCCTCTTTCCATTTCGTACCCAAAGAAAGCATCAGGACTTGTCCGCTTCCGCCTCACCTTCGAGGCTGAAGTAGGTACCAAAAAGCTTAGTAAGGTACGGAAAGGTCTCGCGGTAGTTCCGCAAACTTATTCGGCCGACAAGTACGTAGACGACGCGATAATTTCCGTTGTGAAACTTGAGGGTGCGTTCGCTCCCCGGCGAAGAGGGATGTAACTTTCGACTTTATCTCACGGCAGACTTACCGATTATTAATTAACCAGAAATGGGTGCTTTGCCCGATTGATGGAGGGAGAAAAGAGACGGGGTTCTAGGGTGAAGGGAATTACTTACGTAGGTATAGACTCTCGACTAAGCGACTGCGAGTGTTATATAGATATTCCTAAAGAAAAATTCAGACAGAGAATTGAGCCTTCAGGGCATATCGGATATAAAGATAGAGGGAAGACCGTAGGAGTCGCATTTCCTTTAGGATTAACTTGTGCCGCGGATCGCGAAGGCGTGTATCCTTCCATGCGGATAAATTGATATTGAATCCAGATCGTCTCGCACGTGGGTGACGCGAAATGGCTCACGTTTCCCAGTAGCTGAGACCGGGCTCTTACCATGATCGAAATATACAGAAAAATGTCATAAAGATCCATTCATACTTTACGAACCACTGTTTTATTCACCCTCATACTCCCAGCTAACATATCTCGGAGTTCTACTCGCTTAACTGATCTGCAGTTCTACCATCTTCATCTTATATTGATTTAGTGAGCTTCCTCACATCTGGTCATTAGCATCCTAATACATTTCATGAACTTCGCCTCACATGGATTGATCTTACCGAAGAAAAAGGGGTTACGCTGGACGGAGGTCCGATCGTTCATCGAAACTTCCAAAAAAGCTAACAGGACTGTAATTAACGTTGTTATCCTACCAGAAATTACTTGTGTTACGACGGAGTAAGTAAGACTGTAGCTTCGAATATGAACCAAAAAATATTCAATACTGTGGAAAGAGTCACGTATCGCGAATGAAATGCAGGGTGATGATAACAGCGAAGTGTAAAGAATTTAAATAGACGTAAATATATTATCGGAAACATTTTTCAAGCCTTGGTACAATGCTATATCAATGGAGGCGAAATGAAACGTGAATTTTTATTCCGTTGCTATAACTCGTATATTTTATATTCACATTCGAATACGTCCAGTAGCGACGGACCGACCATTTGTTCGAGGTAAAATTTATCTCCTCGACTGATGTACCGTCTATACTATAGGTAAACCAGAAATTCGAGGATTTACCAGGATCCATTCAGTTCTTGCCGATACTTTATTGCGTTCGATTTTGAGGGTATACTCAAGCGTCGGGAAACACCCTCAAAAGACCGCGAGCTTTAACAGTTCATGATGCATGCCTGGGTGAAATTCAACCACGAAAAGGTCTCGTCATTTCCACCAAAATTTGGGGAAACATCTCGGCCACGTATAGACGATCTATGAACAGCTGAAAGCTGTGTACCTTTGGCGTGAAAAATCTGAGAAATTATTTTCTTTGACTCCATAAAATATCTGAGTAAAACGGAATGAATGAGTACTCAGAAGGATCGAAGATATTGAATAGTTTTTTATCTTAACTAGTAAACTTCGGAGCTATATGCATAGTCGATATTCAGCTGGGCTCTGGGGAGGGTGGTACTGTTATAAAATGCGAATTTGAAGATAGAAAAATGTAATATCTGAAGTAAAGTGTGTGGCTTTCTCCTATCTCAAGAAAAGATGAAGAAGTTTCACCGTTCAAAGTCTTGTGACGGTATTCGCAGAAGCTGGTGCAGCCGCTTTCTTCTGCAGTCGTATAAGTATGTATCCTTTCTCTCGGGAACAACAAGTACGTGAATGTGTAACCAATTCTGATCTCCACTTGGCAGGATAGCCACTTGGTCGTAAAGAAGCTAGAATAAAATAAAAGGAAAAAAGAGAGAGGGAAATAAAAAATGGAAAATACACTTTTCTATTTGTGGTTAAAATGGAACTACGCCCTCGTGCGTGCTTCAGAAATGTATACAACATCTGTAATTCCTTTTTACCACCTCGGACTGCGAGGTGTAAAGGTAGGTACAATTTGCGAGGTACACGAGGCTGACACGATAAGACGAGTAGCTAATTCGCTGGAAAAGAAAAAAAAGGAGAAGAAAACGCGTCGGGAATCCGAAATGAAGAGAAGTAAAAAAATGGAAAAAAAAAACTCACATAATTGAAGTCGTGCAGACGGCGCGTTGAATTAGCGGTTATTCCCAGGGCCCACAATAGTGTCGTGGGACTAAAATAACGGGATCTTCTCTAAACCGCTTTACGCCTGTCAGCAGCTTATAGTTTCCGATAAGACGTGGTTAGGTGCGCTAGCCACTTAGGCTTTGGCCATGCTCTACATCCTTCCTCATCTGCACGAAGCGTTAAAGCACGTTCGGTTTTATTATATGAGAGCTCCATCCTCTACACTTAGCTATTGTCTTCATTTACATATACGTAACTACGAATATTACCACCAAGCTGGTTCACGCGGTATCTGCATACCACACGTTTAATCAGATATCAGATTTTTCCTCATATACCTACCTGTAATCGATAATAGCGTCAAGCTACCACTTGGAATAAATTCTGAGAGTTTTTATATCGCGAATCGAAACACACCTACATGATGTCTGAGTCAGCGTAGGTACTAAAAAATTGAAGATATTTGTACTAGATTTTTTTCGTCGTAAGAGAGAGTCGTATTATTCGCTACCATGGTTTGAAAAGAATAACGTGAAATTATTTCGATGGATATATACGGTGGAGAAAACTGAGTATCATTATACTAGAAACGTTAAGGGAAGAGGTCCCTTGCAGAGTGCAGCAATAGCGACAAGCTTTTATCCTGTAGAGCTAAAAGCTGCGTCAGCGAAGCATCGAAGAGGATACGAGCAAAATAAACTGAAGCCGATTTTTCGAGATAAAAAGTTAGCGAAGATAGCGCAACGACAACGTAGGTTGGTACCATGGGATACATATAGTAGCTAGTAAAAAGCTCGTATCACTAAAGGTCCGTTTCGCGAAAGTTTGAAGCGTTAACCAGCACGCGATGGAAACACTTGTCTGAAATGAAAAAGCCTGGACAACATATCTTTTCCTCGACGAGTTTCGCTGTTGTTCTTACAAAATTAAGTCGCCTGAAAGCAGCGTTGTACCTACTGCTTTCCAACGATCGACCATTTCCCCGTGTCCTTTAAGAGACGGGACACGATTTCCATTCAAATACGTTTTAAGTATTGCATCCGCTATCCGTCGAGGCACTTTGGAATTATTGATTTCCTCGAGTATACGTGCGAAATAACACGTTATTTCGATTTCAGAACACAACAGAGTTCACAGAGCTCATAAATTTCTTGATTAGTAGCCAGACAGACGTTTCATATCATTCACTCTTCGTATTCAATGATGAGACAGCAGGATTGTTCGCAATGCAATTCGATACTTGGGAATACGACATCTTTCAAATCGAAGTAACAATCTTGGGATTCTTGTGCGCTAACGAGTCTTCTTAAATTATGAAACTGCCTCAAATTTCTGATAGAGGAATTACGTTCATTTGACAAATAACGAGAGAGACAATCTATTCACAGCCAGTAAGCGATAGAAAGAGATTGCAAGGAAGTGAAATTGCCATGTTGATCCCGAAAAGTACACAGCATGAGGAAATGGCCCTACGATAATCGAATTTCTTGTCAAAAATTAATGGATCAAATTCCTTTAGATTTTGATAGAAGATGTCGTCAAAAATATCCCAAAATAGTACCTCGATAGTAACGTCTGCACTCATTGCGATAATCTGAAGAATGATTCGTGCTGATCTCTGCAAGAAAGGTGTAGCTTGATATTTCGGGATACTTCACTGTATGCCCAGATTGCATCGAATTCCGTAATCGCCAATCAAGGAATTGCATACCTGCATCACTGGAAAGCACGTGTAAATTTTGGCAAAAGGGAGCTTCAGGTCGTCTCGGGTAGCCTGAATCCCAGCCCTCGTAGTTCCATCGAATTGAACTTCATATATGCAGGAAGCATAAGTTGTTCTCAGATTAAACGTAGCTGGAGGCATTCAGATATCACTTCCATAAACTTTCGGTTTAATGTCAAGTAGGTTACCAAAAAGTATATAGTTTTGGCAAAAGAATAACGAAGGGATTTTCTGTGCGAAGTTCCGGCTGCGATTAACTCTTCGATGCCATATGGCCACATTGCGGGCTGATTTTCGGGCACCAATTCTTCTCAGTATTTTCATAATACGTTTGTATAGCTAGGCATACCGAGTCAGGATTTAAGTAGGTACATAAATGATCCACTCGCTGTCAGTTTTCTACCCCTTCTGCTAAATCATCCCGCTTGGTATGTCTTCGTTTTGTTTCTCCCTCACACCCCCGTTACATAAAGAGCAGGGCGTTATTACCTGACGTCTTTGCTACGTTATTAAAGAAAATACTGGCCTGCTATGGCCTATGGTGTTTATTAAGGGAGGCAAAACACGAAAGTACATTGCGGCGCCTAGAAGCTCCTAACCGACAGCCTAGTCTACCACTTTTAACAGTCTATGCAGATTGGCGAGGCTTTGAAAATGGGAAATTATGGGATTCCCCATCGAGGTGGAGAAAAAACTAGTCGCACAGGATCATAATAACCTCGGGTGTTGCTTATGCGCTATTTTCGCAAGAGATTTTCTCTCCTTTAACAAGAAATGATGAAGGCTTCATGGTTCAGACTCCCCGACATTTTCTCCTGCCCAGAACCTCCTTTATTATAGTTTTACCACCCCCACACCACCATGAGGGTGATAAGCATACTTTTCGGGTGTTTTTCTTCCCTTTGTTACACTCCGTGAACAAGGTTCACCGAGTGAGGCGGAAGAGATAAAGTGATTCGTCCGAAGTACCCAGCAGCACACGATGAGGGTTACGCGGTCATCCTGAACTTTTAATTTCCACTTTTCTTTTTCACTCTCGCTTTCTCTTTTATTTTTTTTCATACTCTCTCATACATCGCATTCGAAGATATAGTTTTCGCCGGGATATCGATCCGGTTTGAAAGGGGATAAGCGGGGTATTTCCGACAGTGACTCAATTACAACCCTAAGTTGGGAGAAATCTGAGCAAAGCTTGGCCTAATCCAGGCCAAGCTATAAGGCAGCGAGTTGCCTCAGATCTTTGTACTGCATGCATGCTGTAATTAAATCAATAATATATGATATGTTACATACATTATGTATGTACAGTGAAGCATTAATATCGTAGTACCCTGGGTAGAACGGGAAACCTGGTTTTGACGGGAAATCCCAGACAGTAACGTCAACTGCCAAAGTCAGTAATGTATATCTGCAATGCCCAAGTTCGAGGTACGAAGGGATGTCATTTGGCCAATAAAATGTTCAGTCGATTTTTATATTCGTGAAGAAACACAAATTGAAAGTCCAAAAGAGGGAAATTGATGGAAAAACTGATCGCAGATACACTTCGACAAGCTCTTTGTAATAATTATGAGAATTTTACTACCGAAGAGATTTCGCAATTTGCATTCAGCCTATTTGTTTGTTCGTGGCTTTCAAGGTAATTTCAGGGGATTCAAGAATATCTTGACTTTTTCTTAGCCTATAATGTCGAGGGTACAGAGGGTTTATTATTGAGCCCCTACGAATATTGAATATTAATGTCTTCACCGTTTCGTCCACTCTAAGCGACTGAGTCAAAGCCCAGAAAAGCTTATCGACTGAAGTTCGGCCATACTGAGAGGTAAAAAAATTTGCCGAATAACTATCGAATATCATCATCAATTATCCATTGTAATTTTCATTTCACGTTGAGATAGGTTTAATGGCAAAACTTCAATTGGATTCATTTTTTTCTTTTTTTTTTTTTAACCTTGCCATTAGATGACGTCGGGGTAACTCGATCTGGGTCAGGTAATCTGATAAGCTATTCTCGGAGGCGGTTCGATCATTAAAATTTGTAATTTCAAATTTAAAAAAGACGAACCCCGCACAGCTTCTATTTCAAGTATATGAATTTTTGTTTCGTATTGAATTTTTACGTCACAGAGATTTCCCTCCTCTTACAGCAATACGTGTATGTATGAGCCGTCCCCTTTGTAGGATCGGTCATGTGTGCTCAGTGGAAACTGGAAGGCTGTATGGTTTAAGCTAACATATCGCCTGAGTACACAACCCAGGTGAGCGAGTACCAGGCACTTTTGTTCGGCACCCGAAGCTCCTGTCAAAAGACAATCTTTCGAGAAAGTTCAATTTTGAACCATTTTAAATGTTCCACCGAAGCGGAAATTCATAAGCAGCCATAAGTCATTGGAGCACCAAAAATCTACTTGGAACAGTTTGATTTTTTACTCAAAAGAGACCTGACTCTGCAGCATTGAATCCATGGTTGCAAATGTCTAGACCTTTGCGGTCGACATGATAAGTCGAGAATTATCTTCACTATATAACCTGGCAAAAAACCAATTGCAAATTAACTTTGACAGATCTTAATGACAGCCTCTGCAACTTATGATACAAAATCTAAATTTCAGATAAGACGGGAAAAAGAAGTTGGCCGATTTTGTAATAGAGAAATACCCCCTGGGGTTGGTTTAATTGCACGTTAATCATTGCGAATCCCCCATGTTCAGTGGAGATTAATTAAAAACGTGGTGAAAAGCAGTCACTCATTTACATGCATTAAGGTGGGTGTATCCTACCCTTGGAGGACGAAAAAGACCACCTTTTTTTACATTAATTTGCAAAGATATGAATGGGGTTAAAGGTTCGCGGTTCACCCATTAGCTACATTATTTCATTGGCTTAGTTAGAAAAAAAGAATGATTAAAAATCGTGGAGATCGAAGGCAAAGTTGTTAGAAATTTCGGAAGAATAAACTCTGGAGTAATCTCTCTTCCTGTCGTATGAAACGATTGAAGGGAACCAATAAGCCGATGGATAAGGATAAGAATTGAAAAATCGAAGTTGTGCTCCTTCGACGCTCGGGTTAACAAGGTTCGTGGCTGGCCCTTAGGCTGAGCTTTAGCCTACCGATGAACGAACGACAATTGCCTTTGGAAAGCGATAAAAGAGGTCAGGATGAAATTCGGCAACAAAGAAGAGCCAGAACTGTGATATTTTTCTCTGACGAAGATCTAC
This sequence comes from Tenthredo scrophulariae, assembly GCA_963978835.1. NCBI lineage: Eukaryota > Metazoa > Arthropoda > Insecta > Hymenoptera > Tenthredinidae > Tenthredo > Tenthredo scrophulariae. Next base: position 24,311,653 of record OZ022229.1, read on the forward strand.
CCACTATAAGTCATTAAAAATACAAATCAAACATGTTCGTATTCGGCAATTCTGAAGTATAGAATGACCAAACTCTGGAGAACGAACAATGGCTGTCTTGTTATACAAAGCTCTTGAACAGGGCCATTCCAAACCCCAAAACACCAAACCATCGAACAAATACGAGTACTGCAGTGAACCGGCGATTAACCATCATGAAGAGCAAGTGGATATCAGACAAACCGATCTAGAAGATGAAGTGGCAAGTCAACCCCGGTAGGTACCTACGAAAGGGTGAAAGTTGTTAGACTGGGATCTACTTTTTCCAGAAAAGCTTCAGAAGAAAAGGTCCTATCGAATGATCAGCGAGTAAGTGGCGACAAGCAGAGGTGAAATCTGTAAGGAGATAAAGAGAACTCACGAATATCATGCGGTAACTGAAAGATCGTAAAATAGAAGAGAAATAACGTTTTGCAAATTGAAAATTTTCGGAGTAATTTTCACCTGATCGATATTGCCATCAGATATTCAAGGCACATCCAGAGATACCAATGCAGAACCATCGCAGCAGTGGAATAAATCAAGAAGTATACATATACTATATAGGTATCGTCGACTATCCGTGTGTATGCAGATGCAAAGATTACGGGAATACAATGTACCTACCGTGAAAATAACAGCTATTGTCATGTCCACAACCGGAATCACACAGTGTACGTTGATAATATTACTCTCGCTGTAGGAAATGGGTCTGCCTCGGATGCCATGCCGCTTGGTACCCCGGGTTTCATGCCGAAATCAGTTATTCTAAATACCTGTCATATTGTCCGGAAATGACTGGGGCAGTGGTGTGAATTTGTTCGTAGACGGCTATCGCGTTCCAGAGAAGATGAACAGATCAAGGGGTCGCATAGAACTTTGACTGGAATTTCCATGGCCTTATTCAGGAACGGTATACGAGACTTCGGAATTCAAAATTTGACAAAACGACCAGTTTCTTCAGCCCTCGTTATTTGCGCCGTCTGAAGATATTGCGGACGAATGGATGATCCGAGAATATCGATGTCCGGCGAAGATCGTGGAAAGTTCACAGATGGATTCTTGGATACATATGATTTTGTAGAGAAGACCACGACCGAAAACATACTCAAGATTATGGCATCGATGCAGAAATTCATTGTCTCTTACACCCTCCTTGGATGAACTCTCCGAACCCCTATAGTTGGAGGTGTAGATAATGCTTTTAAGGTAAATGGGGTGGGAAACGAAATAAAAGCACAGCAATAATGACAACAGGTTTGTAAGTATCGCAGTTGTTTCTTGGTAGTTTTTATTTCAGGGGGTAATTCCTAGCCATAAAATAGGCGGTGATTACCACGCATGAGAGCTTGGTGCGAATGGGGAATACAAATGGAACATTGCAGGCACTTCCTTCATGAAACTCTGATCGAAAGTGATCTTGTGGAATTTAATGAAATTCCACGGATAAAAGCTGGCTCGAATTAATCGAGGTACCTACCTACCTGTCTGGAAGATATCTACTTGCGAGGTGAAAGACAGGCCTGCGAGGAAGAGTTCCAGCCCGTTCTTTGCGACATTGGAGAAGAATGAGAAGAACAAAAACAGCGGTAAAAGGAAGAAAGAATTCCGCTTCACTTACCGCTTAATAAATGAAAAATCTCATTGGCTCAATGCCCGCCGGGCACTCAGGAATTAACTTGATATTGCTCGCTCAAAGCTATGCCACACTATCTCGAAGATCGAATGCTACCGAGCGTATGAAATCGCCCCAAAGGTTTGTAACCATAAGATTAAGTCTGGATACCAGAATGTTGGAAATGGTTGACGAAGAGAAAGAAGAAGAAGAAGAAGAAGAAGAAGAAGAAGAAGAAGAAGAAGAAGGAGAAGAAGAAGGAGAAGAGAGAAAAACCAAAATGGACTAAATAAAAAATTGAAGTAGTGAGAGAGATCCAGGAGCGACAGAAAAAAACCAAGAGAATAAAATTCTTTTTGAATAAATTTGGGTAAATTTGTTTGAGGGGCAGCTGCCGCCGTCCAACGCGTAAATCAGATCTGCGGGTTAAACGAGATGCGCGATTCTCTGAGCGATTAAAAATTCTAAAAAATGGCGAGAAAATATATGCGTGACCTAGTATAAAAGTAAATTCGGTAGCTGCTTGGGCGCGGTTGTTATCCTGGGCATATCGCTGCTAAAGCAAAGAATGAGGAAAGTATAACGGGGAAAAAAATTAAATTTTATGTAAAGTGGCGTGAGCAAACTGACACGATAGTGTCCAATATTAAACAAAGTGTTTGAACTCCGGTGTGAAATATATTCGGAATTACTCTGCAAGGACCAACAAACGTGAACTCGATATTCTAGCAGCCGTTCTCGCATTTCTCTCGGTTCCTGATTCGAGGAATACCATCTTCTCGAAGCTCTACTTTCATCGGGCAATTGGGCAGGGATTGACTCGAGTCCTTCTGTACCCAAGGATGCTGTCCTACGGCCACCGAACGATTAGCATCATAGCAACGCTATGGCGAGCGAGACGAAACGCTTTTAGATGAAATCTAATTTCTTCTTCACTGTTTAAGTCTCAACGAATTCATAGGTACATGTTCATGGACGCATTCGAGTCCTTTGATCCTTCAACCAAACGTAATTTCTCAACACCGATTTATCCGTCTTATGTCAACTAGGATTCGGTCAATAGTGTTTCTTGATTGGTATATTGTAGGTGGTATCTGTAGGTCGGTAACCAATTGGTTTAATACAAATGGCCGTCTGTACACAAGGGTCTCCTGGATCGTTCGGGGATTTATCACCAACACTTTTTCACTAGCTGCCAAGACTCGCCTTTCAACTGAAATAAATTAGGAAACCTATAGACGACGATCTTTTTACCGTCTTATACGCCAAACAGCATGAAAAAAGCACAACGACTGCTTGTACCCACCATACGATCCCCAATTGCTCAACCGGAGGATTGCTTGTCCGAGGAAGCGCTCCGCGGAATCACAATGTCGATTCTTGATGAGGAAAAAAGAGGAGTAGAATAAAAAATCAATTGGCTTCTTATCGGTCAGCGTTAGCCCCCGATTTTATACACATATAAATTCCGTTCAATCAATCCTCAAAGGATGTCGTTTCAGTGATGCATGGCTATACATTCAAACGAACTCGGATAACGCCGATCCATTCGTATATACCTACGATGCAGGTCCACATTTTCTTCCCATATAAATACTTTCGACATTATTCAAACCCTGAAGATTCAGATATCACCATGGACGCGATGACCTACGTCGCTCGTTTTTATAACTGTTGAAATTTTTTCCCTTTTTTTTTTTTATCTGCCCGGTCCGAATGATTCTCGGTCAATTAACCTCGCCCGTTTGTATGCTCAATAGTTAGACCCTTGTGGACCTCGACTACACGGAATTCATCCACGTATGATGTGAGGATCCACGTATGTAAATACGAGTGATATATCATATATGGCTAGGATTGCAGGGTTGGGGGGTTAAAATTGTAGATTTGGATAGGGTCCCACTTTCCAGATATGGTTTATGCAACATTAGCTCAGAATTTGGATCGTCAGTTGGCGGATTCGCTGATTTAATGAATCATGAAATAGTGGCAAACGGCTATAAGGATATCCCGCTGTATGAATAAAGCTTTCTGGAATAGGCTGAGACCGAATTTGGCAGTTCAAAAATATCCGCGCGTCAAGGATCGCTGGTGTAAAATTGAATACTACGTGAACGATATACAGCCCTGTATATTGTACGCTATAAAAATTTATATCGCTTATTTATGGAGAAATTTACTATCCAAGAGATGGTGGAAAGTATAATCTGACCTGTCAGAGCGATTGTCGTGATTTATTAATCCACCGCTTCCTTTTTTCTCTTTTTTCTTGCTCTTTATGCAAACAGGTAAAGGTAAGGTCACCATTACATATGCGGCCATATTTTTCATTATTTATATGCAACTGGGACGCAACACGAGATGCAAATCAAAATCCACTCAGCTACGTCACCGAGTGCATATAGAAAACATAAAAATGCACTTTCCACGTAGGCGAATTTAATGCCAAGAATTATTGACTAATTATTAAAAATAATTGCTAGTAGATTGGTGGATTTTATATCCGCACCAGGCTGATGGCGAAATGAAAAAATTAAAATTATACGAAGTGAGGGCGAAGAAAAAGTAATCCGTTGTTTAGATTTATGGGAAATAAGCCGAATAACGTAACACTCCTGTAGCTGTACGATAAAATGAAAGCAAACCGTAACCGGGAGAAAAAGTAATTAATCAAATCCGAAAAATTTAAATTTTGGAATAAGGATTTGAGGAAATTCTCTAACCATCGGGTTCCGAAAACTTTTTAAATATCAAAACTCAATGTGATGGGGCTAATCTATATGCAGACTGTCTGAAACTCGAACAAGTCGAAATTTTATGCTCGTCATCTCTTAATCAGATTACAAAATAGCTGCAGACAAAATGGTCCGTTCATAATAGGAGCGGGTTAAAGCTCACTTGAAAAATTTTCCAGTAAGCCACTCGTCCACGGAAGGGTATGCTTCATTCGGTATTCCATTCATCGGGGTAAATCCTTCGATAATTTTTTTTTTTTTTTTCTAAGCTCAAGGATGTAGGTATGAGTTGACATCTTTGAATAATCAATTACCTGGGAATAAAGGTATATGTTAGGGATGAAGTGAAATTAAATTCCTCTTTACAGCTGCAGGCGTATGAGAAATGACGAGCATTGAAATTCATCATGGCCGTATTCTGTAATCTTCGATAACTAGGTTTAATTCTTAGAATTAGTTCGCTCCTCAATTACACGTTCTGAAATTACATCAGAGGATTAGTTATTGATTAGAGGGTAGAGCCGCAGCGTATACCCATAGCCGGCGTTATCATAGTCTGCTGATTTTTCTAATTTTCCGAATCCATTATTCTTTGAAATCCGAATTATCTCGTCACTCTGGAAATTCAACTCAGCCATAAAATCGGCGGGGTAAATGGGTTCAGAAACGTTTCTAAAATTCAGCCGCGACTTATGATGAAAATTCCTTTGAATATACCTAGACGTACGTACTTGGTTTACACTCAGTCAAAGCCGACTCGGCACACTCCAGGTTTTCCGTCTGTTTATCGCAGGCTGGCTATCCACTTTTCTTTTTTTTTCTTTCCGAATCGATGTCTTCCGAAAGCAAATCAATTCAACCAGAAAAAAAATGCAGATGGTCGGCCAATGCAATAAACAGACGAAAAATCTGGAGTATGCCGAGTTGGCTTTGACTGGGTGGAAATCAACGCCGTAATCTCTCTGTATATCTATACAGAGAACATTATTCGAAAGCTTGGTAGGTACCAGCTAATACTACAGGCTGAAGCCAAGGTATAAACTGAAGGCTTTTCTGTGAATTAATAACCGTGAGACGTTATAAGGACGGAATGAACGTACAGCAAGAAAAGCAACATAACAACGATAATAGCGGGTGGTAGCTACCCTATTTTTTTACTGAATTTCCCAGGCTATGCTATGGGATGTCGCCGACGGATATTACCCATCCAACTCCGTTTTTCTAGGTACTTTGTTTGCTTCTTTTTTTCTTGTTGTTTGTACGATCATTAAAGTCGAGGAAATTCGCTACCTTGTCGTCGTGTTTTCCCTAAAGCTGCGAAGAACGGATAGGCTCTTTTCTTCGCGATTCTCAGGGTTCGGATATCATTTTTATTTTTTTTTCATTTCATTTTTTGATACTTTCTCATTCACGTTTCCGTTGTTACCTTAATAAAGATCAATCGGGTGTGAGTATAATTATTTGCTTACCAATTTTTATTCCATTTAACTTAATCATTTCAATTTATTATACCTATATAGTATTGTTTGAAGCCGTAATTAACAGGCTCATAATGATTCCAAGTTTCTTAAGAAATTCAAAGATTCTTACCGCCTCCTGCCTCCCAAGCCTCGGCTATCGCTATTATGCAAAAGATAAAAATTCCGTCCTCGCCATTACTCAAGCCTTGGAGAAGTTGATTTTTTTTTTTCTATTTTTCGAAACTTTATTGAACAGGGTATGAATAAATTTTGTAATTATTCTTCAACCAGGTGTCCATTAGATTTTTGAAATTTACATTTATATTTCAAGTGGATAATTGGTAAAAATGTCCTCCGAAGAGACGGAAGTAACAAAAAGAGTAAAATTACGTTCCCCATTTGGTTTGTGTGTATAACAATCAATTTTTGTTTGAATCGCATCCCTCCGTACTCCTTTGTTCACAAACGAATTTCCGCGGTTGAAAATTTAACCAAATCTAATCCAGCCTATATACGCGAATTAAGGCTTAGCAAACAGCGTTGAACCGTCGCCATGGCACCGGTACGAATGGAAGGGAAGAGGTTGACGAGGGGAATGGAGAAAATAAGGGTAGAGGGTTGTGAGATAAGGGTAGAAACGGACATACCGGGCAACATTCCATCCGCCAACGTCCTGAGAAGCTAAAAACTTGAAGCTTCAAAGTTTCGAGTTTGTTAAGACGGGGTTAAAACGAATGACGTTTATTTTATTTAAAATAGATTTTCGACCCTTATGCCTATATACTGGCTCACGAATCTCATTGGGGTCAGCAGAATGGGCAATCCAGTTACCGCAGATATGACCTGGGAGAAAGGTAAAAAATTTTCAAACACCCGTAGACGGCTATACAATCATCAAGTCGTAATCCACAAGCCATTGTAATACCACCGGGTACCCACCCCAACGGGGACAAAGAAATTTAAATACGAGTCACCCCGTGCGGTCTCACCAATTTCCATAAAACGACACTGGGTATATAAAATAATGAGTTCCGCAGGGTTCACCAATTATTATAACGATCACCGTTATCGGTTATAATTATTACGAACAAGCAGGTAATACGGGTCACATATCGCGATCGGGAAGAGTCAGAAAATCTTAACCGGATTTTTCAAGCTTAGAAAAAGAGGATTGTACTAGTTGAAAGTTCAATTAGAAAAAAGAGAAACCTGTTACCGAGCGTGAGGTTGATTATTTTGTTCACTTTTTCAACTAAAAAAAAAATACAGAATCGACGTAATCCAACCATACGCGGGTAGTAATTTCATTTTTCGATGGAAATCAATACTCTTTTCACCTCACAAAGGGGATGAAAGCGGTGGTGTCAGCATTGCTGTTTTAGAGAATCGCGAATCTCTTTTTCGGCCCGAATTGTTGTAGCCACCCATGTATTTATACCGTTATGAAAAAAAAAAAGATCCCCAACCCCACCGCAATTCTCGGAAATTTCAAAAAAAAAAAGAACTAGACTGTCATTTCGCCGTTTTGTAATTTTTGAACTTCTTTTCTTGTACCAATTTATTTGATTTTTATCGTTTTGAAAAAATCTCCAACTCCAACCCAACTCGAGGAAATTTAGAAAAACTTCTGATGCCAGGTAGCGACTAAACATGAGATACATATTCGGAAGCTACGGCTATCCATTTAGTTGCCAAAAATGTAGCTAAGCCCCCAGGTTCTTATCTCGAATCTAATGTACAGTTGGGCAATAAAGTTCTTGTAGGGTCGAAATTTAGCCTTATGCGTTTTAGCGTCTACGCTGTTGAGCAGACCCTTCACACCGCATACCCCGCTCCCCGAGCTCATCGATGCGTTACGGCCTATCGGTCTAGTTATGGATATTTCGGAAGTATTTCTTACTTTACTTTGAGTAGGTAATCTGCCTGATTTGCCTTCTCGCCTACCGACTCGTCAAACGTTGTCGACAAATACATATGTCGTATAGAATATATCGTCACCTGATTTCAACTTCTTTATTTTACTGAAAACAAAGTTAAATTCGAACTCGATTTTGATATCATACAGAAGTAGGTTTATGTGATGAGTTTAGAAAAATGTTATCTCAGAATATAATTGCCAACTGATCGAAATTCGCAATTCAGATGCAGCAGTGATCTACTCAATTTTCGATTACAGCAAATTCTTAATTTCTTGCAGGTATTCTATGTAAGTTTTCTGTTAAATGTATATTTACGTTAAAGGAAAAAAAATGAAAAATCGAGTATTTTGGATAACATCGTATATTCTTATTAAATAAAAAAACCAAAATCCGAAATTGGAACTCAATAGTAAATAATAACAACACAACATCAATGAAATATAAATAAATTATGATAGAGATGATTTGTAATATACTTAAATATAATAATATGAAAACTTACAGATTTATAGAAGTATAATTATCTACTACATATAATGCGAAAGCCATAAAAACCATGAACAACATCATATGCATATTTGCAAGTTTGGGACAGTTTGCGTAATCAGCCGGGAATTCGCCAAAGATTAGTTACCTCGAATCTCGATGCCTCGGCGAGTGCACAAAGTAATAACCAGTAACGGCAATATGACACAATATTAAATAGTAGTTAATATTATTTATAAATCGTGCGATAAATATGAGGTATTCCATGCCAACTCGACCCATGATTTTCCCTCACCATTTTTTATTTGATTCATAATTTTTTAAACGATAACCCCAACTTTAACACCTACTCATAAATTTTTTCAGATTTTTCTTCCGAACCGTTATTCATTCATGAATTTTCGAAACTTCCAACAGAAAGAAACTTTTGATTTTTTTGAAAAACAGCTTGAAAATTCTGTGTCCGAAGACGATCATTTGGACCCCTATTCGAAAGTGGAAACTATTTTTCTTACATTTATTTTGCTGATTCAAGAAAAAATTATTTCGTAAACGTGGTGGATAATGGCTACCAGAATGTTTTCAATGCAGATGAATTGTATCTTTAGGATAATGGGTCGTAACCATCAGAGATATGATTGATTTTACTTTCGAAAATTGAAAAATTGTAAGAAATAGTATACAGAAGATGTGATTGAAAAAAAAATTTAATGAAAAATAGAAGTAAAAAAAAAAAAAAAATTACGATCAATAAAAGTTTCGGTAGTAGAATCGATTGTATTTCTGATTATCACATAAGTGACTTCTGTATATCAAATTTTTTTTCAGTGAAATAAAGAAGTTTGAAATCAGGTGACGATATATTCTATACGACATACGTATTTGTCGAGGAGGTTTGACGAGTCGGTAGGCGAGAAGGCAAATCAGGCAGATTACCTACTCAAAGTAAAGTAAGAAATACTTCCGAAATATCCATAACTAGACCGATAGGCCGTAACGCATCGATGAGCTCGGGGAGCGGGGTATGCGGTGTGAAGGGTCTGCTCAACAGCGTAGACGCTAAAACGCATAAGCCTAAATTTCGACCCTACAAGAACTTTATTGCCCCACTGTACCTACCGCCCCAAAGCCTTAGAATTTTCTTATTTGAATAAAACACGGCTTCTGACATTTCGCGGTTAATTTTTATTCCTCCTATTACACTGTAGCTCTGAAAAATCTGAAACTTGGTACACTCCTTACCTATGTAGTAGTAGGTATTTCATGAAAATTCGACAGATTTTCAAGGATGTAATTTTCGAAGCTACAGCCCACCAAAAAAGAATTTCTCATCCTCAAATTGCGATGAACAAAATTTTCAAGTCAAAAATGCATATGATATACATATAAAATAGGTAAATTGGCACATTCGAAGATGTCACTCCCTCATTTTTTTTAAATTTTTATGCTATAAAATTTGGCGCATTAGATTGCAATGTTTAAATTGGTAATGAATTGAAAGCATTAAGACAGCCGAATGAAATGCAACATGTTAGAAGTATGTGCTCATAATAGGAAAAAAGTTGTGAAGAGTCAAAGTGGTGTCACTACTTTTTTGAACTTTCAATATTCATGACTTTGATAGCGCACCGCGGTTGGTGCGTACCTGAAACCGTTATCAGACAACATCGATAGTGTTCTAGGGCGCAAAAGAAATAAAACCAGACGTGACAGGATTATGTATTTCCATTAGGCGGTAGTTAAAATGCAACTTATTTATTAGCAGACAATACGTGCACCGAAGTAAAAACGCATACTTTTTATCGGCACATCGTCTGCTGTTGGAAAATCTAGCTGAATACATTTGTGCACTACTGTTCAGTACACTATTGAATCAAAATTCACCCGCCCCATCTCCTTAATAATTATTCAAGAAGTTACGGAACGGAAAGTAAATGCGGAAAATCCAAGAGTATACAATCACACGCGTTAGTTGAGCGGATCCACGTCACCTCACTCAAAAAAAAAAAAAAAAAACCGCCAAGTCACGGATCTTTGCGCCATTCCAAATATCTTCAGTACTATGGAAAAAAAAAATACAACTTCAAGGAATTAGAAATTTTCTTAAAAATGGCGGAGCTGGAGCTACGTGAATTTTTGTAAACCGCTGCTGCACCGCTATGTTTGAAAATTCATATCTCCGAAAGTATCCATCGGAGCAGACTGATCCTGAAATCATTTTGTTCGTAAAAGAATGCGCTTCCATACAAAAAATTTTATTTCCTAAAAAACGTTCCTTACAATTTTTTTTCGTCGGTTTTTTTTTTTTTTGAATTTCACAAAAATCTAAAAAAACGTTAATAACGTTTGGTGCGTTGCTTTAAAACGTTGCACCACGTTGGATTCAGTATTCTAACAGCTGTACGGAGCGTATACTAAAAATTTCAGGCATGTCCTCAAGAATTGAATATAAAGAAAAAATTCCGTACAAAAATTTCGAGGTTTTTGAGAATTGCCCATATATTTGGAGACGTTCTAGCCCATGGGAGCATTTAAATTCGAATATGACCGAATAAAGGACTACCCTAATGTAAATATATCTAGGTCGTTGTGGTGAATAAGAACAAATTTTTTATAGTACCTGGCGTGAATGTTTATGGGGCAATTTCTCAGCCTCAGGATGCGCGGTAATGCGGATCGATTTGGCATCAATTTTCAGTTGATGTCAAGATTTTAGACGAAATCTTGCAAGACTTTCAGGAATAGCCTGTCGGTAGTACCAGCCTTTTTTTTCCTGATGTGAGGTGAACAGTTGAAGGGTTCTCTGATCGTTCTGAACCATTTTCTTAGTTTAACGGTAGAATATTCCACGCGATATTTACGACCCCCGTAAAGTCAGCAGCAAATAAACCATACTATACACTATACACGTTATCGGGGCTGAGGGTGTCGATGGATATTGGTAACCGGGAAAACAGGGAACCCGAGAGTCAAGAAAGTAGAATTACGCCCCGATCTTCCTCCTACATATCCACCGATAACAGTATCTAACAGCACTCAAAACATTGAATTTACGTAGCCCTTGGCAGGTATAAAACAACGCGTAAAACGAGCTGCAGGATGCGTATAGAAAAGCCTAGGACATAAACCTGCCCTGAGGTAAAAAGATACGTCTGTACTAGGGTGTGCCGGTACAAATCGACCCTTATTTTTCAACCTCCCACCTAAGAAATCTCTAGAATTACATCGCATGATCAACCCCCAAGCAAAACAAGACCTTAGACACATCGTGTCACTAATCTCCATATAACTTGGCCAGAACAGGTGGTACGAAAGTCTGTCTTAGTGCTCGGGGGTTTTTCGGGTCGCTAATCCCGAATCTGAGGTCTGAAGTTCAAAATACCAGATGCATATGCAACTGATATTTTGAATTCGGGAAATAGGGTCTTCCGCGTTGATGAAATCTTATCGTCGATTGAGGCACCGATGAGACTCCGATGACACCGCCGCTCTTTCCGAAGTTTTATCATTTGACGTAATTGTAGAAATTTTTGGGGTGTAAATTTGGCAAAAAATGTCTCGATCAGTTCGAGCACACCCTAGTTTATACTCTGGGAAAATAGCCGTTTGAGAATTCAAGGTGAGGGATAAATGATGGGGTAGTGGAGGAACCCACGATTGCCTGGACTGTAAATATCGATGGATTGGAACTAGTGATGATGCGTATAATTCAAAGCGGTGGTTTGGTGGCTGTGGCTGTGGGGGTGGTGTGTATTTGTGGTGAAAATGTAATCGTCTATATACGAAATGGCTCGAATGTATAGATGTATATTTAGGCTCGGTTATGAAGGAGGTTAACCGTTCTAGCAGTAGGATGATATATAAGCCATGAGAACCTCGCGGTTTCAGAAAATATATAGCTATAAATTATATTGTCGTAAATTTACGGGTAGTCTGCTGGTTATACTTGAAAATATACACTTTCGTGGTGAGATAGGTATAGCATAGGTGCAGATAGGCGCCTACACCTCCAGCTGCTGTACATACACATGTTTTGCGTGAAATGCCACACGCAGGCTGCCCGCTCCCTGCCGAAGGGTCTGATTTATGCGGTCCTTCGCCCTCATTTGCATCCTTCTCACCGGATACCGGAGATCCGATCGGAATTCGACACTCCTAAACCAAGGATTTGTTCCAAGTCCCTCCCTTCCCTCGTATACGATTTTTATTTTACTTCGTTCCGTAGCTTTCCCGCTTTCAATCATCATTCGATCACTCATTACCGAAATCATTTCGGTATGGTAAAAAAATCGTATCCCTACAGAGTTTCGTCTTATTGTTTCCCCGGATTTGAAATCTGACGAATCCCCTTGGACTCGAACATAAAGGCGTCGGAAGTTCATCAACTCGTATCGCAGGGTCTGGAAGTATGAGTTACTATCTGCAGACCCAACTCGAGTAGGTATATAGCTTTAGCGACGCACAAGGTGTTACAGGATCTAAGTAAACTTATCAAGTTGACAGACGATCAGCTTTTCGCCAGGATCAACTAACTTCCACGGCCTCTCACATCACCTCAACCCCAACCGTACGCTATTTTTAATCATCCCCTATTTTCCACCCGCGATTTTCCCGCGAAATCGTCTCGCGTCGTGTGCACTCGTCCTCGAAGAAGAAACGGGTCGTATAGTATTATTAAGTGAGAGGGGTGCAGGATGGACGGCTATGGATACCGAAGAGGAGAGCTCAGCTTCGAGAGTAGGTTGAGGTGATATCCGAGAGGTTCATCAATTATAAAGTTCAGATTAGCCTTCCCCTCATCCATCCTTTACGACCCCTTATCAAAAACTCTGTCTTGTACACAGAGACGAGTTGGACCGACAAGCTAGACCTTGGTTTCAATAAAACTTACAGAGTGAATATTCATGTTGATAATTCACCGACTATAATCAATTCTTTCCGTTTTCTTTCAAGATTTTAAATACCCATAAGGTGACCAAAAGCTGCATCACACTTTTTCCGGAATACGGTAGAGCAGCTTACCTAGTGATAGAAATGAATTCCAGCTTCTTCTTCATAGTTCAAAACTGTTTCCTTCTATTCCATGAGAAGAGCCTTCTGAGCTCCCTGAGAATCTAAGTCCGCTCTCTTTGCGGGGTGGTTTTTCACTTTTTCGTCAAACCTTGCAGAGCTTTTTACTGTGAGACTTATAATTCATGATTCTTTTCGTCTTGTATGGTATGAGATGAGGGTTAACCCTGCGGAGTAACGTCACGTGGATGACTACATCAATTTGTAAATTGAGGGTCGTAACTTGGGGATAGGTGACGTTGAGGGTACCTAGTCGATGACGTACACCGTCGTCTATCTTCTCACAGTCATTCGTCGTGTCAGTCCCTCGTCATTCGAGGTGGTGAAATATCCCTTGTACGCTATTTAGCATCGGGGTGACAACGCGGGGGTAGGTATATGTCTCCTGATGAAGATCCTGTCCACGTGAAAATCCTACGTTATCTGGGACTTGCACAAGTTCAAAATTACTCCTGAAGGATTTAGGGGTGCCGTATGTCACCCACAAGCGATACAAACCGAGCATGTAGGTACAGCATCGACCTCAATTACCCCCGGCAGTTTTAAGTTATTGCGGAATCCTTGAAAAAAAATTATTTAGAAAATTAAAACCGACTCAATTTCATTTTAAAGATAAATCTGTTCAATTTGCAGAAAAACAAATGAAAATAATGATCAATCATTACCCGAGTGAATTAAAATTACGCCAATGTTGGGGTTTGGCGTTTGTATACATAAAGTTGGGAGACTCGTTTTTTCACACCAATTTCCGACGCAAAGCTGGATGGTAATTTAATATTTCGTACGTAACGCTATTCCAGGGGGTACCGAGACGGATAAACGCGTAACGTATAACGCTTCGAAAATCAATTCCCAATCAACGATCGGCGAGACTAAAATAACTAAAACTTCATTAGTGTCTAAAGTTGACATACTCTGTTACCCATCAACGGTCTCCGTCCTAACGACATTTGCCAATGTACTGAGTTCTTGGACGTATGGAATGACATCGCTTAACGTCATTCAGCCCAATTCGATTCGCAATGAAAAAAAAAGACGTATAACATAATGAAAAGTCGCTTATTTATAAATTCGATCAGATACAAGCTAGAGAAAATCCCATCGGTTCAGTTCAAAGTCATCACTTTTCGAGAAATTATCGATATAATTTTTTTTTTTTTTTGTTTAAAATTTTGTTCTTTGAATAGCTCGAAGACTAGTGGACCGACCGAATACAAAATCTGATGAATTTGAAGTCAGGAAAAAATCACATCAATCGATCCAAAAAAGGATGGAATCCGTTGATTCGGTCTTGAAGCTTAATTTTTTTTTTCTTCAAAAGTTTAAATATGCAAGATTACCCGAAGACTTTTGAATGAAAGAAAGAAAGAAGGAAAAAAAAGAGCAAAAACTTTGTACTCGAAACTGTTGCCGATCGATTTTGATTTTCGATACATGTATATTTAGGTTCGTGGTAAGGGTAGAACGGGTCCACCCTCCATAAAAACGGGTCAATAGTCTCCGCATTCAGGTTTCCATTTATGCGGCGGAAAAGTGAAGAATTTTTCCATAACATCGCGAAGCTGCAACCGCATAGAGTAGGTATAAAAGCCCTGGCAGAGTATCGATAAAGGGCGAACGAACTTGATAAAAATGAAATTGGCAGTAACTTAGTAGCTTTTCATTACACCGGAACTGAACTGCTCGCTTTTCTCCCCTCGTATAAACTCGAGCTTATAAACTCGTGCTGGTCGTTATCTATTAGAGGCTTGGTCGGGCGCCATGGTACCCCAGGTCCACACTAGTGCGGTATAAATTTTCTTCCGCACCCCCCATGGCATATAGGCATAATAGGCCAACGGCACTAAACAGACAATGCTGGCTCGACCGCAATAAACCCTAACATCCCCTGAATTCACCCCCCAAAATCCCTCGGTGGAAGACCAACTCGAATATATGTATATATAGGTATAATATCTACGGGGAATATATACACCGCACACTGAAAGTACAGAGTTTCCGCCACCCCCTGTTCTGGCAAAATTCTGCAGTGATTTTCTCAAACTGAACGTTATCGCTCGTAATACACGCGTGTTCAAGCACCTCGTGATTTCAAAGGGCATTGTACTCGATTCTTCCGTTCAGACCCCTTCAACTATTATAATATATAGGTATATATAGTATATGGTAGCTGTATACGGTATTGCGGGAACAAAGAGATCGTTAACGGTGCAGATAACTGTCTAGACGCTAGATATTTCTCTGCGAAAACCTTTATTCGCAGGGGTCTTCTTTACGGAGAGGTCCATCTTCAAGTTCACCGATGCCGTGAACCTTACCATTGTGTCATTAGATTGAATCTGCAGTGTCTCCGTATATTCAGAAGAAAAATCTATCGCTAGAGGCAGACTTATTTTTAGGGGGGTATCTTCTCACCCTTATAGAAGTCGCGGTAAGTATCTAGTTGGAATTAGTTGATTCAGTACCTTTCTTTTTTTCTTTTAATCAAACTTTTCACACATGAAATACCATTTTTCTGTACCCAATTCTGTACCCCGGGTTACACCCATGATCTAATTTGATCTAGAACTGATTTGTGGCTTGTAGTCGGTTTCTGGGGGTCTGATTAAGCCCGAAATCGAACTGCATGGAGCAGATAAGCGTCATAAATCAATCATGGTGGAGTCAAACATGGTCATGTCCCTGCAGTTCACAACGGCTATATTGTGCACGAGCCAATACTCGGTAAATTTCGCTGATCATTTTCGTGGCCTGGCTATTGTCCGTCACAGTCCCGGCTGTAGCAGCGTTTCAGCACAAAATTTAATGATATCAACCTCGTCGGGATCAAGATTTTGTTCGAAGCAAAACGAGCTCTGAGATGTGATGAATTTTTTTTCCTCTTTCATTTTACCTCGAAAAAACCTAACGATGAAAATATTTCTACAGACGAACTGACGAGACGTGAAGAAAAAATTTCATATTACGAGTTATATTCAACGAAGCATGTGTACATTTCAAAAAGGCGTGTGTACCTATAACTAGCCGTTTAATAATGCTCAAGTTTCTGAAAAAATAAAGCACAAAGCGAACCTTGTTAAAGTGATAAAATACAGTTGATAAGGTACCTCCAATTTCTACCACAATCACGGTGTTCATACGATATCGAGAGTAAACAATTATCGCCCTTTGAATTGAACTCATTATCCGTATACACGCAGGTATTACCCTAGCTGGTTGTTTGCCTCCCCAACTTCATCCTCCTTTTTACATATTTTTGGCTCCACTGTTGCCAGGTAGGTGGGTAGGTATATCGGATCTGAATTCCATGGTAAATGAGGTCATTTCTGTTCCGGAATTCTGAACGCAGATCCGAATTCCATGTGGGTTCAGAGTTCTCGGATTATTCCGGTTGGCTGCGGAAGAAAGAGGTCGCGAGTATGGTCCTCGAGACATGAATTTCGCGCGGGAGACGAAAGCCTGAAAAAATTAAAATCTGTGCGTTGGAATACAGCCGGAAGTTTTGTACGTTGATGTCATGAAAGTTTTCCGGAATCCTAACGGGAGCAAGTGATGATATCAGTTCCTCCTGTAATCAATCTTTTTTTTCTCTTCTTCTGACGCTCTTCCGTTACGTGATTCTTCATATCTCGTTACTCTTTATGTTGTATGAGATGTCACGACACGATGGGTAAAGGCCCTGGGATTTGGGAAGAACATAAAGTTCCTCCTGGGGATGATTGCTTTTTGTCGGTTCCTCTTTTTACTCAAATATATGATAATACATGCATGACGTTAATGGTACCTTGGTCGAAGGACAGCTTACATTTTTCTTACTCGTTTTTACAACTCCGTGAACTCCGTGCAACCACTTGGAATACAAAGACGACTACGCGGTGCGTATGTAAATTCGAACTGCTTCTTCCAATCCCTGAGCTAACAGTTTATGAAAAGCGAGGCTAGCTGTACAGCTTTGAAATGTTTTTGTTTCTCATTGTCAAGGGGGATTTCTCCTGTCTTCCCAGACCGGCCTAAATACATCATCGCAGAAAGCCGCCTATATACCAAAAACAGCGAAAAACATCGGGGTCGGGATCCTCGCCTTGGCTCAATTTTTATCCTAGAGACGTTATGCTGAAGTTTCAACCACTTCGTTGGTTTCAACTCAAAAATCTACTGTCTCATAGAACTACAGGATTTCAAGATACACCAGGAACAAGACTGATCCGATTATGTTGTCAATTTTGTTCCAAATTCACAAAAATTTTATCGACTTACAGATTTTTCAGATCCCGAAATTTCAACAATTTATTTTCCCCCGCTGGATTTAACTGTTGAAAAAGAAAGAAAAAAACAATCCACTAACCCATGTTGAAGTATATAAAGGGTGAAAATTGCTGATAAAAAATAAAAAAAATCCGGAATAACTCGCGGCAAACGATCCCCAATTTTAACGGCAGCCGGATCTCCGGACGGTGAAGCTTTGTCTGTGGCATACGTTTGATTACCCACTGTAGATTGATTGATTCAATTTCGAGACGCCTCTTGGCGCACTTCACCAGCCCTGTAACCATGCCTCAGGATTTTCTCATATACCACGCGTTGGTCCATACGCAGTAAACCTCTCCATTGGAGGTAAGGGTCCTAGCCTCTTCGATTCACGTCGACCTTTGCTTCGATCGTCGATTGAATTACTTCGATGAACTTATACGATTGATACTACTTTCTCCGAGAAGATCCCGCCTTGTCATTCTGCCATGGACCTCGTTTCCACATTCAGGGTATCGGCGATATTGTCATAATGCCACGCCCTAATGACACGTATACCGAAATATGAGATATATCTTAAAAATGATCGGAGGTAATTCTCTTCACCTCGAAACGTGGATATATGGTGAAAACGCAACTTTTTACTATCAGAAGAAATCTCCGATGAGTTTAAAAAGTCGGGGGGTGTAAATGATCGGAAAAATTGATGATGAGTTAAATTATAAGCATGAGGAAAGGTAATGTCGTTAATATTGACCGTGACACTTTCTGTTCCTTAAAAACGAATGTGATATACTATTTTCCCTGACTTTGAATTATCGATCCTGAACTCAAGATGGTTGCGAAATGATTAATTGACAGTCACTTGCAGTTTGTCTTGACGTTTAAAAAGCGGTGGTAGGAGCGAAGGAGAGAGAGAAGAGATAAGAAAGATGGGAAAACGGAAATTAAGGAAATTCTTGCTGAGGCTGAAACCCAGCAGGCAAAAGTAAGCAACAAGTTAGTTCCCCCGTTCCCCCGTTCCCCTCGCTCTTTCACTTACTTTTACTGTTTCAAGACCGGATATGAGGTTCCATGCACGCTTTCATGCACCCTTTAATCCTGAATGGCGAACGATCGTTCATAAGCTCTTTACGAATTCGCCAAGCAAACGGGTGCAGTTCAAATCCCGAGAATATATATTTTTTACTCTGAAAGGGCTCCTGTCAAGGGTGAAGAGTTTTCACTCAACCTCGATCTTACATGCAGTGTAGACTATCATTCATAACAGCGAATCTGCGACGTCCACGACGCAACAGCTTAGCAGGAGCTTTTGTCTAGTCAAAGACGTCAAGCTACGCCGTATGAGTGATTGCGCGTACCAACTTCGCATAGAACGAAAATTTCAACTCTGCGTCAAGGTATTTAGGTATGATAAGGCTGAAATTATTAAGGGAAGACAGCGGTGAAAATGAGCGAATTCAAAGAAAAAAAAAGAAGAAAAATCATGAAAAATTACGAAACAAGCACGTGAGTCGGCTGACCCATACAGAAACTACTGAATCGATTGATTCAAAAATTCAACTAGGATTTGAGTTCGAGAAAATCCTATCGACTCAAACCAAGATCATGAAAATTGGGTTCATTACTCTTCGCGATATCATCAATTGATTTTTCATTTTATTGTAAAAAAATTTTATTCTTCGAATAACTCGGAGACTACTGGACCGATCAAATCCAAAATCTAATCAATTTCAAGTCAACAAAGACCGCTTTGATTGATACAAAAAAGGACGAGATCCGTTCATTCGTTCTCTAGATATTCTCGGACGAAAATTTTGGAAAAATGGTCAGATCCTCTGAACCTCGAGACTCAACTTTTGATTTTCGGATCATTATATAGTAGTTAGAGTTATCTTATTCAATTTTTGAGTCTCTCATTCTGCACGATACTCTTCGGTGAGTTAGTTACAGTCTTCTTCTATATCGCATGATTTTAACTTCGAAGGGTTCCCCGCGTTGCAAAAGTTAACTGAAGAGCTTGAAACTTATAAAAGTTATTCAAAATTGTGTCAGACAAAGAAGAAACAGGGATAAGTTTAGTGAGCAGCTCAGAAGTTTTAGAAATATATAAATTTCTTCCCCTCGTTCGTTGCGTGAAAAAAAAAAGACACAATCAGAAAAAAGCCGGGAACTATAATAGTTTCCAAATTTCGCCCAAAGGTGCATGCATCCCCTTGAGTCCCGAACGTCGATTTTCTGCGATTTTTACACGAATCGCATATTCAATCGGCAACTCCCTTCAAAATCACTCAGTACACTTTACAAAGAACAGTTTCTTAACGAGTTGAGTTACAGATGTGAGGATGAGAATGAGAAATGAATCAGATATTGAAGAATAAAACGCTTCTTTTTTCACAGACAGCTACAATATTCGATGTAACAATACAGTAAACCCGGATCTAATCCATTACCGATTGCTTCTAACGGATTATGTAAGAATTCACCATTTCAAGGGATGAAATTTCGTATATTCCGCATAAACCTAACAGCCGCAATAACAGAAGGAAAATTATAATGATTGTATCTCACAATGGGTGTAAAACTGGGTACGATCCATGTGCACCTGTTACACAAATGTCACGGGGCGTGATTCCAGCATGGACTTCTCCCGATAAAGCATGAGAAAAAAAAGAATCCATGGGGGTTGAAAATGGGTAGATGTTAGGTCACGATGAATCATCAGGTAGAATCATATTTTTGAATAGGTTTAACGGGTGTATCTCAAGGTTCGTAATTGAAATGTTAGGGTAGCTGGTTTTTCGGCTTTGGGCTTTGGGCTTTGGGCGTTGGGCGTTGGGCCCCATACATCACCTTAGTCGAGGACCAGGGGTAATCGTCTTCCGTTTTGCGGCGCAAATTAGCCTAACACGAAATTTCTAGCCCGACGGAAATTCTGCCAATTAATAACACCCGCTAAGTATTTAGCGTCGAAAATTATGTCGTTAATACCTAACTGGCTAAATTTCTATGTGGGGTATTATCCAGGTTAAATTTGGGTCACTTTGCTTAGGAATTCGAAAAAAATATTCAAATTTTGGCTAGATTCGCGTCGTTTGGCTGTGGTTAGAAATAAATCGCAATATTTGAAACACATGCAGGCATATCTATTTCCACTTTAATTTACAAATGGCGAACGTACGTGTATACAAAATTTTTGAATTGTTAAACGAATCAACTTAAATGCGGATTAGATACATGTATACGTGTTACGGACATAGAAATCGCATTAAAATTTATCACCGTACATTATCCTAGATTTGAAAAATAAATTTTCACACGTTTAGATAACAAGCTTCTCCCGGAGCATTGTCAACTCTTGTCAAATGATTCAGAAATTTTTCACTTCAATTCGCAATCTCTGACGATAAGGCATAGAAATGTATTGACTTTGACGCGATTTTAAGAGGGCACACGTACACCGGATACGGTTTTTTTCCTTTTTTTTTTTGATTTCACGACTGGCATATGCCAAGATCATTTTTTGATGGGTCAATTTTATCGCAGAAGTTCGCAAGACTCTTGAAGCATAATCAAGTCAAAGTTAGGAGTTGTCAAATCATCGGATCAAGGTGCTCAAGTCACGTTTGCAGTATCAAAAGGTCATCCGTTTATCGGACAGAGGCTTGTTTTCTGAACCATTAGAGACCCAAGTATTTAGAATCGAAGCACCGGGTGATCCCAACCCTTGCATAAAGTTCTTTCACTTTGACGGCATCTGACTCTGAGATCCGACGACTTTCGTAATGAGAATAAATGTTTTCACACATTGACGATTCGGTTGAAAAGCTGACCCTTTATGTACAGTTCGACTCCTTTAAGAATTTGCACCCATCAAGGTATCGATGCATTTGTCAATACCCGTTTGTACTGATAATACGGATTGTAATGGGTCAAGCAGGTAGACAACCAGCTCTAGATTCACCATTCAATGGGTCAACTCGAGAACGGTACTTGATTTCTAACCAGAAGTGTTCAACACGTTACACGCGTGTTTGGCTCAATTCCTCTGTATGGGGGATTCAGAATGTCGCTGGATGCATGGTCTCACACAGACCGATTTACTCTGGATTCACACATTTCGCGTGTATATATATATATATATATATATATATTTTTTTTTTTAATCTACGCCGGTCACTTCGTCGGCCCTTCAGTATCCGAAATACTGTTTTTTGAAAAGCTTCCGGTGTCTCCGAGAAGCTGGTTGAATGATCACAGAACCATTTACGGTGATTACAAGTGTTTTCGGTTAATTAAGCGATGAAAAGTATCGTGAAAAAGGCTTCGGAAATTGTCTCATCCAGTTATTCGATACGGTTATTATTATCTTTTTTTTTTTCTATCGAAATGAAAAATTGAACGCAAAATAAGGGGAACGTGGATAAATGATTGAGTATACCCGGCGGTTATATCTTGCATAAAAAGGGAAACGTTCCGCCTTATGAGTACACGCTCCATCAGAATCATCCCTTAAAATTTTCAGGTCGAGCGCCAGGCGTTTAACGACTTGCCTCACTTCCTTCTATCTCTTTTTCTACCTCGCGGATCCCTTGTCTGGTGTGGGTCCTTTGCTTACACACGGGTCTGCCTATAGTTAGCATCTAAATATACTTAGTGGCGCGTGAAATATGTATTGAGCCTAAATTTTTCCCTTGGGAGAGAGAATCTGTAGTCTTTCACGTCGTGAGCAGGAAAAAAAAAAAAAACCAAAGAAAGAGAGATAAAAAAGAAAAAAAATCGGGCGAAAAAAAGGAGAGAAAGGAGAAAACTGAAAGAAGAAGAAAAGAAAAAAAAAAAAAAATTTAAATAAAAATTGCTCGGAATTCAACAGCCTGAAAAATTTTTATGATCGACATGCGAATTTTTTTTCTTTTTTTTTTTTATCTACCATATATTATAGTATGTGATCGATGGTTCTTCAAACTGAAATATAATTTGCATTGCGGAATCGAAAAATCAAGCGAAAAAAAAAAAGTTCATTTTTTTTTCATAACTTTTTTTTTTTTCCATTTGCATCGACGATCCAGAGAGCTATCAATGCTTTTGATCGAGTATTGTGCACTCGTTGATCATAATTTGGAATTTGAATGAAAAAAGAATTTATAACGGTACTTTAATTTATTAAAAATTTTATACATGTATATATGTATATATTTTTTTTCTCACACTCCAAATTGCATTAATAAAAGCTAATTCCTGGGAAAAACTTGGCGATTAAGTACTCGGCATTTTTTGTTAAACTGAAAATGTCATCATCCCTCCCGGATCGCCCTAGTTTACATACTCAACCCTTCCGAACAATATTGGTATATGCATGTACCTGTATATACATATATGTAATTGGTTGAGTGTTCGGATGTTCGTTTGGCACTCATCAACGTCACAAAACGCCATTAGCAGTCTGACAGCTAGACGGAAAGCGAGATAATAATGCTATCTTTGATCGATGGCAGCCATCGGCTAACATCAAGTTTTAATCGTCGTTTTTACCTCGTGAATTTCACCAGATGGTTGATCAATAGTCATATATAATTACCGACATTGAATGGCTTTATGAAAACAATTTATGCCAGAATTGGTCATTTTTGAAGAAAATTTTCTAACACTTGAACATAGAGAAAAAAATCTTCATTATGGTGTGCGGAAAAACTATAATCGGAAATTTTCTTTCCGATCTCCGATCTTGTGTTGGTCAAATGAAAAATCTTATCATCGATCAATGTTTATTTGCATTGGGCAGATATATCCGCTTCGTAATTATAAATTTGGCTTATCGATATAATTGTGAAAATGATAAGAGATTTAATATTGGGGAAATGGCCGTGCCCGTAATTAACAGACCAAGTAATTATCCACAGCCATGTAATTATCAAATAATTCACTATCGAAGTGTCAAGTCATTTCTCTAGCGCTTACTCTTCGGCAATTACACATGGCAAATCCTGACGTACCGTTTCGAGGATTACAAGAGTGTTGAGTCTGAGTACCCGATCGAATGGGAGAGTAGCAGATACGCAGAAATTTACGGTGTTAATTCTAATCAAGATAAATTCTGCCACCTGGTCTAGCCCACGTATCTATACTAGTTATATATATAACTGCCTATATACCGTGAGGTTCTGTGGACGCGGATCGCTAGGGATACCAACCCAAAAGGGGCGCTATTTCATGGGCAGTACAAGTCATGCAGTAAACTGCAGCAGCAGTTTAGTAACTTACTAGTTGTTTCTAGTAAAATTACTAGAAATCTAGAGAAGTCACTAAATTTTGGGTTGGTATCCCTAGCGTTTCGCGTTCACAGAACCTCACGGTATACCATACTGTATGCACTCGTACGTTTTGAAGTGTGTATAAATACCTACATGGTTATTTACTAAGGCGAACTACGTCCGTTCTATATCGCGTCTACGTCCTGCAAGATCCCAGGCTCAATCTGTCAGTTTTCCCGGTCCATCCGACCAAGTTAAGTCCTCGGTGGAATATTCTTCGACGTGCTAGATATACCTACAATTTTATCCGTAGAACAATATGACAAAGAATTTCCTTCAGAGGGATTTAATGAGCGCGTTAATAAATCTTTCAAATTTTCAATATTTGATGGAGAAATAATTTTCTTAAGGGGGTTTCCCAGTCTGGAGCTCCGTAAAACGTGCATCTTTTCCGAAGCGTTGTGCCGTTGAGGGTTGTAAAAGGAAAAAAAAAATGGAAGAATATGTTTTGAAAGTGCGCAACTTGAGGTTTAATTTGAAGAAAAAAGGTTGACAATATCACCAA
Source organism: Tenthredo scrophulariae (assembly GCA_963978835.1). NCBI lineage: Eukaryota > Metazoa > Arthropoda > Insecta > Hymenoptera > Tenthredinidae > Tenthredo > Tenthredo scrophulariae. The sequence goes on from OZ022229.1 coordinate 24,336,020, forward strand.
AATTACGATCTCTATGGCCGTTGAAGTCATGGTCTGTAAAAAGCAGCGTCGAAGACGGTAAGCAAGATTGTAACCGAACGGAGTATCTGAAACCCATGGACAAGGAGTCATTTTGATGGTCAAGGTACCATCTAAGCTTCTATGGAATGGATTTGCCGTCCGTCTTTTGGTTTATTATTAACTTGCAAAAACAGTTGTCAGAATCAAGAAAATCTGAGTTTTTGATTAAAAAATTCGCAACTCAGCCAAATTTCGGTTTATCAAAAATCGACTTCATAGAAGCTTAGATGGTACCTTGACCAATAATATGACTCCTTGTTTTTTGGTTTCAGATACTCCGTTCGGTTACAATCTTGCTTACCGTCTTCGACGCTGCTTTTTGCAGACCATGACTTCAACGGCCATAGAGGTCGTAATTTTGGTGATATTGTCAACCTTTTTTTTTCAAATTAAAGCTTGAGTTGCGCACTTTTAAAACATATTCTTTCCTTTTTTCTCCCACTACAATCCTCAACGGCACAACGCTTCGAAAAACATGCACACTTTTTGGAGCCCCAGACTGGGAAACCCTCTCAAATCATATCATACCTCGAAATATTTTGGATCGAATGATCAGTGCCATTTATCTAAACCTTACTGAACTGATCAAGGACGACGTGGTACACTCATTGAAAGTCAATCGCTTTCTTCTATTTGATTCTTGTTTGATTCAATGAAAAAATATGATCGAGGGAATCAAAAATTTGTTTTATTTCGCGAAATATATCCCGACCGAAGCCAAGCTTGTAACAGGTGGAGAATTTTTGGGGAAAAATTTAACCGCACCAGAGAGGAGTGAACGTGGTGAAAGATCCGGTGTGTGGTGGTGACACGGAAGACGAAAACCCGGACGCATCAATCAAGCCTTATCTCATTCTTGCGCCCGGGGTGTTTTCCGATTCGTCCTTGTCATCCTGTTCGCTTCTTGATTTCACTAATGTGGGTATAGGTATTGTATAGATATAGCATACTTGGGTAGCTGTTTAACATGGCTATACATCTGTCCCAGTGTACCGGATCATCGTTCTCATCTTCTAATGGAATTGTTAAATTATTCCAGAGGGAGTTGTAGGTAGTTCCTCGGCTTTTCGCAAAAATATCGCTGTTCAATGGGCTGCGAGCCCACCGTTCGAAGATAACCGTATACTTTCATGATTATATTCATCAATATTACACTCTGTTTCATCTCTTTATTTTATTTCTTTTTCATTTTCAAATTTCTGAGCCACGTTGGCGAGAATAGAAAATATGTATTCTAGAGATTAACCATGAAAAATGGGCAGCCACCAAAATATCGAATCAGCATCTCCGTGCCCAACGAGGCATTGCAGGTACCTACTGAGAAATTTCACTCGATTGAATAAATAAATCGTCAGGACTTATCACATTCCGCAGAATTGAAAAAAGTTTCTTAGAAAATACTTTTCGATCCAAATTCCGGGGGGATTATTCACGTGGGATCGGGCAGATGATTTTTCTGCTGATTTTCATTCGACGACGTCTCCATGTTCTTCTTTCTCCAGTATCGAAACGCTCGAATTGACGCTGCGGGTACATGTATGTCACTCCAGAGCTTAGGGTCTGGAGGATAAGCAGACGTCAAAAGCGAAAATAATGTGACGCGCAAGTCCGAAAGCGTAAGACTGCCTCGAATTTAATTCTTCAAGAGGGAACGTGACGATATTTTTAATCGAGAGACCATATATTATTGAACCGGTCCAAAGATGTGAAATTTCTACACCGATCTTCGCGGGTATAACCGTTATACCTACCCACATGTATCTCTTCAAGGGAATGAATCTGAACGTCACTTCTGATTTTATTCACATCCGAGTTTCCGTTGGCATCCAGAGCTTCAAGCTTTTGGGATTTTGCCCTTTCGACTTTCGGCTTTCGAAGATCTTCAAGCTTTGTGTGCGTGGCTCAAGGGTTCTCCTTTATTGCATTTCTATGGCACCCTGAAGAGGCGGTGCCACCGTGCCCACCAAGACTCTCGCATTTCCATCACGCCGCACGTGCGCTACCATATTTCAACAAATAAAGATTTATACCTCATAGTCCAGGTTATAACCACAGATATATGTATACACGGCCATGTATATACGTATATATGAAGCTCAAAGATCCGAGCTTGCAGACCAATTCCAGCCCACATCTCTATATTCCTTTGGCCCGTAAGCTCGGAGTTCATTTTCAAGATTAGGATTTATGATTTAGGAGTCGGATGCAAGCAGTGCACACAGTGAAATATCACGTTTCTAGATGATTGGAAGAAAAAGCTGAAAATTTCAGCGATCTTTTTTCCTTCCAGGCAAGCTTTTACGCGATACTAACTAGACCTGGTATTTAATGCAAAATAAAATATCACCAATCGAGCAGTGTGGAATTTTTGAAATATTAGCTGTATGCTCTCATTGCGAAGAATTCAGTAGAACTAAAAAATTTATCGTCCAATACGTTAGAGAATCATGGAACTGCTATTACTCACGAAAAATACTGCATCGCAAATCGCACGCGTTAGATTTTGGGATACCGTATTGCAATAAAGCTCGAAAATTGGGTGCAGAACAAACATTGTGTCATCGTTTGATCGGTGTTTACATAGGTTTTAAAACCAATTGGTCTAAATGACATTTTCATTGGCTTTTAGTCCGACGCGCGGTGTGTTAATTATATGCCTTTTTTGCAAATATCGGAGTACAGGCTGATTTCAGAGTGTTCTTCGCGCTCGAGTAGGTATGTTACGTTTTTTTCAATCATCCTTTAGATTATCGCATCAATGGTATGTCTGCTCAATGTGCTTTCACTGCATCCAACTCCTCAATTGTCAGCTTAGAAATCAGGAGCGGCGGTCCGATCGGGAGTTCCAATTTCCTTGATAGAGCTTGTAATGAATTTTCCTCGATCTTACCCGCACCGGAAATTTCATTAAACGAGACCCAATACGGTATGGAATTGTAGCAATGAAATAATGGAGAGGATAATGGATACAAATATGACAAAATCGTATCCAAACCCCGACTGCTGCACTCGCGATGATTTGCTCATTCTCTTAGTATCTTGTTTGTGGTCATTCTTCAGGTATACCACACGCCATGCCCTACCGATTCTCTTCGATCCGAACTGACGCGAATTCTACGTCTGCGGCTACGGGGACGTAAATTTCTTTGTAATTTGACAGGGTCGAAGAAATATGAGCCAAAAGACGCGATCCGGTCGAATGATTTATGCCGGTTTTCAGTTTCACCCTGCATCCACTACCCTTGGCCATTCCTCGACGGCTTTCCCCATCTATTACACGCTGAAGGTATGAGCATTTTGATGTATGAAAATCCCGCTCTCGGTACGCAAAATAGACGCTTTTTTTATCCAATTAGCAACGGCTCGTGTTCGGGAGCGATGCAGAAATCGGAAAGTAGGTAATGTACGGAAGGATCACTAGCCCCCAGTGATTTACCGGTTATTAAAACCGAGCTGAATTTATTATAATCGAAGTGTCCATTCAGCCAAATATATTTACTGCTCCCTGGTACGGACAGGAAATATTTTTAAAGCCGATATTTCCTCACCTCGAGATCGTAGCTAGAATTTTTCTCAGAAATTTTTGGCTTTAAAATAACGTAGAAGAATTTTCCCCCGGCACAGAGAGAGATTGTATAATTATTTTACTGGAAAAGTATTAATTGAGCGGACGGTTATGGGATTATCATGAATACGCGATTATCTACGTGCAGGAAAAGCTCGTTTTGCTATTTGCACTCTGTTTACCCCGGAACAAGATAAGCGCTCGCTCTGCTCAGCAGCATAAGCAGGAGTGAAGAGACTTACATACCTAAGTAGGTACATACATACTTTAGCTCTGTAGAGCTTTCTTCGTTTTTACTTTTATTTTGAATATTTGAACACGAACACATCAGCTCTAATGAGATTTCGGGATCAACCTTCGAAAGCTCTCTCGGACTTGAACAGTCATTTTTCTTACAATCATGCACGCATTTATTTTCTCTATTCGCACTATTTGGGATGAACTTTCGCGGTACGACACGATGAAAAAAAAAATCTGATAATATTAAGGAAATTCTTCCCTTCGAGGAAAAAGTAAGAGGAAAAAAAAAAGAAGAAAAATGATAAGAGAACCAAGTGACGTTTCATGCCGATGTAATTTTGACACACGTATACGACACGATACGAGACGTATACCTACGTCAGATCAGTTTGACCGACAGAATAAATTTCCCGAACGTCTCTTATGGAGCGAAAAAGGAACGGAAACCTCTCGAATCGCTGAAAAGGACTTTTCATCTCTATTTCATATGAACACTTTTTTGCACTTCCCAAACAAAAAAAAGGGAAGTTATATTGTATTTACACCGAAAATAAAAATTCGAGGTTTCACCAGATCTCAACATTTTTAGGCCGAAGAGAACTGGGTGTGTGTTCGTGTGTGATCAATTTTTCGTATTACGATATCTCGAGAACGAATGAACGGATTTTGACGAACTTGGTTTCAATCGATAGGATTTGCTCCAACTTGAATCTGCTCAAATCCAGGAATCAGTCAGTCTACTAGTTTTCGTGTACAAAAAAGGAATTTAACTTTTCGCCCGTATCGAATTTCTATTTCTCTTTCTTCTTTCTGGAATGGCTGCAGCGCTCGTGATACCTGATCGACTAAAATCTGAATGCCTGATATCGAAGATTCGATCTAAATTGTATAAAGGGAGATGTGACTCGCGTCGATCGTATCGCGGTATAGCTAAATAGAAATTGTCTCGGATACATCGACTACCGTGCGTCGTTTCCATAATCGGCACTCAACGACGGGCTATACGTGAACGTCTATCGGTTGACGGTTCATCGCATTCAACCCCAAATTCTATATCTCCAGTGAAAATCTGCGTGAATGGTGAATACACCAGCTACAGTTCACGAATCCCCTGGTGTCTGAAGCGGATCGTAGTAAAGACGGTGAAGGAGCCGTATAGATGTGAGATACAATGTGATGCGAGGGGCAAGCTAAGCTGCGGTGTAGATAGAGTAGAATAGAATAGGATATAATATAATAGAATAGAGTGGAATGGAAGGAGGTGGATAAGATGGGCGAAGGAAAGAAGGAAGGAAGGAAGCATAGGAGGATAGAAGGAAGGAAGGCATGTGGTAGGCCTCGAAGAAGGGAGTTTTGTATACGGCGAGACGTGAATTACATTATACCCACCTACCGAAGTATTCACCGAATGTGAGAAATTTACTATCGAGCGATGGTTTTTCCGGGCGCCAATTTTAATGGAAACGAAAATCCGGAAGCGGAAAGAAATTCGGACCCTGTTGTCGTTGGCCGGCGGTTCAATATATTCAATATATGACATACATGGAGTTATATTTATGCTACGATTAACACAATTCTCCTCGGACCTCCGTTTTCGTCGATTATATTTTATCGGACTAACATCCCCCGCCGTATATTATCAGAACTATACCGTAGACCGAGCTGTTTGCGAGAAAAAATAAACTACGCGTTATTGCCGCGACGATCGGTCTTTTTTTTAATCCCTATTGCTGTATTATATCAGTCCGAATGTTCGAAAATCGAGATAAAAATATATGCCTTTGAAAAAGAAATTTTAACTCTCTGGGTACATCGAAAATATTCAGATCCGAGGTGAAGAAAAAAAGAAAAAAAAAAAAAAAAAATGGAAACTGCAAAATTATTCAAATTCTTGCGCGAGACGGGTAAAAGTTTCGGTTATTTTTTACTCTTGACCTCGATGGGTCAGCCCTAGAACCTCTTGCTGGTATTTTATGATTAACAATCATTAATTGGGGAGGGTGGGTTACGAGATTTTTTAATTATTCACAAAATACTGAATCGACTGAACCCGAAGTTTCGAGGAAATACTTCTTTCCGCTCAAAAACTACCGAATCGAATAATGCCAAAACCGAATCGTGTTTGAGTTGTATAAGATTTTATTTTTATAATAACTCAAAAACTACTGCACCGATGAAATCTGAAATTCAATCAGTTGTAAAATCCGTAAGACCGCACCGATTGATCTAACGATAGTCAAAATCCGTTCATTGGTTCTGGAGATATCATCGGACAAAAAATTGACCACGTCCGAACACACCGATGCGTTTATCGAAAAATGATCGGAGATGATTCTTCGGGTCTCAAAACGCGTAGATCTAGCGAAGACTCAACTTTTCAGTTTTGGGGTGGTTATATAACTCGCCTTTTTGACGCAGGCATTTCGCGATATTTAAAAATTGCCAATTCCGTAACCATTCTACGAGAGTTCGTATGTTTCGTCAATAGTTGGTGAAAACGGAATGAATCTGATATAATGTCAGAGGGATTAATAACTCGAGACTGAATTCGAATGAACAAAAGTTTTTTCTTGGACGATGGAGCTCCCTGGTTATTTCATCCCTCTGTAGAAATGAGGAATGAAAAAACATAAAGCGGCACAGTTTTTCCTCGCGATGTAATTCTGTATCGAAGTTTCTTCATAAGTCAGTATTTCGTATAGACATTGAAGTTCGTGATTCGGCAAACAGTTGCTAAAATTTATCGCTATATGCAGGAAAAATATACAAGTATAGCGAAAAAACTGCAGAGCTGAAATGAGAAAATTATCTATAGTCACGAATAGTCTCTTGACATTCAAGGCAGTCGTATCAATCATCTTATATCTACCTTATAACCTGAAGGCAAACATTTCGTTTCGGAGTTTCGATTTCTTGAATCTAAAAATGTATCCAGATTTTGGTATGGGGCGGCTAATTCATACACATATTCCTATAGATACTTTCCTACCTTGTGGTACGGTACTAAAATATTATTTTTGCTCAAGGGTGATCCCGGGGTGAAATATATATCAGCTTGATGTTCAATTTGGTAGGAGCGATCGACGGACAGCCAGTAAATAAGTAAACAAGAACTCCGTCAAGGGATTTTCCCATAGTATGTATTATATCCCGAGCTGAATCACGGAGTATCGTTTCTCCTCCGACCTTAAAGTCGTTGTCGAATATAAACGGTAAAGGTATCGAAACTAAAGCTTTCTGATACTAGCAGAGGAATGAATCGATCGATTCTTCCAACACACGACCTTGGTACTGGTTATTGAGCTTTCGTGATTCTCCGTGTACACATATATTGTCACGCGAAGGGATATCCTATATATTTTCCGTTCGATTGGATCGATCCGTTTTTTTTTTTTTTCTCCTTTCTAGTAACACTGCAGCTTTCTGGTCGAAAAAAAAAAAAAAAAAATGAAATTTTCATACAATTTACTAAAATTCTTCGAAAGAAACTCGAGGATTTAGACGCAAAAGCGTACCTCAAAGCATTTCCTTGATATTCAATCAATCTGACATCAGCCGCCTTCCTTCCCAAATGCAGTTCGAAGTGAGAAAACTTTACGGCTCAGCGACGAGAAAGAGAATAAAAAATAAAAAAAAATAGACCGAAAAAAACGAATCGATCAAACCTGGGCACGGATTTAATCATCAACCGCACCTGTCATTTGGACATCCCCATACTTTGGTCCTCGCTCACTCGCTCGCTCTTTGGCACTTTACCCAGCCGTTGTGAAATTTGATATTTTTGACAAATTAGCAACCCTTTTGGTACTATCGAATAAAAAATTCAACTCCATCCCCCTCGTCGATACAGACACCTACATACCTGTAACTACCTGCACGTATGTATTATCTATACATGGACCGTGATACTACCCCATGGATAGGGGTAATGGCTGACCTTTGTTTGGCTAAGGTTTGAAATCACACTGACGCATTCACGCTAAGGTGTTTTCGACGATCCGAATATAATCAGGGGTTTGGAAATTGAATTTGGAAAAATGTTTTGTGGATACGGAACATCGAGAGAAGTGAGAAAATTTCAAACATAATTACAATTAAATACCTAGATTGATGTAGAAAATTTTTTCTTTTGGTTGAAGAAGACGATTCATTTTTTATCAATCTGTCATAATTCCTATCACAATTTTTTAGATACTGTTGGAATACGCGTAACAAGGTATGTATTACCTAAATCTTAAATTATCTGCTCTGATTATTCACGGGCGTTTGACACGTACTTTGAGACAGCGATTTGTTAGACCAGCTGTTATTGAGCGATTAACCACCGCACGAAAAAGTGTCTCAAGACTAACATGAGTATAAGAAGCGACAATTTGTCCGCTGTCAAAGAAAAGCCGATGTTCTTGCACAAGGTGTTGTATAACATCGCGTTTCGTTATATTTTTATCAACCTTGGTCGACGGTTTTGGCCAAGCCTTACAAGTATCGGATCAATCTCATTCCAGTCCTGACGAAACTCTTCGGGAAAGTTGGATCCCGATAGTCCGAAGCAAGGACACTTGTCGCAATATGATTTACAAGCCCGTTATAGATGCCCACGTATATGTAGTCCCTCATCAGGTGTAGCGAAAGTTTCAAGCTATTTTTATTAACTTCACATAATGGGGAAGAGGTGCGTTGGGCGATTCGCAAGGGAGCTCCAGGACATCTTCCGTAGTTTCTTTGACAAGGGAGAAAGGGGCGAAAGTTTGCGAGGGAAGGGTGGCCAAATAAGTCCGGAATTCCAGGATCAACATGACCTGGATCGAGATTAATATCGTCAATTTCCAGGCCTACTTAAGGGGGTTTCCCAGTCTGGAGCTCCAAAAAGTGTGCATGTTTTCCGAAGCGTTGTGCCGATGAGGGTTGTCATAAGACAAAAAATGGAAGAATATATTTTGAAATTGCGCAACTTAAGCTCTAATTTGAAAAAAAAAGGTTGACAATATCACCGAAATTACTATCTCTATATGGCCGTTGAAGTCATGGTCTGTAAAAAGCAGCGTCGAAGACGGTAAGCAAGATTGTAACCGAACGGAGTATCTGAAACCCATGGACAAGGAGTCATTTTGATGGTCAAGGTACCATCCAAGCTTCCATGGAATGGATTTGCCGTCCGTCTTATGGTTTATCATTAACTTGCAAAAACAGTCGTCAGAATCGAGAATATCTGAGTTTTTGATTAAAAAATTCGCAACTCAGCCAAATTTCGGTTCATCAAAAAACGACTCCATAGAAGCTTAGATGGTACCTTGACCAATAATATGACTCCTTGTTTTTGGGTTTCAGATACTCCATTCGGTTACAATCTTGCTTACCGTCTTCGACACTGCTTTTTGCAGACCATGACTTCAACAGCCATAGAGGTCGTAATTTTAGTGATATTGTCAACCTTTTTTTTCAAATTAAAGCTTAAGTTGCGCACTTTGAAAAAATATTCTTCCATTTCTTTTTCTTCTAAAAACCTCAACGGCACAACGCTTTGAAAAACATGCACGCTTTTTGGAGCTCCAGACTGGGAACCCCCTTAAATCCGATGAAACTCGAATAACCAAAGTCGAATCGATGGCAAGAAACACATTGATGCTGGCTGAATAATCGCTGAAAAATCATGGGGAAAAAATAACAAGGCACTTCTCGTTAGGGATAGATATCCTCCAGGGTCGATTCTAGTGGTAAAAGTTTCAAGTGACTCTGTAATTTCATTACACAGCCATGAATATTATATCTCTATATCGCGAGGAGCGAGAATTAAAATTAAGAAATAATTGGCAATAAGAATTTCTAGTTTTCTCAAGTGGTTTTGTTAAGTACGTCAAGGGGTTGTATCCATCGAGTCTCTCCTACCCGCTATACTTCAGTTTCCGAGTTAGTTAGAGTCGTCTCTTGCCTTTCTGGATCAATTTCACCGAGCTCGATCAGGTTCAAGGATAGAAATTAACTGGTTGCCCCAGAAGCTTGGCAGTTTTAATTTCTGGCTAGAGCTTCGATAGTCTTTGGCTTCATTTTTATGATATATATAATTCCAGCAAAGCTCATAAACATGCATCAAGAGTGGGCGTATATATATACGATCACCTTCGCAACTCGAAATGCAATTCTCGGATATTGCCTGGCAGAAAATAAGCAAGAAAAACCCTTGACTGACGTAAGTGGAAAATCTGGTTCAAGTGTATAGCTTAACTGCTGAACATGGCAGATTCAGACGGCGTTACGCGTTGTAGGTACATATACACACATATGTCCATCAATTTACCCATTCTGCTATTTCCCGGCTCTTTCAAATCCCGACTATAACGTCTGTCTGGCTATTTGCCAGAGAAATAGATTAAAGGAGCAGACCTGATCCCCTTCAGAAACTTTTTGACAGCTTTTAAACTTGCGATCAATTACATAACAGTTGTGCTTCCATTAGCACTATTAAAACTATTCTATAATAAGCCATATAAAAAAAGCCTTTTCGATTTAATTGAACCGTTGTTTTGCAATTTAAGCAGACCAGGGTGGTCCTTAATTTGATCATTTTCGAATTTTGATACTCCCATAGGCCAGGACGCCTCCAAACATATACAAAAAGGTGTAGCCAAAAACCCCAGGTTTGTATCTCAATTCTGAGTGGTACCCCAAAGCCTTCGAATTTTCCCATTTGAACATAATAAGATTTGTGACATTTCGCGGTTGATTTTTTTTTTCTTATCGCTATTTTGTTAATTTCCTTGCGATCTTGGATTTCGAGGAGTCGATCGATAGAAGTGAGTCTAAGGAGCATAAATATCGTTGGGGATCAATTGAGCCTCCAGAATCGTGATGTAAACGGATATCGCGCTATCTACATCATTAGCCTGCGACGCGATTATCACCGAGCTCGAAACAATTTTCACTGCATTTTCCAATTTCGTAATTCTATAACGAATATTTCCGCCAATTTTCGGCCTTCCAAACCTTTCTGGTCCTCCCAAGGTAGTCGAGATTATTGGATATTTAATCCTCGGGCAATTGGGTACCGATAATAGTGTGCGGTACATTGAAAACCATGACTATCAGGTAAACTATCAGGTAGATCGTTAGATAATCCCCAAAATAGCCGAAAATATACCTAAACTGAAATCTTGATTAGATAAAGCTCATGCAACCTGTATTTCCGTAATACCTCGCTGTGCCTATATACCCATGATCCAAATCTGATGTATCATCGTGCGAATATAATGAGTTCGATTTTTCGCCTCCAATATCAGTAGCAAGTGAAGTAAGCCTTTCTGAAGATCCGGTAAATAAAATGATTGCAAAAAATCTGTGGGGGAAATTGGTGGATGAGAAATTGCCAGTCAGAGTGTGTTGGCAGTGCAGTCACTACCTGCACCTCCTACGGATAAGGTATGAAATGTTTATCGTTACGATTTTTGATATAAAAGGTAAATTTATGCACTTACCGACTACCGTGGTCAATATCAGCAGACAAAGGACCGTCGCTGTTACAATCATCACTATAAAGTCGTGCTCGCTTCCTGACCCACTTCCGGATGTCCAGGTGTCGTTTCCCGAACCCGGAACTGCGTCTTGTTCTGCTGATCCATTCCATCCCTCTCTAAGACCTGACGGTGGACCGACGAGGCTGCCATTTGGCGATGTCCCACGGCCTGCCATCCCCAACGTCCACCATAACTTCTCACCACCCATCACTGAAATTTAATCTATATAGATTCCATTTTGAAGCTACTGACGAATTCGTGGAATTAATTTTCTGGCTGAAGAATTAAAGGGGTTTGTACACTTCGCCAGGGGTATTTTTTACGGACTGGCGTATGGAGAAACTCTTTTTCAACTGGGCCACTTCTCCCATCAATCTCTTGGATCGGTTTAAGATTCTTCTAACTATATCACGAAAAATGTTGAGTCGTAGTTTACTCCTTCACTTTTGAACTCTCAGAATTCATAAGTTCGTTGAAAAAGCATTCTGGCAATTTTTTCAAAATTTATTCGAGCCAACCATTCGGCAGATTCACGTTTATTACCAATAAATTGTGAATCGTGAAATCCATAGCAAATAATGAGAGACAATTCTAGTTCTATTGTGCCATTTCCAATACATTCTTAACCCTAATTTTATTCACGATGAAATATCAATGATTTTTTATGCTTATTATTTTCGCAGGATTTTGACAACTTTCGTGTCAACCACTGAGAACATACTAATGTGACGATAACGGAGAAGGAAAATAAGCTTCCGAAGTCACCTGTATAAGTTGCGATTCTTTCACGAAGATGTACGAGTTATCACTGAACAAATACACGGTGATATGTCAGAAATTGAAATCGAGAAAGTTTTGAAAATTGTATAGATGAAACGCGATGCGAGAATGCTGACAACAACTTCGCATACACTATTGGCATTACTAGTGCCAACTTACCTCACAAGACTGCGAACAACATTGGAATGGGTAACCAGAAAAAGTGGTTCACTTGACGGCGAATACGCGATATGCCCAAGTTTCTTTTTGAACAACCAGTTTTATTGCAAAAGTTTGCTGGTCTTTTTAAGCATAATCAAGTAAAAGTCAGGAGTTCTGAGTCATCGAGTGTCGGAGTTGCGTGCAATCAGACGCAGTAAGGCCATTCAAGGACTTGGATCAACCGGTCTTACGATTTTAGATACGTAGGATATGGGTTTAGCTATTTGTTTAGAAAAAGAACCTCTATCCGATGAACGGACAACTTTTTGATGCGTTGATTTTTGTTATAGAAAATTAAAAGATGGTTAAAAGAAAATTTGGCAGTAAAATATTGATTGCCCAAGTCACGTTTGAAGTGCGGTTTGTTTTATGACAAATCAGACATCCAAATAATATCTGAAATCGAAGCATCTGAGTCCCGATGATTCATGACTCAAATTTGACTTTGATTATGCTTGAAAAGATTGGCGATTTACTGTGTCTTAACTGGTCAATTGAATAACAATTTGGACGGGTGCCAGTCTTCGAAAAATACCTCTATCTGATGTGAGCCCCATGGCGAAATGGGTCATTCTGAGTAAAGGAGCAGTGAAGACGTTTTAATCTTATAAAAATACAAAAGTCATGAGTTCTTCCGAATCGAGAGAGAAGGGAAGAAGAATATTGCATTAGAATTAGTTGGGACGGATGATAGTCGAGGTGAAAAGCTGGGGAAGTGTCAGATGGAAGCGTCAAGTTCAATAAGTGTGATTTCCGCGAATGGTGAACGGGCTTTATAATTGAGAAATTGAATGCGAAAGGATTAAGTCGCAAGAAGCAGTTCCACCTCTTCCTGAATCACGACAGTTCGAGGTTGGGTGGAACATGCAAGCTGCGGAAGTTCTTTGATCGGACCCCTCGCTGCCTTGGTGATTGCATTTTCTGTAATTAATTGAATCGCAATGCAGTTTATTAAATCCCCAATCTAGGCAAAGGCAGTATCATGATTCGACCAGTGCAGCGGTATATATTGTATCAGATATTTGTTACCTGATCAGTTGAATGAAAAAGGTTTTGGTTCGACAATTTTATTGGTTGTATAGAATTTCGATAAAATTAAACTCTTTCCGCTTAGATGGGTAGAATTATTAACTTTGCAGCTAATAAGAACTCGAACTGATATGGCCGATTAATATCCTCGCGCAATTTGCCATAATGACCCAACTGTGTAAGTTATTACCGATTTCATCGAGATAGTCGACTGTTTATTAGCCACATTATCTGCAATCTAAAAGACGTCGAAAGATTAGACTCATTTTCTTCATGCCTCGAGCACCTGTAAGAGTTGATCGAAGTTTAAGGATTTTTATTTGAATCACGGCTATACGATGCAAAGAAATATTTTATCGACTCAGTATTTTCGCAGCTAATTACTACCGTTTTTATACATCGTTCGGAATTATTCTAGATTTTTATTGATCAAGTCTACCGAAGACAAAAATTTTATCTATATACCGTGAGGTTACGTGGAAAAAGCTGGTTCCAAGCGCGCAGGCGCTGATTTATTTGAGTATTACTAGGGCCACCAATTTCAGACGTGCCACGAATATCCCTAGAGTTCGTCTGCTATTTATTTCCGATCGTTGTCAAATACCAATGGCGGCAGACCGTGGCAGGAACAGGTCACGTTTGCTGTGAATCTAGCAGACAACAGAACTAGGGATATTACTGAAAAGTTGGTGGAGTTGCTAGCGCGATTCTGCCGGCCAACGATATTCAAAAAAATTAGCACCTGTGCGCTTGGAACCACCTCTTTCCACGTAATCTCACGGTATAAACCATTGATTAGACCTGAAACTAAATGAATGTAAAATATTTCCTCGAAAATTGACAAAGTTTCGGTAACTTTTTAATCGGTAGACTCACCCCACGTAATGCGAGAGTTAATAAAATTTGAAATAATTTTGAATTTGGTATGGGTGAAACCGCTAGTAATTAACTGTGAATAAAATATAGTCAATCAAATATTTCCCAGGATGTTTTTCAACGCTGCGATAAATTTCAACGGTTATGAATATAAACTATGTTGAATAAATTTATTTCGCTAGTTTATAGCTCGACGATGCTTAGCACATAATTTCATTTATTTAAACCTTTCGAACAATAAACAGATACGAGTGTGGCGCGATTTGTTGAAATCGGTTTCGTTCAGCTGGTTATGATTTTGGCAGAAAATTGACAGCTACTAGTTTGTAGTATAACTGCGTACGATGTATATTATCGATAAAGTTCTGACCTCATCCCATATATTATAGCTGGGAGACTCCTGAAAAATGGCAATAAATGTGCGGTGAAACAAATTTGACCAGTCAACGTCATGATAATTTATTAATGAGCTTTAGGGTACCCGCGTACGTGTTGTAAAATATAAATATTCATACTCGATATCCGTGTTTAAACAACGCGATACGAGTCACCTACATATATACACGAATAAGTGGATGTCCCGCAACACACATGCTAAAATTCGTTGTCGATATTTTATGCTTTTGCGATGGCTAAAACGAAATGCCCAATAGTTGCGGAATGTACTGCTAATCGATCGCCTTGCCTCGCCTCACTTTTGTGTGGTTATTATGTATCCTGATTGAACATTTTTACTTTTCAGATATCACATTCCGTCTGTTGCATCAGAGAAAATAAAACGAGAACCTGCCGTTTTCATCCACAAGGTATGTGCGAAATGCGGAATCAATTAATTGGCGAAATTCTCTTTGATGTGGGAAAACAAACCGGAATAAAACTCACCTTGTGCAACACTGTGGCACAGGGCACCCTACGGCACCGAATTCTCATTTTACACCATCCTCACATTTTGCCATTTACGTTTTCGCACCTGGCTGCGATACAGGCTCCAATTTCGAACATCTGAAACAGCCAAAGAAGATTACGGTCAGTGTTGGGGGAAATAGATGCATAGCTTTCTCTTTTAGGGTATTTATTGTACCCCTAGTACTGTGTTCTTCAAGAGTGTCCCGTAAAAGGGGTGTCTTCGAATTTCATTCCTCCGTATGACTCAATTGGTTCCAAATAATCAAAAAAATATTTCTGCGGAAGAATTTTCCTTGATTTTGGTTCTAATAGTGATGCCGGTAAGCTCGTTCTTTTTCCCATTTGAATGACATGGGTTTTTGCTGCAAGTTTAGTGATTATTTTTTTCTGAGCCTGCTGAGTGTTTGAAAAATCTGATGAGCACGGGAGGAAGTCTTTTGGGTTCGCCGAATCCAAATTCGATAACAGAATTCCAAAATTCCCTATGGCAAATCCAATGAGGCGGAAAAAAAATGAACAAAACTGTGTCATATGAGTCATTTTTCATTGTGAAATTGAAACGAAAAATTCGTTTCATACCTTTTCAGGTTCATTTAATGCGTTATGGTGTTTTTTGACTTCAGTTAAAATTTCAAGATCATATCCTCAACCGTCGTGGCATTATATCGGTACAGTACTTCTGCTAGAACTATCGAAAACTTTCTGCACTGAAAAATTAAAGTCTCTGGAATATTTTCAGCCCCGTTAGCGGCAAAAGAATTTCTATATTCTCATCATTAAAGGATAGAAGAACCCTTAGGGATCGGGATAGTGCCCAGGTCAATCGACAGGGTCCCGCTGTGCTACACCCAACGTTCCTGCCTTCTGGCTTTCCGTCCTTGATGTTGAAAATTTCTCAAAAAAATTGACGGGCAAGTATCCCGAACCTACTATCGGAATATGTGATAAAAATGGATGTATCAACCCTATCTAGACCTCTGAAATTATTGCCACAAATCCGATGTATGATATATGAGAAAATCGGCAGAGCATAAATCAGGATAAAAATTGCCTAAAATTTCGACCTTCACGAGCTGAATAATATTATTTTTTGATGGTATAGGCATACTATCAGGCAACATGTGTTCAATATCGGTATCATACACCGATGTGTACTGCAAAAGCGGCTTGCCTGATGACGTGATACATATTTTTCATTTATACACATTTATTTTGATTGAAAACATCGAGTATCGCATTTGTACGATGGGTTTCGTACTAGCGACGAAATAACTGGATAAATACGATCTATTTTTTTTTTTTTTTATTTTTGATTTTTTTTCTTCTTCCAGTTTGGCAATGACGCCCGCACCGCTTCAGCTTTGATCTTTGCTATGAATTCTCGACTATGCCTGGCGGGTTTCTCTGTCGTTTGACATAAGGTCCGTCCCAGTTGCTTGGAGTTGAGATATTCACCTCGTAGAAGAGTTCCAGGAGCTGACGATATACAAGGTTGGATAACTTTGAAGTGTTTTTTTATTCTTAGGTTTTCCAGTTTTTCAGTATTTATTTTTTTTTTTTCCTATCTTTTTTCTTTTAATTCTCTTTTTTCCTCTCATATCTTTCCGTCAGTGCAGGGCGCAGTGCAGTTCTAAATCCAATGAGACACGGCACCGTGCTTATCGGATGTCTATATTACGATATGAAAGTCAGGTGTACTATACCTACCTGCGTTAAATCGACATTTATCAATATTGTTTTATCTCCTTAGCGGCAATATTTCTCGCAGTTTAAAGAGATCGGTATCCGAATAGTTTACCACTATACCGCAGCAACGCCATTCACCGCAGTATATTACGTGGAAATTGAAAACAAATTTCATCGACAGATTTCTGGCAATATATTAGAAATTGAAAATTATTCCTCCATGAACAATTTCATAACTATCTTGATTTTTCTCATTGGTTTTATGTTTTTTTTTTCTCTCTCTCTCTCTCTCTCTCTCTGTAATTAACTTACTCCTTGCCCCGCGATCGATCACTCAACTGATATATAATTACTACGTGTTCGGGCTTAAAATAGATAAGAATATTACACCTAATAATAACACCCCGATATCAACGGTGAAATTTATCATCGCTGACAAATAGGAGTAGAAAAAAAAATGTTTAGATTGAAAAATAAGAGAAAAATCGTGGAATTTAAAAAAATATTCCGCAAACGGGACGTTTATTTTAATCAGATTTTTCTTTCTTCTCTCTCTCTCTCTCTCTCTCTCTCTCTCTCTCCTTCCTTTCTTTGTCCACTTTGCAAAGTTTTTAAAAATGAAACGATTTTTTTGATCAACCGACATTTTCAATGCTCAAAATAACTGATTTTCGTTTTAATTTAGACACTGTTACGTCATTGGAAGCTGGCGTTTTGAAATATGTTATAAATCCAACAATTCAGAAATATGTTAAACATATGAGGCCAGTTTACAAAACAGCCGAATATGATGTGTTGAAGTATGGGGGGAAACAAAATAAACTATAAATTCCTCGAGTTTCCAATCTATCCACACATATATATATCGGTAC
Source organism: Tenthredo scrophulariae (assembly GCA_963978835.1). Taxonomy (NCBI): domain Eukaryota; kingdom Metazoa; phylum Arthropoda; class Insecta; order Hymenoptera; family Tenthredinidae; genus Tenthredo; species Tenthredo scrophulariae. The sequence goes on from OZ022229.1 coordinate 24,353,743, forward strand.
ATATCATGTGTGTGTGCCAAAACAAATAGAAATTTTTTCTTACATCAATTTGAAAAAATATCTAGAATAACGTCAAATAATGAACCGATCCCAAAAAATCAGCGCTGTCACTAAAGTCTAAGTCGATTTTTAATTAACGATAAACTTTTACATTTTATTAAGGGGGTGTGTACACCTTTCTAGGAGTTGAAATTTCCAAAAAGAAATCCATTTTTTTCTGCGACCTGAGAACTCTGACAAAATCCGGAAAAATCATGATGTCTGAGGGGGGTTCGACCCTCATTACGCATATTTTACATCATGTATTACTTTCAGTTTGATAGTGGATACGCTGAAGATGAGAAAATATAAAAAAATTGTCGTAAAGAATCAGGAATACCGTTGGATCAATCTTGAAATGTTTGGTCCCTAATTCTTCATACGAAATGCCTGTATGGTATGAACGTAGGATTTTCTGACAAACTCATTTTTGATTGAGATACTCGGAAAAAAGCAAGAATAATTTAAAAATTAAAAAAAAAAAATATGTATCGAAAAAATGGAATAACTCAAGTTATTCTTGCAATATCAAAAATGTGATAATGTCACTTGTCCAAATCTACTGCGATATATAGATCAGTTCATTTCAGAGAGATAAAATAATAACGGTTATTGCGAAGGAGTAAAAAAACGAAGGATATGGGAACGAACCTCCAATTGACGCTGAGTCGATTCGCAATAAATTGGCAACTGACGCACTATGATTTAAGACGAAAATCAAATTGGTAGACACGTGCGTCTGACGCCAAATTACAACCCATATATCCTGCCCTCGCACGTGTGTCTATGTTTAGTATAGAAAAGAGGGTTGGGGGAAGCACATTCTGCCATAATATTATAGTCATCCAATTTATTTTCGAAAAGGTAATGAAGATGGGATAATTTTTAGCGAAAGTGACCTGAACAGTTAGAGTCTATAATGAGTAAAAACAAAAAACAAAGTCAAATATTCTGTGCTACCAAAAAATTGAAAAAATGAAACTGAAGATAATTCAGGTATTCGAAAATCTAAATTTACGAACAATATCCAGCATCCGTTATTTCATGTGTAAAAATCGTAGGGATTTGGGAATTCGATTAAACTCTTTTTATTTTGTGACGAAAAAAAAAAAAGAAAAGGAGATAAAGCACAAAACACAAAAAATACAAAATCCTTATCTGAATATTGGTGAAATGTTAATATTCTATAAATATTTGTATCTTGATTTTCAGAATTTCATTTGAATACTTTCCGGTCGTCTATACTGGGAGATCAACAATCGGAATTTACACACAGGGTGGGTATAAAATCTGGCCGAAGTTAAGTGGTTTTCAAGTGCCCGTCCCCCGGTCCAATTGTTTAAATTTGCTGATGAAATCCGTAGAGTTTAAAACCAAAAACAACAAAAAAAGTAAAAAAAATGATAAATATTTATGTATTTTGAAAGCTCATATTCGAGCCTGCCTCTCGACTTTTCCAGATATTTATTCACGCACTGTTTCGAAGGGTAAATCCTGATACGTGAAACCGAATGTATTCACTTTCGGGCATGAAAATCACGTAGAAATTACCACATGAAGCCGTGGTGCAAATCAACGAACGTATATCTTCCCCCAAACGTGAGTTTTCGAAGGACTATGCTCGGCTCTAAATGACAAGAGGCAATACCGGGCAAAAATTTGTCTTTTTGGTATTTTAATTCCGAATTTCTTCTCAGAGCTGTACATGAAGTAAAAATACAATATTTAATCGAAACCGTCTACCATTTAGTTATTCATACTGCGTTGGGCATATTGGGCACTAGAATATAATCAAGGTAATGAACCCCTTCAAGCACACGGTGCGTGACGCGAAATTCGCGAAGCAAATATTAAGCGCAAATAACTATCGATCGAGTTAACCAGAATCCTGAATCCCAGGTTGGAATCTCGGATTCTCTGATGCGAGTGTTTCTAGTCGTTCAATTCGCAATCAAGAGGCATAATGAACGTTTTAATTGCAGCTGTATGGAACATCTCTGTATACAAACTGTAGGTGCAACCTGTGATATGGAATATCGAGGACCTCCATACTCGTATAGATATAACAACTATGCCTTGCTCTAGGAGAAGATATTCTACGTCGACATACGACCTGTATATAATATACCATACATATATATTCGATTCGCGTCGTGCACCTGGTTCCCTTTTCATTCTAGATCGAGTATGACTACACCCGGTGCTATTCCTTGACGGTGCGTTTCACGTTACATGGGTAATTACCCTGTCTAATGGACTATCATATCAACTGTCACCGAGGGTATTAAATATTGCTTGGCAATTAGTCCCCGGTTTGAATTGACTCTAGTTCCATATCCATTATCAAACAATCGTTACTAGATACTGATAGTAGGCACAACATTGTGATGTCACCTCTTGAAGGAAATACACATGAACCATATCGGTGTACGATTCTCTTACGTCATTTCATCCCTCAGATTATTCAACTCATGTTTAAAGCTTTGAATAATTAACAATACCAATTTACATATAATACATACTGAAACGATCATTCGAATATCATTTTACTCCCTCATAGGCGAGCAAACGTTCGAATCAAACGAGACATGCCAATTTATTGCACATCATTTAGATCTGAAATTCCGTGATCATTCGATCAGTTTCTAAAATCTTGGTTTTTGCTGTGGTGACCGAAGGCTTTCAAATGTGAATTAGCAATATAGTCATTTTTCGACGTGAAACAACCCTTTTTTTGTAAAAATAAAACGCAGGGAAATGATCAGCGATTGAGATGATCGCTTTTGAGATTGCGTTCGAATGATTTGTCCCAGTTTTTCGAGTAATGAGAATTGGTTTGGATACGTTTTTTCTCTATATTTCTTTCTTGTTTGAGCTGTTGTCAAGAGAGAAGATATTTCCGTTGGGGATTCTTGTTTGATGAATAGCTTCGACCCTTATTCCTCTCAGCCCCGATATCCCCTTAGGCCACGAAACCACTAGCATCCTCTTCTTAGTAATAAATTGAATCAAACTTATCTCATTTAGAATTTTTCAAACTCTCATCTGAAACATGTCTAGTGTTATACCATTTGAAACCTCATTCTCAGGGATTGCATTTCGCCTGTATATAATTCGAGTTTGAACCAGCAAAGTAGTATAGTTAGTATCACGTTGTCATCTCCTTCTTCCGTTTTCATTTTTTTTTCTTGACGCACATGAGCCAAGTTCGAGAAAACAAAAAATAAAAGGCGATTTCAAAGGTTGCTTGCGAAGGAGCTGAATCAATTTTTTCCCGGTAAAATCTGACGAAGAATATTCAACGAAGTGAAGAAGTTGACGGACACTAATTTCCACCCTTGCCACGGGTCTGTTTCCGGCTCGTTCAACGTATCATCGAATGCGGATATGAGGTGACAGAGTTTGTATCAGATCCGGTATGATTTTCTCTCCTAGTTCGTTCGTTGGAATGCAAATTGATGTGTAAAACTAGGAAACTGGATGGTTGAAGAAAATTATTCTTCTATTCTTTTCCGTACAATGTTTCGTCGCATGTAGAAGTTCGGTGATTTCGCGATGAAATTCTAACGTAAGGTACGATTACGAGTACGAAAAATATGTTATGATGGGTATAATGCGTGGTGTGAAACAGACGCTGTAACTTTGATAACTTTCTCTAAATTATTCAATGCTTGGTGTATGTGTAATACTTGGTAACGTTCCGAGGAACCCTCCGTAATTCAGGTACCTACTACTTCCCGTCTTTTACGAGTACGCGACCCCCAAAAAGTGAACAACGTTCGCACTCCAAACTACCAAAAGTTGCCTTTTCTCAAAGCACGTACCTATCCTGCTCTAGTCGTTCCCCTCTTATTTTGGGTCCATCAAGGGAGAATAAAAGCTGAAAAGTTTATCTTCCCTCATATATACGTAGATATCAACAGCACGTATCGTTGGTCCTAAAAAGTGTAAACCGCGATGAACGAACAATTGGCTTTTCACCAAAGAACAAACATACACAGATCAGCTTCTCACGCAGATACTTGTCGTCCATAAAAATGAAAATAAAAAGTGAAATGGGAACGAAAATAAAAAATTTACCCTGTCCTCAGGATCGTCAGCACGTGAGTCGCCTTCAGCCATCATGAACGAGGGCCGTGATATGCTGTGCAAAGAACTGGATCTATGTACATCGTCTCTTCCACTTTCGGCACCTCTCCATTCTATCAACCTCTTGTTGAGAATAGATGAAATCGCGAAGCAACACGTTGGAAGACAACGATACCAGGATTTCAAAGGTGGAGCTTTTCCTGTTGGTTGCGATAATGGAGACTGCAGCAGGAGATGGCGCTCTGGGGTCATGGCTACTGGGTCATACCACTCAGAGTTACGACCTAATGAAAGTCTGACTAGGAGCACCTTGACCACCTCAGGGAACGAGACTGAACTACGTACCTAACTTGGCAATTCAAAATCCCAGGGTTAACAATAACTCATTGTCCGAGATGAACCCACCCCCCAACTCCAGGACCACGAAATATGTACAGATACACGCTTGACTTTATTCCGGAGAGATTGATCCGTGCATTGAAATGTGAAGGACTGCCAAGTCTTGAGCCTCCAGTGTCTTATATACCTTCTCCGAGAAACCGTTTGATCCATTATATTCGACTTTGAGCAGGTTTGTCAATTGGTTCAGTTATCCTCCAAAGTCATAAGCGTATTCCGGTTGCGAGCGATGAGTCAGATAAGTAGAATCCCGAACGTCAGGATCCGCTCATTAATAATTAGGCTGATAATAAGAGGAAAAGGAGACTTTAGCCGGAACTCCAAAGGCAGTTGATTGTTGAAGGAGGCGTTGAGCGATTCTGCAAAGCGTGTAAGACCAGTGGTGTGCGAGGTTTCGTTTAACGAAGCTGTTGAGAAACGCCTTGCTAATTTCACTCGAGGACGTCGAAGTCTGAGTGCAACCGAGTGTAAGAATTAACCAAATGAATCAACATCTCCAAGAATTGTAGGCCTGAAGTACCTAAGTATGAGTGGCCACCCTATGTACACACAGAACAACCGAACAATTTGGTAGGAACCTTGTTTTGACTGAAAGTTCAAAGTTTGCAAGGTTTGCGGACCTGACTAATTGTCGGTATATATTTTAATCAGCGCAATTACGATTCTGGACCCGGTGCCTTGACCATCCCGGGTACGATATACACACCTCCCATGTCCTCTCTTATCTACGGGCCAGTACCCAGGAGAGTTCCATGATTCATCCTCCCGGAATTGTGTCGCGAAACATGAGTATGTAGGACGAGGGTACAAAGTTTTGCAATAAATCCATGCCTCCTACAAATAGCACATCCGGCACATTGTCATCCTTCGAAATCTGCGTCGTTTTATGCCAATTTTCTTATCGCCGAGGTGATATGAAATAAGAAAAATTGTTACGAACGTAACAACTCCAAGGATAATCGGTGTTGAATAGCTCTGAACCAGAGACCAGAAGCAAAGTTTCTAACGTTAACAAATTGAGAGATATTCTGGGTCTGATTGGTGTAAAAACAAACAAAATTAATGTCAAATCATGGCCGTCTTCAATTCGTTGTAAAAACACTTTTAATAAAACTAACAAAAAATGTCTACTGGACTTTTCTTCCGCAGGATTAAATTGGCAAAATTTTTGTCGAACTGCGTAGGCGTATGACGTATATCACAAGTACCTTGCCATTAGGTATCCGGTTACAATTGGCTCATAAATTCTCTGCAAGATGAATTATTCCTCATCGGATTGCAGGCCACGGGTCTCTACGAAGAGGTATGTGACGTCACAGACTCCCTAGCAGAGGAGGTTTATAAGGAAGACGGTAAAAGGCAAGAGCTAAAGGACTAGGAAGTATTCCAGTCGTGTAAGACCGTATTAGTCGGAGAAGTGCGTGACCAGAGGGTTAACAACTCAATTCTGTTCGGTGTGTTCTCAGACGTGACGCGTCGCGGGACGTTGGTCTGTCTGATTGCCCATGAGGTCGGCCCGTCGTTGAGAACCACCCGTATCCCCATCCCGTATCCTGTATCCCGTATCCCGCACCTCGTAACTCTTATCGCCGTATCTCTTCCTCCGTCTATCTGCTATCATCCGTACTTTATCTCATAACGAAATTCACAAAATCTTGCGAAAATTGGTCCAGGAATGCATTGACTGCGGTAAACCATACTCGCACTCAATGTAATCGAGATATCACTTCCCATATATCCTTCTAACTGAACACCTCGATGCAGGAGATAAAAACGATAGAGATTTACCGCCACCGAATCAATCGAATACTCCGCGACAGAAAAGATCGAGTATTAAGGAGGCCCTGAACTTCAGCGAAGATCAGATCCGATTACCAAGTAAATCACGCCTTCCACCTGAGCTCATCAACCCAGAATGGTGACTAGGATGAGGTTGTGATACTTCGAATACTTCTGAAAGCTTTTCTTGTTTAGGAAAATTTACCACCGTAAATAGATTGTCCATAGTCATGAGTGGAAGTTCACTATCACAAGTTGTTCCATTCATGATTCAGTTAGGGAGTTGGAATAACCTTCCTTTCGTTGAAATAGGCTTGACCTCATGGTGTAACTCGATAAAATTCGACGGATGCCGAGGTATTTGTGAAATTTCAAGGTATAGAGGCGATGCGAGAAAAACGGGCACCTCGACGAAAAATAGGAATAGGGGGAAAAACGGACACTGTTTTAACTTTTTCAAGAACGACTTGTTTTAGTTTCTTGACGTTTCTCACGCAAGAAAAGTTCGGAAATTACGGGCGATGGGAACAAAACGGGCAGGAGGGCAAAACATGCAACTTGCCTGAATATGAGAATTGGGGGACAAATCGGCACCCCAAGTCTAAAAATAATAATTTTGTTCAAAATTTTGTAAATTTGTATCAACAATGACACAAGAAAGCAAAATGATGGATGGAATTTGAAAATAGAATTGCTCGTTCTTCCCCAATCACGAAGGGATTGTGAGTTGGAGTTATGATTGGACCTTGAAATTAAAATAGGTAAAAATTAACGAGGAGTTACGCTGATACTAAAATCTGGCTATAAAATTGAAGCAAAGAGTCGAGGTAAGAGGGGATGTGAAAAAGTATCCTTCATAAAATTGAATGTACGTAATATTGGGAAGGGGATATTGGAAGAGCTGCGAGAAGAGTTCAATGCCCATAATCTCTGGAGCAAACATTGATGGCGAATAACTGAACCTAAATTTCTGAAAACGAACCAACGAGCTGGGGCCTTGAGAGATGAGAGATTGAAATCGAATAAAATGAGCATTTTATTCAATCCGGAAAATATTTGTCGAGCAGGCGAACAGCAACTTTGCTCTGACATTCATTTTCCATTTAATAAATGATCCTAGGACCCGTGACGAAACGTTGTATGGTCTTACTCCTAGTTTGGATGAAAATTACGGACAGTGACTATGATTATATCATTTTAGGCGTAGGTAACTAATTTATAGTTCGAAACAGGATTAAGCCCGGTTAGCTAGCGTAGGGTCGATGTGGCAGACGAACTAAAGCCTTGTTCGTGCGAAAATTTCAAACTGCTGAATACTGTAGCCTTGATTTGAGCTGTGAAACCAAAAACCAGAGCCGTTTTCGCATATGTTTCTGAGTTTTTTTTTTTTTTTTATACTTGTTTTATGAATCTCGTCGAGTGTATAATGCATCGAATACTTCGTTTTGCCAACGGTGTAGCCGCGGGCTTTGGAGCAATCCAATGTCAGACGTTGGAAATAAATGAAGAGTGATGTACTCGGGTATGAGGTGGAGCGCGGACACGTGGCGGGAAATAAAAGCACAATGAGAACGAGACTCTGAACAATGAAAAACTGCATGCAGGCTACGTTCCTAGAGCAAACGAACACCGAGTACAGAGAGATGGAAAAAAAATATGGAAAAATAACTGAAGGTGAAAATAAAAGAAGAGAAAGAAGATTAACAGGAGGAAACGAGTGACTCGACTACTGCAGTCTCGTATACGTGAAAATTAAATAAAGTAACATGCCAACAAATGTGCACCTCTTCACCTTGCCCGGAAATAAACAGTCAGCTTTTGCTGCAGGGAAATAGCTACGGCACTAATCGTATACTTCAGTAATTAATTTCCTGAGTACGACTAATTGAAACGAAAATTAGATGCGTTAGCTTGCATCCTGTATTTTAACGTAACGCGGTTAAACTCGCTTCGAGTATCGTATACGTATAATTGTAAGCTTAGTTTTTGTTCAAGTATCTTTTTCCATGGTCATGTTTTTCCCCCTGTATCGTTGACAGTTTAGATTATAATTAATCCGACGCTTACCAACAGATATATTTTCACTTTTACTTTGAAAGCTTCTTACTAAAACAACGACAAGTGCTTCATACCTATCCACTCCGTAGAACTTGTGCTTTCGCTCTGCTTCTTTCTGGTTCTTCGGATAATTGAACAACCGTATATATACAACTGTTAAGATCTCTTCAGCAAAGTTTCAAGCAAGCTTAACTGTTTCAACTTTTACTTCTGCTTGAAGTTATAGAGCGATAGGATAGGTACCTAATCAGGATTGCATAGATTCCATCCAGGAGTGTGCAAACAGTGCTGATTTTCTTGAGAGGTAAGTATATTTCTCGATTCCAGAAGTTCAAATATCGCCTATTTGAATATTTTCTCAAACCTCAATCACGAATGTATAGTTGAATTTATCGAAAGTTTCGAAGCGTACGTTCGGCTCTTGGCTAATTACAGAGACGCACTGAATCGCACGTGATCATAAAGCAATAGTGAAACTATTGAAATGTAAAAAGGAATGAAAATTGCAATTCAAATACACGTAATGACATATCTAAAGCAAATGATTATAGGGCGATGACCATGTTTCATGGAAATTAACAGATCTGCCATTTTTTGAATGGCGAGTCCACCACTAAAATAAAATGAAATAAAATATTTTGCGAGATAATTTACTCTGGAAATCAGCTAGCACAAAGTCTCTGGACACTCGGAAGGATTTGCCTATTGTATCCGAATTTCTACCTCGGACTCGGAATCGTTAGAAAATGATCGAGAGGTGTTGAATACATGATGCAGTTTCAATTCTATCGAGTAAAAACATCTTCGCCGAGTTTGTAGTCATGAAATTTTGCTCATGATTATCCTGCCTACTGTGGAATCACCCTTGTGGCTCGATGGTTGTCGGTCCAGCAGACATGACCCGACTCCCGAACTCCCAATTTGAATACCAAACTCTATTCCTCGGACCTACTACCGCCAGGAAGACCCTGCCCCTTTCCCTATCCTGTTCCCACCCCAATTCCATCCATGCCACTTCCGATATTCTGATATCAACAGCTATGAAAGTGTAATTATCTGACCCTTCGAGAAACAGCTTTTGCGAAACAGGGTATACGAGCACTGGCTTATGGCCTAAAATATAACGGCCCTGGCTTCTCATGACTTACTTCATCATGGTAACAAAAAGGAATACAAATACCCACCATATTATCATTCGTGTCGATAAATTTTCAGGAGTTAGGCTCATTTGTTGTATCCTACTAACAAGGTTCTCAGATTGTGGTACAAAGTTAGTAGACGTGGGTTTAGTAGCGAGTAGAGTTCATGGTTTGATGGCTTTTTACCTGACCTCAGAATAGAAGTTGAGCCAAAGTTTATAAAAAAAATCAAATTCTCCGTTTCGGAAGAGCGACTGGTCCGACTTTTCGGTTCTTTCATTTTGTGCAACGATCGCTATGTCATCCTTGCAATGTGTGGCTTTCAGTCCTGGAAGTAGGATCGAAGCATTAAGTGACAAGTATAGAGTGGGTACCAATGGGAAACGTGTACTGTGAAAATCAGCTTTATCACTGTCGCGAAGAAGTTGATGAAAAGCGAAAAAAAGTCAAACAAAAAGAAAAGCCGTGTAGAAGTTTTAAATTGACTTGTGAAATATTCCCAGATATAATTTTCCCAATGTCAGGGTACGTGATACTGCTGCTCGAATTAGTTTGGCCTAATAATTTTCCCTTCAAACTTCTGGACACAATTCATATCCGCGTCTGTCTCTGAATGATCTTTACAATTGCCGGATTGCATCCAGACTACACGGAGTCCCATTTTTGAATTGCAGACTTCGATCGATCAATCTTCCGAGTATTTTTCCATCGACATTTCCCTTGCACTTTGTGAATTCGGGGGAAAATATCTGCACACACGCCCCCTTCTCATATGAACATCGAAAAATGGTTGCAGGAAAAATTCCAATAAGCGTGGGACAAATTTTCCTCCACACCCCAAATGGACGACAAAGCCAAAGCTTGGCAAGAACGTATACATATATGTATGTTTTCCCTTTTTTCTGTGGGTCAACAGTTCGCCTTTTTGAAAGCGTTTTCCTGCATGCAAATTCGTTTTGGGGTAAAAGTGAAAAGGGAAAAAGCCATGTGTAGGTGTATTGCTTCCTAAAACTCCCCTTTCGCTAAGCGTTTGTCGTGTTATTTTTAATCACATTACTCGTATGAACTTCGCGAATATATTGCGGTCGGATATATCAGAGTATTCGTTTTCCCTACTAGCTGGTTATTAGGGAAGCTGCTAATTAGTTCACGAAACACAGGTGGTTACAGTTCTTTTTCTTTTTTTTTTCTTCTTTTTTTTTATATCCAATTTCGGATTTCGAAAAGACCAAGCTAGCCGGTCGGGATGGAATCATTTTTGACCACGCTGTAATTTTTCGCCTTAGTCTTCTTCTCCGTCTCAGTTAAAATAATTGCTAAGCTTGTCTCGTCGTAGCGAAGACCTTCAGAGAGCAAGATCAATTAGGTTTTCCTGGGAGAATTGAATTACCGCGGGGTTAGAAGGACCCCCATCTTGGTGGCGCGACAAATTAGATAAATGTTCGCTCTTATGATCTATTTAAATATCGGTTCAGACATAATTCTGAAAGCCGAAATACCCACCGCAATATACTTGTTTCCCAAAATTTCACTCTGGCAACATTAACGCCGAATAGCGGTCATAAACAATGTCCATAACGTGTGGGAAATGCCCACAAAGCTCGTGTAATCATACCGTGATTCAATGACATCGCCTCAAGTGTTATCACAAAATATCGTCACTTCACCAATATTATTCGACATCCATATAGTACTCATGCCTAAATCATCATCGGTGAAAATTTGACGAGCAATACAACGACCCGTTTCCATTTCGGACCCGTGATTCGTTTCCCTGGCAAATAATCATGAAAATATACTGCGGAGAAAGAGGCAAGTTTTAATTTTCCTAACTTTTTCTTCTTTCTTTTTTACTTTTTCATTATCTTATCACAGATTACTCGCCGTGATTCCACGGCTCTGAATTACCCGGAGTCGGTCTTTATTTTAATCCGCATAATATTAAGCCGAAAGAAAAAAATCCCACCGGACTTTGCACCACGCTTGTTCTTCGGGCTTATTCCTACCTCGGAGCTATCCAATTTTCAGAAAACGCGAATTTAAATTGGCCAAGATAATTGATCGCGTCACCAGAGTCTCGCGTTCACCTCATCAGGGTCGTTTCTCTTTTCAGCTTTCACACTCTTCATAAAAGACTCGCGAGGACGTTGAAATAACCGAGTTTAGGTGCAGAAGCATAAAGCAGGAAACAGGAAGTAGAAAGCAGGAAGCAGGAAGCAGATGCTGCAGAGCTATAAATGAATAGAAAAATACGTGGGAACTAGGTGAAGTTGTAATTTTCCACCCCCAACAAAGCACGAGTCTCGTTTTCTTTTACTTTCCTACTTTTCTGCTCTCACTAGAGCTCAAAGCTTCGACGAGGTGACCTAGTACGGAGTTTCTTTTTCCTGCGGGCGTGTATGTTCCCCCGATTTTTAACGAAAATCCAACCATCCGCAACCCCTAGACTCTTTGAGTAGAGTATAATGTACTACGCGATGGTTTGCGGAGGCAATATGGGTACTTTCCTACCTAGTTATACGCCCGGCTTCGAAGTAACGTACACGCAAATATACATACCTATATCGTTAAACAAAGGTCTTCCGATCTATAATATGAGAACCGAGTAGGTTCCCACATACATGAGACACAAGACACGCCTTCTGTGTGGGTCAACGTCGTCTACATTTTCGAGTAACTAGATTATTACCAGGGTCGAACCTCGCTCAACATACAGTTTCATTCTGACGTACAGTTTCAACCCTATGCCACATACGCAAGGGACGATATACACGTATACGTATACATTTAAAATCCGAAGGTTCTAACCTTCCGGAAAATTGGCTGTGATATATAACGTATTATATGCATATACGACGATTCCTCATCGAGCGGCAAAATGTTTTGAAATTTTTACCCAAATTTTTAGGAGGAAAATTCATCCCCTACAATATCATGGGATTTATTTCCGATCTGATGCATCGATATGAAACGGAAAAGAATTATCTACCCCAAATTTTCATACGGCTAGTTTCTCGCGACCCACCTCCTCTCATCTTTTCAACATTATCTACCCCTTGTGAGAAAATTTTCAAAATTTACACAAAGAAAATCTTCAAAGGAAAAAAATTTCCATCTTCACAAGTACGGGATTCTGAAATTTTCCTACGGCAACTATCACACCATAATTAATTACTCTCACGTTCGGCGGATGGGACAGCAATTTTTTTTTTTTTTTTACTTATTTTTGGGGTGAGTAAGGGTATGAAAACGATTATTTCCCCGTAATTCTAATTACGGTATTTTATACGACAAGGTATTTTCCCTTTCTTAGCCAGAGCCGATAATTTAGTTTAATAATTTCCCCAAAGCCCCTGCAGTGCCTTTTCGGTCTGACGTTAGAATTCGCTCAATTGGCGAAAATGCGATAAGCTCACCACAAGGGGCCTCTAATTGGAGTGAGCTAGGATCCGTTTTAAATGACTTGGTATAGGAAGAGAGAAGGTGAACGCAGTTTCTCGTGTGTTTAACGAGACTAATCCGAAAATTCTCTTGACGAGAGGGGAAAGAAAATCAATAAAAAAAAGAGGCGTGTGCGGTTCGCAAAAGTTCAGCAAGACAGGTACACAAAATCCTTCATTATTTCGCGTATTCTCATATGAATTACACAGCTTTTTCGATCAGAGTAACGAAAAATATTTAGAAATATTTCAGTCGGTTAAATTTTCTGAGCCTAGTCTTCGTGTACGTAGCTAATAGCAGGAATCGAATTGTTTTTCAAATCCCTCAGACTCTCCCCGCCTCGTTCAATAGGTGAGCAAAAGCATTCTGAAGAGAAGGGGTGATATTGCTATCGTGACGGCGTGGATGAGCTTTTAGCATCTAAGCGAGCACGGGGATCCGCGATGTAAGCGCTCCTAAATCCTAACAAAGCACATCTCGAATATTCAGGTCCTGTTTATGGCCATATGGGGTTGTAGGGCTGCTCTCACCCGCAACCCCAAACTTTGGGAAAATAATCTACTAGTGGTCACCTAGCGGCATTATAACATCGTTCGCAATCATGCTGCTTTCATACCATCATTATATCAGCCCGGGGCATCGTTACGGGGGATATAACACTCGTTACCGTATTATCGAAAATTTTCTTCCCCCGACAGGAGTGCATTGGGATTAATGGTTTCTATTGAGTCTTATTTCCACGTAGAATGAGGTCCGTCTTCAATCAAGCCTACAGTTTATGCTGGCTCGTTCTAGCTCCTGATAAAACTATGTATGTGTATAATTATTCTCTTGAAAAGTGTGGAACTCTGAAATATTCACCATACTTTTGCAGACGCCAGGAGGAAAGTTGGCAAGAGTACGAGCCACGGTTTCATTCCTTGGTCAAGAGTGCGAAGTAATTGGGTAAAAACGATTGATAAATCGGATTTCGCAAGAAGTTCGATAAGTTTTATGATCGGTTGCCACTGCGGCCCCGGGGCGAAGACCAGGACCGAATAGGTGACCGTCCCCTAGTGGTTTTCCCGGATTTCTTGATATAGACCCTATATACAGCCCTTCCGACATCATTTCTTTTCCGGATAGTAAGGGCGAAGAAGAAGAAGAAGAAGAAGAAGGAAAAGAAAAGGAAAAAACTCCAGATAAAATCGATGCCTCCAAGAAGAAAACCGAACGAATCAACCCGGAGCAAATATATATGAGGCATTCCGCGGCACTTCAGCTACTGAAAAAACAAAAAGGTACGATTAACCGTTTTCGAGATATCGCACTGCTGGAATGAAGAAAGAAAAAACTTGAGTATTCCATCGGAAGAAATTCCAAAAACTTTTAAATCTCGTTAATTAGTTCGTATCGTATACCCCGATTTGTTATAATTTTGTATGGATGTTTTGCCTTTTTGTTTCAGTGGCTGAAGCGAAGCGGAACGCCCGATATATGTACGCGTGGCAAACAGTTCATGCGGGGTAAAACGAGTCCGTGAAATCTCAGCACAGTGTCGACGTTGCAAAATCGCCGTTCATTTGTTTTCAATTCAGTAGAAAGTGGGAAACCACTTTGTTTACATAAGTAGAAATGGCCTTTTCATCCCCTCACATCGATCCCTTATATTCAATGACCAAATCGAATCTATAAAGTATCGAGATCCGTGTGCGGAGATAAAACAACAACATAAAACCCGCAGGTCAATATAGAACAGAATAAGAGAAACGAAAGCAATGGAATACAGTAACGATGACACGATTAATCCATCGGACCAAACGAAACGGTTTATTGACACGCCTCCGGGTTTATATCATTTTCAGCTATATTTTGTTGATCGGAAACGACTCGTAGAGTGATAAAGTGAACGAAATAAGGTAGACATAATAATCCACTGATCGTAGGGGGTGGATCATCAGATCTGTCATGTAATGGTCAGAGGTTGAATTTCCAGGTTTGCCGCAGTGTCACCGCAGGGCACCATCTTGAGGCTGATAATAACTTGGGAAATTTTGGTCAAATTAGGTTGTACCCAGACAGCAGGCAACACTAAGGGTAAGGGAAAAGCTTTTAGGTTGTAGTCGATGTATTTCTCTTCATTTTTCCGACTTTTATTTTCTTCTCTCTTTTCTCCTCTTTTTTTTTCTACCGATCATTACCTGTAGTCCGTGTACAAAATTAATAAGGCTCTTGCGGGGTATATAGCGAGAGTGAAGAATGAGAAGGCTGCTATATACCGCAAAGCGTGGTGGCGTATCGTTGTAAAAGTTTAACATCGAGCAAGTCATTTTAATTGCTCGTATTTAAAAAAAATGGGGAGTCCGGGTAGGGCGAAGAGACCCCCTAGTGGATATTTAAATCGATTCGAATTTCCTCGAGTGTAGAATAAACAAGAATATCAAGTTGAAAGGGAGGGGTTTCAAATTCCCTAGAGAAAGGTAGTCGTTTTGTAAATTTTTTCACTGACACTTTGCGAATCCACGAACCGTGTGAGAAGGGAGCCCAGCTGAAGGCCAGGAAGCGTGCCGCAGCATCAGCTAAGAGAAAATGAAATCTGAAAATCTCGCCGATCTTTTAACGCTCTGCAATGTTTAACGAACGGAATATTATACACAAAGCTTCACACTTCCCGTCGTCATATTTTACCTTGGTTTATAGAAATCGCACTTCAGCCAGCCCCAGAATAAAAATAAATTACATTATCTGTTTCTCTAATCATACAGATAAGGGAAAAGCTCCGTAGCGGAATTACCGATCCGTATAAGTACTCAGAATATGGAAAACCTGGGAAAATTAATGCACTTTCCAGATTAAACCGATGGAAAGGGTTGGTCGATCCCTGTGGCCAAAAAGGCGAAAAAGTATTGTTCGTCACGGGTTCGTATCCGGCCATTTAATATTCACTACGGTGCTTTTCCCTTTCGGAATACCTAACGACCGGTTACGTCTCGTTACTTCGCTCTGTTTCTTTAGTTCCATATATCCGCACTTGGCCTTAATTCCATCTCATTTTACGCTATCCCGGATGATCCAGATCCTTTCCACTCTATGCATAGGTACATAGGGGTATATGCCACGTATAAGTTAATATTCAACACGCAGCCACGCATGCTAAATACGCGATAAGTGTTACTCCAGATGAGTGGTATAGGTGGATATACAAGCATCCACCTTATCCTGGGAAACCCACACCCTGACACGAAAGGACCCATTTTCCGGGTAAGCCGAACATTGCCAATGTAGCCCGGTTCTCCGCCCTTTCATCGCCATACTCAGTTGCCTAGTAATCACCAGGTTAGAATCTGCCGGTGAAGCCTTTACAGAGAATTTCCGTATTCCGCGGGAAAATTCCGAGTCTCTTTCTTCATTTTTATGTAAATTAAATTTTTTTTTTTTGTTTCTCCATTTTTCACCGATGCTCGGATAAAAATCAAACGTGGCATATACATGCCAGAGTGCAAAAAAAAAAAAAAAAAAAAAAAAAATATGAAATGAAAATGAACAGATATTCATACCATATTCATAAGGTTTTGTTATTTTGTAATTTATTTGAAATTTTGCTGATTGACAGAGAATGAAACCGCGTAAATATATTGGGAGTAAATTCTCCACGAGTAGATTGCGGGAGTCAGAAGCGAAGAAGTAAATGTATAAAATAAAATGAAATGACAAAAAAAATAAAAAATAAAAAAAATGCGAAAGGAAAAAAGATCCATTTTTCTTGAAAAGGGGAAATTTTTATTCGTTCGACGTTGATCAATCTTGAAGTGGAAAAATGCGAGGGGGAATACTTAATTGTAGTGCTATGGGGATTTCGAAGATATAGAAACGGGCTCGAAACGATCTACCGCAAGAAAGTGGGTAGATTTATATATCAGCGTCAACCGTCATCTAAACCGGAATCGGAGCTAAAAATACGGAATTATTATCACCGACCCTCGTCAGGGTCCTGAGTAAGAGCGATTAGTGGAGAAGATTAAGGAGAAAAATAAAAGAGAACTGGCTCGATCGCGGAATTGAGACTGACTGATTCTGAAAGAAAATTCGATAAACTCAATCGATGAATTACTCCCCAAATGGAGCCTTGCCGATCCTCTAAATCAACGGCGATACCTACTTCATACGTTCCGAGTAATCCTTGACAGGATTCGTAAGCTCGTTCATGGGTAGGCCAAGGGCGAACATTTTGGACGATGAATAAATAAAAGCTCTGGTGTTGCTGGCCGCCTGGAAAGGCCAGGGGTAGCTACTGTACACAGATGGTGGTATTTGGGACCGCCGCTTGGCTTCGCCGCACGGTTACACGACTGACGAATGCTCAAAGAGCATTAATGTGAAAAGGAATCGTGAGAAAATAGGAAAGAGAGAGTTTAGACCGGCTTTCACCTCGGGAATTTTGCCTCGGATTCATTCCCTCGCAGCATGGGAGACTGCAATCATGCTCAGGAAGAAGAAAAGGGTGTGAAGAAAAGAGGAATAATTTAAGTAAATTAGAATGTGAAAAAAGTTTATCAATTATTGAGTAGCAGCAGCAAGAAGGGCTCAACAGAAAAGAATATTCTTCAAAAAAGCAAAATGAAAGTAATTTCGGAGAAAGGATAAGAAGAAAAATAAAGAAATGAGCGGGAGGATCGAGGAAAAAGTCTTGTAACATTTTGTCCGTGATATTTGCGATTTCGCAAAGGTCACAGGCTGCTTGTTCTCGGGGTAGGATCTCATCCCTCGCCCCCAATTACTACCGTTGGAACGATTCGGTGGTTTGATCCAGAAAGAGTCCTCATGATCAGAACCTTGTAAGATGACGCGAAAATACGCCCTCCTCGAGCCTAAATAATACCGGATTCTTGTTATATGCTTGATGGTGATAAAGTCGAATTCCGCACTCCTATGGGTCACATCTACGCTGAAAAGCCAGCCGGCCTCATCTTCCCTCGAAAAAGGACCCTATGTCATACCTTTGGATGTGTACGAGGGAAAATGATAATAACATGACCATGCACGGAGGATAATGCACTTTTCCAAATGGTTTTTCCACTGGCAATGACATTAATATATCTATGGGTTCAGTCTTCCTGCAGTCTTGGATAATAGACAGCTGCGCAAAGAAAAGGACCTTGCTGAGGACGTCACGTTTTCATTCTCAATCTATCATCTCGCCAGGGCGAATTTTCAACTCGAATGAATCCGATGCAAGGCGTATTGTTGCAGAGGCTGTTCATCGATCGTCTTCGAATGTCCAGACTCGCCTTTACCCGGTCTTAAAGGATCCTTGATTGAGTTAGTATCGGGGAAAGAGAAAAGTCGCGCGTGGTTATCGAGTCGAGTTAACCACTTCCTCTGGTGCTCGATGCTGAGTCGAGTTCCACATCACCGCAGGAATAAGTCTGAAGTTTCTCAGCAGATAAATATTGGAGTTCCAATCTGCTCGGGTCCCACTTGGCAATGGGCGATTTTAAACCGATCAGAAAGTTGATCTTTTCAAACTTTTACGGAGTGATATTTCTTCCCTTAATAATAACTGAAAGGCGAAAAAGGGGCGTGAAGCATTAGGCGGTGAAACGGAGAGAAGTGACGATTAAAGAAAGGACCGAAAACGATGAAGGAGTTTTAGGTGAGAGAAAGTAAAGAGAAATGAAAACAAGAAAGGAAAAAAGGTCCATGAATTCAGCTAAAGTACCTTTTCGATTCGTGTGAAAAGTCCGCGATCCGCTTTCCGCTTGGTTCCCGATCCTAGGGATCCCTTTCCCGTCAACGAACCATATGGCCGAGAGTACGAATAGCAATTATCCTCACACCACGGCTGGTAATTAGCAGACGCGAACGTAATTAGTTTCAGTTAGCTCAGCGGAGGGAATAGATTTTTTGTTAGTTGCTCGACCCCGATGCAGACGTAGGCAGGCTTCTTCTTCGTCTTCCCTCTTTCGAAATAGGAGGGTGGTATCTTTACCATAGATGAGGGTGGTGGAAGTAACTCGATGCCACCGATCCATTGGCTTTGCTCTTTTAACCCTTACAATAAATCATTGAAAGTGGTTCAGCATCCCGCAAGGCACATGTGAATTTATGTTGGATAGAAAATCGAACCGCGGCCGCGGTCTCGAGTGAATAGTGTCACAAATCTCATGGACACCGCGCCGCGGCGCCCATAGACGAAATAGAAAAATAGAAAAATAGAAAGAGAAGCAATAACAACAAAAAAAAAAGCGAAAAAAAAAACCATTTAATGGAAACAAGATTCCAATGGGATATTTTTAACGACTTGACGAGCTTGCGGAGACCTCAGATTCCGACTACTCCGCATATTTCTATTTCTGGGTATAGAGAATGACTACCGTGAATTTGTTAGCCGCTCATATTGACTATAAATTACGTTGAAACTGATGATTCTACTGATCGTCAAAAAAACGCAAGATCTGCTATGATGAGAGATGGTAAAAGATAAAAACTGTACCAAATAGTTGAGGTTTCAATTTTTATGCAACTTCCATTCCATATGTACATTTACTTCATTCCCATGTGTGCCAATTAATTTTGAGAAAATTTTATATTAATATAGAAATTTTTAGAGGATGCATGATTAAGTATCGTAATGGTCAATTTCGGTTCTGAATGATAAAAAGAAGTGCAAATTGGAGGGTAAACAATTTCACCCAGGCTTTGATCTCGTGATTATAAACGTGAAAGGGGAGAATTACCTCTAGCAATATTCTGTATACTGTTGATATTCCGGGTCATAATCCTTTCAAATTTCCATAATTTTTGATATTTTTTCAATATTCTTGAAAGCGTCTAGAAGAATTGTACACTAGAGTAATTTCAGGGTATATGAAACAGCGTGGAAATTTTTTCGTTCTTTTTCTTCTTTTTTCTTCCTCTACGAACACGTATCCAATTAATCAAGACAAAATTATGAAACACTCGTGAATTGAATCCCGGACAGAAGTACTTCGTTAACATAAAAATACTCGAATGGATCCGAGGCATGAGAGATCTGAGAAAATTTTCGAATCTTCCATTTCCCACAACCTGTCGTATATATGTGCTCCTTCAATCATGGAAAGTTGCGAATAAAAACGAAATGTGATCACGGTTTGATCGACGAATCAATCTCGATCCTGAATTCGTCATGCAGTAATCCAGTCAGTTAAGGTAATTTCTGATAAATTGCATTCCCTTGTATGTAGATATAGCTGGATAGATACATACTCGGTTTACATCCCCTGATTGCGTCTGGGTTTTACGCGCTCCGGGTCGACCCTGTACGCGTAAACATACGTAGTATGCATACACATATGTATTCACGGTGCAGGTTCACCAGATTGTACATATGTGTGGCCTCAACGTATGGTGGGTAATATAATTCGAGGTACCATATTACGCCCATGAAATAGAGGACGCTTGCATTGAAATCGACTTGATGATGAATAATAATTGATAAAACGAGGCAAATAAAATCCCTTTCACCCACCTCGAGAAATGAATATGAGAACAAGGCATAAAAATTAATCGATCAAAGCACACCAACCTTGAATCATACTTCTGGCAAATCATCTTCGATCACCTCGGTGGTACATTTCGCAGAAAATAACGAACCGTCTTGATTACAGGCGAACAATTCACATATACCAGTATGAGATACGTAGATGCATAAACTCTCGTCAGGTTTGTTAAGCAGTTGCTAATCAATTTCTCGGTCTATCGGTTATTCGAACAAATTAATCGTTCCGATAATATTTTCTCATCAAAACCATGCGGTCAAACTCTGCTTCACTCAATATGCAAACTCGGGGTACCTTGTGGAGGGGCCGTTATTATAGCTTGCAATAAAATTGTCCCATTTGTATGCACTCGCGTAACCGTATACCCGACTCTCAATGCCTATGTATGTGTCTCTTTGTGTGTATGCGCGTGCGAATGTGTACGTGTCTATGTGTATGCAGTATTTCTGTAATACGTATGCGCGTGTATGTGTGTGCGATGTTGGTAGAGCAAGGTAAGCGATCGAGCACAAGTCAGTGGAAATGATAACCACGCGCGCGTATCACGGTGTGTCGGTGTCAACTGAGTTACTCCTCGCGGTTTATACGGTGCGCAGGCGTCTTCGTCCCCCGTTTATTCCGCGACGCCCGCCGACGCCTCCCCATCGTGAGCACAGCCGTCCGTTTCCAGTTTTCCACGGATTCTACAACCCCACTATGGATCCCGAAACCATCCCCCGGCAGCTCCGCTATGGGATGAGTTCTCCTCCTCGTCTCACCGATTTTTAGCTCCCGTTTTTACTCTTCTCGCGTTCCTCAAGCTGCAGGGCACCCCTAGTCCCCCACAGGGTGAAATCTACTGCGTACGTACTGTGTACCCGTCGCTAAAATATTGGAGTTCAACTATCCACGTTTCACAATAAAAATCAATATTAATATATACACCTATGCGGTTGAACTTTTACAGATAAAAATGAGGGGCAAAAAATTTCATGATTTTTTTTTTTTTTTTTTCACATATTTTCAATCGACAAATGACGATGGATATATTACTATCCCGCATTTCGTCAAACGTGATACGCGAAACATCCGGGACCACCTTGGGGAGCTGGATGTGTACTTTATGAAAAATTTTTATGCCATCAGGTTTTTACGGTTCGTAGGTAGGTATATACCAACCACTGTACCCAGAGTAATGCTAAAACGTTCTGGGTCGCGGCACGAGTGTATATGCTATTATTTGGGGTTGTTGTTTTGCTCTTTTTTCTTTTTAAACATAGAATCAGGGGCGGTTTAGGGAATATTGAAAATTTTTTACGCGCACCTAGTAGTAAAGTTCGAGGATACAATACAACATACCTGAGCATTTTGGTATTCACATTTTTCTCAGATCAAATCCTTCGAACGCCACAACGTTCAATAAGTTTTAAGAGATGATTCGATGAGGGGAGTTTCCAGCCTCAAGAGTGCAGGAAATGTGGCATTCTTCACGATTTTTCTCACGTTAAACGAGAAAAGTATAAGAACCTCACACAACCGACGAATGTTATTGATCAATTATTTGCCCACATTTTCTGAATTCTTGACGTTTTTTATTGTTCTCTTTCATGTAAAGGCAGATGAAGGAATGGCTTAGAGAATATGTCGACAAAATTGACCAGGGCACCCTTGTAGAAATAATATATCCCAAAATATTCGTCCGATTGGTCTGAAATTTACAGAAATTTTTCGAAACGGTAGTAGCTATCCACCGAATTAGGATTATCAGGTAGAAAAATCTCATACCAAAATGGCGGCCATATAAGTAAACGAAAATTACATTTTTTCAATAAAAATGGCCACCGTCTAAAGAACATCTTTCTTTACGTGATAATTCTAGTTTGGCTGATAGCTGCTAGCATCCTGAACCAATCCTATGAATTTCAGACTGATCGGATAAACCACCTTCGAGATATCATCTGGACAATGGTCCTCGGTCAATTTTGTCGATATTTATTCACACCTGAAAAAACTGAAGATAAAAATCCTAAAAAAAATCGGTACATGCGTGCAAATAATTGATATATAAAATGTGAGTTGCAAGTTTTGATAGCCAAATATGATTATCGAAAATGAGCGAAGGATGCTTAACGCCGAAAAAGTTTAAGGAATAAAAAAAAGAACAGAGACGCGGTTATTTCGACTTGGCAAAGGTCAGGGTAGTATTCGAAACGCAGTAACAAAACTGGGCTGCGTGTGACACGAAAACCAGTATCCAACAACTGTTGTGAGAACAATAATCCGCTTCAGGAGTATGACGATATGAAGTTAGAGCGAGCGTTCAAGCAGGGTTGAAGTAAAACTTTCATATCGTTTTAATTTTTTATTTTATATAAGAAAATTGCGACATTTTCAAACATGCCGTTTTAAAGAAAGTTATTTCCTAATTGGATAATCATTCACTTGTACAAAAATTGGCAAGAATAATTATCAGCTTTCAACGAAGTATCAAAGAGCCTAAACGCTTTCAAATATTTGCCAGGTTTTAATCAGACTCACTTGCTTGACGCCAATCCGATACGTACATATACGTGATTGGAAAAAGCACTTTGTTCATGTTCGAATCTGGTGATAGCTACGTGTGTCTTTTTGGTGTTTTTTTTTTTTTTTATTTTTTTTATTTTCGATGTTCAAAAAGGGAGAGATTATTCGAACACAATAATCTCGTGTCAGGATTCCAAGCTTCTAGCTTGTTACAGATTGGGTATAAAAGGTTAACGATTTTCGTCCTTTTTTCTTTGGGAAAAAAATAAATGCGAATAACTTTTATTTTATTATATCATAAACTTTATTTCTCTAAGAGAGTATCCTGCAAACATGTAGACATTTTGAGGGAAAACAGAAGCGAACACACGAAAAAAAAGAACAAAAAAAAAAAGGGAATACATTCGGAAGGGGAAAAAAGGAAAAAAAAAAACTAAAACATTTTACCCTTGGATTCTTGCGGCAATAGCTGCGTGTGGGTTTTTCATTTAAGGGTAACACACATAGATATATATGCAGTCGTTTTCGTGACACCACGCCGCATGAGAGAATACTTGATATATTTCTACCAGTCGCGGTTGTAACCTTAAGGAATATAACAATAATTACTCCTTAGTAGACAATTACTGCTAAGCTAAAACACTGTCTAGTTATTCATACGAAACACATACATTTCTCGAAAGGTGTGTATCGCGGAGCTGTAATAAGAGGAGAATGACTAAATCTCTGTGTCTCTCGAGAGATCCTCGCGGTTTGTACTCAAGAAAATCGATTTTATTTGCTCACAATGAACCCAGAAGAATATTTCAACAATTTTTTCGGATGAATGGCTCAAAAGTGTCCAAAGGGACTATAATAGTACATTATACTAGTGCGGAAAGTTGGTGATTCCCGATGAGTGTGAGGTTTGCAGCTGCATCTCGCATGAAAGGTAAATCACCAACCCGCACGTGTATCATATACTATTTTTTGTATCACTGTACAGAAATTTGCACTTTGTGTGCACTCCGCATGGATAAATCATGCGGGATGTTGATTAATGTACACTTTATAAGATCACCAGGAATATGCTATTTTACGTATAATTTTCGGTACAGAAAGTGGGAACTTTCCATACGGTGTTACAAAAGAAGATTTATATAGCTCAGTTGCAATCTACTGTTTATCCTGTGCGATTGAGTTATCGTACCTTTTGATACTTTTGCGATACGTTTATAAAAATCTGCAGCAAAAACAAAAAGTCGACAACGAGTTCCATGACACAATATCCTTCAATCTGTTACGTAGAGATGGTGAGAAATTAACATGATTCTGACACATGGGATGATTGCATCAGAGAAATAATCATTCTACGCAACACCTGCTTCGAAAGTTGGATTTTCAAGTCCTGTGTAGCGAGCGTAGAATACCTCGTTTCCGAGGAGTGAATAAAAGAGCAGTTGGCGCATGCGCACATCGCAAATACTCTACTTTACGCGCTAGTACTTTTTTCGTGAGGTTATATTGATTAATTAATCTGTCTCACAAATGAAACTTTCTTCGCAGAGGGTTATAAAAAATATCGTGTGATGCACGTGCGGATAAGCGATATCTGTCTCGTACCATTACGGCACTCGGCAGATATTGCCTACTTTCCGCACTTGTATCACAATATACAATATACGACATTTTAGCATTGATAATTTTCGCCTTAGATTTTTACGAGGAATCCATTGGTGTAAGGAAAGTACCGCATTCTGGATCACCCTGCATATGCGTAGATTTATATGCACGCGAAGTAAAGTTTGAATTTTCCCACTTTACTCTGATTTATTCATCTAGTTGCTAGAAAAAATTTCGGGCTTGTTTAAAACTTGAAGTGATGCTTTTCTGCAACTTTTTTTTATAGCCTCTGCATTGCTGGGATATAACCACGTGTGTTTGCTCGGCGCATGATATATCCGGGATATCGTGTTTGAACTGCATATAGTGACAAACGATGTTTGATTAATTTTCATTAATGAGATTGAACCCCCTGCGGAAATAAATCGAAATCGAATCCGTCCGAAAGATTTTATTTTTTTATTTTTTCATTTATTCATCATTCGATAATTTTCCAGTAAAAAATTAATTACTCGCGTCACGCTTGCATCGTCGAAGAGTTATCTTATAGTCCGATAGAGCTTTCTTTTTCGAACAATTGGAGACCAAAATCAAAGCACTGGTCGAACCAAATCCTCGCATTAAGCGCTTTTACTTCGACTGCATATAAAAAAAAAAAAAAAAAAAACTAAAAACTGGTTAATCGAAGAAGGATTTGGACCTATGCTAGTCGAAGGAAAATATTCTCTCAAGGTTCTAGATTACCTATTTGTTTTTTGCTACAATGGTTGATTTTATACCCTCAAAATGATCCTGAAATTTCCAGCTATTTCATATTTCGCATTTCTTTGCGCGTCAGTTTCTTCCTTGGTTTGGTTCGTTTTTTCCCTTACTTCTGCGGCTGACGTCCATCACCCTGATGAGCAAAATGGAATCGTAGACAGGCAGAGGAATATACCCTTATTCATGTACCAATATTCTCCTAAGTCTGCTCGCTTTTTGTGTATATGCGTGACGATATCTCTACTCCTGAAATGAAAATAAGATAATAGGAATTCCTGCCGAAATCAAGACAGTGATTCGAGTGAAAGAAAGCATCAAATAACATCTGTTTCTTGTGCCATTTCAGTCATACAAAAATATAAATATCAATATCAAGTCTGCTCGTTGTCAAATAACGGTACATGTATTATTATCTCCGTTCAATCCGTAGCTGAGAGATAGAAATAAATAATTGATTAAATAAAATTGTTTTTGGCTCAACACAATAATATGGATAAGGTCTACCAGCCGATGTTGAACGTAGGTGTTCGTCGGTGTTCTCAAAATATTGGTTCCCAAAATAGGATTATCCATCCGGTTCCTTATGTAAGTGAATAAGGGTGGTTTAAGTTCAGATACGAAAAAATATCTTCAAAAATGTGTTGAGCCAGTTGACATCAGCTGGATATCCACTGTCCGTTAATTTTCGGATTTTCAGAGTAGCGGCAAAGCGTTGAAAATGAAAAAAAAAAAAGAAAAGAAAAGAAAAAAAGTAAGAGAGACCGATTACTTTGGATTTACATTGTTTTTGGTTACTCGCTATATTTGCATTCAATTCAGAGAGTGTTTCAATTAGCGAACGTGAAACGGACCGAGACGTGGAGGCCGGTAGGGTGTTGGATCGTGTCGGCCGCCATGGGAGACGAAAGTTAATAGATTTTTCGTAAAGTCCGCAAGGAGATCCCCGCCGAGAAGAAGAGAGAAAAAGAAGAAAAAAAAAAGTGAAAAAAAAGAGAGTAAAAATAAACTGAAAAACTAAAATTGCGGGTGAATATAAAGTGCCAGTTCATTTTCTCACTCGCCCCTTCGATCAAATATCAAAGATTTTTCCGGACACGATTCAAAGTTTTCTTTGCTTAGTTAGAGCGTTCTCCTTTCTTCCTTTCCTCCGTTTCCTGTTTCCACAGCTTTTCGTGATTTCGGAAATATGTTTTAAGTTAATTTTTTTCCATTTCTGTTTTTTGAGTAGGAGCTGCACGCGGTAGCATTGAGACGCGCGATAATTTTCACTCGGAAATCTGCAGACGAAAGATTTGAAAAACTTCTGACGGCCTGTATAGGGACTAGAATTTTTATTAATTTTTTTTCGTACTTCTTACCCCGAAAAGGTTCATAACGAAAATTGATAAGTTAAGAAAACCGAAAAAAAAAAAAGAGGAACCATTCATCCAAGAAAGAAAAATTTCGCGGTCTCAATTGCCTCCGGCTAATATTTATTTCCGATCACATTTTCCCCCTAACTAACTTCTACACACGTGGGACTTCGCGGTGCTCCATGTCCCACAAATTATATTCCGTAACATAATTACCTAACTACCTCTGGTGAGGTTTGATAGACTATCGAAACTGCGACTAAACGGTAAACTATATCAAGTTTGTTAAC
Source organism: Tenthredo scrophulariae (assembly GCA_963978835.1). Lineage (NCBI taxonomy): Eukaryota > Metazoa > Arthropoda > Insecta > Hymenoptera > Tenthredinidae > Tenthredo > Tenthredo scrophulariae. The sequence continues at coordinate 24,380,715 of OZ022229.1, forward strand.
TTTTATGATGGCCGGAAAAAATGAGTTATCAGAATTGATCAAAGATCAATACGTTATTCGGAGATGGTCATTCATCGGGGAAAAAATCTCGTCTCATGTCACTAAAAGCTCCTTTATATAATATTACGCGGATGTTTCCCATGAAACAAACGCAATAATTAAGCTTTGGGGTGTTTGGTAGTACCTAAACTGAACACAGGGGTGAATTGAAGTGTATAGTTTGAATAAAAAGAGGGGAATAAATTCGGACTGGTATCCATTAAAAGATAAGAAGTGCTTGAGAGGCCAACACTACTGTATACAGATATACAAATAGGGGTTGTACGCCTGAGCGTGATCTACTTTACAGCTTATAGATAAAGCTGCAATTATTCAGGAGTAGAGTAGTTCCGCAGGGGGAATGGAGCGTGAATTCGGCGTTATCATTTCTTGTTCTTTTTGGTTTTCAGAATATTTGTCTTACTCTTCAACGAGTATATTCGAAAGAAATGATCTGATTGCATAAAGTATAACGAATTGCGTTTTCGAATCACCGGTGTAATCCCAGCTAAAAATATGTCTTCTGCTGAGTTCTCTGACAGTTAATTACTGGGATTTTTATTGAAAAAAAACTGAGAAGTTTTTCAGAGCTTATGAACTATATTTTATTGATTTTTATCGGAAGTACATCAGGGTAAGAGTTTCGCTGAAAAAGTGAGAACTATATGTTCGAGGACCCGGAAGAACGGTCTGAATTTTATTTTGTAAGAAATGTAATTCCCAAAGCTCATTTAATCGGATACACTTTGAGCACAGCTATTGGATCTTCCAAATAGAAATGAACTTTGGTATTTCAAGAGCCACAAACAATTCGAAAGCTGAGTAAATACTTCGTTGAGTACCGGAGCTGTTTGGTCGAGTTCGAGAAGACTTTTTATTCAAACGATTCAGATTTAGGCTTCGGCCAAGTTTCAAGCAAAGCTGATGACGGAGGGATTAGGCGAGTGCTTCGTCTTGACGGCATAGAATCAGGGCAACCGATTGCGCGATAAATTATACATAAAATCGTATGAAAAGAAGCAACACCTAGAATTGAGGAGCTTTTAGAATCACTGAGCCGCAAGAGATGTGGAGAACGTTGTAAAAATCTTTCACCTGGCTAAAATATCGTCGATCTTCCCCTTGTATACCCAAACATATATTTATATACACCCACGGAAGACATTCACGATATATGTACGTTAGAAGATACAGAGAAATGCATATTCTCCAACAATAAATCATTCATTTCTGTACCCTGGCCAACTTTCGAAAATCATATGCGCGGTTCGATCAGAGCGACGATTGATTATCAAATTGACATGCACTTATCAAGGTGTATAGTAAAATTGCCATTTCACGATTATTATACACTAGCATGTCTCTTAAAAGGGGTGTCTTCGAATTTCATTCCTCCGTGTAGATCAGTCGGTTTCAAATAAATTTTTAAAAAGTTCCTCCGAACGATTTTTCTTGATTTTTATTGGACTCTGAAGCCCTAGAACGCCGTTGCGAAATTTTTATCTGCCGTATTAGGTCTGCCATTTTGAATTGTTGAATTCTGTTGTTGAATTTGGATTTAGCGACCCCCAAAACCTTAGAATACCGATTTTCAAGTTTTTCTCCATCATATTGGATCTGCCATTGGGCATTTCGAAATTCTGTTATCAAATTTGGATTCTGCGAGCCCAAAAGCCTGTTTACCGTGCTCATCAGATTTTTCAAACACTCAGCAGGCTCGGATAAAAATAATAACTAAACTTACACTAAAAACCCATGTTATTCAAATGGGAAAAAGAACGAGCTTACCGGCACCACATAGAATCAAAATTAAGGAAAATCCTTAGACGGAACTTTTTTTTTTCATTCATTTAAAATCAATTAAGCCACACGGACTAATTAAATTTGAAAACAGCCCTTTCAAGGGACACCCTACTGTACGCGGGATATCTTTTCGAAAAAAGCTCCAAAATAACGTAAAATAATCAATTATTCTGACATTAAAGTACATGAATCAACGATAAAGTTTTTCCATCTGATTCACACGCGAAACCTTACATCGTGTTACTAATTGCCATATAACTTGACCGGAACACGTAGCACGAAAGTCTGCTTTGGCGCTCGAGGGTCTATTGGATCGCTGACTCCGAAACTGAGATCCAAGATCCCAAATTTCGAACGTTTATGCAACCAAAATCTTGAAAATAAATAAATGATGTCCTGTTTTGCATATATCTATACCAAATGAATTCGCATATGATGACTTGTACAATTTGGCTATTTATCTCTCGAAAGGTGCAACTCCTATTTTACGAGGCTTCGCTGTTGGACGAAATCTCTTCGTTTATTTGAATCGAATGAGTGAAATAGTTACGAGTCGTCAATACTTGGATCGAGCTTTTTTGAATCCGTGAATTTCAATCAGCGACCAATCAACGCGAGTCCGTAATTGATTGTATTAAATCCATAGGATCCCTGTGAAACTCTGAACGAAAAAAAAATTGGATGCAGTGCTCAAAGCTTTCTGCCTTTAGCCGTAAAACAGACTTTAATTAAGTAGTCGCTACCTTCCCTCGAAATTAGATTTATATATTATTCTCTTTCATACTTATGACTGCAGAGACAATAGACAGTAGTGTAACGAGAATATCTTATAAAAAATCAATCGAAGTAAACGAATCTCGAATTACGAAGTCAATAATCATTTCGTATCCTTTACAGAAAGATGTGAAAAAGTGTCAAAAGCATATGGGAATCAAATGTTGTAGAATAAGAGGGGGGGGGGGTTACCTCGATTGATAGCCCAGTTTCGGAGATATTCGAGAAAATAGACAGTCCGGTAACAAATAGAGTAATCCCGCCTCCCCGCCGCCCTTAAACAGTTCGAATAACGTCGGAAAAATCAACTCTGCAGTTTTTAATATCCTCAGAGACTGCGAGGTTCATGAGGATCATCGTGTAGAGGGAAAATAACATTCTGTCAAGTTCTACTCTCTGAATCAACAGTGGCCCATATTTGTAGGTCTCTTTTATTTCAACTGGCGAAATGAATGGTGAAATATGTTAACAGAATTATTACACGCAATGACTACATCGTATATGCGATTAAACTCTCATATGTATATATATATGGGGCATTTCGCTGCGCCTCAGCCACGAAAGAGAGAAAAAACATCACGACTAAAGCACATTGTACGAACAAATTTACGGAATTAAAAATTTTTCGAAATTTATTCCGACGTGATATTTAGGTTCTTTCATTTTTCACTTAAACCTCACCCACATTTTAGGGAAAAATTATCGAAATATTTTCTCTTCCAGGGTAACCGTTTCCGAGATACGATTGTTTAAATGAAAAATGAGTAAGATTGACTAATAATGATAGACTGTCGAAAGAAATTTCGAAAAATTTCTAATCATGTGAGTTTGTTCGTATCATATGGCCCGATTCCTTGTAATTTTCTGAGAATTTTTTTTTTTTCTTTTCTTCAGTGACTGAAGTGGCGTGCAATGCCTCATATGTATAATATACATTATGAAATATGTATGAAATATACAACGTTGTACAGCTGTTTACCTCTGCATGAGCTTTTTTTCTGTTTTTTCAATTTTAGATATGATATTAAATTATATTAGCGGTCTCGAGGGTATATGTGGAAGAAGTGGTAATACGTTGCTGAATCGCATAAATATATCAAGTTTGTTTTTCCAATATGGCTATAAAAGAGAAGAAAAAAAAATAATAAAAAATTGAATGAATAAATGAATGAAAAAAAAAAAAGAAAAAACGCAAATTACTACAAAACTTGGTATTGTAAGTAGACTTTACCTAAATGTGTATAATTTTCAAATATCATGCCAAAAATGTAATATTATAAATGTAATACTTATTATTTTCTGCTTTCCGACGATGAGACCGAAAGATCTTTCATTGAATATTCAAAGAGGCTTGCCAGCGACAAGGCTAAGTCTGATGCTCTGGGGAGGAAATGTGGAAGGATGTAACAATTTTATACCAACCCCAATAAAATCTCGTCCCAAGCTACGTATACATATACGATGAGTTATCCGCTTAACGTGCCACTGAGAACCTAAAGTCTTTTCACCATAGCCGTGTCCTGGCCCTAGTATTAGAAAGGAAGAAAAATTTTCTTCACATTTGGAAAAATCGCTTTTACAAAAATCGACGTTTTAAAAATTCTTCGAAAATTATTGCCTTCATTGAAGAAGAAATTGGTCTTAGATAAACATGAGAGTACAGAGTCCTTACGCTTTTCACTATCCACGATACTATTGACTTCCCTGGATATCGATTTTGGACGAGACCCTTAAAATTCTCTCACATTAATTGAGTGGGATAATCGTCTGATATCACTTCCAGCTCATTTCTTCGGATCATTTCCTCCTCTCAAGGGTGACATCAACACCATTAATTGTTAAAAGCGCACAAATCCTCGGCTGTTAAAAAAGTTATTATCAATATTCGGTACCAAAAACGTGCCTCAAATGACGTCAGCTTGTTATGGTCTGCTCTTCTCTTCTCTTCTCTTAACAACTGGGTTACCAACGATATTGTACTTTGATATGGTATAGATGATTTACCCGTTTTTCTCTGTCCATAATTCCATTTGCTTTCAGAACAGCCCGTTACCCAGCTTGGTCGTGGTCAAAACACGGTCTGAACCAGCTGCCGCATTCATAGCTCGTTTTCCCTCAACTTTCTTATCCAATAAGCCTTCGTTATTGGTTTGCGAAGCCACGTATACCTAGTTTGTTCTCTAATTCTAGGTGGGATATCTGTCTAGCCATTTTCAAAAGCTGTCTTTCTTCGCTGGTCTCGCAAGCTCAAATTTTTTTTCACGTCGAATTTCGCATCTATTTTCTCTCTAAAAAAAATGGAGGATATAATTGGCAATGCCTCTTTTTTGGGATCTAGCTCATGAACTACGTTTTTGTTTAGGTATCCGAGAAAAGTTCGGAAATAGCTCGGCAAAAACACGTTTGTTTTCTAATCTTGGGTGGGATATCTGTCCAACCATCTTCGGAAGCTGTCTTTCTCTTCTGGTCTTGGAAGCGGAATTTCGCCTTCATGTAAATCTTCGTTTCTATATTTTAACCTGTTTTCCCCTCATGAGAAGGACAAATGTAATTAGTAATGGCCCATTTCTTTGCACTAGCTTAAGGAATACATTTTCATTTACATATCCAAGAGAAACTCGGAAATAGCTGAGCCCAGGTCTATATGGCTTTTGCATAAGAGCATAAACCAACTTCAGAGATACATCTACATATATACGCGAAATGCCCCTGGAGTAGGTTGACGTGTCGTAAAGTATTCAAAAGCAGAGTAGGTATGTACCCGCATGATAAAAATGAAATATAAAGAATACTGCGTAAAAATATTATTATACACCCTCGGTTCATCATACCGTAAAACGTAAAACGTAAACCGTCGCGTTGCTGCAGTACCAGTGCAGTGAAAACCAGCTAGAAAGTACGCAGTAGCGATAACCATTAGCCATAAAATTTGAACAGAATAATCGGGTATATATATGGGAGGTAAATTTCCGTTTTATTTAATTACTGCTACGACATCGTGAGATTTATTACTCAACATTCGTCCGAATGGAATCCGAACCCGACTTGATGCGTGGGTTTGAATCTTCGCATTTCTTTCCAACATCTTCAATCTTTATGGGCTATATAAGATATTAATGATGATATTTTGTTTTCCCCGCATTATATTCTCCCATGAATCTTTCATCCACCTAAACAAATATCACCACCTACCTCCCTGCGGTTACCATAATTCAATGAACAAATAGCCCAACGTTTGGGGATCATTTCATTAGTTGAAATGAATCTTTTATACCCCACCGTACAAATGTTTACACATCTTTATCCTTCCCCCGCTTGATATATGGCATATCTTTAAACGATTGATATTTTCGTGTAGGTTGTTAATCATTCGATTAAATTTTCGGTCTTGGCACTGACCGCGGACTAAAAAGAACTCCTCGTGTTTAAAAAACGTTAAAAATAGCCCTATGAATAATGAATAACCTCTGCCATTCGCGAAGGAGCGAGCTCAGCTATTCTAGACGTACCTCAAGACGCGGGTAGAGCAAACTCTCTCGGTATATCTATCTCTGTCCGACGATCAGCCGAAATGAAATTCTTTATCAGTCAAAAATACGCCAGACATATATAACTGACGTGTGAACGAAATTATGTCAGAAATGTCAACGGTCTTTGGTGACATCCGAACCTCCCTACTCTCCACGTTTCACAGTGTCGAAGAAATTCTCAACATGTAGTCGTGTGCTGAATGCATGTGTCATTTTCAAAATTGAATAACCTTACGCGAAGGCAGGGTACCTTAATTCGGATGTACAGGGTGAGTCAATTCAAACTCTGAAAATGACGAGGCTGAGGGGTTGGGCCTAATTCGTCGACTAAGCTCCTCCCATTTTCGGAGTTTCAATTTACTCACCCTGTACTATAGTCTGGCTATAGAGTTTCTGATATTATCCCGCATGCCTGGGCTTTACCCGCACATAGTTAGTGAATGTTTCCAGCTATTTACTGTAATATCTATAATGGTTATACACAGAGTAAAGTCTTCCGTGGAAATTGCAGCTGCTTTATAAGTTGTATCTACTACGCGGAGAATTTCAGCCCCGGAAACAGCCCTTTCTTTATATGAAATCGTTCCCCCGTCACGTAAAACGGATATACTATATTCCGCAGTAATTATTATCTGGTGACTAAAAATCCGCACTGTTCAACACGCATGGTTAAAAAATTTCACCTACGAACTAATTCGCATAGTTTAGCAAGGACCAATTCCATTGGTTTCCGTTCATCCAGCTCTTGCAAATTAGAGAGATATCATAACTTTTCATAAATATGTAAATTTACATAGCTCACAACATGCAGTACACCTGAATAAATTCAATTACCAGGTGAGTTGGCCAAGTTATTACCAAGTTTTGAATATCAAAAGTTTTCAGAACTTGCCAGCCCCGTTAAAGCACGTTTGAACTCTCTTTAAAGGTCGTCCAAAATACGTGTCTGTCTCCAATTCTCGTATAATTTTCACGATCAACCGGTTGATTCAATAACGAAAACTCGCGGGAGATTCTAGTCGTATAAAACCGTGTTTACCGGACTTTGAAGATGTTGGAGGAACGAATATTCAGAAATAGGCTTGTTTTTTTTTTCGCGGGTAAAATTGATGAAATAAAATTTAATCATTCATCGTAGAATTTACCGGAATAACTAAGGATCGTTAGAACCGCAAGATCTTTGGGGAATCGTGGGTATAATATCAAAAAATATAAATTCCAGTTAGCAATTCAAATAATCCAATATGCATTAATTCAATATTCCATCACAATAAGTCTGAACTCGTTTTGTCTCCCTTATATTCGGCGATCTCCGCGGCGCCCCTTTCCCCGCATCATTATCCATGGTATATTCACTTGGTCCCCCCAGTGATGTAAAAATAATTCAATCTTCAACTTATTTTATTAATTTATTTTATAAATAAGAATTGGACCTCTCCTGTCCCCGTACAATTATTCAAATACGGTATAAGATTCTCATTTCATTTCGCTGCACCATCCTATACTATTTGCTCAAGTATAATCTGCAGTGAGCTTGGTAATTTATAACTTCTTGTACATAGGGGACGGTTGGAAATTAGTTAGTTTCTATTTGAACAGGAAATGGTATATAGAACAGTTTTCGCACCGGTAAAAAACCCGTTTAAAACTCTGTCTCGGACGTGACTGGAAACTATTTTTTTAAACGAGGATACCTGCAGCGCGTTGTCTGTATTCAGAATCTTCGTGAAATCAAAGATAATTCGTGAGAAATTATTGGCGAACGCCTAAATGATTTCCCATACCGGAACCACGTCCCAAAAATTGATGAGGTAAAAAAAAAAATAATAATTTGCCAAACGAACGTGATTGAACGAGTTCACCCGCCCGAGGAGGTACAAGGCTCCGGAATCAATCAATACTTCGTAGCAATTAGAGGCAAGGACTTTTAAGAAGTACCTACATGGCCGTCGTCCTCCGGCTGAAATCAAGCTTAACAAGTTCTCCGGTGAACGAGACACATTTGATTCCTCTCTGGGTTTTATGCCAGTCCTTTTCATCGGACCATCTCCCTTTGCCCACCGTTTCATCAGTTTCTCTGACCCCAATCGAAATAGCCATCCTCTTTTTCTAATTAGTTTTCGAAAAGCTGGATAAAGCTACTCTGTATTTGGTAATTTTCCATGGAAATCGGTAATGTACACCGGGATTTCCACACCAGATACGTAAAATTGTTGGGACGAACTTTAAGCAACGAGGGAAGAGGCTGGGTGGTAACGAAATTATAGCCTCCAACCGTTAGGTGCTCTTCTTCTCGAGTTTCGAATGGTATCTTCACGGTACTTTAGCTAAACTGTAACCGCGACTCTGTCTCGGATTAAGCACCCATATATGCACATGTTGGTGTGCTGGTAGCTCTTGTACGTATGCACAGTGACGTTTAGCCACCAACACCCAAGGCATGTACCTACTTAGTTTCTCCGCAGACACCTCAGAGGCAAACAGACCAAGAAACAAACACAGTAAACTCTGGTCATGACGGGGCAAGGTTGCCTTTGGCACGTGGCCGAACAAATTAACCCTCCACTACGTCTCTGTCACATTATTTGAGGTTTAATGGTGCGTCTCGCAAACTCCTTGTAAATAATACCTACCCACAGTCTTGAGTGCGCTAGTCGGGGGTCTCAAGAAGCTCTGTCTTCAAGTTAAGCAACTTGATATTAAATAATGTCAGGCTTGTTAACTCGAACTAATAATTAGTAGCAAAGATGTGACACAGAGTGAAAATTAGAACGCGAACTTTTCATCGTTAAAAATTTGGGAAATTTTATGCTCATCAAGGTTCAAGGACACTAATTTAACGCCGAATGTCTGCCCAAAAGTGATCCATCGATTGAGACATGGGGAGTATTAAAAGGAGGGAAATTTTGGAAATCAACAAATCTTTGTTCGGATCATTCGCGCTGCAGTTCAGCCTATGAAATTGAGGGGAATTGTATTCAGTACAGTACGTGGTGATAACTGGAAACACGACTAATTAAGGAAACGAGTTTGACCCCAGCCATGATGGTCCTTCGGTGTTACATGGCCAAGGAAATTAACAACATAGCACAGAGTAACAAACGACACTGAATCTGTAAATTGACATCCTGCCTCGAATCGGCGTTAGCACGTTTTACTATACAGCAAAACTTTTCGCATTTCGTTCAATATGGCCTTTCCAGACTTCGTCGTTCACCCGGGGAAAGGCTTGTCGTATACACATATACTCAGAACTTAGTTACCTACTTCCAGGATGGGCTTACCACCGACAGGAACACGCCTCTGGACCAGGAATGTGTATTCCTTCACAGAAGTCAGCTTACTGTGACTTGCGAGTTGGAGAGACGAAACCGTGGCCTGGCCGTAACTACCGTGCTAAATTACTTCGGACAGATCTGAGACTTAAGAGGCGCTAAATAATCTCGAAATTAGTCAAAACGGAGTCATGTCGAGATTTGTGCTAAATCTCAGCTTGTAGACACACTGCCACGCCGGTCCGAAGCTTGGATACCGGTGCCCGGCTGACCCGAAGAGCACCATCACTTCTCGAAAGTTACAAGTGCTTGTGAGTTATCCCGATCGGATTCCAAGCGAGAAGTGATTTACTGCACAATCCCTAATCAATTTTACAGTAAAGGCTGTTAATTATGATTTTATTACACCTCCTGATTTACGGCGAGGGTAAGTGATTATTTTTTGCCAGATACATGTTGCTCTCGGCACGCATTTATCTGCCCAGTTATATCATCTTCGCAAGATACGAATGGCGGTGTCTACATTTTCGTCCGTTTTTCCTCTCCCTTTGTTTCTTCTTCTTCTAGGTGTGCGGTGGCGCAAGCACGTTATACCTCAGTTTTCATGGCACAGAACCACCCCGCAAAAGAATGAGGATTTATTGAATTCTAAGCGAGAAAGGTTGCGAGTCGGTATTTTGCGCTGAAGAAGAAGACCAATTAATCATTACGTTTTCAGCACGTACCTACCTACCTTCCTCCGCAGCACCAGCAGCAGCACTGAAGCACAGTGCAAATATATAACGCGATTCGTTAGATATTTCAAGAAGGCATTTGCGTACAGACATATCTGCACCCTGCACCTTTTCCAACTCGTTGATTGCAAATGACAAACTAGTGAAGCGCAACTTTTTCAACTTTTGCAAGGACAAGTGATGTATAAATTGAATTAGCAAGCCGACAGAGAAAAGGCTGCACGAAAGAGAAACAGCCATTCATACCCTTTCAGACATCGGGAATTAATTCAGGAGATAATTATCAAGGACCTAACCATGTCCAGCGATTTTATTTATTCAGAATCACCCTTCGGCAAAATCCCACTCATTTACTTTCCAATTGACACTCTCGTTGTATTGACAATGTTAGGGTGATATCAAGTTCGTGACACGTCTCATGTCTATACTTAGAATTGGATCTGACCATGTCGCTGAGGGTCGTTGGCTCTTTTTCACTAGAGTTTATTCAATGTGGGGTAGAAAAGCTCCATTGCTTTATGACCAAAATTAAATCACCCCAGGTACGAAGTTGCCGTGACTTAAGGGGAGTGGGGGAGGGGGGGAGGGGTATACGCGATTTTTATCGACCTGTCTTTTTTCGCGAATATCTCCGAAACGGAGCTATGAAGCGGATTGTCCTTTCGGCAGCCGATATTTGATGAGTAATGAGTTCGAACTGGTACGTTTTATCAGATGAAATCGGGATTTTTTTTTTTCGATCGAAAAGTGTGGGCGTTCCGTTTATTTCGACTTATATCAAAGCCTACGCATAAAAAATGAAAATTCGGCCGTCGTAGCCTGATTTTATACGGAATTTCGAACACAACCATTCCAAAATATCTTTGTTTTCGACAACGATGAAGGGGCCAGTTGTAATCTACGATTTTGTGGTAATTTTCGCGATTGTCAGAGGCTGGGAGCGGCAATGGCCGCTAAATGTCATGATGTTAGTTCTCAGAACGCCATTCTTGCTTCTTTTAATAAAGCTAGCTAGCTTCCCGTTCGCACTTTACCATAAAATATAATTTGTGCCAAATAATCCACCCTTGGTCGTCAATTAAAATTCAATTTTTCATATTGCTGATGGTGTTATAAAATCCGGTTAAATATAATCTCTAGTACCTGGGTATGTGCAGAAAAACTTTATCGTTCGCGGCTGCGATCACATGTTGGAGCTAAAACTGTAATAGCTCATGAAAAACTGCAGCATAGAGCTAGGATGAGTGGAATGGACTATTTCGTGGCGTAGTTATCCAGAGATAAAACTTTTCATCAAAATTACTTTAAAACCGGTGAACTATATTCCTCAAATCACATTAAACAGAAGTTTTATTAATCTCACTTCCGCAATGGACAGATCAAAATTCGAACACTGGTATCCAAATATATATCATATAGTATTTCTGCCAAAGTATCGTTCCGGATCATTGAGACTGAAACAAGAACGCTGATTTTTCATTGTTGGTTTTTTTTTTTTCATTTTCATGTAAAATCTCCGAAATTCTGTGACCTACGAGGATAATTTTCTGCCTGGTTGGTGTGGAGCTCTATAATCCGCATATGAATAATTTGGATATTCTGTGGAACCGCACCGAAGGAAATAATTCGTGTAAATTTATACTATTTGAATATGTGAAATTTTCACGTCAAAAAGAGGCACGTTTTCAAAGTTGATTTTACCCATTTCCTTATCGTGTCGATTCGATCCGTCATGCAAAAAGCGTGACTTGAACGGCGTGTATGTTGAATTACCATATTTTCGATAAAAGTACTTGATCGTATATCGGAAAAATATTATCGCATAGTCGCGTTAAACCCATAACTACCTGCACAACGATATTTTATTTGAACAGATTTACCTAATCTTATAGCCGTTATACACCCTCGTGAATTTGATATCTCTTCGTCAAGATTTTAAGCTCTTAATACCCGGTTGATCTCGAAGCCTGACCTATCACTCCTGTCATACATAGAACTGTATCGCTCACTGAGCAAATCTGTCTTCACAGGGTAAACTGGCGAATGACGATGCCTTCATCCGATATGTGTTGTCTATAATATATCACACATATACCTAGATATACACTGGAGGGATTATTCTCACTGAAAGTCTCAATATCTTTGAAGAGGTGCGTACTACAGTATCGATTTTAGATACGTATCAGTGATACTTCGTGTGTCACGTTTCCGCCGGAGGTTTGATCATCAAATTCAGTTTTCGCCAACTTGGTGATCAGAGAAGTATTAGATTCGGTCGAAAAATGACCTTTGCCTAAATCAGCGAATTTTCACCATTCAGACTTCGAAAACTAGATTTCTTGAAAGATGTTGAAGACGAACCCACTGAGGGCATCTTTACCAATTGTGATGATTTTTCCACCCTAGGCGAGCCATGCAGCGATGCATAATAGAGTCGCTTTTTGAAAATCAGCCAGAGCTGCAATGTGAATTTGTGTCAGATGAAGCGTTTTTGGATTAAGGGTGTATAATCGATTTTTCAAAACAGTCAAATAACATCCCCCGAAAATTTTAGCTCCCGTGATACTGGCTCGTTTTGCGACTAACGATATCGGATGGCCCGTTAAACCTGAAAGCTTTCCTGTATCGGAACTTGCTGAGAATCTTTCCACCTCGGCGGGCCTCTTTTATTTCACCAAACCTTTTTCACATTTCGCAACCATATGAGTTACTACATGGGTACCTATGGCTTCCGGTATAACATCCGTAAACCATTGTTGTATAATCCTATCCTTTATTTACCTCGTTTATCTTATGTCAACTCAATCTTCTGGCAAATAGCTTAAGGAAGTGTTGATAAAATGGCATAGTTTTTACGATGTCCCGACCTCGCTGATTCGGACCTAATCAGTGGGTTGAAATTTATCAGGTCCCTCCAACAATTGGAAAGCAAAAAAAAAAATTCAATTTATAGAATACCATAGATCGACGAATGCTCGGACAAATTTTCTGGCAGGTACCCCTCAAGTCGGTTCCAAATAAAAAAAAATAATCCCATAATTTTCTCAGATTTTGATCTCAAACACAATCAGGGAATTATTTTTGAATTATTTGGAGCCGATTCCGGGGGGGGGGGAGGGGGAAAAAAAAAATCCGTCCGAGCCGTAAATAAGGACCACCCTAGTGTGTATATTGGCCACTCGCGCAGACTCGTTAATGCTACTCTTTCTAAAAAGTGTAAAAGACCACCAAAATCAATAAAGACGAGTCAGCGTCTGCAGAGAAAACAACAACAACATAACGAGTTACTTCCTTGCATAAATTTCTATCTCGGGAAAGACACTTCCATACTAAAAGTTTGAAAACCGTCCGAAAATCGTGTGAAAGTTCTTTGCTCAATCTGCTATTCCGAGGCAAAATAAATGGCAGACATATCATTATCATTATTATTATGATTATATTTTTTATTACATATAATTTAATTATATACGAATTATACCCAGTGAAAAGAAAAAAAAATGAAATGCAATCTTCACACATGCACTATAGGTATCTAATCAATATTTTGTAACACCTTCTGAGTGTCACTGTGATTGCTTAGTTAGTTGGAGACAGCTAGGCAAAACGAGGGGAATAGCAACCGTGTTTAATTCTAGACTGCAACTGATGGTGGATTTGTTTTCGAGGTGTCGAAAGATATGGAAAATTTGAAAACATTTATTTTCCCCAGTATTTGAAGATTTTCGGAAATCCTTTAACCGGGTAACGAGACGTGAGACAAGGCGACTTTGGGAGCTTGCAAAAAGCTAAACTCATCGCTCTGTTAATAAGTGGCAATTAGAGAGTTTTGAATAAAAGTATATTAAATTTTCCAAGTATAACGTTAATCCTGGTGTATATAACTACCCCCACCTAAGAATGGCAGAAGTACTGGCTTTGCAAAGACTTTACCCTACCCTGCCCTACCCCCATAGGAAGTAATATAATTTCGTAATATAAATTTAGTTCAATTTCTCACCGCTCTCTACTGCTGCCTTGGGGTGTTATTTCGTTGCCTTAATTAAAGGGTTCCACCCTGGCACTCTTCAACGTACAACAAAAGACTTGGCGTTGAGAGAGTGGAGAGAAAATTGAAGAATCGTCAGTAAGAACAAAAAGGATGGCAGCAATAATAATGAAAATAAATATAACAATAAAAATTCGGATTTCATTCAATTTTTTTTTTTTTTTTTCGTTTCATTTTTCACCTTCTCTTCACTCCTCGACCAGGGCGATTTTTCAACTCTATTATGTCTTGCATTATTACGTTTGGCCCAGAATTTTTAGGATACCGAAGGAAAGAAAAAAAAGAAAAACTCAAGGCCCTCGTGTAATATAACGGAGACCTTCGCTGGTGGCTGTCCGCGATTATTAATTTTCACGAAAGGGGTCAGAAGTGAAAATTATCTTCAAAAAATGTAAAGGATGCCATTATACTGTATATGTATGCAGAACAGCTGCTGACGATGGGCTGGTTCGCGATTTCGTACCGATTTTAAAAGTTTTAGGTGTGAATTAATTTATCGCGTGAATTTTCTTTGTCATTTTTCTTTTTTTTTTTTCATATATATCAGTTCGCTAATCGCTGTAGAAATGTTTACCGAATACTTCCGACTTGTTTAATAACTGCGGGGAAAACGAAAATGGGGGTAAAGCAGATGGTAGCAAAACGAATGCCCGGGTTTCTGAAATTAGGGAAAAAAATTATGGAAAACGGTGAAATTAAACAAGATTATTTACCCCTGATTTATGAAAGCGGACGGTATATCCATAACTCGAAATGTGGCAAACAAACAAACTGTAAATTATATTAAACTCTTGTTAAATTACAGAGCGATTTTCCGGAGGAACAGCCCCGGACGAAAGGAGAGTAAAACCACCCCATCAATTTTGACAAGAAAAAAAAATAATTACGAATGGGTACACGTGAGTAAATATGGTATCTAGGGTGGCGGAGGATGGGAGCATCCAATATCTCGTGCGTGTAACTCTGGTGAACAATGGCAGATCTATATATGAAGGAAATCGAATTTCTGCAGAATTACACGCGACGAATGAGTGAAAAATAAACTCGAATATCTTATACCTATGTGAGGAATATGAGGCGTAATGTTATTTACATGAAAGTGAAAAGGCAATGTTCTGCTTCCAGGGTAATTATACATGTTTACAATGTTCCAGCCAATCCTTGGAATCCAACGGAATCATTTTTCTGTACAGCAATAAAGATCAAAAGTTTTGGTCGTAAATCTTTGTAGTTCGAAGCATAAAATTTATAGTAAGAGTAACGCCCTACCCTTAGGAAAACTTCGTATAACCTTATACACAGATACTTGACACTTTGAATAGGGTGACTATAAAATGATAGATTAGGCCAACTCGGAAGTAGTAATCATATGTTAATTTATGGGGATAAGCGTCGCAATTAGCATTTTATTATGCATCAGTTGACCACGCCAATTTTATTTCCTACTTTAAAATTATAATTTCTAAATTAAAACCACCCTCAAACTACAACACGGACCATCCCCTTTCACACTTTCTAACAACAGCTTGTACCGAAGGTATTTTCGGGATCGCGTGGCTCAAAGTACCACCCGAAACAAATCTGAGGAATTAAACGTGACGGTAATATTTCGGATGAGGTACAAATAAGTCCAAAAATTCGATGAAGATCTGGATGAGAACGCACGCATTTTTTCTTCAATTTTTCTGGCGCGAATATTATTTTCTGATTCGATATAATTATCTAATGCGCGAGGATTCGGAGGTGTACGACGTCAAAAGTTTGCGAAGAGTCAACTCAATGATCAATTTTATTTTAGGCTTGGAATCTATTCGTCAATCAGTTCTCAAAACGTTAAGCTATGGGTCGAAACTAGCATCACGAAGGTTCTGTGAATTCTGAGATCTAGAGATCCGAAGTAGATTTCCAAAATTCAAGTTCGCACCTAAAACTCTTCAGTGAGAACTTGTATAATGAAACTATAATTTCGATTCCACCCCGAGCAGCTACGTGGTGCGGGAGGATCAAGTCATAAAGTGAGAGTAAAGTCCTTTTGATCCGTGAGTAAAATGAGATTGTTGGATAGAATCGTTCGATCGGTAGGTATATATAAAATCTAAGGAATGAAAGCCTCCGTCCCGTTTGAATAATTTAAAGAAAATCTCAAATTCCAGAAGCCTTAAGGATTGACGCGGAGGAGATGTTGGCGCCGGGCCTCTCGACGGTAAAAGCTCTTTAAGCTTAGATTCTTAGTAAACGAAAGGTTCTTTGGAAATCTTTAATGGCTGTAATATTTCAACCCCTCCGATTGCAAAGTCTTTCAGCTGGCGTCCCGGCGCCTGTTCACTATTGGCGTCGCTAGGGGTTGTCTGCACATGACAGCGGTCTAAACAAGAGATAGAGGTACGTACGCGAGTCAGTTGGTACTCCATAATGCATCACGTATGTAGGTACTCACAATACCAGGTGTGTACCTCCATACGTATATCATACACCAGATACCCGTGCGGAAGTCACTGGTCCCAGTGTATTACGCCGTGAGTAATATCGCCGTCGAGTGTACACGCACCAAGCAATCCATCATTTTATCGAGTCTGGTAATAAGCAGGTATCAAATCGGCTCGATCAAAAAAAAAAAAAAAAAAATGGTGAAATAATTTTCTGCCCCGTTTTTTGGCCGTTTAAATTCGTACCACAAGGTCTTAAGGGATCGATGACGTCTGATTAGAGGAATTTTTCAGAAGGGTCTGTCAAAAGTTAAGTACTACTTTCAACCTGTATTTAAGGGTGGTTATGACGATCTGAAAAATTATTATCCATCGAGCATTTGATTTTATTCTTCCTTTTTATTTGGTCGAGTATTATCTTCGCCGTAATTTTGAGCCTCATAACTCTGACCACGAATCGTCAAAATTGAAGTCACTGAGACTTGTGAATAACACTTGAAGCATCCTCCAAAAAAATAACAGCTTTACGATGCATCCCGATCGTTGGCTGGTTCCAATCTCTCTTTTCAGCTTTTTCTCTTTTGCGCAATATTTGCGATATCCGTATTTGGGACAATCAGCAAACTCGCTAAATCATTGAACATTTAGCTGGTAAGCAATATTATAATGACACGGAAACGCTGTTAGAAAAGCTAGGGAGAGCGAGCCTTCAAGGTTGGTAAAACAATTCCAAAAGAGAACTAATTAGCGACCCAAAGCTTCTCGGGGTAATTACTTAATTAGTCAAGGTTCTTTTCCGGCAAATTGCCACCGAGCTTCGACACCTATGCATTCATCAATTTTCCATGTACAGGGCAGAAATTTTCAACTAATTGGGCTGAATGATTGAGGTGCGCAATCCACGCGATGGGATTCATTCCATTCAACAGATAATTCGGCGATACCATTTTGGACCCGAATACTCATCCCGCGGTGTCTCATATTTGGTTTTATCGCTTTTCTTGGGATCATTCCTACTCTAGAAAATAATCTATCTCCGCATTCTCATTATAACCAAATCACACACCAGCCCTGATTTTGATTTTGAATGCCCATTGATACTCGTCAATGGACGACCTAGCTTCCTCAGAGAATACCGGAGTTCCGTTTCAATAACGCTTTATAATCCATCTCGCCTTTCACCAAGTAAGCATTGCGATTCCCGAAAAATTTCGTTCCATTCAATCCAAAGCCTCCTAATTATTCTCCCCATCTTCACCGCTGCACATTATAAAGTCTGTCTCTCGAGACTCACGCAGTTATTAAAAACAAAAAAAAAACAATTTTTTTTTTTTTCACATAAAAAACTAACAAGTATTGAACAATCGATGCCTGCTATTGAGTCACGGTAATTATCTAACCGATAGAAAACGATTCATCAATTCTCTACATCAATTGTTCTTACAAATTCTAAATTATGATCGATTCGCACAACGAACCATAAATTATAGGGTCGAAACTCTTTCGGGGAATCGACCGTAGTTTTAGTCAATAATTTCCTGGATATTTTCTTAATTATTTATCATTAGTCGAGCGGTACGGATTCTAAGAAATAAAGAATCGGGTGGGAATCAAGTCCTAATGATGATTAGTTATCCATTACTCTCGCTGGGACCAGAGCGATATTAGAAGATCCATTCTCATTTTCGAATAGCATATCTGTCTTCGTAGAAGATTATATCCCCGAGTCCGAATAGAAATTCTAGTCTGACCCTCTGAGGTCTAGCCTTGTTCTACTGCAAGTTAGGATTTTTTTGGATGCACAATCCTGCCCTCAAATCCTGATTCGCGCCTCCAAGTCTTAAGACAGAACTTGGGAAATGAAATTTTTATTGAAACTCAGGCGAGGCGGTTCTCGATGTACCAAATCTCCGAAAGTGTTACTAAACCGTGACTATAAACGGGGGAAACTGTGCGTCCATACCATAAGGCAGAAAGATGATGTTTATCTAAGCTGTACATCCGCAGGAATTGAGCAAATGGGAGTTCACTACTTAGTGCAAATTCTAATTGAGATAAATTCGCGGGTCAGAAACGTGAGGAATAAATTCTTAGGTAAGCGTTTCAGAGCTTTAAGGTTTCAAAGGTTCCGCATGCCCACAGTCCGAGGGCGCCACCACCTCTGGATGTAGTCGTTATTTATTTCCCCAAAGCGATCGAGTTCTGAGAGCGAATCTCGCGTAGCAGGAGAGACAAGAGGAAGCTTTTGGAGTAGCGCAGGGAACAATGTTGAACCTAAAACGCTGCAAGCTCAGGGCGTACCTATGTAACGACCGTTACTACGGCTCCTCATTATCAGATGTGAAAACGTACCGACAGATGTCGCGTCTTGATATGTAACCGCTGAAATCATCCCTTAAAATTCCGATTAATTTCTACAATTAAAAACGTCTGGGCGTCAAATTTTTTCCGCTTTTCATATGATCCCTAAAAAATTGGGGACTCGACGCATGGCTGTTGAACTACTGTATTCATGCCCTTCGATAATATGGAGGGATTAATTACCAGGCGGGATTCACGTCTCCAAGTAGCTCGAATTAATCAGTTTCTAGACAGATGTGATAGTTCGGAATTGGCCAATGTCCAAAATTGGAACTTTATTCATTTCTGGACCTCGGTCTAACGGCGTGCATTATTTTGGCCTCTATCCAAGGGTCCCGGGGCCGGGTAACACAATTTAATACTCTATATTTGGCGGGACTTCGAACGAGAAAGCAAATAGAGTCTATTACCCGAGGGAGGGATCCTCGGAGATTTTTATTTATTATATAAGCTTCAGGGATATTTCGTTCATCCCTCAATCGAGGAGAGCAATTTGAACCCTTTCCCAATATATATCGTGAAAGTTTAAGTTCTTGGCAAAAGCTCGGGACCGTTGGCAGCTGGCAAAATCCCAATAATTAGTAGAGTATGATTATTAACGATTTTAGCATAACTGTGCGGAAAAACGGTGCCTATTGCTCGGATGTAACGAAGAGATGATAAAATTAGACGGAAACGGCTGCCAATTAGGTTGCGACTATTTAATTCCCTTCGTATGTGTGCATGTTCGTGTGATTCTAAAAGCACAATCAACAGTTAGTTACCAACCAGCTAACAGCCGGAGTCCAGAACTTTTATCTTTCCACCTCGACGGATAAGCTGGCAAAGAGGAAAACCCCTTGTGAATCGATGAAACCGCAAGCTTACCGACTGACGGGGTTGTAGATGTACATGTAAAATTTACTACAGGTATATTATGTACGAAATTTCGTATAGAGAGCTAGAGCAAAGCCATATACCTATAGGTATATGTATATCGTATATACACACCTGCTTACACAACCATAACTCTGTGGCTTTTCTCTGTATAAGCTCAAACTGCCATGGCGTATCCCACCTAGGACCACTCTCATGGCTTTAATTAGGAACCTAGATGAAGCCCTCATATATTTCTCTGTATGTCGATTCCTCTCCTTTGTATATTACGAGTAAATTTCATTCATCAAAAGCTCATGAACCCGAAGGGTGAGTAGCAAAAATAAGCCACAAACACGTCGCGTCTCTAATGCCAAATGGGCATACAGACACATGGTTATATGCCTTTTTGGCATATCAAAACCAAGAATGTATACAGTTTTCTCAAAGTTTGCATATCACTTTGAAAACATGGCAACAGCATAAAAAACTAAGAAAAAAAATTTCATTTTTCTGAAAATCGAAAATATATAGTATAATATATGTACAAATAAATTCTAAGTCGAAAATGAAACTGATCATTGAGTCGATTTCTTTAATGAATTTTTAGACTGTAAGTAGAATTTGAAAGTTTAGTTCGATTTAGAGGAGCTCATCAGAATTTCAAGTGCAAGGGATGATTCTGATCCAAACTTCTGAATTAAAATAGAATTATATTTCTATCGACAGAACTGACCAACAAGGCATTTGACTTATTACGACTAGACGATCCAACTAGAGCTTTTATTCCAACTCAGTTAACTACTTGGTTCGAATACGTGCAGGTCTTTTCGAATGGCGTATATACGAAGGTAAAGTAAAGGGAGTGATTGTCATTATAAGTTCCAGCAATCTTTTCTTGATCATTATCGATCTCATTGCAATCAGTCTGATAATAATTGCTGTGTGGAATGTTGACAGTAGAAGAGTCTGTATTGAATATATCGATAGGGTCCAGTTCCTTCAATACATATAATGGTCATTTCTGAGTGAAATGGAATTTCTAGGAAAGTACCAGTCGAGAGGGAAAAATGTTGGAGTTGCTGCAGTGTGTACTTTTCTTCGGAATTTCGACACCCCAAAAGGTCTAACTATACCTACCTGTGAAAGGCTTTGCGTATATAAGAGGACTCGACATCTTCACATGACTTGAAAAGACTTGAAGTCAATTGAAAATACTTCAAGTCAACATTTAACGTCAAGGGCGGTTAACCCCTCGTTTTTATTACCTTAGGTTGATATTTGAAAAAAAAAATCTAGAATATTGTTTATACTGTCTGAAGAATAATCCCCCGGTCGTAGAAGCCTTCGGCTTTAATTTCGACTCGCTTTCTCCTTCGACGTTGAGTCAGCGAACACGTAAATCCAGATTCCCAGCTGCGAGACAGGATCCAGAATCTCTCGTTTCCTTAATAAGCCGACCAGGCCATCAAGCACATCCCCGATATCGCTCGCAAAGTTATCATTTACACGGTTTTACGGACACCGGTTCGGTTCGGTTCGGTTCGGTTGGGTGAATAAAATTGTAAGTAAAGAGCAAAGGTTCTTCGTTTAAAAGTTCAAACTCCTCGAAGAGGTTGCCTCGCTAAGAGTTAGTTCCTGGCTGAGGAGTGGACTGATTGTCAGCCTCCTCCTGGGACTCGGTGGTCTCGACAGTGAACTTTAGTTTGCTTTTCATTTCGGGCTAATGTTAGGGGTGCGAAAAGCATACAAGTTGCCTCGTTAGCCTTAATTCCACAACCTCTTCGCTGACGTCTGCAGGGTTTTCCCTCGAAAGTGGCGCTAGCCCAACTGCAAGTAAAAGGAAGGTTGATTCATTGCGAACTCGATAGCTTACTATTGTGCCGTCTAGCGAGAAGGAGAAGGGTAGCAGCACCGAGTCCTGCGGGTTGTAATCAGCCCCCAGCCATAGCCACATGACTGGAGAAGTGTCAAAACTCTGTGAAACCTCAGGACCAGTTTGATTCCAGAGATTATGGTCTGGCCAGTCCGCGAAACTACCCTGAAATACTAAAAGCTTTCGGTCGAACAGCCCCGATATAGAATCATACGTAGGCTTGAAGTCTGTTGAGTTCGACATGCTGTAGGGGTGCAAGATAAGCGAGGAACCGTCTCTCGCTTTCCTTTCAACGTCCTGCCCATTTCTGACTACATGCAAGTCCAGAGGGAGCCGGGAATGACTCGACCCTCTTCGATGGAACCCGGAAGGAATAAATGGGGCGGCAGGGCTCGGCTGATAAGTTTTCAATTTTCAATAAGTCGAGAGGCGAGCCGGACCTAACGAGGGCTGGGAATCCTGGAGAATTGATCTCACGGATAGGCAATTCCTTTCCATGTGGTCGAACCTCTGTCTCGCACTACCACAAGGACATAAAAGCTGAGATAGATGACTAGATATAATATGTACCTAAATGTGAGACGACGTCGTTAGCCTGCAGGAGAGAATCGCAATCTCTATATGGGTGAAAAGAACATTTTCACGGCTGTTTCCTCGCCGGCTAATGGCTCTCGAACGAAAGTACTCGACAGTTTCAACGTTATTTCACATAAATTTGGTCATTCCCTTCGGCCAACTCGGAATTCATCAGATTTATGGACAGCTCCGCACATTACGGTGCCTCTTCGTTATAAATTCACCAGAATACGGTGGTATGAAAGGGCTTCGAACCCGTGGGCCATCGTGAGCATTGAGTGATCAAAAAATCATTCGTTGATTAGGGTTGAAGGATTTCAAAGAAACATTTAACCAGCAGGGTCTAGTCTTTAATTCCGTAACCCAGCGCCGTTCACCTCGTATAAATTTTCATGCAATTTAAAGACAGGCGTATAACTGTATAAGGCAACGGAATTGATAAATGTAATGTGCTTCGTGCTTTGGAACATGACTTGTTAAACGAGCCGTGTTTCAAACGGTTAGCCGTGTCTCAAAATTGGGCATTTTAAATTATAGTATTTTCATCCCCGTGCCAAGTTAATATAATACCAACGCTAACTTGGACAAGAAAGCTTAACTCTCTGTGCGACTCTGCGAGTGAGTCATTTAATTTATCTCGTCTCCCATTATGACCTTTTCCTTAATTTTTTTCTTCACCTTTTCACTTTTTTTTTTTTTTTTCTTTGTCGACGGAAGCGGAGGGGGTTATATATTTTGTACGTGTAATTATCGTTGTACTTTCCCTCCTAATATCTGGAGAACCATGTGTCCATGAACCAACGATATTCTACCTTGTATCAATCGATGCGGTCCTTTCTGACCTAGAACTGATCAGATTACGAATTTGATCGAACCAGCATAGTCCGCAGAACAAAATTTTAAACAAAAAATAATTTCAACTGATGATATCTCGAGAATTGATCAACGGATATTAATGATTTTCATCTTAATCGATGTGATTTGCTTCAACTCAAATCTGGTCAGGTCCCGGAATTAATCGATCCAGCGGTTTTTGTTTGGGAAACAAAAAAATTTTTATCTATCAGACTTTTGACTCGTAGAATACCATTTTTTCAGCTCAATAATCCCAACGGTAAGTTCCAGGGTCATCCTGTCCAGGTCGAAGAGAATGAAAGTAGTCAATTCCCTGAGGGATTTTTTTATCTTAAAGTCCATCCGTCCAGTGCGAAACGCGTTGGAATCAGATTTCGTCAGTTGAAACAGCAGTTTCTTATACCCAATGATTTGAGAACTGCTCCGTCTTGCTTAGCTCAAACTACCGAAACGAATTCCATCCTTGAAGGATGGAACGTTCATTATACCTTGACAAAAACTTGCTGTTCCGCGTTAACCCCGGAGAACTCTTGAAACTCAAACCCTGTGGTCTCGTCCCATGAGCAAATACTCCTAAACATCGTTTCACACCTCGCCTAGAAGATAGAATTCCCAAGGTAAGTAGTCAAGGGTGTTAAGGGTGTCGAGGCCGTCGAAGGGTGTTGAACGATCTCCGATGGCCAGCCTCACAGGGAGTCCATAAAATCGTTACTCTCTCAGCCTTATAACCGAAGGACCAGTCGCCCTAGGTTATCTGGCATCGGCAGTACGATGTCAATCTGGAACCGGCTGCTGTACCTTATGGTCATCGGATCCATTCCATTCCGGAAAAAACGTTTCAAGATATTTTCAATGCAAAAAGAGCGTCGAACTAACAGTCGTCTTCCAGTTGTCTTTGTAAAATCCCTTAATAATTCGTTCCACCCGAGTATCTCGCGAGCAATCTACAGTTACGGGGGTTCTACTCCTTAAAAGGCGGAAATTTTTTAAGGACCATCCCTAATTCTCAAGGGAATTTTTGAACAACTGCAAAAATTCTGTTCTACCGTTTCACCAGTCCTTGGGAGCATAATTTTGCGCACGGGATAAAAAAACAAAAAATCTGTGAAATGTAAATTTTCACAAATTTATTCAGTTCAAGTAAAAGGGGTGAAATTTTGACATGAAAAATCACGTTTACTTCAAGTGCGTGTAACCGTGAGATACTCGGACTGACAGATTCTGACTTGAGTATGAATCGCAGTTCAATGATCATCCCTTAACGTAAGTGTCATGGACAAATGAGATTTGGTATTACTTAATGGTAATATTCGATTACTCTCACTTTTGATATAAAGCTCTATTCACCACGTGGTAAAAGCTCGCACCCCTCGTCACCACGAGCACGAGCTACATTCTGGGAAACTTTTGACGTCGTATTAGCGCCGGGATACCAGGGAAAGTTTCGTTATAGAAGGAATGTTATTTTCCATGAAAATCCTGCCCTTTTCCTTCTTCCCGAAGAACGAGGGTGCGCGGGTAGAAATAAATGATATTTGCGACTGGTTTTTACAAGTTTTTCACAACTCGATTTTCCGCTTCCGCCGCGGTCGGCACAAGCCGGGATTCTCTCCTGAAAATTCAGGGGTTTCAAGTTTCACACACCTTCTGCCTCTGCTCGTTGAATTTATTAATATTCTGATCAACCCCCGGCTTTTTCTTCTTCAGTTTCTTATCAAATGAACGGAATGAAATTCTCAACGAAGACTCCGGGGATTCGCAGACTGCCGAAAACGCGGCCTATCCTTGGAGATGATCCCTTCTGACACGGTCTAGGAGTTAACACCACCGTCGTAAGCCTTTTATCTCATGAAATCCGTCGTCTAGTCGGGTGTTCAATTCGAGATCCGCTCGGGGATCCCGGTTCGAGTCAGAGGGTGCTAAAAGTGTTGGGGAGCATTAAACGTAGACGCGGGTAAGAAACGGTCCTAAACAAACAAGGTTTGCCTTTCAAGATCGGAAGAAAATCGGTCATTCTCTTTTCGGACCATCCATGACCATCCGGTCTTTAAGTAAAAGTACGAGTGCCGCATTCTGGTACGAGGAGGTACAGCTACCACAGTGCTTTGCATACGTTAGCAAAAAGTCGAAATATATTACATTTCACGGTCCATTACCCAGCTACTTCTTTGCCGTCGTCCTGGACCCGGAAAATAATATAGGTATTGTCCTCCGGGATGAAATAGGTACTAAACAGCGTAGTTTTATACCGCAGACCGTGTTTTCGATTGCCGACATAATGTCCTGCTTTACATTTCTGGATTTCTTCCTCCTTTGCAGTTTTTTATTTTTTTATTTTTATTTTCTTTCAAAACTTTATCACCCCTGTAATATTTCCCGGTTACTATATAGACCGTATATTTTTGACATAAAAACTCGTATATTTATCCACATCTGGCAGCTGTTATATCTCTGATCCCTTCACGGCTACTTCTGATATAACTATATACGCGAAACTCAGTTGATATATATCGTGGGCGTCCTGGACACGCACAACCGCGACTGTTCCATTGAAAGATGAGCCTTACAGCCAACGCTTCGCGTTGTAGTCCCGACATATTTTAGGGTTTTTAGGTCCTTCGTATCGCGGATATTTTCTCATTCGGCTATCATATACCTACCCGCTGCTTAAGACAAGACATAAGAGGTGGATGACTTTTTGCGATGTATTCACCGGCCCGCAGGACACACTGCAGGATCTATAATCCCCGAGCAGAATAATAACTTTGATTCATTGTGCCACTCAATTGACCTTCTCGCAAGAAATATAGACCCACTTTTTTTCCATCGCTGTCTCTGACGTTTGGACCACCACGTTGATGTGAATTATCGCTAACTAAACTTTCGCAAAATTAAAATATACCCCGAATGATATTACGGTGTAGGTAATTGTTTATTCCGTGAGAATCTCAATTACCATGTTTATATGAAAATTAAGCATTTTTATATACGGGGTAAAGCAGCGAATTTATACAGCACATAAAAATATATCTCCTGACGGGAACCGCAGTATGAAAATTCGAAAGGACTGGTGTAGGTATGTATGTATGGTATATACCTACACACCTCCTATGTAACTAATCAGAATTGTAAATGTGTGTATGGAATTTTACTTCTGAAAACAATTTTTTCGTGGATAATTGTAATACGTACATACGTGTATGAAATGAAGCTGGGTATGGTTTATTACTCGTTGAAAAATTCGCCAATGGAATGACCCGGTGATTACAGTAAATCTCAATAATAAAGTAAATTTATAAATGAATTAGCTTTGGCAGAGTTTAATTTGCAAACTTTTGTCATTTACACATTTGATTTCCAGAATGTGCTACGTGAAAAAAAAAAGAAAAAAAAAAGTTTATCTAAATTTGAATGCAATTACGGATGTGAAAATTATCCGTTGTACTTGTATGGACATTTTTTTGTTTTAGTTTTTTCAAATCCATCGACTCTAGTTCAAAAGTTATTCGACGGATGAAGAGTGTGGAGAAGTTATAAGCGTCCCACTTTCTTGGGACACTAAAATCAGATTGCAAGAGTTACTTCCGGCACAGTACCTCCAACAAACTTCCTAAGACAGAAGTTAAACGAGGAAGAGAACAGGGAGAAAGATTCCCGAAAGTAGCACCGTTCCAGAAGTACTCTTCATGATGAGATCACTATTGATAACTTCGTACATCGATGTATACCTGAACGGTGTTCCAAACTCTGGTAATTACCAAAGACGTAAAGATGATAAAGGGCCGATAATAACCCTAAAATACCTGCACCTATATTTAGAATACTCGCAAAGTACTTTTTTCTCGATTTGCGAACGTTCACCGCAAAAATCTTCAGAACGATATGGAGTCATGATCGGAACAAGTGGCATGAAGGTCTGTCTTGATGCTCAGGGGTCTTTTGGATAGCTGATTTCGAATCTGAGGTCTAAGATTCTAAATTCCAAACATTTATGTAACTGATGTCTTGAATATTTGGATGATTCAAGTATTTGGATCGGATACGCTATTTTCAATTTTCAATTTTAGACCTGAGATTCGGAATCACCGATTCGAAAAAACCCCGAGCACCAAACCAGAGTTGCGTGCAACTTGTTTCGGTCAAGTTATGTGAACATTAGCACCACGATGTGAGGTCATGCGTCTTGATCAAGTGGAGAACCTTATCATCGATTGTGGCACCGCTTAGACCGTAATCAAAGTGCTGAACTTTTTCGTTCCGGCACACCCCAGTACACG
Source organism: Tenthredo scrophulariae (assembly GCA_963978835.1). Taxonomy (NCBI): domain Eukaryota; kingdom Metazoa; phylum Arthropoda; class Insecta; order Hymenoptera; family Tenthredinidae; genus Tenthredo; species Tenthredo scrophulariae. Next base: position 24,408,141 of record OZ022229.1, read on the forward strand.
TATGTGTAAAGTACGCTCGTCCTTGTTTGGAGTACTTTCGAATTTTTATGTATTTATCTATTTCAAATCTGAAAAAACCGATTCTCCTAAAATTTCAGCTCTTAATATGGAAGTACCCCAAACAAGGAGCACCCTGGACTGTAGAGCTAACTTTCGTTTACGTTCACGAGTAACGATGTAAAATACCGTTCTTTTCAACCACCACGTCCAAAAGATTGTACAAATGAATATAATGACCAAAATACCAGACTAATACCATTGAAGAAGAGTATTTTCTACTCGGTCCTTACCTCGTTATGGCTACACTTTGACTGGCTTATTCACGGTCTCATTACTTCTTATACCAAAGAAAAGATTTTCTACTTTGCGGTACCATTCTGTGATTGAATGAATATCGGAATACATGACACTGGAATCGATATACAAAGTATGGAGTCCATATATATATTCTGCATTTAGGACATCTTTTCTTTCAACTGCACAAGAAATTATTTCACCTAGGGCCAAGTAGTCTTTAGAAACTGCAGTTTTTTTTTTTTTTTTGTTGGGTCAGCATCGAAGGAAGTGCTGCTACAGTACCATTATTTCTGCTGACGTATGGTCACGTCCGCCTGATATTATGATGAGACGTAGCGAAACTTAGAAGAATATTTTTCATCGATTTTCAAAGTTTGAAAATTTAAAACGGTTGGGATAGAAATAAAAAAAAGTAATGTATGGAATTCACAGGGTTTCACATCAAGGGATGATGGGAAGAAAAATTGCCACCACTCGTCTTAAAATTCGAGGGTTTGTTTCTCCGAGAAGGGGAAAAAAGAAAAAAAATTGGACTTTTAATTTTTAACTGACAACCTAAAGCCTGATTATTATGCTTCGTGGTATTCCCTGCAGTAATCACATGGGTTTTTGATGTGATGTAAAGTACCGTGAAAGATACTGATTGTACGTCTTGTTTATACGAAGCAATATATACATCGAGGCAGGTCTTATCGTTTTTCGGGAGCTAAATGATAAACGAACCGAAAAATAAAATCGCGCACGAGAAAGGAAGAGAAATAGAAGAAAGAAAGAAAAAAAGTAAAAGAAAAAAGAAAAAAGACACATATACTATATACATATATAGAGAAAGAGACGAGAGAATGAAACAAATGAAATGCGAAAACGGTCCTGGCACGAGGGCATTTAATCTTAGTCCGCGTTCGCTCAAGCGTCTGGGCAAGAGAAGCTCCGGCCACCATAACGTACGAAAACCACCAAGGTTTGGGGTTTCGATAACGCCCTTCCCTTGTTGTGACCAACACGGTTCACCCAACACCCTGATGCTCGGGTATTGTCATATAATATTCGAAACGAGAAGCAGAGGCCTGGTAAATTATTGTAGGAGATAAATAATTTTCATAATGAATAAAGGAAAATCGAAAAATTCCTCCTCCTATATACCTGTATATATATAATGAATAAATATCGTTGAATACAATCGATTTTCCTCAGATATATTACACACGCACATATCCAATCCTTCTTTCACGCGTACGCAGTTATAGTCGATTTGATTTCGGATTGACCTTTGTTTGCTTTCCTGATTGAAAACAAATGACCGCAGTTTTTTTTATTTATTTATGTTCTATACGCCCAACCGAGCCACACGAGGGCCGGAATTGAACGAAATGGTTTATCACTCGGAACGCCGTATTCATTTTTATCTTTCAATTTCCTACTGCGTACATTTTTTCTGAAAAATCCTTCGGGAGGTTAATTTCCCTTGATTTTATACCTAAACTTCTACATATCTAGGCATTTAAGCGTTACCAGCTGTATATATACCGTGACTCTCTCTGGATACGGAATACCAAAGATACCAACCCAAAACTCGTCAGCAGCAGTTTAATACCTCGCTAGATGTTTCTAGTAAAATCACTAGAAATCACTAGATTTTTAGTTTTTTTTTACTAGGAAAATCTAGTAAGTTACTAAACTGCTGCTAACGAAGATTGGGTTGGTATCCCTGGCGTTCCGCATCCAGAGAAAGTCACGGTATATAGAATAGATATAGAAACATTACGATTGTCAAATAACGAGACACGCATATTCAGCTGCGGTAATCGATCCCAGTACTTACCTTAATGACAGTTTACCTCGCGTATTCGGTTCTGACGGTGCGGAAGTAAAAAGTGGCGATAAATTATGGATGAAAAAAGAAATGAAGGAAATGGATTTGAAAAATGATAATAATAATGATGATAAAAATTTATGAAACTAGATTGTGGGTTTTTTGATTTCAACTTTCGGTTGTCAATTTTCTTTTTATTTCATTTATTCTCAAACTTAACCGATATATGTATATATACATGTTATATATATACACACAATGGTAAATTTTTGTATTTTTTTTTCTTCTCTTTATTCGTTTATATTTTCGATAATAATATAATATCTATATAGTTTAGTTTATTTCATTTTATTTTTATTTTATTTTATATATATATCCCGCATTATTATACATATTCATATTTATATATTCTTAAATTCATATAAGTTACCTAATAATAATAAAGAACAAGTTTTATAATTATATATATATATATATATATATATGTATATCTGTTTTCAAACGTTCAATCGATAATTTTTGTTTCCTTTTTTCTATTTGTGCACTAATTTTATGCAGAAAAAAAAAATCATTTTTAGCACACGCACACACTCTTTCAGATTCAGGTAATTATTGGATATACGATATAATAGATGCGGTAATATTTAACGGGTAATTTAATATGAGAAATAATTTTATAGTATTTAATTAATTCATATACTATATAGGTATATAATATGCATCCATAGTAGGTATAGTGTGTTCGCATAGTAATTACAAATGATTTATATCTCATTTAATATACTTATAATAAATTATCCTTATAAATATTTTCATCATTTTATTATTTGTATATTAGGTAATTGGATAGTAATATATATTATGCGTATAACTTCAGCAAGTATATAGTCGAAAATGACATTTTTGCAATTATTCAGCATTATTAATAACAGTAATAATAATAATAGCTTTACTACCGATGCAACTTTCGTTTCGTATTAATTGGCACCTATACGCGCTGAACATGACACCCCGTATTCCCGAATATGTGTATCACCACCATCAAATTGTTTATTATCTTCGTTGCTCTTTTTTCCCCCTCTAATATATGTATAGTATTTTTTGATTTTTTTTACTCTCTCTCTCATCTCATTTCAATGAAATTTCTTCGTAAATTTTTATCATAGTGGTGATATTTATAAAACTTAGTACGTTTGGACCCATTGCAAAAAAAAAAGAAAAAAAAAAATAAATAACACTAATTAATTATTATATATACTTATCTGTATACGTTAACGTCATATGATTTATATTTATTTTCATATCCTCTTCATAGACTTAAAATTAATTAACTCATATATATATAATGTAATACGTAAATCATCCAATATTCAAATACATTCAAGCTTCGTTCTTGCAAATTTTTCTGCCAACCACCTCTGGGGCTCAAGTGGTAGGTAGATTTCGCACTCGTATAAGTTTACGATATAAAATCATAGCGAATTCTGTTTCATGTCTAATTGAAATTTTTAACAAATTATATAACACGCACACAGCCACACAAAAACTCGGATATATTCTATAAAATTCAATTCACAATCAGTCTGTTTGCATTGAGCAACTCGTATCGAAGAAATTTCATAAGATTTCGGAATTATTTGAAGTCCGAAATGGGATTGGCGAATTGTTTAATCTCACATTAGTTTCAAGCTGATATTATATATTTTGCATATTTATAATTTTGATTTATACTATGTTCACCTTCCCAAACGGCCGACGACTGTCAAGTTACACAATTTTACTTCTATAAGCAAATTAAGTAGATATTTTTTTCTTTTTTTTTTTTTTTTCACCACAATACATATAAAGTAAGAAAAGAAAAGAAAAAACAGATTTCATTTTAATTAGTTTATCTTAAACGATTGATAAACTTTGATTCTTAATATAGCTTAGACTTAGCTATAGGTTTGCCTTATTTATATATTAACTCGTATTTTATAGGTACTTTTGAATCTACTTGATCTATATAAAATCTAGCGCGTCTAGTAGTTATACAAGCTTAATTTTAACGATTTCGTCGCGGTAATAATTTTCGCAAAATTTCTCTCTATCTCAGCGCGGCGGTTCTATTTTTTTATTTTATTTTTTTTTCCTATTTTTTTCCTTTTTTCTCCCATCACCTCTTGACGCATATTAAAACTCCGTATTTAAGTAATTATCAGAACACATAGCTTCCACGTAAGATATACTCGCGTGCCGCTTATCCGCGTTTATGTTCGACTATGAAAAATTCAAATTCTTTACTATCTCGGTCACGGTCGAAACAATTTACGTAAATATAAGTTCGCCCGCTTGTATCGGACTCGATTTACACATAGGAACACAAACAGAGCTGGAAAAAGTGAATTTTATAAAAAAAAAATTGAAGTAAAAATAAGATTGCACTTCTTATTCCATCCCTTTGATGAGACACAAATCCTTTCCTTTACAGACGAAGTGTAGTCAGCCTAAAGTTGGATACAGGAACCCTTACGGAAAAAAACCCTCAAATTTAAGGGGTAAATTCGTCACCCTCAACTTTTGGGGTTTTACCATGAAAACTCAGGGTTTACCCTCAAATTTCATTTTTATTTTTTATTTTTGATGAAGATACCTCCAAATACAGGGTAAACCCTTAAAATTTGAGGGTGGCGAATTTACCCCTTAAGTTTGAGGGTTTTTTTTCGTAAGGGAAATAACAACTACACCGAATCCTAGTGTGTTTCTGTCGATGAAATTACGTCGTGGATCTTCTATCGATGCAAGGGATGGATTGGTTAAATCAAGCATCACATATCTAGTGCTAGTATATCAAAGTGTAAATCGGCTTCGTTTTCTTGTCTAGTAAACCACTGGATAATAATAGTCAAAGAAACTTAGTACAGTTTCAATTGGAGTAGATTTTTCTGATAAACAGTCTATTCCCACACATACGATGCTTATCGATGTATGCAGGGTTTCAGGCGCGCCCAAGAACCGCCTAGGGGTATTGGAAAAGGGGGATGGATTCTAAGAGGAAGTAAAGTTAGTTCTTTTGCCGAATATCTGCGGCTGTATCCGTCCGAAAGACACACCTGGAAAGGCAAAAGACTAGAAAATAATGAAAAGGGAAAAAATAAAGAAAATAGTGTAAGGATAAGGGAAGATAACTGGAGACGATAACCGGGCTGGTAACATCAGCTGAAAATGTCGCATATACGCACGTGCGTATATACCTACCCTTCACCTAGAGAAATAAAGGCTAGAATTGAAAATGGTAATAGGTAATGAAATAAAAAGACGAACCCTTCCATGTTCTCCGACGCCATCCTCTTCCCCCGTCGTCAATCTCAGGACGAAGAGGGTAAGGACGGCAGCGGTGACCCCTGGCAGTTAAACCCAGTGTCAGCCACGACCCCCCCGAGCACCACAGAGCATCCTCTTAAAGGCCTGACGAAATTCTGGTGAAAATATCGTGTATATTAGTGGATTAAGGGTGCTGTTGAAGTAGCCGAGCCAAAGAAATACGCTGGCTACAAGATCGGGGGGTGCGCAGGGCTCGCAAAGTGCCTGTAGAAGTGCTACAAGGAAAAATGGTAGCCAACATGCGACGAAGGCACCGGTAATTATGGCCAAGGTTTTAGCCGCTTTTCTTTCACGTTTTGCCTCGATTGTTTCCCGCGTTTTTTTCGATCCTGATGACGGTGGTGCGGGTTGAGCCGGGGCTGGTGTCGACGGAGGATTAGCACCGTTGTATGACGACGTCTTCTCCGGGGAAGCGGACGAGTGATCTGGAGTTGATCTCGTTATGGTAAACGCTGTAGTCGACTCCTCCCTGGGCCTGAAGATCCGAATAGTTAGAAATTCGCTTTTCACTCAAATATTCTGTTCGGTTTCATCTCAATGAAAAATTTTCTGGACTTCCGACGTGAACAGAGAATTATAAGGGTATTTTTAAGGGCCTGGCATGTGTGCAATTTTATTTTTCAACAGCCATGCAGTTTCATTGCAGAATTTCGATCCAAATCTTCGCATGTGCTTTTGCCATGACTGCATCTAATTCGAGACCAAATAGTTGATCAAAAAATAATTTCAACACATGCCAGCCCTCGAAAAATGATCCAAGTTTTTCTTGCTCAAATAATTGGTCCTAAATTCTGGCACATTGCGGATTTGATTTGGCATCTGTCTAAAATTTAAGTAGTCAATATTATCTCTTTGGCAGGACATTTATCTGAGTCCGAAAAAAATGTCCTCTTTTATAAACGGTCAATTTTCATTTCGAAGCACTGCCTTAAGTCGGCTTTGGCTTCTTGACTCCGGAAGAAGAATCGACTGTCGGTATAGCTAAGCGCGAGTAATCCCTTTTTCTTCATCTTTTCAACCCCGAGGATCTTATGTCGTTAATAGATAGAGACTAAGAATAAGTCGAGAGTGAAAATCGAGTCCTGATCGTAGTGACAGACCGCAGGATTGAGGAGAGTCGTTTACCGCTCGTTTGTATCAATTGGCTAGTAGTCGGAGTCAGCATGCCGGCTGGCATATCGATAGCTTCTACGTTTCTTCGTTAAATCACCGTTTTCTTTTTTTTTTTTTTTTAGTGAACGTCTTTATCTCGCAGATTATACGTCAGTCGTGAAATAGTCAATTACGTCCTACACAATGTATTTAGGGGGCTGGGTCGAAGTTCCGAGTTCGTTTAAGATGATTTAGAATTCCCAGAAACCGGAGTTGAGAATATTAGGATTCCGTAAGAGCGGAATGCAGACAGCTCAAAGTGCGAATGTCCAGATTCCCGGAAAGCCAAAAATTGGGGAATAGGATTCTGGAATTTTTTCTCGAAAAAGTAAATCTGATGACGATTAATTTGGCAACTTATTGGTTTCGATACGAGGTGTACACGCCGAATTTGGCCTTTCAGATTTTAAGCTTTCGGAATTTTGATTCCCAAGGGTTCTTCGTTTGAAAGTTTTTCGATTTTTTAACCTTTTAGAAAAACTGTGAGTCGGTGATATTCAAATTCGAAAATTTATCGTCCAGGACGTTTCGAATTCGGAACTTCGACCCAGCCCCATATTCGGTACGCGTAAAGTGAAGGGATTAATCGCAGTGACATTTGGTATTATTAAATTAGAATATACCTAGGTAAGGACGGATACCTCGGGATTATTAAATCACCCTGAAAACGACGACACGCGTGAGGAACGGCTTCAATTAGCCTAATGACATTTGAAAGTAAGTGAATAAGTGAGGTGGAGAAAACTCGTTTAACGAAACACGTAATAACGATTTTCGTTTTATTATATACCTAGCGGGTATACCTACGTGTCGAGATTAACGATCAATTCAATAAATGAGGACCAACTCCAATAATCACTTCACCAATCGGTTATTTCTCGAAAAAGTTTTAACCGCCGATTCTATACATCAGGGAGGAATAAAAAATAACAAAAATAGGGCAAAGTGAGTCAACACGGACCGACGCGAATTGATGGACCACGGATTTTTGTCTGTCGTACCTGATGAAAAAATTTGAAACTTCGTGAGTTATTGGAATATGGTACAAGGTGCTTGAGATAAAAAAAAAACTCAATCGATTCGGATATTTTGAACAAAAGTTACAGCACATTTTTGACAGTTCAAACGAATCGTGACGGGGATCATTTCCCGGTTTCTAAAATTTCCACTTGACATGAAAAACTCGAAAGTTTGATGAGGAAGAAAATACCACCAGACTTATGACGATCCGTCAATCCATTCACACACCTCGTTACTTTCCAATAAATCGTGAATTTTATACCGAGGTTTTTCATTTTGGAGCAGCGAAACATTACGGAAAAATGGTCAAGACTTGGTGCTTTCTTATACTGGTCACTGAATACTCCAAATCGCCTAGTGCGATCTATGATGGTCAGAAAATATTTTAAACTGAAAACGGGGACTTCATCGTGCTCTTAGGTCTCAATGCAGATGAAGATGAACTGATTTTCTTTTTTTTTTTTTGCGTAGTTAAAACAACACATTGCAATCCAGGAATGTTTTTGATACGAATTTGTAAAATCTTTAGAAAAATATTAGGAGATATGTGAAATCTTGTGTGTTCAACATTGCGTATTAGATAACTAAAACCAACTCCAACGAGTACTAATAAATTCGAATTATGATAATACGATTACAAGATATCTACTCTCAAAGTTAATTAGCTCTAAGCTTTTACTGTGAGGGTTGATTGATGTCGGAGCAAAATTTAACGACGGGTACGTACGTCTACTTTGTCGAGCTTGAAAAGCGCGATATCGCGTTATCTTGACGTGAGAATTAAACTTTATTATACTGTCTCTTAGATTTCACTATAGAAATCGTCTGGAACAGTATCCAACAAAAAGCACACATTAAAGTTCTCCGAGAGACTTGAAACACCCGACACCCACGTATAGTACCTATGACCTTTTTCAACTCATCTTTATCCCCCAGTCTCATTTTTTTTTTTTTTTTTTTTGACAATATATCACGGCTATTAGACAGATTTACGAATTTAACGATCGATAACTGCTTACCTCTTGGTGACCAGCCTGAGAATACCTCTTCGCTCTCGGGGTGGCTGAACCGCTGCCCCAGGTCGCTTTCGAATTCGTCTTCTAGCCGCTTGGAATATCCTCCAGTAAAGGAACAAGATGACCAGAAGAGGTACGTAGAACGTTGCACAGGTTGCGAATATCTGATTTTATAGTATTTACCATGAGGTTCAAAGGGGTTCTACAAAGTCTCAATTCTCAAATACCACTACCTAGCCAAAACTTTTTCCAAAATTTATACAACTATACGATAATATTGATAATCAATCCACTTTCTTTTCGATTCAATAAAATTAAAAATAATTTTCAATCGTGTCTCGATCAGATGTGAAAAAATTGGGTGAATAAAATATTCCTTCGAAAGGTGAAAAAAAGTTTATCTATACCGATGAATGCCCGTCAATACAGCTGTAGATCATGTCTCAAATCAGATGGATATAATTTAGTAGCTATTATATGGAGACAATATACCACAAGCAATATGCGCACAATATCCTATAATAGAATATTGCCAAATAACAAATTTATTTGATCGGGACGAAGCGCGAGGAGGCCGCAACGTAACGTGCGGTCCGGTTCTGCGTAGCGGTGTATAACAGCCCATAGTATTTATTGCTTCTCGAGTAAATCGATCGGGAGATCAATACCCGGAGAATTGGACATGAGAAGATTAATGGGTAGAATGGACTAGCCGCAGGACCACACCCCGCAATACTTGGATAAAATCGAGCTAAAGATGACCGCTTATGGCAGAGAAGTACACGCCGTCATGTCGTCGGGTTTCGGTAAGAGGCATGGGTACTCAAGCAATAATTCTACTGCAGATCCAATGGGTAAAAGTGAGAACCGTGAAACTGAACTGACGAAGATACGTGTGAGTTATAGTTATCCTCGGATGACAGACACGCCAAGGATGGGTGTGAGCTGTTCAACTCGATTGCGAATACATCAAACAAAATCCGCAATTTAGCTCAGCTCCTCGCTAGACTTGATCCAAACGGAGGTGGTGAGAAAGAGAGGAGTACAAGGGAACGCAGGTGGAGAAAGGCGGTAATTCGTTCAAAAAATATCTATATGCTTCGTGTGGTTCGTGTGGAACTCCGTGTATAGGTTCGTCATTGCTTTGAAAAAATACATTATGAGAGTCTCCTCTGTCCCAAAATTGGACCCGTGAATATCGCGGAGATTTATCTGCGTTTTATTGCGCGAAAGTAAATTTTCTGTCATTTTCTTATACGGCGAAACGCAATCTTTGAAATGACCCGAACGAGTCTTAAGGATTTTTACATCCATTCACATCACCGAGGACCCCAATCCTTTATGGACTTACTTGATAGGCGGCGTCCTGCGAAACTAGGCACTTGCCATCGGCAATGCGGTCCAAGTAGCCAGGATCTTTCCACCCGAGTTGGGGCGCCAATGAAACGCCCAAAGATACAACCCAAACTGCTACTACCAGCATCCCGATTCTCCTTGGATTCCGAGCCTGAAATCCAATCGTAACTTGTCGCCTTGAAACCATGCCCCTCGAATCTTCTGGGTTTATGGGGCAAACGGTGCCATAATGAATGACTAGGGTCAACCCCGAACAGGCTGACTCTAGAGCAGTTTTTCCAAGGAGGATCAAATTAAAGGAAGTACCATGCCACGATCGAAAAAGAGTAAACTTTGTTAATTCCGATACGATTTTCTATACTGTTTTTCTGGTATTACATCAGGCGACCAGTTTCGATTTAAAATACCAAGAAATTCACCTGTACGGCCAGGTAGCTATAACAATGTCAAGTCAATTGATATCATTGCAAAAATGTCACGGTCTAGTTATATGAACCAGAAGTGATTGAAGTTTGAAGAGGTCTATATCTAATATTCTGACCAGATTCTTGGGTTTCGGTTTAGAATCGTGTCCCAAAAAGTATAATCAGATTTCGGCCAATTTGAATTCCCTCCTAGGGGACGCGAGATTTGGTTAAATTCAGGATGGTGGAAAGGGGGTCGTTCAAGTCTGGCAAAATTCCCAGTATCGGGTCGCGACACGAAACTCGACCTACGATCTTGTCTTTGTGATCGCTTAGGCACAGGGTCATCTGGGTGATCAGGGCAAACTCGAGAGGACGAGGGAGCAGCCTTCCGGCTTGAAAAGGGGCCACAGCGAGGGTTGAGCGCTATTTAATTGTCTTACCTGGATGTAATTGAGGTCGGTAACCGCCCAGTATCTATCCACTGCGATCGCTACTAGGTGCAGAATTGAAGCGGTGCAACAGAGGACGTCGCTGCTCGTCCACATATCGCATAATTCCGGACCCAGTGACCATCCTGCAGAATTAATCTGCAAAAAGGGGAAAAAAAAATGGTTTTCATAAGCCAGTCGATGTCTTTCTTTTTGCCAAAAAAGGGATGAGCGTTCGGATTGTGCGAAATAAAAACAGCCTCTTCGTCATTGGAATTAAAAGTACCAGTAGCGAAATGAACAACCTGTGCTCTTCGCAATGGTTTAACTTTTGAGCTGAACACAAACACAGCGGATGGGACGCAGCTGGACGGTGCCAAGTACCCGATAGGTTTGTTTGCATCGTTAAACCGATACGCGTATGGGATTTACTTCGCCTATGGGTACCGATACCCCTGGTTACCACGCTCAGTAATTGATTGTTCAGCACTATGCGGACATCTACGGTTGTACAGGCCATCATGCGTGAAATACACTCATCCCTTGGGGGGCTGGATTTTCTACGATAGATATTAACCTATTGGAGGATATTCGCAGTCCTGACCATAAATGGGCGACCGTAAGTAATGAAATTTTGAAAACTCCCAGGACTTACGACACAATAATTTACAGCTTAGGTCAGAATCGAATTCTGTATGAAAAGACCGAGTTTTGAGTACTTTTATTTCTTCATGGGAAAAGAATTTTTTCACGGGATTTTTGACTCGAATAAATTTTCGACTTTTCAAAATAAAAGCGGAAGACGAACGAAGCTTCAAGAATAATAATCTATAAATAGTAATTCCTCAGACTCACGTATATGCATATGCCGTTAAATAAGTTTCAGGTAAAGTTGCGTAACATGATATCGGGGGTTCAATTAAAGGGGTGAAGAAAGGCTACAGGCGCTTTAGCGTAAATTTTTAAGAGGAGAAAACGCCTAACAAAAAGTAACTTTCTTTTTAAATGGCGATTCAACCCTGTAACCGATCTCTGAGCGAGGCGATATGGCGAAAGAGAACCGAAATTAGCATGGAAGGACATGACTCACACACCAGCTTTGTATGAGCTTGAAGGATTAGGCAGAGACTTTGCAAACAAAGCAAAATAAGCGATACACACATACATAGGTATACGTGACTTTATATAACTTGGAAAAGAATTAAACCAGCAATTTTTCGCCTCGTGTTTTCCTATACCGAAGGTATATGTTTTTTATCGTACGATAAATCTGATATCAGAATACCAAAGGGGTAGAAACTACCACGAAACGGTTTTTAGACGGTATGTATATATCGGTCGGATCCTGTGTTTCTACTATATTAGTATATCGAAATTAGGACCCAAGGAATATGAGCTGAATTATTAGCATCTTGCTCCGTTAGCCTGCGGGTAATTCTGCCTTGACTGCCCTGTCTGCCCTGCATCCCATTATAATTCCTGTTTCTAACGGACATAAGACAGAAGGAGATAAAAATCCCTGTTGAATTAACATGGCACGAGCTGTTGTATCAACAAGATATTTTTCTTCATTGTATATTTAATTAATATACTTCTACCAATTATAATGAAAATCTTGTTGTCTGTATATTCAACAGAGGATTTTCAGATCCTGTTTAGAATACTTCTGTTATAGCCCGAGCGGTTTTAAACCCGGAGGGTAACGTTTTGAAAATTAAATCAGGTCCTTGTGTTCGTTCGTTTCAAGTATTCCAACGACCTGCGATATTTTCAAGATGCTTCTGATCTTCGTTGAACATAAATCGTCCAATTTAGTTAAATCTCTAAATACATACGGGTGTGAAAATGAATACCTCTCATTGAAAACTCTCCGGGTTGGATCGGACAAGGAATTTTATGATTTTTGGATCCTTCCTATAATAATCTACGGAATCAAATATCACGAGAATTTTTTCATAAGGTCATATAAACGGTTCAAGGCGCACAAAGGCCCCGATAAGAATGTCTGAAGGAATCTGCATTAGTTTTTGATAAAGCTGCAGGTCAGATAAGTCCGAGTTCAATCCTTCAAAAAAAATTTCACGGAATGAGAGGCTCCATAACGCGCCTAATTGAATAATAATTTTCGATTGAATGACATAAAATGATGGCTGAACAAGTTGGATTAATTTTATCCTTGGTGATCTCGAGTCTTAGCGTCGCGTCGCGTCTCGTTGGCGTTCCTGAAACGTCGTATTTCCCCACATGGACCGCTAATATCGATTAAACGGTTACCTCCACCCACTTTTCGCGCTAATGCGACGGACGTGTGTGGGTTTTCCTTGAAAAATATTTCCCAGGAACTAGGCTCGCGGATAATTACACGCCAAGAATATTGTCGAGCTTCATTTAGCCTCCATAATGGGAAAGAGTCTATTTACGCTCAAACAGCTCTTAGTATTCCCTAGGGATTGATATCAGTGTGATTAGTAGTAGGTATCACGAGACAATGCTCGATGTGTTATCCTGCAGTTGATGTTTACCGATACAGTCGACATCCAAATTAGTGGGAAGACTCAGAGCACGGCTACGCTGAAGCCATGGGGTATAACATACACATTAGGGTAGTCCTTGACTCGATCATATTAGAATTTACCTGGTTGAAAATTATTTCGAATTTTGATTCTACCCAAGAAAAAGTGGCTGTCGTAGATCCTTCTCAAAATTTTTCGGAAATATTGGTCGAATTTCATTTTTGAATACGAAAATTTTCTCGCTTTCAAACAATATCCGTGAAAGTATAGAAGACAAACGAATTTTTCTATAAAATTTCGAATTATTTTTCAAAATCACGGCAGTGCTCCCTTCGAGAATCTCTCCGTTTTATTGGCATCAGCGTCAACGGCCGGATTCGAATATGGGCGGGTAAGTGAATTGAAAAACAAAAGAAGGCACTCTCGCAATTAGGCTTTTGCGAGAGGCGCGTAATTAGCGCTGAATTATCCAGAACACGCGTGTCCTTCAGTGCTCGCTCGTCATCAAAGGGATACAGTTACACTTGGGGCGATGCCACGTAGGAAACAGGGCGTCACTGACAAGTAATCACATTCAGATCAAACGTGGATAGGGGTACCTCCAGGTACGCGAATTCGCACAACCGGATGGATGGATGGATGGACGACCTTCGTGAGCAATTTCTGCCACCATGTACACACTCTGGGTTTATACATCGCGGAATTAACACTGACTACGCTTCGCTTCAATGAATATAAGCTCAAATATCGTAAAAAAATAATCGAGACGATCCGAAGGCATCTAGTGCAGATCATGGTTTTTCATGATCCTGCATTTAATTAAGCCCGAATCCCTAAACCCGAATTCAACGCTGGTGTGGATCGAAATTAATTAGTCAGCAGTCATGATTTTCGACCGGTATTAAACTGAGTAATGAGCAAGATAAAATCGGGCGATAATCAAATGTTTACCCAAATTTTCAATCGAATTATGTCATTTAATTTGGCTGCTGCGAATTGATGAAAATATTGATGCTAAAATAACCGAGAACTGTTTTGCGAACGAGGTGATTTTCAGTCGGAAGAAAGCTATGTGCGGTATTCAAATTTTCAAAGATCGTTTGAGCCCGATTTCTTATAAATTCTTATTCATTTATCTTAAATATAAAATGTCTAGATCGACAAAATTATGAGAGATGTAAAAAACAAAAAGCAAAAAAAAATCGGACTGAATAATAAAGTATGGCGAAAATCTCGCGGGGTAGATATAATGTGAAAATGTGACGTTTTATAGAACTGGGGAATCGAATATAAACATGCCCCGAATTTTTTTCACATGAAAATAAATTCGTTCTGGAAAAGCCTGAAATACCATTTTTTCATATTTTTATTGCCGGGGTATAAATCGCGTTAAAACTACTTAGTTTAAAGCTTGAATGTATTACCCAGTGCAGAAGTGCAGCCGGTATAATTAAATGAACGTTTTTTTAACGTGGTTAATAAATTCCAGGATAAAAATTTTCTATAATAAAATGGAAGGTAGACCAACGAAGACTATATCACCTGCAAGGATCCAGTCGCCTATAATCCTGCGATCGTCCTAGCGTCACACCTCGAGCAATACACCCTTGCAATTGTACCTGTCATGTAGTTTCGATCTATGATGCAAGTCTCGTTTCACGATGACACCTAATCCAATTTTTCTTGACTTTCACATACGATCAGGATGGAAGAATACGGTGGGGTTTTCTTGTTGAAAATACAACGTGAAGAGTCCTGGGTATATCCCCACTCGTTAACGCAGATTTCCAACAATTTTTCTCCTCATTTCTGTGCAAGATCATTAATTTTATGACTCCCAAAGAACTCTTGACCAATTTCGGGATTTTCGCATTTACGACATGTATTGATCTACGTGCCTTAAATTGGGATTCGCAAAATTATTGCGGACATAAATCCTAGATTGAGTTTCGTATTCGGATTCACTAACTGACTCAGATAACGCTAAGTAATTTATCCACGTATCATATAGTTCGCGAGCCAGCGACACTTTCCTCGATCACGTTAGTTCAAAAATTCAAAATGATGACCGCTGGACACAGGGGAACGGGATGTTTCGCACCGATCATTTTAATTCTGGAAATAAATGACGAAAGTAGCATCTGCCCGTGTGAGGTAAACCCTTAAAGATAAATCTATCTGATAACTGAAGTTTATTATTCATTTTTAATAAATCTTTTAAACTTGTTAATAACTTAGGTTGCGTAAACTTTACCTCTGGTAAAAAGGATGGGGGTTTTTCTTTTAGAATGAATTATTTCCAAGCTCAAACTTTTTACATGAGAGTATAAGTACATATATTCTCATTAATTATATATTTCTTATCTGATGGCTGGATTTACGTTGTATAATGATCAGAGTGAAAAAAAGGAAAAAAAAAAATGAAAAGAAAAAATCGTCTCGACGAGAAAAAAAGGAAAGAAAAAAAAACTATATTAAATACCAAGAGCAGAGCTTTTTTCTTACAAGGACTTTCAAATGACTTAACAGCAATTGAATAAGCCAGCAATTTGACTACCATCTCGAGAGCGAGAATCTCGATATTAGGCATATAAAAATCTATGTAATGGATGAATTTCTGAGAATGGGGACATGAAAGGATTAGATTTTGAAAAAACCTATGAAACAGAATGTATTATTCCTGTGATAAATATAACAAGTAGGTAAAATAAGTTCCTTTTCATTATTATGTATTATTATAAAAAGCGGGTATATATGCATGGAAATGTGTACTTTATCCGGAAAATTTTTACCCTTATAACATAAAGTGTCGACCCTCTTTTTCATTCGCTTTAATTCTCGTCACTTTTTCTATATACTCTCTGATAAAAATCCCCATTTTCATAATACCAGCCGGGCTTCTTGACTCCTATAGTGATCTCGAAGTCGTCTCTTATGCGGTATCTGCAGTGAATCATTAAAAGCGCCCATTATTTTTCGGACTGGCCGTTTGCATAACGCCTATTATAGGAAGGGTGGCAAAAAATCCGACGGATGGGATCTCCGGAAATACTGATCGCAATATCCGCAGTAAAACGCCGGTCCCCCAGCTTTAACAGTGCACACACGATTTCCAGCTTCACTGCGAACGGCTCCATGATATACATACACGATACGTAGGAAACACCGTATTCCCTTACCCCTAGGCCTGAACCTTCGCTCGAGCTTTATATTCCTCGCTATCCACCCGGCACCCCTTATTTATTTACAGTGTGCATATCAAGACCCAAAGTACGGTGAAAACTGGTTCACGTAGACACAGGCTCTAAAAAATTATGAACCTTGGTCTATTTTAATTATGCACGGCTCACAACCGCGCAAACCGCTCGCTCGTGATGTCAAGTTAGGCCTCGACTGAAGAGGCTATATCATATTTCCAAAATTACACAAGGAAGGTATACATGGTTCAAAATACCCTGTTTCGTGATTAAATTTACTCTAAACTGTCCAGTGCTTCTGACAAAGGGTTGTTTAACATGGTATAACTCATGCATCATGTGGAATGGTCCTTCAATTAACGAATTTTCACATCTTACATAGTATGTGCAAATTATCAAGAAAACGGCAACAGAACCTCGCTGTGTGGAAGGAAAGTAATATAAGCCATCCGCTTTCGCTTGTGAGAAGAAAGCGCCATCTAGGGAGCTACCGGGATACTATAGCTACTCGGAGCGGAATCGAAATGAGTGCAGTACGAAGAAGATTTAGTCATGACATACGCAACACTGAAACGTTGCGCCAAAGTCTTCTTATGATTTCAAATAGACAACGACTGCTCACTTACGTAAATTTCAGAAATTTATCGAATGAGTGGAACGTATCTGTAACTCTCATTACGTCTGGGTTACATTTCCGGTATATTCCGGTCATGTTTTGTAGAATTGACTTGGCGAGGTCCGGCTATGCTTTTTGAATCTTTGATGATCGACATTTTACTCCTTATACAACCGAAGCCAGCCCGGCAATCGCGTATGTCATGACATAGAAATTTTTTCCCTCGATGGAAAAAAAAAAGGGCGTACAATTATTTATTAAGTGCTGGTCTGCGCCCAGCCGAGCATGTGGTTTAATCATGTGGTATATTTATTCTTCCGAGAGACACTCGCGCCGAATTTGGACCCAGCGGCGAGCGCGGAACTACTTCATGGGCAAGATGATCCTTTTTAAGTGTTCCTGCAATGTTTCTGCTACGTCAACCTCTCTTGAAGTTTAATTTCCGAAAGTTAATTGTTTGAAACGTTTTATGGTGGTAACAAGCTCAATATAACTGAAACTAAACTTCTCCAACGTTAATGAAGGCCGTGTAAACGAAAGCTGGTAACGTTTCTGGTCCCTAACTAAAGCATTCTGTGCTGGGTGGGGCGTTTACATCCACAATTCACCTAAAATCTACGTCTTCTCTATTAAATTTACGATAAAATCCATTGAGAATTGTAAACTAGTGCGTCACTGTACATCACTGGTACGAATTTAATAACCAGAAATCGATTAATTAACCTTTTGTTAGTAGAGAAGCATTGGATGAACCATCGCTTGTTATTAACCCCGCGGCATATCGCTAATTTGTTTTTGCCCTCTACTCGCAATAGTCGGTGATTAGTTTGAATGGTAATCCGTTCGTTCGTTTGTTAGTACGTTCCCACTTGGATACTTGGTTTAATCGAGTTCAATCGAGAGTTTGTAAAGTCGCAAGGATCACAGTGGCAGTGTTAGCATCGTAATACAGTTAGCTAATCCCAATGGTTAAATGTGTTCATTTTACCAGATATGAACCATTTTTTTTGGGGGGGTGGCGTTTTCCAACAAGTTATAAAAGTGAAAGTTTACCGTATCTTTCGAGTCTCATCATATCACCTAACAGCACAGCTATTAGATTTTACTAACCGTTAGATTGTTAAAGAAAGCTCTCCGTCTGACTCCAGTTCATGTTGGGTATACCTGACACTTCAAGTTCGCTTTGCTTGACGCTAACTTTCCTCTGTGTTCCTATATAGTTGTATCTTCCAAAGGGCAAGTGAAGGCGAGGCAATGGGGTAGGAGAGCTAAAGTTTAAACTTTCTTCTCCTCGAATTTTGACTCAACTTCGTCCGTACAAAGCATGTATATGTATGTAAATATGAATGTGAATGTGAATGTGAATGTGAATGTGAATGTGAATGCATGTGTATCAGAAAACGGGTGATGAGCGTACGTCACCTACTATACTAGCAACTAATTTCTATTTGATGTTTACTTCACCTCCTCGTATTCAACTGGTAATTTTAGGCAGGCCAAGTTGGGGTTAGCTAATTGATAAACAATGGTCTAGCTGAACCGTGTCAATTGCATATTCACGCCGTGCTTTACTCAGATCAAGAAGTGTACTTGGAGAAAACTTCGACTCCACTTCACGGGATAATGTCGTCTGATCATCTCTTTCTTCCGTGTAATCTTCGGGATTACCCTTCATCGAGGTAAACTAGGGTAGAAAAAAAGGTTAAAAAATAAAAGTAACGCCCTGTACGGCTTGAGAAGAGGCCTGAAAATGAAAAGGGGTTCTTATCCGTGAAAGAATGATCTTTGATTTCTATTGGAAGGAGCTGGGAGCACATGGAATCTAAATGCGTGCGTTACCATTTCCTGATTCAGAAAGAAACTCAATGCACCCTTGATTCCTGATTCTTGATTCTTGATTCTTGATTCTTGAGTCGGCTCGTTGAATTCTCGACGACAGGCGAGAGAAAACTCCAATAACGCGAATGGACTTTCAAGCAGGCATACATCAGCCCCGTTTCCTTACTACAGCAAATGGTTACGCACACAAACTGGCCAGCAGCACAAATATATGCGCAATCCTTAACACTTCGATCAGGATACCAGGCTGCAGAAGATGAAGGGAAAAGGTATCCAAAGAATTCACCCTATTCACGGTCTGTTTCCCCCATCGATCATTATTGGTCTCCAAAGGCTGCTAATCACGTTTCTCTATCCCTTGACTCACAGAGGATAACGTCAGACTTGGATATACATCGATCCGTAAACTTCTTGTAAAAGCCAGGAATTTTTCGCCATGATTATTTATCAGACAATATTTCACCACTCCGTTAAACAACGCAGAGTCGAGGGCACCAGCAATACGTATACGATAGCATATGTGCGGCTACAACCCGCGTTGCAAGGATGAAACGAGTATCCTGGTCGATATGGGTCGGAGGGGCTGCAATCTGGATAGAGGAAAGGCAACGGCAGACATATGAGATATGTCAGTGGAGAAAATAGAGAGGAACGACTGCCCCGAGAGAAGGGTACCTACACTATAGGTGGAAAATAAAGGTTGAAACGAGAAGGGAGAAAGAAGGGTTCGGGATATTCTCAGGGCGCGGTGAAGGTAGAAAAGAATCCCCACGAGGATGAGGGAGGAATGAGGTAAGATTGTATACTTTTCACATTACAACATTAAATACGAGACTTATAAATAAATGAATAACTGGAGCCTCAGCTTCCACAGATTTTAGAATCCTTATAGGCTCTTCCGGGACGCTTCAACCCTACGACTGGGATTGTTCGGTGGTTAAATTTGGCCAGGTTTACTATCAGCGCGATAATATCGATATCATTATTGATAACGCAGATAACTCGTTGATTTCACCGTTTTTAAATAAGCCTTTGTCGGAATTTTCAAAGATTCTATGTGCCCCTTGAACGGAGACGGACCTTTAAATGAAACAGCATCTTTGAACGAGAGTTTGAACGGCTTGAGGCGTATTAGACCTCGAGTGGAAGATGGGTAGGATAGAAAATGTTTGTCGAAAAGAAAATAGAGTAAAGTTAAGAGAAGAGTAAGTATCGGGAGCACTTCGCTGAAAAGAGTCGCATAGTAACTTGCGTCGTTACGGTTACTGAAACTGGCACGAGGACAAGAAAGAAGGAATTTATACTAGCTCTGGAAGCACCGGATACAAGGATTCGCAAGCCTGCAGAGTACGAGCTCGGGACTCGACGACAACGAGGACCCCGTTGGAAAGGGACAAAGAAAATCTCTACACAGATATAGACCTCGAGTCTAGGTATAGAGAGTTAGATGAGACCGAGAAGGACAGGACATGAGAAAAGAAAGGATATAAAGAACGAAAGGAAGCGAAATAACCGTCCGTCGATCTCCCTTTGTCTTATTTTTCATTCGTATATTCGTATACGCGATTTCTGCTATCCAGTTATCTTGTTAAATTCGCAAAGTCTCGTTTTCGTTGGGTGGAAATTACATGTATATCATCAGCAAAGGTAACGAGATGTTAATTTGTTAATTAAGAAATTACGGCGAAAAGAGCGCGGCTACCCTAATCCGTTTTACAATTCTGAGATCGTCGCTTTCGAATGAAGAGACATCCTTGATTTCACCCCCGTCATTCGTTCTCCCATCTTTGGGAGATAATTGAAACGGAGTGAATCTTAAGGAAGAGGAAGCACGTTTCATTTCAAATTTCGCATCGGTGTGCGCATCCATGCTTTTCCGGCTAATCTGGAGATAGATTTTACACGGCAAAAAGCTCTTGTCAATTTAGGAACCTGGTCTGAAATTCTGACTTCATGTTTTTAAAGAGACTCCTCCACGACGTTTGAGCTTCATTAAAGATCTCGCCGATTTTCAGCACCACGCCATAACAAGGACGCCGTTACAAGGAGCGAAATAGCCTGGTGAACCAGAGTCGGTGGTTAACGTAAGCACAAATTGACGGTGCTATGGTGGTCGTGTTTTCGTATTCCCTCTGGCCGGAAACAAGCCTCTGAATTATTTACAGGGTTACGCGTTGTTCGCGCGTCGCCAAGTTTTCATTGTAATCAACATGTGTAACGACCTCTACTCAGAGAGAATCCTTTTGCGTTTATATTATACAATGCTTGAAGAAAAAGTATAAATTTATTAAAATAAATCAGCATAAACAAAGCCATCTCTACCCGCCCATCTTCGGGTCTTCGAAGGGGATGATTCTGAAATTGAACAGCAGGTGCGGCTCCTCGACCTTAGGCGTCCTTTTTTTAGGGCTCAAAATTTAGCTCGCGGTTACAACCCCCGGTATAGGACCTAGATGCGGGATGGTACTTTTCGAGGGCAGGTCCTCGGTAAGAATTTTTATAAAAGTATAAAATGAGGTATAAAAAATTCAGACAAGTCGTTTCTTACATTTTTTGCTAAATTTATACTCCCGGGCTTTCAGAATTTCAATTTTATCAATTTCATACATGCTAATACATCTGTATAATATTACGTTGAAAATTTTCACCAAATATCGAGGTCTTCGTTCCGTTTCGTTTCGGTTCATTTCGATTCTTTTTTGTTTCGTAGTTTCCGAATCGAGAGAATTTTTCTCCTCTAATAAAAAGGCGGCCGAAATACTCGCCTAGGGGTGCAGGATAAATTTCTAAATTCAACCCTGCTAACTCACCTCGTAGACAGCACCTAAGGGCATGACGAGACACGCAACCATAAGATCGGCGACGGCCAGGCTGACGATCAGGTAGTTTGCCACGGACTGAAGATTTCTCTCCAGAAATATTGCGGCGATAACGAACACGTTTCCTGAAACATATAAATATATACATATATTATATGACAGAATTTTATCTACATTTAAATCTTTTCTATAAATCGAAAAATCACGACCATTTACTCCAATGATCGGTACATTGGTGTTTTTCGTAGGATAAGATCATATACAGGCCATTTGATTATTTCTCAAAACAGGAATGACGCTATTCGCGTTTTATTATATACAGTCGGTACGAGGCGGGCGTAACTTATCTCGTTATCATATCTACAAACAGAATCTTGGTTCGTTTTCCTTGCCGCATATTTCCATCCCTCGAGGATCGCCTAGAGGCAACCAATTTGATTCACAAATCTTCTCTGGATTTTTGTTACCTCCAAAACCGCGACCAGTCTCCTGCTATCTTCGTACATATATACGTATGTATCTAGAAATATCTCTTCTTGAAATCGGCTGGCCGACATAATTAAACGGAAATACTTTTCCGAAAAAAAATCATGTTGGTAAAAGAAAGAAATAATAATACGACATGTTTTTACAGTCGTTCATTACAATTGATATCATATCCCGAATCAATAAGTATCGAAGAAATAAATCCAAGTTCCAGAAAATAATTCCTAGCCTTTTTACTTGGCTCCGTTTTTGTGAAAATGAAAATTTTACTCAATAAAATAAAGTCGTCTCAATATAAGAAAATAAAAACACGGAATGGACTGACGATGAGTGAACATCACCTGTGAAACCTTCTGCGATAAAATGCTGATTGAAATGTACGGTATTCAATCCAATTTGCATTTCACATTTTTTGCTAACTCCACAAGTTCTCGGTTGGCCTTTTTATCGCCTGCGATTCGACGTGGGGAAATGCTAGGATCCACGAATAATATATCGAGTCCTGTTAACTGGTACATCGCGCAATGTATGGACAGTCGTATAGACAGGGGATTGATTAATTTCCATATGTCTCTACGCACGCGACCATTTAGCCATTAGTTTTGTTGCCTTTGCCATGGCTGTACAATTGCGTTCCATCAAGGATGATTCTGGATTAAAAAAAACTGAAAAAGGATTTTTCTTTTGATCTTATTTCCAATTTCGCTCATTCCAAGCTGACTGAACCCGGAAGACACGCATTTACACAGTCCCTTTGAATTTAGAACGATTAAACAACGAGCTCTCACCTCCTTTCTTCATTCCCTTCACCATTCCAATGAACGTTTTTTCAAAAGTGTATAAAATAATAATATTATGGATAGTAGATGGCGCGACAACATCCGATGAAGAAAAAGGCCTGAGAATATCTTCTCCGTAGATTATTTCGCAAGTTAATTAATCGGCGGATGCAGATTATTTAGCAAATATAAAATACCCTTGTTTTTCACTCGAGATTCACAGAATGTTGAATGCGAAAGTGCAATGACATCAACGAAATACACGACCTGTCAAACAGTCGCGATTTAATTGCGTGAACCCCCAGACCGAGTGATTGAAAGCCCAAATAAAAAACTCCGATGACAGAGTAATTCGAAATAATAATTTATCTGATCGCCTGTAGACGTAAATTATAATATTATTCATTTACATAGCGATATGTGTTTACTCGATGCATCCGAGATCGTTCTCTGAATTCCACAAGCATTTTTAAACTCAGTTGTAAAGAACTAATTTGAATTTCAGAATGGTTTTCAATTTTTTTTAATGCATTTATTTACACCGCTTTTTCATCGAATTATTCATATGTTTTCGCGCTAACTTTCTAGGGGTGATTCTGGCAATTATTAACCTGCTTTCGGGGTCAAAGATCCTAAGCATATTTTTCCGAAACCCTTGTAATGGATTCAAAAATTTCAAATATTTGTAACTTTTGTTTTTCTGAAAACTAACTTCTTCAATGATTTTTAGCTACCTTCTAGGAAAAAGATAAAGGCGAATGCATGAGGATACACTCTCACGAAAACTCCCCAGCTCTTTCGAAGGGAAAATATTTTCATTTCCTTTTGACGTCTATCGATGCGATGCTTTGAAACGTCAATTTTTACATTTAAATTGCATTTAGAACTTTACGCAACTTTTAACATCAATTTCATTTTTGTTTTCTAAATATTCAGCTCAAAAACATCAAGAGTATGTGATTTCCGGATCGGGATGTCAGGAGGTTGCGTAATGGATAATCAATTATTTTCTAAAAATGGATCAAAACTGTCCAAAGCATCGATTTATTGAGTCAAAGTATAGACCAGATCCTAAACTAGGTTTATGATCGCCAGAACTGCGAATACATCGAGTGAATTTTAATTTCTGAGAAATTCTCTCTCTTTCTCTCTATTTCTCTCTTTCTCTCTTTTGCACCGATTTTTCAATTTCATTTAAGCTCCGACAGCGATTCCGATATAATAAATCGGGTCATTCTCCAGACCAGTGGAATCGGTTACCGGAAATTAACTGCACGGGGTTTACGATCTATAATGTACAGGTACTCGTTATGAAATAGTTATACAGATATACGATCCTGAAGGGAATCTGCAGACCAGTGATGAGACACTGATGGTTATATACAGATACGTGTAACACGTGCAACTTAGTGCCTCATACGTCATCAAATCACGTTAAATGTCCTGCACATTTACATTGACATGGGTATATACCGTGACATTCTGTGGATGCGGCCCAGCAGGGATACCAACCCAAAACTCGTTAGCAGCAGTTTAGTAACTCACTAGATGTTTCTAGTAAAATCACTAGAAATCACTGGATTTTTGGCTAGCTCCAAAAATTATACGTCGAAAATCTGTCGAATTTTTATGAAATACCTACTACTACGGGTAAGGAGGGTACCAAGTTTTAGATTTTTTGGAGCTACACTGGCACTAGGGAGAAAAAAAATCAACCGCGAAATGTCACAAATCGTGTTTTCTTCGAATTGGAAAATTCGAAGGCTTTGGGGCGGTACTTAGATCCGAGATGAGAAGCCGGGATTTTGGCTACATTTTTTTTTTTTTTTTTATGTATATTTGGAGACTATCTTGCCCATGGGAGCATTGAAATTTGAAAATGATCAAGTTCAGGACCAACCTAATAATATAGGTATATACAGTATACGAGTACGCACTGTAGTGTGTACACATGTCACATGCAAAGTTGTAAAGTTATATAGGTATGTATATCTGCAGCTAACTTCAGAGATAAACCAAATTTCGCGTCCTGTCAAATGCAGAATACAGCAACGACCAGCCTGTAGCAATTAGAGAAGAGGGTAATCGTTTGAAACGCGAGGTCGTTGGGTTTTCAAAAACACATTGATAGAGACATTATGAAGTGATATTAAGAGGGAGTTGAAATATTTTCGCCTGTTTTTCTGCAATACAGGTATATCATGGATGGGCGAGCTGTTTGACATGGGAAAACCGACAACAGTTGTTTATTCTGGAAATCGATGAGGGGTTGAATTCTGAATACGAAATGAGGAAGATGGCAAATACGAATCGGCCTGATATTACGACGATTCCTTGAATTTAGCTATTATAGGCGTCGGATGTAATTGTGGTTTTCATTTTCGAAGAAATGTCAAATATGAATTTCACCTTAATTCTAATCCGAAGACTACCCCTGTACCCTTTAGATCTGCTAGGAAAAGTCTCGCTCGCTATCAATCTGGATAAATAAATAATACAGGATCTCATTCAGAATGAAAAAAAAGATCAACATAATTCGAAGAACGACGAAAGGAACGAAAAACAAACATCGAACCCCCCATCCCGATTCAATTTCCATTTTGTATTCAAGGGGGTACATACGCCTTAAATAGCAGCATTTTTTTAAGACTTGTATATATATATATATATATATGTCCAAATTGTTTTCTTTTTTTCCTTCTCCCTTTAGAATTGGGCACACGTCGATCCGTCAAAATTCTCCTTGGTTCTCATAGGTTCTGAGATCGCGGCACGATTTCGCACTCGAAATAATTTTCATACATATACGTTCTCGTACAACCCTACATCGCGTTTACACCCTAGCAGAAAATTCCATTCGAATCCAATCTGGCGTAAAAAAAATCGCGTGCGTTCCGCAAAGAAAATTAATTGTGCGTAGTCGTCAGGGTGACTAACGGTGTAGCGTATTTTAAGAGGATCGTGAATTTTTTTACTGTCCTTTAGGAGAATGTCTCCGCGGATTTTCCTGAGAGCTTTTCTTTTCCTTGCAATCGGAACGGAGTCGTACATCCATTTCCTTCTTGTATGTGTAGAAAGCTGGGTAAAAATTTCCGGGCGAAAAAATAAATTAGGCTAATTCTTTTTTTATTTTTTTCTCTCCTTTTCTTCGCCTCGTTTATTTTTTATCGCGGAATAGTTTTCACACTAGTTCAAATATAACCGCGGCTAGATTCCGATGAATTATTTCTCAATTCAATTAGAAGTTTCGATTGATTCGAACGCGACTTATCGGGAGAGTCGAACATCCCGGGAAAAATAAAGTTTGCTTAGGCTGCAGGGTGTAGGCAAACTTATACTAGAGTAAATCGCGTGCGGTTATCGAGGAAAATAGAACAGAGAAAAGTGATCAGAGAATATAAGGTATAAAAGAAAATAAGTGGACCAACCTGGAAGCCATATGGGGACTGCAGAGCACTCAATACGATGAAAGATTGATTATGACTCTACCAGCACGAAAATATACCATATATATCGACCTGCTATATATCGGTCTATAGAAACGCGCCAGTATATAATAATACATACTCATACGTGTGTTAAAATTTGTAACTCACTTTTGGCTAGATGTAAATCCTCTTCAGCGATTCAACTTGGCCAATATATAATATTTCCAAATTATCAATTACGCCCAATATTTCCTGTAATTTACCTCAAATACTTCAGTCTGTTTGATATCGATTATGATCAGATAGATAACCAAGAAGCAGCCGAAAATACGAATTTATACATTTTGTGGAAATTCTCATACACGCGAAAAAGTAATCGCGATTTATGTCGCTTGGATGAGTAAATGGAGCATAAATGCCTTGTGATTATTATACACAAATAAATTAACAAAATTCGGACAATTCTGATTCCCATTTACAAGATTAATGAAAAATTTTATCAATATTTCTGTTCAAGATAAAAGGCAGATCTCTGCCCATAGAAATGATGAAGTACGTTCGAAAGTAACGAGCAAATCACTCTTCTCTTCGTCTCCGGATCACGAAATGATCTCAGTATAAATCGTAAAAATTTGACCATTAGAAATTACGGACTCGAATTAATTTCGTCACAAAACACAAATAGATGATTAATTTTCAAATTTCTTTCCTTTTTCAATTTTTTTATTTTTATTTCTTTCTTTTTTTTTTTTTTTTTTTTTTGTTTTTCTTTTTTTCCAAACTCACCGATAACTGTTGTCAAAATGATGAGGCCAAGAACAACGGCTGTGAATATAGCCGCCACGTCACCCGCCGCAGAATTTGTAACCGAAGATGTATTTCCAGCGAGACTGATATTGGTCTCCATCGTTGTCCGCCAGTTCGATTATCGATTATTTTTTCTGTATTAAATATTTCGTCGTATTATTAATTCCATGGCTGCGGTGGTTGGACGTTTAATATAACAGCTTCGCCGAATGTTGATCAATTCAATTACTTCCCTCTGGGCAGATTAACTAAATTCCCGAAGGATGAAATTGATGATTTATTCGTTGGATTAAGGAGGTATATTTATTTCCTAATTTTTATTTTTCATTTTTTATTTCTCCTTCAGAATATTTTGTTGCGCTTGAGGCGAGCCTCGGTCGACTTCATACGTTCCTTGTTAAAATTCTGCGATCAAGGACCCCGTCTGATCACGTACCCCCGATTCCGGACCCTCGAAATTGATGGTCTATTCTCTAGTCGTATCCCGGTGCCGAGAGGAACTGACCAAGTGAGAATCTGCAAGGTCAATTTTCAGTTTGCAACAAACCACGTATAATATACAGGCATCTGTTCCCTTAATGCACGAAAGCACATTTCCCAGTACGCGTGTTTTGTCAGAAGCTATCAGACGATCGAACACGTGTACCCGAAGCCGCCCTGCACCCATGAGGGTGAAAAAAAATCACTTGATATCATATTTTAACGAAAAAAAATAAGCATATTACTATCGTCGTAAAAACCACGAGG
Organism: Tenthredo scrophulariae; assembly: GCA_963978835.1. Taxonomy (NCBI): domain Eukaryota; kingdom Metazoa; phylum Arthropoda; class Insecta; order Hymenoptera; family Tenthredinidae; genus Tenthredo; species Tenthredo scrophulariae. The sequence continues at coordinate 24,436,224 of OZ022229.1, forward strand.
GACTATGCCTTATACACAAAATAAATAAACGATAAAAATTTATTTTCACCATACCATGGTAGACGGTGCACCTATCCCACGCTACACAGCACTCTATAAAGAGCTCATTTACATCGAGAGATCGACGATAAGGGATGAATAAATGAATAGGTAGAAATCGTACGAAAATTGAACATCGCTATACTTTATAGCAGAACAAAACTTCGTATATAGATATAGTGAGGATGGACAAATGACCTCACCGCGTTAATATTTCAAGAAAATACGCCATCCCATGATCGCAGATAATTCATCAAAACGAGAACTCACTCACTGTATGTGCGTATCGGTTGATATATGTTTGCGATTGTAATACACCTTCGTACACCTCGGGAAACAAGCAGTATAGAGGAAATGAAAAGGAAATGACATGGAATTGAAACGCGATAAACAAGAAACGTTATAAAAACGATAAAACTACTGAACACTTGGACATAGTATTGCTTTTATCCCATTATTCTTGGCTATAGTTGCATCGAACACAGTTCGCCACTTTTCACACCATGATAGACCTGCTGAACACAAGACTAAAGGTGATACATATAGCAGAGTGCAGAAACACGAGAAGGAAAGTGGCTATCATAGAAAAACAAAAAAAAAAAATAAAAATAATACCACGCCGTGCATTGACAGAAAAATATCCAGATATCAGGACCTAGACGGTTCGAGAAAAGTCTTCGGAGTTGAAGAACTTGGTTTCAATTTTAGATTATCGGGACTCTAATTGTCCAAAAGACAAACGTACAACCTTTTTGATTTTTCGTATAAAAAATGGAGACACAAAAGTTTTCAAAATTGAGTCTCGCCTGCAGGTAGTATCAAGAATTTATTCGCTCATTGGACAGAGATCTGGTTTCTGAACAATCCGCAATGAAACTATCGAATGAAAGAACAGTTTGAACATATGTCAGTATTTTCGAAAATTAAGAAAATCTTTAAGAATTTTCCCAGATTTTAGGATTATGGCCAACGACGTGTTCGCTTTAAAAATATCATAAGTAAATTAGACGGTTTTTAAAAAATTTGAAGAAAAAAATCCGAACTTTTTGCAGACTCGGGCGATAAGATAAAAAATTGTGAACCGAATCCGAGAGGTCGAGGGTCAGGCCCAGGTCGATTCGATATGGAACGGTCCCATATATATATATAAATTGCGAGTATTAATCGAGGGAAAGCCTGCTCTATCATACGCGATTTGATTTGATCGAGAAACCGTTTGCTTTATGGCGATGTAGACGGAGCTACTGAATTGGATTTTCCTCGTTTGTGAGAAAAAAAATATTGGTTAACAAACACAGCTGGCTTGATGAGATTGTGGCCCACATAGGCGCAATTAGTTAAAAAAAGAAGACAAAAAAAAAAGAAAAAGAAAAGTTCAAGATAAATAAAGAGAACGTGGAATTAGTGAAACTCTAATAAAGTGGTGGACTGCAATTTGCGGGGATAAAATTAAAGCGGAAGTCTTACCGCGAGGAAAAATGGGTACCGGATGTGGCTGGGAAACACTAATTCGAAAAATTTATTTTTCCTGGTAATCAAAACTGTGATTGAACCTCGGTAATTAGTTCATATGCAGTTTTATTCCGTTACATTAACTAAGCACTTACCGAGGCTTGTGCATAAGCGTTAAAATTTAATGATTCACTAATATTAACATTTTGGAAATATGGGTCGAGGTTGTTCGAACATTACACACTGCCGCACTCGCTTGTTTGGGTCAACATTTAATTACAGCGAAAAAATAGGAAAGAAAATTTCACGAATGCGGTGGTTCCATGTATGCAGATATCGTCCATTTGAATAACATTATGTCATTCCAGATACGTGAGGCAGATGCAAAATTTCGAGGGAATGTGTCTGGACAGGGCTTTCGTCAGAGCAGCTAAAAACGGGGAAAGGTGAATTCTAATTCAACCTGCAAATTATAACGCGTTAAATTTAAACACCTTCGTACTCACGGACAATTTCCTACTCTTTCACCCTCGGTATTTCTTAATTCCGTGTCTCTAATTAATGTTACACGTTTTTTCTTTTTTTTTTTCTTTCCTCTTTCCCCAGCTCTCTCTCTCCCTCTCTCTCTCTCCCTCCGTTCGTTCCTTTTTTACATTTCTTCTCATTCTCCCTGGTCCAGAATTCGCGATCCTTCAGAAAGCCAGGACTAACCGTGCATAATAAGGGTTGTCACGTGTGCGGTGTGAAAATTAAATTCATTGATTATTATTCAACGTCGATGCTTTTGCGATGGAGATTTGACAAATCTTCGCAAAATATATTCCCGACAAATATCGCGAAAGTAAATATCTGTAACTTGTCCTATAGAATCCTCGGGGACATTAATATCGCGCTTCTCTACTCGTCCAGGACTAGACGGCGTCTCTGTTATCCAAATTTCATCCACTAGATGAAGACTTGTAACGCAGTTCCTCCGGTGAATCGGTGATTCGCGATATAGCCGGATGAAACACTTGTTGGTCCTGGCCGAATGCCAAATCGTCCAACTCTGCAGACGAGTGTACGTAGCTGGATACACCACACCAACATTTAATATAATATTTTCGTAGACCGTGAAAATATCCTGAAAATTATCCAGACTCCAGATCGACCTTTTTTTCTCCGGTAGACGCGAACGTTTGAATTGAACGAGACATGGCAATTTTTTCGGGGAATCATTTATCCTGTAATTTCAGATATTCATCACTTCACGGTATCGAAAATCATTCAGCGAATTTAAAAACCTGATTTTCGGAGATGAGTTCGAAGTGCCAGTCATTTTAGCCTGTTGCACATTGCGGAGCTGAGGGTGAAGTTTTAGAGGGTAAAGCACTACAGCCCTTAGGCCTAAATCCCGTATACCTAGACCTATATTCCGGTAAGTACTATGATAACGTAGACACTATTGTAGATTATGATTGTTACTTTGTGTACTTGCAGCTCATATCTCTTCAGGCGTCTAAGGGTAGCTAAATATATTTACGGACAAGGTCAGGGCATTCCAAAAGCCGGAACGCCCGTTAGTTGCCAGGAAGCTACATTAAGCTATGATAAATGCAGCGTAAATGTGCGAGATGATAATTATTCGAAGTGCTTTATGTACTGATGCACGTTTCTTATTATATTAGGGTGGTTCTTGATTTGATGATTTTCGAATTTCAATGCTTTCCAGGTTCCCATCTCAATTCCAAGCATTCGAATTTTCCCATTTGCCATTGCGCGGTTGATTTTTTTTCATTCCTATTGCGGTATAGCTTCGAAAAATCTGAAACTTGGTACCCTTCCCACCTGTAGTAGTAGGTATTTCATAAAGATTCGACAGATTGTCGGCGATATAATTTTCGAAGCTACACCGCACCAAAAAAAAATTTTTCATCTCCGAATTGTGATGAATAAAATTTTATCGTTAAAAATCTGTGAATTTTTCACGGATACCTAATACTGTAGGTAAGAAGTGTGCGGAGTTTCAGATTCAGAGAATCGATGATGCGATGGGAAGTCAAAAATAACACCGAGTACTGAAAATCGAGTGTTATTTAAATCGGAAAGTTCAAAGGCTTTGGGGCAGTACTTGAAATTTAGGTAGAAGCCTGGGCTTTTGACTACATTTTTTTGTATACATTTGGAGACGTTCTGGCCCATGAGAACATCGAAGTTCGAATATGACCGGAATAAGAACCACCCTAGTGCGGAAGTTAGCTCTGCGACCCGATATCGATGCAGATACAGGGCATAAAGAATTTGCGAATTTTTCCAGAGCTTATATGAAATTACGTGAATATTTTAAAAAACTTTTCGCCAAAATTCAAAAGAATTCTTTCATAATGAAAAATTATCTTGGGAAAGTGGCTAAAAATTCATCAAATTAATTTTCAGCTTTTGAAGAGTTAATTTTTCACTGAGAAAATAGTGGTTTTAAAAAATCTCCCAGCCTTTTACCTAGGTAACATCGATATTTCATAAGGCTGAGGCTTTAGCCTCACAATTACCCCATCGTTATCCACACAACAAGCATCATCTACGAAAGCATATATTGTGCGGTGTATGTATCTACCTACCCAACTACCGCGAAAGTTTTCATTACAAAAAGCTGAAAGTTACCAATTCTTACTTTTGACGGTATTTTGTAAATTCCTATCCGTTATTTATACTCCTGATTTCCGCGGATCCCTTCAAATAATTGCCAGAAATCAGCTGCGAAACTTTAAACTAAATAAATTTTGAAAGCTCAATGTTTAAAATATGATCAAAATGCATAAACTGATTCGAGAAAAGCTTTCAAATCATATCCGCAAATGAACCGGTAAAGTTTAGACTAAAGAACTTTGAATTTGTGACGCAAGAAGCTTTTTCAAACTCCAATATTTGAAATATGATCAAAATATGCTCCTTATATGCATCACAGATATTGGGCTTTTCAATTCCAACTTTTCTGGTTTATTTGTAGATCTAATTCGAAGACATTCACTCGGCTTCTTTAAATCTGGAAGCTTTATTTCCGTAGGGAAATACGGAGGTATTTAACAATATTCGTGAAATCACCTATACAGACCCCATTTAATAATGCAATCTTTGAACCTCGGGGGGCAAGTGGTTTAAAAAATATCAAGGTCCACTGCACTTCATAATTTTTTGGAAATTGATCTGAATCATTCGCAATACTTTTAGCGCTGTGCACGCAATTTCCGAATAATCTTTCCTAAATATAATAAAATAACAAATTTTCTAAATCCTCGATTGTTAATTTAGCATCACGTTTTACAACCACATACGTTTCCTACCTTTTCAGAAATTCGTGTTTTTGACATTAAAAATGATAATAAATGAGGGGAACTCTGAACCAGCTGTTACCTCACTGTTATATTTAGCTAACGACCAACACGTTGTTATAGGTACCTAATAATTAACTAAATTTACGACTAAACATAAGAGCTAATTCGTCAATGAAACAAAACCCTCAATCAACTCTTTGTTCGGTTGGGGTTGGCCGGATTTCCTCACGATTTATATCTCGCCTAAGAGGCCATGACCCGATTGTTCATAGAAATTTATTCGAGTATACCATAGATATAGCTTTCACTCATTTATTTTCTTCACATATTTGTTTATTTTTTACTTCTAATAATTCGATAACCCACTTAGAGTTTTACCTGTTTATCGATTCGCGTTCTATACGCTCCCTCGCAATACTCTGCATGCAATTTTTCCCCCTTCTATTTTATTCTTCATACATTTTCACCACGTTCTAAGTTAATTAAAGGTGGCCTGCTTTGATTTAATACTTCTATATACATATACGGGGCATTCCGCGTGATTACAGCCTCTAAAACAGAGGAAAATCCTCATCAAATTATACAACAAATCGGGCTGAATAGATACGAACAATTCGCGAGATTCATAATTTTTTTGCTTGCTTATAATGATGATATCGAGCGTCGTTCCCTCGGAAAATAAAAATTTTCGATGAAATCGCGCTAAAATATGGGTCAGAATTACTCAGTTGAATCTAAATAAATTTCATTCTTTTTCGAAAGATTCAAAAGATTTCAAAAAAATCACAAAACTCGCGAATTTGTTGTAATTTTGTAGGGATCATTTTTTTTTTTTTTCTTTTTAGTGGCTAAACCGACGTGGAATGCCCTATATATTTACCATACTGGCTAAATCGCAGTATAGATCTGACCCAAGATGCTTAGCGAGGGACTCGTCGCAGGCTATTCATCACATCGGCGGAGGAGACATGAGATCGGTTGGGTTAAACTGCACCCGAGGGTAGATCTGGTTATAAAACCGCCCCATAGAGGAGGGTAACAATTTTCTTCGAGATAAAATGGCAATTTTTCAAAAATTTACAGAACAATTTCACGGTGCTGTGTGTTCAGATTTATTAGACACAGCCGCGAATGCGTTACATATTTAGCCCTGGGGAATCATACGCGGCTGCAGTTAAAGCGTTTTCAAATTCGGACGATAACTTTCAACAAATACTACATACCGAGTGTTTTCCGTGAGACCTGACGGCCCCCTTTCTATGGCAAAACCAACACAGGCGCACACCGCGTGCGCGAGGCTTGTTCGGGAGGGGATAAGGTGCCAGTAGCATTGCCTATCCCCTTCCGAACGAGCCTCACGCACGCGGTGCGCGCCTGTGCTGGTTTTGCCGTGGGAAGGGGGCCGCGAAGTCTCACCGAAAACACTCGGTATATCAAATTTTCGAATATATTTACGCTGAGATAAAGGTAATTTTGAAATTGAACTTTTTTATTGACCTTCCGCGCAGTCCGGTCCTAACAGACGTGAGGTAAATGCTTGTTCCATTCCCTACGGACGTAAGTTATACCAGAACGTGTCGGGCGTCCAACTACCCGGTAAATTTATACGTCGTGTCTTCACACACATGTAGTTTGATGGAAGGTCTTTGAGGAAACGCGTAGGTGGATATATTTACGTGAATATATTACATGTAAACGTAGAGGAGCAAGGAAACGACAGAAGCTTTACCAGCCGATGATTACAAACGTAAAACTGCCTCGGCGAAGTTCATTTGAAATTTAAATGCGTCGATTTATGAGTATGCAACTAAATTACAAGCCAAAGATCAAGGCGGAGACCGTGTCCTTTATAGCTGCCTCATTAATCCGTAATTAGAACAACTGCAGGATTCAACACTTTTCGCTTTCGTCCTGAACCCCGTCTGTCGTTTGCTACAAAATAATTACAATCCTGCAGATGGTTTGATCCCGAAAACTTGAACGATTATCTTGAAAGTTTCGGCAGATCCAAGGGGTCACGTCGGCCTTAAATAGAGATAATTCGAAGGACTCGCATGTGTCCAAATTTCTATTCGAACGACCAGATCTATTCCAGAAATTCGTAAAAGCAATAAATAATTAATCGAGGCCTCAGTGTTCGATATTTTCGATTTTTAAATTGACAAACACGTTCTTTTTATTCTTTTCTCACTGTTTTTCAATTTTCTAGAACAAACATCAACGTATTAAAAAGTTGTCTGCTCATCGGATGAGGGTTTACTTTCTGAATAATTTGTTATATTGGAGACCCAAATATCCAAAATCGACGTATCGAAATTCGACTTATCGATTATCAGTAATTAATAATGAAATTGATTTTTTTTTTCGAACAAATAGACAGAGAAAAAAACGAATACTCTTTTTTCCGCACCGCATATAGTCAGGCGATTCGTCGGCTACTAGCGGCGATTTAATTCAAATTCATGACACACGGTTTCGTTGTAAGCCCGGAGGCTGTTCGCGGTTTTAGCGAAACCATGGACCACCTTAAACCACCGCGAACACAACCGCACGATTCCCCATCCATCCCCGTATCGCCCTTTAATTAAAAGCCTCATTAAAACGCAATGCTACATCGACCCTTATTAAATTATTATATCCAAGGATGTAGCCGATGAAACGGAATGGGTTAAGGAAAGCAAGAACGTAAGGGGGAAAAAAAGGAACGAGAATAAAAAGAAAAAGAAGCGGAGGAGAAGGAAAAACAAAAAGGTCAAATAAGTTTAAAGTCCCGACGCCAGGTACACCGAAGTTAAACTTGAAGCTGTATCTTCGGTTAGTTGGAATAAGAATCTGAAGTTGACTTGAAGTTTTTAACCGATTTGGTATTACTCGCATTTCCGGATTTCCTACGTTGGCTAGATTTTCAGTCTCTGTACCCTGCGTATACACCCATCTCGTAGTTCTCTATTCCGGATTTTATCGAGAGGCTGGATGGGTTTCCGATTGAAATCGATACCTCCGATATTTTCTACGGTACTTGAATACTGTCTTGTTATAGTTTGTCCGGCATCAAATTTCCGATACGTCAAAACGGATGGATTATAAAAACCATTATAAAATTGGTAAAAAAACATCGAATAATTTCATCATTTTACTTGTCATAGTTGAATATCATAAAGCAATTCATTTCGTCATTTATAGCTAAAAAGGAAAAATAAAAGAAAAGCAAAACAAAAAATAACTTTTCACATCGTGTAGGAAAAGTAAAACGAACTTCGCGAAGAGATCGAATTATTTCTTTTACGATAAAAATAATATTCCCAACTAGTATATTTGTACATACATATTCATCCCTTTAAAATTCTATACAAGGGATTCGTGATGATAAATAATTCACCTACCACAAAAATCTTTCCGTTTATCATGAGATTTCGATTCGTCGCCTAACTAAATCCATTTCATTTACAACCATATCATAGCCTCTTCATCTTCTCTCGATTATAATCCAAGCTATATAAGATATCTACGAATACTTATGATTTTTATAAAATTATCGAGAGCCGATTTTCTACGGGATTTTTCATCGTTTCACAAGATTTTCACTCTTCACATTCACTCTTTTATAATTACACTAATTTTCTTTTTTTTTTTTCTTTCTTTTTTTCTTTTTCTTCTTCTCCTTCTTCTTCTAAATATTAATTTCGTTTATAGCGAGCGGATAAAATTTCGATATTACATATACGGAATTGACTTTTATACTGCGTTATAAATTTTTCTTTTTCTCTTTTTCTTTTTTTCTTTTTTAATTCACATACACACATATACGTATACGAGTATTAATCGTTGACGTTATAACTTTAACATTCATTTTATTTTCTAATTAGATTTATCATACGGTTACACGATCAAGGGGGTCTAAAACGAACCCGGGTTAATCCCACGTGAGCTCTTTTGTTGCTATACCGTACTCAACGCCATGTTAAAACGTTACAACATAAACGTGTATAAAAGTATAACCATGACGTAAATTGGGACCCCTTCATGACTTTTGAAATATCATAGTTTTTTTTTTCTTTCTTTTTATCTTTTTTCTTTAAGATTTCATTCAAATTCACACACTGCATTAGTTCATTTCAAATTATTCTATATTATCTTCATACTATTATTTACGACGATATTATAAATTATTATTTAAACATTTTATTTCAATTCGTTTATTTATTTGAATACAATTTCAAAATAATCCGAAATGAAAATTACTTTGTCGAATATTAACAAGTTTTTATTAATTTTCGTTTTTTTTTTTTTTCTTGTTTTTGGGTTTTGTTTGCTTTTTTTTTTGGTTTCAATACAACAATTCAAAGTTAACAACTATTCGCACTCACTTTCTTGACAAAAAAAAAAAAACTAAATAAAAAAGAAATAAAACTTGTTAATTAATTATATTATAAGTCTCCGCGCGTATATTTATAAGGTGGAACTTTTGTCGTTACCATTTTATATAAAATTTGAAAATTTTTTCCCGTTTCTTACACAATCGAAACATTTTTAATACGGTTTTTAAATTTTCAATTTCTACCGCCATATCGTGTATATGTTCTATCGTTTATCAGCCTTTTTGTCCTCTTCTAAAATAATCTTTTTTTTTTTCTTTCTCATAAAAATAAAAACCCGAGAAATATCATCTAAAAAAATCTTGTTTGCAATATTCTCAATCTATAGTGAAAACAAAAAAAAAAATAAACCAATCGCAAAATCCAAATTTCAAATTCGAAACTATATGAGTACGATAATCAAGTATAACAGTCGAGCACTGTGAGATAAAAAAAAATACGAACACGACCAAAGCATATCTAGAATTCCTGGAAACAGGTTTCTTTCTTTTTGAATTTTAAGTGAGAAGAGAGAAAAAAAAAAAAAAAAAACGTCGCTTTGGCAAACTTTTGCAAAAATCAAGTTAAAATTAAGGAGGAAAAAGAAAAGTTGAATATATTTTGTAATTCGCCCGTCTCCTAACAGCTTGTCAACGCAAGCTTGAGCGGTTCACTTTAAACGAATAGCTAAACCGAAATGAAAATTGTAGTGATAAAAGAATACTGAAAGAAAAAAAAAAAGGAATTTTTAATCTGTACGGCTTCGTAGATCCGAAGCTTTCAAGGAAAGATAATTGATTTGGCTAAAAGTCTTCATCTGCGTTGCATAATTATGGATATGTAGGTATAACGGATTTGGTTTACCGCGAAATTATATTATAATACGGTAAAATTATTTCGGGAATAAAATTTTGGGGCGAAAAATAATTTCGAAAATTTTTCAATCCAATAAACCCCGTCTATGAAATTTTTCAGACGAGCTTTGCGTCGCAGGGTCGCCGTCGGGGGTGCAACCAACGTTTGCGGAGAGAAACTGGACCAGAGCTCCGGAGTACTGGAGTGGCACTGCCTGAAAAGTCCCCCGAACCCTGCTGCTAGCCATGCCGACAAACCCATCGGCCAACCAAGTGGGGGTTGCCGAGGAAAGGGACGTGGAGAGGGCGCGTGCGCTCATTTTCCTTATACCTACCTCTGGCCAGCTCTATGAACTTAATTTTAAACGCAGATCTACATATGCCATTTTTTTCACAAATTTAAACGAATGTTTTTTTTTTTTTTGAAAAAAAAGTAAACAAATTTGTGCTCAAAGCTCTTTCACAGCTTTCGAATCGCCGAATTTTCCTGGCAATGTTTCGAAATGAGCGTAAAATTGTGCCAGACTCGCTATAAGCATGAATCAATCCGATACAATGAAGAGTCGATCAATCATACGATTTTTCAAAATTTCTGTACCTTTACACGTGCTTCCTGGATTAATCAAATGAACAAGAGCTTTCAACACAATCTCAGCCCTTTAGTACCTAGGGGTGAGCGGAATGATTATTTTTCGCAAATTTGAAGGAACGTTTTCAATTTGTTTTTCACGAAAACAAAAAACAAAATCGTACTCAAAGCTCTTCCGCAGCTTTCGTACAATTAGATTTTCATGGCAATGCTACGAAATGAGTGAAGATCTGCCACACTGGTTGTGAGCATGACCTCAATCCGATATAACGAAGGGTCGATCAATCATGCGATTTTTCAAAATTTCTGTACCTTCACGTGTGCTTCCTGGAATAATTTTCAAATGAATGAGAGCTTTCAACACAATCTCAGCCCTTTAGTACCTAGGGTTGAGCGGGATGATTATTTTTCACATAAATTTGAAGGAACGTTTTCAATTCGTTTTCACAAAAAAAAAAAAAAAAAAAATTGTACTCGAAGCTCTTCCGCAGCTTTCGTACAATTAGATTTTCATGGCAATGCTACGAAATGAGTGTAAAGATCTGCCACACTGATTGTGAGCGTGACTCAATCCGATACAATAAAGAGTCGATCAATTATATAATTTTTCAAAATTTCTGTACCGTCACATGTGCTTCCTGGAATAATTTTCAAATGAATCAGAGCTTGCAACACAATCTCAGCCCTCGAGTACCTAGGGGTGAGCGCGATGATTAGAATAGTGAGCTTCTGACCGAGATATGTCTTTTCAGCGATGGTTTCCAGATAAAATTCACTATTAAGACAGTTATGCCTCTTAATTTTCTGAGCTTTTTGAGCTTTAATGATTGAAAGTAACTTTGGCTCAAAAATTACCCCGTGGGCAGCAGATCAATAAGTCTCTATGTCATTTTGATCACGAGTTACTTCGACTCGAATCAAAAGAAGCTTTCGGCTGTCATTGCCGCAGACATTGCAAGCTCATACATTTTCATGTGGAAATGATAAAGTGACTAGATTTTGCCTCGATCTTTGTAATTGAACGCAGAATTTCCTTATATACGTATCAACAGCTTAGTCTATTTCACTTCGCATTCGATGAAACAATGCATGTGCGGGCTTGTGAGCCGAAGCATTTTGGAAAGGTAAGAAAGAGGAGGAGGAACAAAACGGATAAACAAAAACGAGAGGGAAAGAAACCCGAAACGATTTGACCTCGGCTCTGCAGATCTTGGACATCTTCAATTCTCTGCTCTGAGACATTCGGAGCAGAGATCGTAGATACGACCAATTTGTATAATAGCAGAGCTGGCTGACGTCGGATGTCTTTTCGTCCCTCCGCGGCTATCGTCGCGGAACTGCACGAGCAGCAAAACGATAAAGCTGAAAATCGCGAGAGCGTATCCTAGTCTACCGAAAATTTAAATCCAACACGTTTTTGTCAATCCTCGAGGGATCCGCGGGCGCAACGAGCAACGGGTTTCGAAAGCTTAATGATCGCTGCGCTCGTCTCTGACACTGTTAGATATATCTCGCGAAAAAAGGAGATATGCCTCTTCCCGCCATTTTTTATCATCGGTTATATACGGCTCGCGAAGATCCGCACTGCACGCCTGTCAATCTTCTTGACATTGCGATGCGAAAGCGAATTCCAAAGGAATCAATCGAATTAGAATTGCGTTCGTGTAGATCGTGGAAAAAGTAGGAAACGTAGCTATACACCTGTCAGTCTTACCTGCCTAGGACCTCGCTACTGCGAATTCTTCGGGGAGATTCCTCGAGTCCAGGATCAGCTATTACACCCAAGGTTTTCCTCCCTTGCCGGGTTTATCGGACAGGTTAAAGTACAGGTGTGTAAATTCGTGAGTGATCTTTTCTCGCCCAGGATCTGGCAACAGGATTTCTTCGTCGTCGTGCTCGATGACATAGTCATTGTCTGGCTCTGATTCCAAGTAGAAAAAATACGGCACCTCCTCCCCGTTAAAGTACACTTCCTTCGTCGGCAGCACAGTTCTACCCATGATTTGTTTTATGGCCTGTAAGAATGTTGAAAATTTAACAAAAAGGGATGTCGTTTTGGGTTTCGTGGTTTCAGTCGGAAATTCAAATTCAAAACATCTCCAATGGCATCAGACGAGTTTGTGAAGAGATGCACACCGGGTTTCAAAAGGGTTCAACGCGTGCCGATCGAAATCGTGTATACTTTATGATAAATGTACAGAAGTTCGATTACTTGATCCGCTGTTTGCAACCAGTGTTTGTACAAGCTCCGATAAACGACTCCTTGATGCTTGATTTTTGTGATCAAGTCGTGCATCTCCTCTTCAGAAGCAGGGATCGGTATATTCTGCGTGAAAGAAACTAGTGGTAAGAATAAATTGCAGCCTCAATCACGGCGTAAGAAAATAACAGGACGTCGAGGTGTACTTTGCAGGAACCTAGGGTCCGACTACTTCTTCGGTTACGTCTCTCTTCCGCAATGAAACTTTGTTTACCTTCTGTACAACGAGGACAACGACAACGACAACGCCAACGACAACGAGGACTACGTCGTCTCGTCAAGCTTCCCCGAATGGGCGGTAAACCAATAAACAAGATGGGACAGAAGGGCCTTCGGGCGTCGATAGGCGAGGCACAACAAGAGCAGAAAAGCGGGTAGGAAGAAAGTGGAAGATACTTACGTCGGGTTCTCGTTGAGGGGGTGGTTTCCGCTTGCCCCTTTGCGACATCGGCTTCCAAGGAACCCCAATCGGCCAAAAGCCTTCCTTGTACACGATTTTCGGTTCGAGTTTCCCAGCCTTTGTTTTTTTCACCTCCTTCGGCATTCCCTCGTTTTTATCACCCTTTTCTTCACTCCTTTCCTCTTCCGATACTTCCACGGGTTGTTCCATCTCCCCGGGTTCAACCTCTAGGGAAAATAAATTGCAAGGGTCAGCTGATCAAATCGAAGAAAGTGAGAAGTAGACAGTGCATGAGGAGACCTGAGATAGTCATGTTATTGTCGTTTACTCGTTATGTTATCCCTCGAAGATCATCTGGGACTACAATTCCGAAGACTTGCCTCCTTGGTAGAGTGAATCGAAAGTTACAAATGAAAAAAGAAAAAAGAAAAACTAGAATCGCTCTGAGTCAAATTTTCGCATTCTTAATACTATAAGGAAGTCTTTCTTTGCAGTCAGTTCTCCGTAGGTCATAAAGAATATATGTATGTTAAAAAGTTGGAAAGTTTTGAGAAGAAAAAAAGAACAAGAAAAAAAAAAAAAAAAAAAGGAAAGAAATGATCTTACAGATTTCGTACAGTTTTTTTCTTACCGCGACTTCTACCGGTACGAATTCCCTCTTCCCTTTTTTCACAATAAAAAATATGAGGTCGACGAAACTTTACCAAAGAAGAAAAAGAAGAAGAAGAAGAAACAGAAGAAACAAACGCAAGTCTTTCTTCTCACCGTAAATATCGCAAAAGGGTGTCGCATAAGCTTGCAATTTTATTTCAAATTTACACTCTCACCTGGTACCGCAGTATTACTCAATTCTACTGGGACCTCGTCTTCTCCCACGGGCACTTCCTGTTCAGGTGACGTCGGTTCGGCTTGAGTTGAATCAACGTCACTGACTTCTGTCGCAGTTTCTTCCGTTTCAAATTCCTCCTCCTGCTGCTGCTGCTGCAAAAAAAAACCGTTGATTTATTTAAGGGTTACATACGCTTTAATACAGGTGCTTTTTCAATCATAGCTGGATTCAATCAGAGTAAAGGCACTAGTGCTTCGATTTTAGATATCTGGATCTATAATAGTCAATGCGTTGACTTTTACCCTATAGAACATTATTTACTCGAGTCATGTTCGCGGTCGTCTGTCCCTAGGACAGAGATTTCTTTTTTGAACAATTCGAAGGATCGGTTAATCCAAATCCTTGAATTATCGTACGTTTACTTTGATCGTGATTCAGAAGATTTGCGAAACTGGTGTAATAAAACAATTTTTATGTACATACCAGTCTCTAGAAAATACCCCAATTTTATATTTATGTACACCCTTAAGCATGCAAGTATAATATTGGGTAACAGCTCTTTTAATACTGCTATTATTAAACTGAATAAATCCAATTGTACCGAAAAAGTTTTTCATAGTTCATGTTATTCGACTCCCACATATTATTTTTAAACATTTTATATTATTAGATGTTTCAAAGTATTTCAAGATGTGTGTAAATTCTCTTATTTTATTTTATTTTTTTCTTATTTTATTTTTTTCTTCACGTAAGTTATCCTCTATGCCGATTCCGAATTTCGCGTTGGCGTTTCGCACCGAATTTTTCTCAAATCGTGTAAAATGCGTCACGCTATTACACGTAGTTATCTATTTTCATCTTTGAATTCAAACTTCGAGAACATATGATGTACTTATTTATATTACCAACAATCGGGGATAATTTACAACTAGAACTCAAATTTCCTCACATCAAAAAAAAAAAAAAAGTATGAAAGTTTAAGGTGATTCCCTACCCAATTCTACCTGACCTGAAAACATTGGGCTAAACGCGAAGAAGAAATCCATGTAAAACGTTTTTAAAACCGTTTTACATGGATTTCTTCTTTATTTCAGCGTGAAACTAACATGTTTTGGGCCGTACGTGTTCGGAATCGCACATAGAAATGCGCGACGAATTTTTTTTTCTGTTTGTTTATTTCGGTGCCCAGGCAGAGATATTCCGTTTAATGGCACCTTCTGCATGCGTTGAGCCCAATGTTTTCATGTCAGGTGGAATCGGGTAGGGAATCACCTTAAGTCTACTTCCGTCTTTTTGAGGGTTTAGGAAAGAAGATTATGCTTTTAGAGACTCCCATATTCGATCTTACGTTAACTGCTCGAAACGCAACCCTTGAATCGTAATCAAAACGTGAAACTTTGCCAATAGAACAATGAACGTCAATGCCTTACCTCAGGCACTATGCTAGCGTTAGACGCCTTTACATCTCCTTCGGCCGATATTGTACCCTCTTCTACTTCCAAAGGAAGATCGGCTTGTTGAAGATGGTCACTAATCCTCAAAGCCAATCCAATCTGAGCTCGTATCCACCATTGCCAATCGTCGGCCCGTTCTCCGACCTTTGTTAACCAGCAGGTCCATACGCGGAGCTTCTCAGATGGCACAGCATACAGACGCATCATAGTGTCGATAGTTTTCCTTCGAAGATTAAAATAGTATGAGTTTTCTCTTTGGTTTAATGAAAAAAAAAAAAAAAAACAAAAACCTTTGATTCTGGTTTTATCTGTCGGATATAAATTATGAATTATTACGCGATATCGAGACTTAAAGATCAGACATCTTCGACAATGCGGATATAAAGCATGGGCTTTGGTACCATATCAATGCACAGGTGAAGACAGTTCCAATTTTTATTTTTATTTTTTTCTTTCCTTCTTCTTTCTTTTCTGGTACATCCAATTCACGCGAGATGTCTCAAACGAATATTGGCGAAGGTTGTAGAACGAAAAAGCGATACCTATACATACCTAAAGGCAAGATCATATATTTATAGAATGCACTAGCTGACGGAAATTTCGTCAGCCTACATAAGCCAAGGTTGAATGTCTTGATTCTGTAGGATTGAAGATTTCAAGACTAGATACCCTGGCACCGAGCCACTTAATGCGACGTCACAAACACCCGAGTATCCATAAATGAAATAAAAAAATAACGAAGAAGTAAATATTAGAAAAGAAAAAATGATGACTTTCGCAACGATACGCACTTGTGTAACTAAGATGCAGTTAGAAATCGAGGAAACGTCAGATATCAACGTGACGAAGAGGAACGATGATCACATCCGACGAGATATTTTCGAAAAACGATTAGCAAATGATTAAACAAATTTCTACTAAAATAAAAATGTTAGACTTTCTGCTCAGAATCACATCACGAATTGCTTATACTTCTGTAATCGCACTTCAAATACCACTGCTTCTATGTTCGATTGAGCAGTAAAGCTGGACCTAGATAGTGACGAGAGTGATGGAAACAGTTTCCTGTTTTCTGGCCGTTCGGTACCAATTTGCGTCACTAGACCTACAGACCCACCAACATGGGTGCATATGTAGATGTGAGTATGTAAAATTTTCGTCTAAATTTACCGATTAACTAAACATTGAACTATTTCAGATGAACCAACGCGTCTACGTGCAACATGCGAGGTTATTATTATTAGGTATCATATCGTAGTTCGGATCTTCACTCGGCGAGGTTCATACTTCGTAGATATAAAGCTAGGAAATAATTGTATAATTAGCGGGAAAAATTTGTGGAAAATTATTATTTTATATCCAACCTATGCGGTGAAAGAAAATTGTTCTTTTATTTTCGATTCAAGGTGACAAATAATTTCTGCCAAAAGGCAGAAGACGGTCTTTCTCATTCTGTATATTCATGTTAAAGATGAGAGAACGCGGAAAACTTTTTCCCCTTTTTTTCACGCAATCGCCTGTACGTGATCCCTTGGAAAAATATAGCGAGCCACAAATATAGCGGGAAGTATGATATAAATGAACGAAAATCAACGGAACAAAAAATTTAGGATAGGATAAGGAAAAATTTCACAAATCACGTTTTATTCAATTGGGAAAATTCGAAGGCTTTGGGGCGGTACTTAGAATTGAGATAAAAACCTGGAGTTTTGGTTACATTTTGTTTAATGTATTTTGAGACGTCCTGGACCATGAGAGCATTCAAATTCGGAAATTATCAAGTCGAGAACCATCCTGATACATACAGTGCGATTCTCTGGAAAGTAACGCGCCTAAAAGGTAGGCAAGCGCGAGACGCCTGCATTGAGCAGCTCAAACATCGACGATCGGGTCTTATTTATTTCGTGGAAAATAAAACCCAATTCTCGATGCTTGAGCTTCTCAATGCAGGCGTTTCGCGCTTGCCTATCTTTCAGGCGCGTTACTTTCCAGAGAATCGCTCTGTATATATATAAACTCTTAGATAATGGAATGAGGGTGAAAGAGCTTACTGTTTAGGCTGAGTAATCCTAATTCCTAGTTCCTTTTCTGATGGGGTAAGAACTAGCTGTTTCTCTTTTACCCCAACGCCATTCTTTGTTTGTTCTTCCTTATCCTTCCTTTTCGGAGAAGCTGTCGCAGGAGCTTTTGCCTTAGCCATAATCTGCCGTAGATTTTTCGGTCGCTTGTAACCTGCAACGTCAATAATGTAATTAGCCATCCTATAGAAGGGCGAAAACCCCGACCGAACGGTGATTGGAGAAAAAACAAAATGAAAAAAGGAGATAGGTACAGTGTGTGATAAAGCTTAACGTGAGCTTTCCCGCTGCTAAAACCTCGGAAGAGATTAATTTAGAGTTCGCAAACTCTCGTGAAGAGAAAAATTGACTTCTATTATTTTTCCAAAGACGTGTCAAGTGCCTTTAAAAATTTTCGTTTCCACCGGACAGAATTACTTCTCAGGATGGGTATTCGATTGTATAAAGAAAAAAAAAGCCAGATCTCATTTGCTAGTTCCGGTATCGTTCAGATCGCTTTTTCTTCTCTTCTTTTCTTCCTTTCCAATGTCTGGAGGACTCGAGTTGTTTGACATGCAGATAAACAATTCCACTGTGCTACTCGGTACAGTGTGCATCTACACCCTAAACAAGGCGATATTGGTTCGCAAACACTTGCGGTGGCGCACGTGAAGTAAATATAGAATTCCTTTCGGGAATGGTAATTGGCATTGGTGAATCGGCAATACCGTCGAGAGCCAGTTTCAAATTGTCTGCTAGGATTCAAACTCTGTTTCAATCCGGAGGTAAATACGTAATACACTGCAGTCACTTAGACGGGTACTGGGGGTACACAGATTTTCTATATACCCACCTCATGCAGGAAATCTAAACGATTTAAAGCCGTCTCTATGTGTACGAAAGCCCGTCCTCGAATGAACTTGCGCGGTACAACTAAACCCAAAGCAATCAGACACTAGCTTTCCCATTTCGTCCCTATTCGATCGCGATTTTCCGACCCCCTTAACACCACTGTCAAGAATTTTTTTTCACGACCCCTAGACGAATGAATTTCACCAAAAAGACAGAGCAATTTTTACCGTGTGAAAAATTGAAGCTTTTGAATTTAAAAAAGCTCCGTGATTTTTTCCGAATCTCGTCATTGATTATATTCCGAATATCGAGGATTAAAAAAAGCTCATTGTGTCACAAGATTTCGAGCTCTAATCGTTCAACTTTTTCCGGCTAATTTGCGGATGTGATTCGAAGAAATACGTGCAACTTTTTTTTCAAATCGATTCATGCTTTCTCATAGTATAAGTTATTCCACAGGATTTTCAGCTCACAAACACGATCTTTCGTTTCCATGAGTCCACAATCTAAATTAATGTTTAAATTCTGAATCAACGCGTCAGTTTTATTTATTTTTTTTCAAACCGTACTTAATACTTCTTCCGAGACAAATATACCATCCAAAGAGTAGGTTATGTGATGTTAATGAACGGTTATTATCTTACCCAGTTACGTTTCTGAATTATTTTTTCTTCTTTTCTTTTTTTTGTTTCACCAAAATTTCGTCCGCTCAATTCGTTGCTGCAAATTATGTAACTGAAGTTTAGTCATAGAAATTTCTTTATTTTTGTACTAGGTTATTTTTAATTTTCCCAAAAATTTGCCAAAAGAGTATTGATTTAGAATTTATTCATGAAAACTTGACCGAAAACGCGATAAAAGAAAAAAGAATTGATTGCGGTTTCATCGCCGGCTTTGATTCCTACCTTTATTTATACGCCTATAACAATATATTCACTCATTCAACTTTTTCATACTGACGAAATTATGAAAAATTATTATTTTTTTTTTGTCTTCTTTTTTTGAATTTTTTGAGAAATAAAATCTGGTCATCGGTATGTCTGACCAAATTTGAGAATTATAAAGGCGTATAGAACGCCTGTAATGGAATAATGCACACAATACACATACATGCACCGCGAGTATCGTGGAAACGCTTCACAGGACGCCTGCATACAGGCAACTCAAACATCTAGCGATTAGGTTTTGTTCCCACGTGGCCAAGGGCATGCAATATGCGAAATAAAACAATCGCTTGACTTCTGAGCTGCCTGTATGCAGGCGATTTCACTTCCATATGAATCGTTTCCACGAATACTCACGGTACATTATACGTACCTATATTATGTATTATTTAAAAATAACCAACGTCGACCAGCTGTTTGCATTGAAATATCGGTACCTACGCAAAATTTAAAGCTTATATGCGACTCAATCGGAGGCTAGTATGCTTACGTATGTACGAGAAAAGAGCCAAGAGTAAAAAAGAACGGTGTAGGTATCTTACTCAGCATGATCAAGAATAGCTCATAGTCAAAATAGACGACAGGGCTGTATCTCAACCAACAGTTACCTGTACTTGACTTCTTGGCATGAACATAGATTTACAAGCATATATTTTATATATAATATAGAGCATTTCGCGCCAACTTGACCAATGAGTTCCCCTCGCCGTTTTCGATTCGGTTCAAAACAAATTTTACAATTCTTTTAGCTTTAGAATGGTCTTCCGTTCATCCACTGCAATGGCGGAAAAGGTAATAAAAAAGAAAGGAGAAGAACGTTTCATAATCGGGTCGGGTCGATTGGGTCTTATTTATTACGTGGAAAATAAAACCCAATCGTCGATGTTTTAGCTGCTCAATGCAGGTGTCTCGCGCTTGCCTACCTTTTAGGCGCGTTACTTTCCACAGAATCGCTCTGTATGTGTATGAATATAGTCGTAACTACTATATCAAGAGTCTAGAGCGTTTGATCGCTCTATATACATCGTTACACCGACAATCTATAACTTGTTGGTTCTCCATGGCTACAAAAAGCCTAGTCCACCCCAAAAGTGTGAAAGCTTGTAGATCGTGCGTTTCTTTAGCCCAGGGTTTCGGGGGTGGTTGGGGTATAGGATTGATTTCTGTCGCTTTGAGTGTGAGAAAATTAAACGAATGTTCGAACCGATACGGTATATATATAGTTTGTCTCCAGGGTGAAAAAGTTAGGGGGGTAGTTTTTTTTCTTCTCTTCTTTTTTTTTTTTTTTTTTATTTTTCATCCCTTTGGTAGAGTGCAAAGTTTTGGTAAATTCGTGGATGAAAAAAAAAATGGGGGGGAGGGGGGGGGGGAGAATTAAAAAGCATCCAAACAACCAGAACAACGAGGGGGAAAAAAAAAGTTTGTTTTCTTCGACACGTGGGAAAACATTGCGAAGACTTGAGAATCGTATATAAGAGAGGAAAACAAATAAAAAAATAGGAAAGTCTGCTCCGATAACACCGAGGTTTTTCTTTCTGTTTTATATTATTATATGTTGTTCTTTACTTTTTCTTATTTCTACCGACTTGATATCCGGTTATCAAATCAATTCTATTTGCACAACCAAGTTTTTTCATTCAATTTTCAAAAACGTTCTCTCTTGACCCTATAGCATGTATACATATAGATATATAATATATGCAATATTATATACACATATAGCCTTATATTCGATGAATTTATAGAAATTTATTAGGTCACGAAATTTGAAAAGATTTTTCAACCCGTATAAGGGAGCTGGGCTTCTTATACGTACCTATTCTTTATTTTCTTCACACTAAATATGTGGCTCGATGTTTTGATTCACGTTCTGGCAACCCTTGGCCAGATAATTAATTAACTGGAATTCGGTGGTTAACGAAAGAGAAAGAGAGAGAGAGAGCGAGAGATGAAGAGAGAAATTTGAACAAAGGGACAGATTAATCTACCTCGTAATGACTATGGGTGACCATGAAACTGGCCAGCGCGAAAATTATCAAAGCTACCCTCTTTTCTCGACCAAAAAGTGAAAATTCATCCGCGTCCTTTTTTGAGTTCTAGAAAAAATTATATAAACCTTTCTCCCGTGTGCTTCGGGGAAAGGGAGGCAATGTTACGCGGTAAAGTAGCGTCTGGAGGGAGATGAAGGTCCTGTTGTATTAAAGCTAAAAACGAATCTGAAAGACGGGGAGGGGAGGGTGCGGGCGTCGGAGTTGAAAGTAGAATTTATACAAACGTGAAAAAGTTTAATTTCTAACAAAAAGATTCACTCCCTGAGGATAGAATTAATTTATTTCAAGCTTCCTCTACCTTGTATATATCTTATACGTTTTCGGGGCCCGAAAGCTCCCAAATTTAATAGCGAAAAGAGACCTGAGCTTGCGAGAGTTTCAGATCTGATTTGAGAACGCGCGGAGTTCGCGGGAATAAGATTAACCAAAGACGAAGACGAAGACGAAGACGAAGAAGAATACGAAGAGGGGTCAGAAGAGATGCTTTAAGGTAGTTGAATAAACGAAGATGGAAGTACAGGCGTCGTAGAAGTGGCTGTATACCAGGCCAGAAATAACCAAGGGGCCGAGACATTCACTCTGGGACGGGCGGCCAACCGGCCCGGACGAAACGCGGTGCGTCCACCCTTAAAATCAGAACAAAACAAAAAAAAAAAAGCAAAAAACAAGAAAAAAAAACAAATTTTTTCACTCACAAAAATAGATAAAAAAAATTAGAAAAAATTAGAAAAAAAGATGGAAATTTAAAAAATTTTATTGTTATTATTATTTCTTTGATTTACTAAACCGTCACGCAACCCGTCGCAAAATAAGCATCCTCTGGTTTGTGTTCCTAACAAGTGCTAATACGACCGGAAAAAAAAAAAAAAAACAACAAAATTTTCAAAGTCTGTAACAACCCGAATGATAATTGAGACGCCGAAGCATCATTTTCAAGGATCTATAGCCTTGGAATCTTTCTTCTCTCCGGGCCAGGAAACGGATACGATATTCATATCAGTGCAATCGTGCTACGGCTACGGTGTTTTTCCAAAAGTATATCAGTTGAATGAAAAATGGAAAAAAGATAAATAAAAAAAAAAAAAATGGAAAAATCTGACTGCCGATTTTAATCGGTGGCTAATTTTAAGTGTTAGATAATCATCATGTTCCGTACCAGTGTGATACTAAAATGGCTCGGCGCGCGTTTCAGTCCTCGGTGACTCGCAACTATCGTGTTCTAATATAGCCGGCCGAAACCGTTCTCTGGGAGTGTATTCGGTGTCCAATTACTTGACCGTTATCCTACTATTAGTTGTTCATTAATTACGTTGTATTCCCTCATATTTTTATTTGCGTTTTTGCTAACTTCTTTTTTTCTTTCACCCTTTTGCCAGTTTTCTTATGTGTTACATACAGTATACTGCGCTTGATATGTTATGTCATTAGAATTCACCCCCACCCCGAAGACCCCAACCCCCCAAACCCAGAATCGTTAATGCCCGCAGCTTTTAAAGTTTATCAAATTTTTATTATTTTCATTCACACGTGCATTCAAAAAATTTTATACATTTTTTTTCTTTACTCCTGTTGAACGCACCATCCCTTGCCATTTTCGATAAAATATAAAAAAAAATGAAAAACAGAAAATTAAAGAGATAGAGAATAAAAATAACGACTGAATCGAAAATAATTATACTTACCTTCCAACGTGACCGAAATTTTTATTTCAGACGGACTAATCCGCACGCGCTTCAATTCCGCGTAATTTCTGGTTGCCTAACCCCTACGCGGGTTTGACGAGAGATCAAAAATTACACCCTTACGAAGATATTAATTAACTTGATTAGCAATTAATTGCATACTCCAGCGAACCGAATCCTTACTCAATCGTATCTTCTCTGTATAATAAGTGATCTTGGAATTTGTGTGACCGTTACGGGATTTTTTAATTTTTCTAATTTACCCGCGGGTGCGGGATACCCGAAAGAAGAAGGAATCAAAGAGAAAAATGAAAATAACAATAAAAATGTTTTAGAATCAAATCCGGTACGATATTAAGAAATTCTCACGCTTCACCAATTTTTGAGTCACAGGTTTTTCCTGTTTTTTTTATTCTCTTCATTTATTAATCACCAATCAGTGTGGAGCTTCGATAATTAACGAATATTCAGTCACGTTGGATGTAAAGTTTCGATTCGTTAGATAGGTTTAACCGCAAACGGTGAAATTTTATAAAAGTGTTTCATAATTGCAGCTGGTACAGCGCTCAGTTTTGGTGGTAGAAAAGTGCGACCATTGGGGCCCTACCTAGGGGGCCCCCAACAGCAAGAGGCCGCCGAAAGGCGGAGTAAAACCCAAGTAAGTTCAGAGACCTTTGATTAACCACGTAGATTGATAATTAAATCAAACCAAAAAGGTATGGTAAATAGAAGATGAGGAACCAAGCCAGTCGTCCATCTTTGCTAATTGTTTCTATATTCATCCAGAAATAAATCCCTGCGGAAAAGGTCAGAAATTGTCTGGTACAGCAGTAGCTGCAGTAGCTAATCCGAGGTAACCTGAATAATGCTTGAGATAAAATGATAATACAAATCGTGAAAAGCTATTGTCTGTTGCACCATTATTCATTGTGGCGTTATCTCGTCCCTCTTGGTTATACAGCGTAGAACCGTGAACGATATCAAGTTATAGTCGTACCGTGTGAGAATCGAATTTTCTCACCCCAAAAAAGAGACGCTGAAATATAGGGAGCAATATTCTATTATTTACGATTTCCTGTTCAGAATTTTTCGCCCTGGTTCGAAACCGACCAACCCTTCAGCACAGGAATCGATGGTAATCTGTCTTTTGGTAAGACACAGCGAACCCCTGATCGCTACACCACCCTCAAATCGACAAATTGATAAAACCGGTACTCGAGGGCGAAGATCATTTATAAACGTTTTCATAAATGACGAAATTGTTTAGGCTGTTTTTTGAGATGTAATATGAAACTTTTTGAACTCCCACCATTTCCGGCCTGAAAATAGCAACCGTCTGTGCCATTATAAACAAGAATTAACAACTCTGACGATTTTTTTTTATCTACGGAAACTTTTGGCATAAGCTTAACACGCATACTCCAATTTTCACAAAACTTATCATACTCAAAATTGAAAATAACTTTCATTTGATTCATCAGAAATGTACAAATGATTCCTAATCTCTTTAGCAGCGGTCGACTGTCGAATTTATTTACTCATGTCTGACGAAACTTAACAAAAGATACTTGGATCAGCTTTTTTGGCATAAGCTTAACACGCGTTCTTGAATTTTCGCCAAATCTTTCATACTCAAAATTCGGAATGGCGTTCATTTGATTCGCCCGAAATTTTCAAGTGATTCATAATGTTTTTTGTAACAGTTTACCGTACCAGCTTCTGGCAAAAATTCTGACAAAACTTAATGAGAGATACTTGAATGAGCTTTATTCTCAATTTTGAAACGAAAGCTTAAAGCACAAGTGACAGCCACGTGGTCGATTTCACTTGTTTTTTCCATTTCAATATCAATTCTATCGGTTGATACAGATTGATGCAGATTGGCCACCAAAACGGAGCTTTAAACGGATGACAGCTTTTCCCGAGCTTTTTACAAATCTGATGCCATCTCTCGGATTTTTGCCATATTTCGCCCCGTTTGTTACCGTATTGGCCGGAAAGTCCGCGGTCCGGATTGCCGACGTCCAAAAGCCACCGGCCGTTGCCGGCGCGTCGAGTTTCACGTGGTTCTGGAGCTTTTCGTCGCGGACGCCGCATAGCGCGTTTCTATTCTAAGAGGGCGGCCATGTTTAAAATAAGAAACTGGAAATGTAAGGTACCTAAGTTTAGCCGAAGCACCGGCCAGTAGTGCCAAGTATCCAATCCACCAAACGCGTACAGAATATCGCTTCTCGCGGCCCGCCACCTGCCCCATAGATTCCAAAAGCTTCCAGCAGGATCTACCGAAAAAAAAGTCGTCCGTATTCCGTCGCAGGGGTGAAGCAGTTTGAATTTTTTTTTTTTTTTTCAACAAGTAAACGCCGCTGGTCCTCGAAGTGATTGAGAAACTATCGTAAATTTAGGTACGTATGGGATTATTAGTATCAAAGCCACGAGCTTTTCTCCGCTCTCTCTCTCGGTTTTGAAACGTTGCCCAAATAAATTTCGTTCTTAGCGTTGAAGAAACAAAGGAATAAGCTGAATCATGTCTCTGATCCTCGTGTCACGTTGCTTAGAGCGATTTTCATTTCCCCCCGAGCTTGCGAACGGTTCGTAATTCCGCAGGAGATTTTCATGACAGTTTTTACCGTATATTCGAGGGACAATTAGGTACACCGTACTTTCTCCATTTTTTAAAACCTCTCCTTTCATCAGTTTACAAATTTAGTGCCAAAGACCGAAAGTGCGAAGGACCTTCGCGGCTATTTTCATATCGGGTCAACTAACTTCTCAGTAACTGTTGAATGGAACAAAAGACACAGGCTAGTTAAAAAAAGAAAAAGAATTTCTAAAAATAAGATCCTGTCGGAAAAACGAAAGTATGAAAAATGACTGACAAAACCAAAATAGTCTTCATTGCGGATCCAGGAATAATAATAAAAAAAAAAAATAGTTTCAATTCAAGGTCTACGTCATTTTCGAAAATGATCTCCAGCAAGGTGTAGCCAATAATCAGTTGATCAATCGGGTAATGGAGGTTTTCAGAATTTTTTTAATTCATTAAAAAAATCTTGAATACTGCAAGTACCTCAGTTTCTTTTTTTTTATTGCGGAAGGGTCCTTCTGAAAAATAATTCAAACTATTTGTTAGGAAATTCGCAATAGTCCGAAAGAGGAGACATTTTTGTAATTTTATTTTGTCCGACAAATTTCTGAAGATTTTTAATCCAAACTATATTTGTGCTGCACCGATTGAAAATACGGATATATAGGAAAATGCGTATGGAGACCGGATGTGGCGGCGAGTGACGTACGAGCTATCGCACTATAACGAAAGCAAAATATGTATAAGTTTAAAGACGGTAGGTATACACAAATGGCGAACGATATGGTTAGCGAATAGTGGGCGTACGTCCCGACGTCGGACGTCGAGACTTGAGGTCAGGCCTGAAATAAGACTCCTTAATTTACCACGTGGATTACCCTCACATCGATGCTTGCGGACGTGAAATTAGTGTGAGAAATTCGCCGCAAAGAGAGACTGAGAGAGAGAGAGAGAGAGAGAGCGAGAGAGAGGAGAGAGGTGAGAGATGAGAGATCTTCTCAAATCTGTTGCATTCCGAATTTAAATTTATACCCTGACGATTCTGGGCGATGCAATATGGCAGTTCGTCCAGTTTAGCTCGCAGCATAAACTAAGAACAGATGCCACCGGCGAGTTACGTAAATTTCGATACTAGACGACGAGCTTGCATCCCAAAGTACCTACCCAGTAAATTAGGAAACTTTTATCTCGTAAATAACAAAACGGTATAAAATTCCACAGAGCGTATGTCCGATTTGGGAAAAACATACTTCGCAAACAGTTTTAACAAACAACTAATTTTCGGCGTGGTAATAAGTGCCAAATAACAAAAAGTCATGCAAATAGCACAAATAGCTTACGAGATAATAATAATCTTCAGAAAAGGTGTATGCAAATTTGTTTCCCATGTTTCCGAGCTTATTTCATCGAAATTCAAAACCTGGATCTAGAAATGATCCGAAGTGTATTCAAACCAGATCTCTATTCCAGGAGTCATTTGACCCTAGTATATTCAGACATCTCTGAGCAAGATTTTTTCATCATATTTCACGCCGAATTCTTTTCCATTATTTTTCCCACGTAGGTTGAAAGTGGAACTGACAAACCACGTCAGTTATGTCGTGAGATAGTTCGGTGAATTACGCACTGAACTAACGAGCACGGATCTGATCGTCACTGGAATTTATAGACAGAGGCTTTTCCATAGTTTACCAGAAATATCTGGGTGAAGATAAAAAAAAAAAAAAAGACGAAAAAAATAATCTTAAACTTCAACATAGTTGATGAAACGAAACTTTCCGCGCTGAGAGAAACAGAGGTCCGAAAGCATCCTACTACTAATGATTTCTAAAAAATTGATATGATCATTACCACAGCCTTCTCTTATGGTTTACTAAAGAAAAAAAGAAAAAAAATAAGCTCATTCTAAAAGTCACCGTAGAACGACTATATTATCTATTGATTAGGAAATATTTCACCAATCGTTGACTCTGCGGTAATCCGTAATGAAAATTTCACTCCGCAGGGTGGTGATGTATAGACATAGCTTTAATTGCCTTCGACGGATGATTGGAAGGCCAGGAATTTTTAAATAGTTATAAATAATGGAGTTGTTAATGAAATTTACAGAAAGCATGGAGCAGTTTGAGCAACTGCTGACGTGCGCAATTTGCCTAGACCGTTATAGAAATCCAAAGCTATTGCCATGCCAGCACAGTTTCTGCATGGAACCATGCATGGATGGCCTCGTCGACTACGTACGACGACAAGTCAAATGCCCGGAGTGTCGAGCAGAACATCGCATCCCGTACCAGGTATGGGGGATTATTCAAGTTTTCGTTTATTTTTTTTTTTTTTTATTTTGTTTGCAAAAATTTCAATGAAAACAGTAATAATTATGAATTCACGCAGGGGGTACAAGCCTTTCCTACGAATGTAACGCTGCAGCGATTCCTCGAGTTGCACATCGAGATAACCGGGGAATTGCCAGATCCTACGAGTGGTCAGACTATGGAACGATGTGGAGTCTGTTCCGAGAAGAGTTACTGTTCGCACTGTGTTCATTGCGATAAAAAATGCTGTCCTGAATGCAAAGACGCCCACATGGACATCTTGAGACGCGAGATAACACGCATTAACTCTCAGGTAGGTTGGTAATATCGTTTTCATCGGAAACCGTTGAGTGTGGAAAAAGTGGGATTGAATTATCTCGACATTTAGTTCGGGTTGAAAGTTCCCCGTGTGCGAAATCGGGTGTTGTACCCTTATCTGGCTGTTGTGCAGTATCCGCGTCTCGAATCCCTCGGGCACAATCCGGAGCCAAGTTATAACGTCCCGTTAAGCTCAGGGCTCGAGGATATCGCGTAGGGATGGTTTATACTTCTCCTGTGGTAGTATATTATGCGAGGAGTAAAAAGACAAAGCTGGATAGTGCGAGGAGGTGAGCTTTACGATTTTGGAAAAAAAATTTGCACTCAAAAGCACGGAACATAGTTTGATGCAAAAATATTCCTTCAGATAGCATTGAAATCCCTCGACTGCGAGCTCGCCCGACCCCATAGCATCGCAATAGAATACCTGAGCTAATTAGTCTAATTACGAGCCATCAAACGAATGAGAAAGACAATATAACTCAGGGTTAAGTCTTAGGGAAAATCTTGAGGGCGGGTAGTATGTATTTTCGTTTGTTTAGATAACAAGATGACAAATATCAGAAGGAAAAGATTCACTCTCGTCTCATTCTTCGCGGTTCGCATGACCTTCCATTTTTCAAATCCTTATCGCACCCCAAGGAGTTCAGGATTTACATCATTGTGGCAATCAGCGTGTCTCGTAGTTATGAGTTGATGGAAAAGTCCTATTCCATAGGAACTATAATTAATCAGAGCATATTGTCGCTACATAAAAATGAGTAGTACCAAAATCCTTGCCATATTACACATCGATGCCGAGACAATTGTGTATTTTTTTTGGATCCGAGTACGTATAATGAAAAATAAACGGTCAGAAGGAACGGATGGTTTACGTAGAAGGCGACTGGCGCAGTATTTTACCCAATTTTTTTCGGCTCCGTTATTTGGCACTCTTTTTTTATCCCATTTTAGTGCACGACCTAGAAACTCCTGAATTAAACCTCGGTCTAAAGACCACGATACGCTACAGCTAGACAAGCCAAAGCCAGTGAGATGGATTGTCTCTAATGTAAGCGTCTATTGCCACTATTTACCACCCACTCGGACAACGTATCGTGTGACGTAGTATTGATGGTCTAGATTCAAGAAAGAAAAATGTATTCTTAGATATGTCGTCAAATTTCAATCCATCAACGACATTCTTCGTATCAATAGAAACGAGCGCATCTAATCTCCGAAATGGATAACTCAAAATTCCGGCTAAGTATAAACGCGTGAATATTTATAGTATCAATTTTTCTGGCACAAGTTGGGAACAGAAAAAGCGCGTGCATCATGGTTCCTTCCGAATTATCACGTAGCCTTTTTTCTCCTTATTTTTTTACCGTCTGCTTGTACTTGGCAGCTTTCACCGGTGGCAATACGTTCGCATCAAATTCACCGAGAGTATTTCCTGGCGGGTCGTAATCGCACACAACGTAGACCCGATTTGGAGGTAGCAATGAAATTCCAACCCCTAACTTCTTCGTGCTTTTCCATACGATCTGCGTGAAGTGGCCAGTCTCGATGGTATTCGGTACTACAGTTTCGTCGAAGGTGTACAACTCAATCTCGGAATACCTAATGATAGGATCAAGATAAAGCCGAGCTAGTAATTAGTCCTTGGTCCTTTTACAACAGAACACAAATTCGCAGTCTTCGAGTGCACTCATCGAGACAGAGGATTAGAGCTTTGAACCTTATGGTCAAGCATTCTTGTGTCTCGAGTTTGCGTCTCGCAATCAGATTCCATTTATACAGATGGTTTGACCGAGGCTGCGAAACAATTTTAACTATGGGAACAAAGGTTCTGAATTTACAGAACGTATGCATGAGTCTTTTTGAATTACGTTTAAAAATAAGCCAGAAAAGTTTTAATCGAAAATCTCAACGTCTCTAATGCACAGGGGAGATTTTAATTGCACTTCAAATTTTGAGGTTTGAAGAAGCTCCTTGCGTAATAAATTCTTAGTTCTTCAGCTTATGAACCCTTTCAGAATTTGAAAATAATTCACGTAGCTTTCCTGAAATCAGTTCGTGTTTCCTCATAGTTTTATTAGTATTTTCAAGTCCTTACTTGATGTGAACTTGGATGTGTGAACAAAAGTGACAAGGTTACCATGATTTGACAGGATCGCTAGGCTGGACAGTCCAATTAGGATTATTTTCAAATGCAGTGAATAGATTTTCCCCGTATTCACAGTTTGGTCTGTGCTCGAAAGATCTTTTTTTTGCCATGATATCGGCCCACTCTTGGGCATAGGTAGTAAGCTATCGAATATAATGGAAGTAAAAATCCAAGTCAATGAGCGAAGAATGTCGCATATAAATACCAAAAAATTTTAGTAGGTATACGTTTATTTACCTCTTGGCTTAGAAACAGCCTCGGAGATCCGTGAATAGCTCTGTATTTATTGTGGGCTCTTAGACACTCTTCGATAAACATCGAAGTTGATGATCTGCACATAAAGAGAAGCTGAATATCCCGAAGAACTAAGAAACGAATGTATAACTCTTTCAAGCTGCGTTTAAACCTGTGGAGTAAACTGACCCTGACATGTGCGGTTTCTTCATTATCTTTTTCATTTTTATAACAAGTGAGGATATTGATAATTTTGATAAAATGATTCGATTTCGAAGTATTGAAAATTCACGCCTGACTTTGACGTTTGATGAAGCTCCTTCGAGGATGAAACAAAATTATAATAGCTGTCCCATAATCCCCGAAAGTTTTATTACCCACCGAGTTTCGTCGCTCGACCGTACCTAACGACTATGCGAATCAATCGATCGTTACTTTGGACGAAACCTTGAGGGAAAGTAAATTTATTGTATTTAACACGCGAAGCGAGCGTAATTGCCGATAATAAAAGGCGCGATAGATCAGCGGCCATTGTCAAAGTTGAACAAAAGCTCGATAAGAAGAGAAACGACATTATCAACGTGCAGCTTTTTTGGCAAGATACAAAAACCGCTAATATTGGATTCAGTAGGAGATGAAACTTCGCTCTCTCGGGTTGAATTCGATCTAGGATTTCCAACTAATTAGGTTTTCGATAAATTTTTTACATGTGACAGGTGCGAAGGGGCCTTCATCGACTGCAGGATGCCCTTGCCCTCGTGGAAAAGAACACCTTGGGGCTACAGACAAACTGCACATCGGTCTCGGAGGAGATCGACGAGTTTTATCGTCGTCTGACCAAAGCCCTGAAGGATCGTACCGACTATTTACGGAACGAGGTGGACCGTTACCTGGGTACTGAGCTCAGGGGGCTCGTCCATCTCAAGGAAAATCTCGAGCTAGAAATCTCGAATATCCAAAGCAACTGCGACCTCGCCGAAGCCCACATCAACGAAAACGTTCC
Organism: Tenthredo scrophulariae; assembly: GCA_963978835.1. Taxonomy (NCBI): domain Eukaryota; kingdom Metazoa; phylum Arthropoda; class Insecta; order Hymenoptera; family Tenthredinidae; genus Tenthredo; species Tenthredo scrophulariae. The sequence goes on from OZ022229.1 coordinate 24,467,953, forward strand.
CTGGGATGACGCTGAGCTTCTTGATGCCAAGGAACTCTTTTTACGCACCGTCGAGTTCATAAGGTAACCGACATATCACCAAAGTCGAGGGCAAATCCGTTTTAACCCACTCCTAACGATCACTCTCATTTTCCAGAAACTTCGAATACGAAGCTGGCGACTACAGTCGAAGGGTACGCTTCATGCTTCCTCACGAGCCAAACCAGATGGTTCTACACCTCGCCGGTTATGGAGAGTTGAACATCAAGCCCGAAACAGGAAGCGGAAACATGCTTGGAACACCAGGAGGCCTCACGGCGCCTGGAGGACCGCAGGGTCTGATGAGAAGCAAAAGTGACCATCGTCTTGCATCCCAATTCCGACAACAAGAAGATGACCGCGCTGCCAGAAACCGTTACGTACCCGACTACGAGTTAGTATCGATTCGAATTTCACTTTCCGAGAAGTTTTTCGCATCATCGTTTCAATTTCGTTTCTGATTTCGATTTTTTTTCATTGCCAGGTACGAAACGCCGGAGTACGAAGCTCCTAGGAACAAATCCCGGTACAGAAGCCGTTTCATGCGTCAACGCGACGGCGAAGATTCCGACGGTGACTCAAGAGCCGTGAGGTTCACGGGGGCACAGCCGGATCCTTCAGGACCAACCATCCCTCGGGAAAAAGTCCTGGACACGGAAGACGCGGGCAAAGGTCCACTGTCGGGTATATTCCGGCTGACGGACTCACCCCGCGTTATGCTCAAGCTGCAGGAGTGCGAACGCGTCGGAAAGAAAAAGAAGGAGGAAGTCCACGCCACGCCACAACCCCAGCCACCCAAGCCTCAGGTTCGTAATGAATGAACGTTACAACCAGTTTAACGCGAAATGAGAATTTTCACATTCACAGTAATTACATGAAATCATATAAGCTTTAAAGAACGTATATGGAAATGCATCATGTCACGATCGTACGGATGAAATTGTCGCATTATACTTGGTGGTCGCGGTGATCTAATCTGAAACGGACCGATTTTATGTTTGACAGTGAGATTCCTAGCCGAGCCTAGGTCCGCCCTAAAGCCTAAGACCAAAAAGAAGGCCCGGCTACATACTCCTTCATTTTCTGTCTACACAACGAAAAAAAAAAGAAAATAAGTTCGAAGCAATACCGAGTTTTACCCTAATACGATATAATTTAACCAGACGTTCTTGTTGTCTAAAAGATTCGTAGCTCGTCTGTTTATCTAATAATAATATGGTGTCTAAAATCGAGAGTGCGGCTTTCTTGGCACGGTGCTGCAGCAGGTTGTTTAATTGCAAATTAATTAGCAAATTTATTTGGAAATTTAATGTCTGGAGTATTTTTTATACAAAGCATGCGCGCCGAGGGCTGACTTTAGAATTGACTAATAAAAAACACAGTCTGATGGTTACTCAGACAGCATCTTACATTTGGTAGAACTACTCATTTTCATTGTCAGTGTTTCTCACAACATGTCCTTCAATCAATTATACCACACTCACGCTACACCCCGTTCAACAAACCCAATGAACTTCAGTTTCACGCACTTCGATAAAATGACTGAAAATTTTCACAGAAATATGAAAGACTTTAGACTTCATATTGGCCGTTAAATTCAATTCGTAGATCGATCTCTTTTTAAACCAACGCAATGGCGAGACGTGAAACGTTCCTTCCCAGAGCTCCTCGACTCCTGGCGATTCCTTGTCCGAGAAAAATCAGCGAGGTACAATACTCGCGCGTTCCTATTACCCGAAAACCAATATCTAATTGAAACAACAGGTCCAAGTGAGGAAGGCGCCCGCGGCCGCCGCGAGGCAGGTCAGCGAGGACGATGAGATATCCAGGATCAAAAAGCAGAACAAAAACGCACCTTCGTCATCGGAAACAACAACGGATGAAACTCTTACGCCCGTTCCCACTCCCGCTTTGACCACAACCCATTCAAGAGAGCCGGTGGAACGTGAAAGAGAACCTGAGGAACCACCTAGAAGACCCTCTGTGGCTAGGTAATCCTCGTTTACCTTCCGACCAGATTCCTAATCGCTCGCTTCTACCTGGAAGCATTTTTATTATTTTATCATATTACTGTTTTCTCCTTGCAGAAGAACGTCGGCCCAAGAAGCACATCCGGCGGCAACGAGAAGCGCTTCTTCCGACTCTAGTACCGGTTCAGAAAGCTCTACGGGTTCTGGTATCCGCAGTACTGGGGCTCCTTTTACTGCCGAAGAGATGAAGCAGAAATATTTATCCAAATCCCCGGCTACGGGAACTACTACAACTTTGTCGACGGCGCCTGCCCCGGCTGTGAACACTGTCAGAGACGCGCCATCGACCACGACGACTACAACCCCGCAGAGACCTTTTCAAAGTCGTTTTTTAGGCGGAGGTATATTTTTTTTATTTTTTTTTTTTCACTTATGTATGACTATTAATCAGCTGGAAAGTCGTTGCTCCCAGGGTATACCCCTGCAGTTACATAATTTAACAGCTTCCTTACTTACGCTTTAGAATTCTATCCTTATTTTTATTTCTTTTCTTCTTCGACAATATTCGACGATTATTTATACCTATATACGTATATACATTTATTATTTATTGCTTATATTTATTGTAATGTAATTATAAGACTTCGCTCTTACTCAAATGTTGTTTTTCTATAGAATTCATGTAGTAGATAGATATTCCAACTCTGTCTTTCTAGAGTAGTACTTGACTCTTACGTGTCTTATATTAGTTGCCAATTTATCCAACTCCGAACAGAATCTATTCCGAATTTTCATCAAATTTCAAGTCGGGCTTCAAAGTTCACCATCTCACGTCAGCACATCGGACCCGGATCTATCTGCATTCTGCATGTGTTATCGAGTCGTAAAGAAATGGATTCTGAAAACTGTCGTATCATCCTTAGCTTAGTCTTCAATTCCTGCCACACGTATACAGCAAAGGTTCACAGTCAGTTCCATCAGATATTTTCGGAAAATGAACTGTTCCTTTTTCTTTTTTACACTAAACTTGTTACCCGTCTGTTTTCAATGTTCGTCAACAATTTACTACTTCACCGTAATGTTTTGTGACGCGCTTGAGACAACCTCATCTCACTGTCAAAAGTTTTCTTCATCCTACCTGAACTCCCAGTACATTATTCATTCATTTTTTACTTCATCAGTTTACTCCACCATCTTCTTTCACTAGCTCTCATCTCCTTCACTAGCCTTCATATCTGCAAACCAATTATAATCAGCTTTGATTCAATCTAAAGTCTGATTACCACTCAGCTGTCATTTGCCAGCGATTGACAGCCTCCATTTTCGAGGCAGACCCGAGGCAATCGTATTTCCTTGAAATAGTGAGGATTAGTCCAAGTTCCTTTCACGGGTTCAACCTTCGGCTCATTATTACGGCCAAGATTTTCACTGGAAGATTTAATCCTCGCTTGATTATGATCGGATCGAAAAAGCGGTATTAGTGAGCTGCCTCATGCTTTAACGACTACCAAGCTGACCAGTCATTATAGTGATAATCAAAAGCCGTGGGCCTGGAAACCCGCCGATCAACGTTCTTAATGCTGCCTTTCCTCTAGGTAATCGTACCGCACCAGCACCGCCACCTCCAAGAGAGGAACCACCGAAAAAAGAGGAGGACGATGAAGAGGAGACAACTAGCTCCTCCGAGGAAACTGATTCCGATACTGAGGAAGAATCTGAAACTGAAAATCCATCCACACCTACTCAGACATCGGCTCCATCAACTCCGCATAAGACTCCCGGTGAATCCGCAATGGCACGTACCGACATCGGACCACTTCTTGCCCGCAGTGCGGAAGCCCGTCGCGGAAGCAAAGAGGATTCGCCTTCCACCAGGTACTCGTCGATCCAATTCGTCGTCAATTACTACGTTTCGTTGCTCATTGAGTACTTTGAGTATTTTATTTAATCACTTTTGCTATCGACTGACATCTGGCTTTTTTTGACACCCCAAAATGACGCGGGAAGCACTGCAGCTGATTTTCAAAGTCAACGGCTTCGGCTTTGAAGTTTTTGTCTTCATTATTTTAATCACTTTTTTGTTGCTTTTATTTTGATAATCATCTCGTTGGATAAGAAAACGCCAGACTATTGGCGTTCGCAGAATTTAGATACAGACGATGGGCGAGACGATTTGCGAATTTGTCCGTCGATAGAAACCTGTAATAGAAATCCTGAATGAAATTGGTATTTCGTATACGCGATTTGGCATTGGGGGAATTAAGAGACTCTGTTTGTTGTTCGTGTCTCAGGTATTCGTCGTCAAGGGGAAGTCCCGCACAATCTACGACGACAACAACGTCGACGCCGACATCGAGCGCGACCTCTGGCGGCTACACCAGCAGGTTCGTAGCAAACGATGACATTCACCACTTCAATTATTGTTCCAATAACACCCTCGCCGATATCATTGAATGCGAGCCCGACGAAGGCGACGACTCGCCAAGCGAGAAATCGGATAAAAATAAAATTGTAGTAACCGTTAGTGATTCGAGTGACAAAGATGAGATCGGTGCGTCCTATCGAAATTACGAAACCGTCGAGCAAACCCTTTCGCACGAAGGAGAAGCCCGAGTTTCTACCGATGAAGAGGACGAAGAGTCCTTAGTTATTAACCTCGAGAACATCTCCACCGATATAAATAATTTATCAAACGCGTCTCCGATTAATCATTCGCTTATTGAAAACGACGACGCAATTGACGATAGGAGAACACTCACTCGTCGCGACACTGACGCAAATGCATTCGACGGAAATGGATGGCTTGTTGACTCTCCGGAACCCGAAGACGAACAACCGCGTGCCTTTAGTTATTCCGATACCGAAGCCGCTGCGATTATCAGACCTGAGAATATCGTAGATCTTGATGAATCCAGCCGCACCGAATCATCCGAGGAAAATATCGAGCTTGCCGCGAATTCTCACGCTTCTGAAACCACTGACGTATTGTCGAGAGACGGTTGGCTTGTGCGGGAGAATGTCGAGGAGGATCAAGTCGGACGTAGAAAGCCAGTCGAAAAATTAATCGCTTATAAAAAACGGGAGACGTCTCCAACCCTGGGGAGCAACGGTTGGTTAATCGACAGCTCAGACGCGGAAGAACTGACCGGAAATGGGAACGATGAAGCCGTGTCCAAGGACTCGGGGAAGACGGATAAATCGGACAGCGAGAAGCCAGCGAATGTCGTTGACGCCGAGAGGGACATATCCGTGGTAAAATATGACTTAGTAGTTAAAGACGGTGCGACCGACGACTACGCGCCAGAAGAAGATAAAAAGCTCAACGATTCTCGCAAGAACAGGATAAATAAGAACAATAACGACGATGATGACGACGACGACGACGACGTCTCGAAGATGAATAAACGAAACGACGGATTTGTTCGCGAGGAAAACAACGACGAAGACGAAGATGAAGGCGGAACAGCGAGGACAACGAAAGTCGAGGATGAATCAACGCAAAGGAACCCGAAAAATGTTGATCCTGTACGAAAAGGAAAATCGGGAAAGGACGACGGGACTTCGTTCGATTCTGCAAATAATGACCGAGGGTTGAGTAAAAGTCTCAACGAAAGTGACGGCGGAGTGAGTCCAAGTCCATCCGTTCCCAAAATGGGTGGAGAAAATACCGATAAAAGTAAAGGGAAATCGGCGGATAGTGGTGAGAATACGAAATTGCAGTCGCGGATGAGTGGAGAATTCGATTCGTCGTTAGGAAATGAATTATCTAAGGGCCATGATAATGACGATAACGTAGACGTTGACGAGTCGTCGCCCGATGCCCGCGGCCGTAACGATAATAACAAGCTACCGACGATTGTTAGAGATCGTAAAGAAAATATGGCTAATTTGGACGAGCACGATGGCAACGAATTATATGTAGGTGCCACCGCTCTCGTTAACGCAAACGATACCTTGAAACCTAATGTTGCTTCGGAGGTGAACCAATCCGTAAAGTCTGACAAAAGTGATGAAAGTCTAGACCTAGGTATGCAAATGCAAATGGTAACCACCGTCTTCTGTGTGTCCATACTGTGTTACAGCGTTCTAATCAATTTATTATTCGTGTGACTGATCAATTTTCAACACAGTGCTTACAGACATCGAGAAGACGGTTCAAATCGGACCTGAAGAGATAAGAAGATGTATTTTTTGCCCCAACTTTTCGAAGCATGCATTATTTTCCTAATTGGAAATTCGGAGCATCTTTTGTCGTCTCGGTATCCGAACCAGAATTTTACCCATCTGTGTTTCAATACTTCGCATTTGCGAAGTGAAGTTTTCAAAATTGAAACAGAATATCTGCAGAAAATCATCTTTCTCTCTTTCTCTCTCACTTTATCCGATTGGGAATGATTGACCATAATCTTAGCGGGTCTGTAAGCTCGGTGATTTTTTCCACGTATAAATTAACAACCAAATACAAAAATAACACATGGATATTAACCGTTAATGCAAATACTTGTTGATAATTCTTTTTTCTACTTTTTACACTGTTTTAATATGTAAGTCGCGTGTGTATAGCCGCTTCCGCCTCAATATCGCGTCGCGTAACTATGATTATCTCTGCATCTAGACTCGTTAGGGTATAAAACAGTAGAATAGTGATTAGCGCTTATTACAATAGTTTAGACGTAATCTATAATTCGGAAAATCATTTATTTCCTATCCAAAAATTGTTTAGGTAAACTCGTACGTACGCAACGTATACCTATGTAGTATTTTTATACATACTCGCATATTAATACACCTATATAAAATAAACTGAATTGTGATATTTCGATACGTAATTAAAAACGAGACCGTATTTCCTATCGACATATACACAAAACTATAGTTTGCTCAATCCCGTAGTTTCGTGTTATTTTAAATGTTTAATTATCGCTTATTATCGCTGCACATAGGTATGTGAGTACAAGTGCCTATATAATCGGATCGTACCATAGATTCATTAATGTAACGGATCTATAGTAAATCAATTGCATCAATTTATCTCTGACTGTACACGCATTTATGTTAAATTTTTTGTACTTTCGTAGAAAAAGAAAAAAAGAAAAAGAAAAAGAAATATATATAGTATATATACTATATTAATATATCATATGAAATAGGCTTGGATCAGATTATTGGTATGGTAAATAATAAACTGCATTTTGTGATAACTCGCATTGTAATTTATTTCCCTATCACTATACATCCTTCAGACAATTACATATTGCGATTCCGTTTGTGATTTTATTCATGTTAATCGTTCAGTTGATTATCTTAATGTTTTTTATTTATTTTTTTTATTTTTCTTTGATTTTTTTTTCATTTAAACGTTTTTCATTTTCACCCAAAACATGTGATCGTCAAAATCTCACGACAGCTACCAGCGTAGGTATAGCTTCGCCTGGGAATATATTCCCGTAAATATAACCACGCTAATGATAACATAAAGACATAATTAACGATTAACATAATCCATAACGAAAGACATCTGGATATCTGAATGTAGATAATCACGAATTATGAAGATCGATTAGATCGCGATAGTTCAACAATACCGTGAAATTATTGTACGGAAATAAAACGCGAGTTATCACTAATGCGGTATTGGTAGTCTTCATTAAACCGGCGTATCGTATCGTATCTACGGAAACTCCTAGTTTATACAATAATTATATAAAGTATAGAGTTATTTGATGCAAAGTAGATGAGAAGAAAATGGAAATTGTCGACCATCCTTGGGAAGTGAATCCATTGAATTGAAACCAAGGCGGAATCCGAAATTATATGAGATTCGTCAAAAAAAGAACATCTCGAGCTATACGGATTAAGACCTTTTGCCAACGTCTCTGGTTGATCTATAGAACCGTTTTCAGGGTCTGTATGAAATGTTCAGATTCTTTCGATGATCGGTGATCAACGAGGCGTTGGCATAAGGCCATTCTCCCCTATTTGATATGAAACGATGACGGTTATTCAAAACCGAGTCTGATAGGGTAATAATGCCAGGAATACCGCCGGTTTTAGGTTCCTCAACAAGAGTAGAAGTCAGGCGGCCGTGGCTGCGCGTGAACCGGATCCGGAGCCCGAGCCCCTCTCGACGATGTCGCGTTACGCGGCCCTCAAGGAACGCCGTCAACGTTTGGCGCGCTCCAGGAGTTCCCACAACTTTGGGAACGACGACTTGGACATCGACGATGACCCACCATCGCCCACAACCCAGTCTCCGAACGCCTATCTGGCGGCCAAGTACGGGGTCGGCAGCGAATTGGCGAGAAGTCGTAGCACGCACGCCCTTAAGTCCAGGGAACCGAGTCCCGATCGGGATCACAGGGACCGGGATAGGGACCGGGACCGTGGAGCCACGGAGAAGGACGGTGCTGCCCTTAGCTCTTGGGCACGCTACCTCAAGAACAAGTACGGAAACCGCGGTACCAAGGACAAGGAGCCGCCTTCCGCCTCTGCAGCGGCTGCCTCATCAAGGTATCATTTCTAAGTCAAAGATCAGCCCGAATTTCTAAGAATATACGATCGCTCTTTGGGATATCGTGTCACGGACTTACGGACACATGATTTTATCGAATATTCACCTGATCGAAGTGATCCAGGTAGTTTAATGCGATCCTTAATTTTAGCGCGAGCGCGGCCTCGCGAAGGCTTTCGCTAGGACTGCCATTGAGACACACCGGCCAGACCTCCTTCGAATCTTCTGACGACGACCAAAAAAACCCGTCAGGCTCCCCCACATCCCCTACAGCAGCTCCCGCTATTCACGCGGCAGCAGGTTCCTCCACTAGGTAAGTTTTGGACGCTAGAGTTCTTCGGGTGCTACTGAAATTTCGCAAATAATTTCACCTTCTATTTTATTTGTTTCCTTACAGGGGTCAGTACCTGCTGAAGCGGCGGCAGCTGTTCAAATTTGGGATGCGGGGGAGCGAAGCCGGATGCTTTACCTGGCCGCGAGGCCTGGCCGTCGGCCCTGACAATTCCATCGTCGTAGCCGACAGCTCCAACCATCGAATTCAAGTAAGATATTTGGCTCATCATCAAGGGGGCACATGGGTATATTATAGTCATCAAAGTCCAAATTTGACTCATTGGATTTTGACTATAAGATAATAAATCGAAACCTGCAGGTGTTTGACGGAAACGGAAACTTCGTCAAGGAGTTTGGCACATACGGTAGCGGAGAAGGTGAGTTTGACTGTCTGGCGGGAGTCGCCGTGAACAGAATCGGTCAGTTCATAATCGCGGATCGATACAATCATCGTATCCAAGTGCTGGATCCTTCCGGTCGGTTTCTGCGAGCTTTTGGCTCCCAGGGCAGCGCAGACGGAAGGTTAAATTATCCCTGGGGCATCACCACGGACGCCTTAGGTTTCATCTATGTCTGCGACAAGGAAAACCACCGTGTACAGGTGCGTTTCTCATCTCTTTACTATTTCTTATCGAGATAAATGATCAGACTTCGATAAAAATTGATCATCGACAGTACTCGCAATGATCATCTCGTTTCCTTAAAGGTGTTCCAATCGGATGGAACATTCGTAGGAAAGTTTGGTTCCTGCGGTAGCGGACGAGGTCAACTAGAGCATCCGCATTACATCGCAGTCAGCAATACGAACCGAGTTATCGTCAGCGACGGAAATAATCACCGTGTTCAGATCTTCGATGTAAACGGTCGTGTATTAACGTCATTTGGTTCCGAAGGATCTGAAGACGGACAGTTCAAGTTCCCGCGAGGTGTCGCCGTCGACGATCAAGGATTTATCGTCGTCGCTGATTCCGGCAACAACAGGATACAGATATTCACACCGGAAGGTGGTTTCCTCAGAGCTTTTGGCGGATGGGGAAGTGGGGACGGAGAATTTAGGGGATTAGAAGGTGTCGCTGTAACGTCAGCCGGTAACATCGTTGTATGCGATCGTGAGAACCACCGGGTTCAGGTTTTTTAGATATAATAATTGGTCTGTTTCTTGGAGATTATTTCACACCGTTTGCCCGCACCCTGACGAGAATACATAGCTGATTATTATCTAAAATAAAAAAATGAAAAAAAGATTTTTAATAACTTTGTAAAACTCTAAAACCGTAAATAATTTTCATTAGTTTTCCGAAATATTTGGTGAACAATATTTTACGGATGAACTCCGCATATAAAAATCTAAAAAAATTGTTTATTTATTTTTTTTTTAATTCACGTGAAATCACTAATAATACTCATGAGATGTTATCATATATTGATAATCTTGGGACTTTTTACATATAAGAATTTTCAAGTTTTTCCGAGATATGCCAGTAATCGGAAATATATTCTCACCATGGCGTCAACGGATGGGATGAAAACTGTATTTAGAATCGTTACAGATGTTTTATTTATTTGAAAATATCATTATATTATTTATATAGATAGATTTCTTACAAAAATGCAACAACTATAAGTCTTCGAGACTCGAGTAGTTTTACGGCCTCGATTATTGAACGCGTGATGCATATAATAGCGAAATAATAAGTTATAGTTACCTACTATATGCGATTCTATAAGATCTATATTTTGGTCTATTTAATAAGTAGGATCGCTCGGTTGAGATATATCATATACCGTGAGGTTTCATGGAAAGAGATGGTTCCAAGCACGCAGGCCCTGATTTATTCGAATATCATTGGCCGGCAGAATCGCGCTAGCAGCTTCACCAACTTTTCAGTAATATCCCTAGTTCTGTCATCTGCTAGATTCACAACAACTGTAACCTATTTGATAACAATCGAAAACAAATAGCAGATGGAGTCTAGGGATATTCGTGGCAAGTCTAAAATTGGCGGCCCTGGTAATATTCGAATAAATAAGCGCCTGCGCGCTTGGAACCAGCTCTTTCCACTCAACCTCACGGTATATATACCTAAAGCGATCTGCGGCCGAATAATGCCTTGAAAAAACATCCTGCGTACCTGTACTGATACTTATATTTACTTCCACTGAACTTACCGGAAATAAAGAATAGAAAAAAGAAAAAAAAATGGATTTCAGGTGTAGCTATTATCACACTTATAAGTGAAAAATACACGCCACAATGTAATAATTACCTAATATATTACGTACTACATACTACATACAAACATAGATGCATTATATTATACCCGAATGATGAATAACTTAATTTACATAATTTGTACTCAAGATGAACCATTGTTTGTACCGTTTGTATGCTTTGAATAAATTGTTGCGGAAGTAATGATGAAAATTAAACATATGTACGCTTAGCGTGTTTGATTCTGACCGGTATGAAGTTGGCACCACAGTATTCTGTCTCCTTCTATCCTTCCTGGTTACATAGGGAATAAAAGAGACAGAAGACTGTGGGGCCAACTTCATACCGGTCAGAATCAAACACGCTTGGCGTACTTACCTTTTCTTTTTTATTCCATATATATCATTTCTGCATTCGTTCGCAAAACTTTAGGGAATAGAAAAAAAAATTATCTCCATCTCTGAGAAAGAAAGAAGTTTCGAAAAAAAAAAAAAACAGTGTGTATAATACTTTTCTGGTTTTCCGAAATTTCGGAAAAAAAAAAAAGAAAATTTAACTGAACGATAAAATTATTTGGATGAAAATCGATGTATGGAAAAGAGCTGGGGGTGTCTTCCTTTTCCATTTTTTTTTTTTTTTTTCAACTGGGTAGGTAAATGACGATAAGTGAATAAGTCAATAAATATATAATTTATTAAATGCAATGATGAAATGGTGTAACAATGATGGGGGGGATGAGGTAACGACGAATTCACTGGGATAACTATATAACGCTGCCATGAGATAAGGCAGCGACGAACCCCATCCCCCGGAAATATAGATAAAATATTTTCATTATTTACAATATTAGTTGTTAGTCAATAAATAATAGTTAGTGATATATAATTTAATAGTTTAATTATAATAATACGGCTGCGATAATAAAAATATTACAATAGATGGAGCCTGAATCATTATATTCATTAATCTAAAGTAGCAAGTAGGTAGGTATAATAGGAGGTATCGAGTATGGTTTTTTTTTTCAAGTTTCAAGTTTCAAAGTTTCTTTGCTTTAAATTTTAGCGACTGTTATATATAATATTATTTAATCGAAAATATCCGAAAGTCATTTTTATCAACAGTTTTTTTTTTTTCATCATCAGTTTATTATACCGAACCGCTAAATATTCTCGGTCAAAAAACCTCTGAAACACATAACATCGGACCCAGATTCTTCACGCATTATTTATCAAGCAAATTACTACCCATAAGTAGCAATTAAACTTTTTAGAAATTATATATAGGTAGAAAAAATTGATTGGAAGGAAGTTTAGATTTTTGTACTCGAAGTAAATATTTTATAGTGATGGGTGGCATATTGAGTGATTTTAGTTATTTATTTATTTTTTTTATCTTTTTATTATTATTATTATTATTCTCATTCTTCTTCTTCTTTTTCTTCATTTCGACAGAAGGACGAGATTTTGAAGTTTCATTAAGGCGATTAATTTCTAATTTTCTTTAATACGCGTCCAGGATTTGGATCCGAAGTATTAATATTGTATCATTTTCGATTTTAAAGATTTAATTAACTGCTACTCTAGTAATCTTCTGCGTCTAAAATCGTTTTAAAAGTGGCATGACATTTTCTCCTCTTCTTCGTTCTTTAGTTTTTTTTTTTTTTGTTTTATTTTTATTTTTTAATAATAGTAATAAAGTATTTAATTAATTATTTATTTAATTAATTAATTAATTAAAGTGGCAGCAGTTAGGCCATGCGGCTCCTATTATCTATTCGTCTTTGACTCTTGGCTTTCTTACAGATTTAAGAATTGTTTTTTTTTTTTAAGTTCTTTTTCTTTTTTTTTTTTTTTTTTGTTTTATTTTTTATAATTTTTTTATTTTATTTAATATTAAATTTTATATTTTTGAGAATAACTTTTGTAAGTGATTTTGAAATTTAGGTACCGTATATTATATACCTCGAAGCGCCTACCCTAGCGATTTTATTTATTTTTTATTTATTTATTTATTTAGGTTGAATTTTTTCTTTTTCTTTTTCTTTTTCTTCTTGTTCTCACCGCCTTTAATATTTCCGCCCGATAGTTACTTCAATTCACTTTTCATATTACATAATTACTATTATGTAAATTTTTGTCATTTTATTTCCTTCTTTAATTCTTTTTTGTCATCGTCGTTTTTATCAGTTGTTATTATTATGCTGTTTTAAAAGATCGTGTGTAGATACAGACGTATTAATTGATGATGATATATTGATATCGACATATTTTATACGCATTTTCCAGACAATATTATATAGGTGTGTTATGTAGGTGTTATTATTCTTTTTTTTTTTTTTTCGTTTGAATTCTTTTTCTTCAATCGTAGCTAAAAAATACTACATAGGTGTGTGTATATATAGGTATTTTTCTCGAGTTTCAAAAACATTAGCAATATACCGTATATAGGTATAAGATGCCCCTAGCTGGGCCCGTATTTCAGACCTAAAACGTTTAAGAGGTGATTTCACAGTTTACCGCTAAGCGCGACAATATTCGACACAATATAAATAATTTTTTTTTTTATTTTATTTATTTATTTTTTTTTTGTTTTTTCTCATTTTCTTTTCTTTTCTTTTTTTTTTTTTTCTTCTTCATCATCATGTAAAATTCAAAAATTGATTGCCACTTGTGAAAAATCGCACTTAGCAAAACTGCATTTAAATCCTAAACGTAGAGCTCCGTCTCGTTTTTTTTTTTCTGTTATTCTTCGATACTATATAACTTTTAATTAGGTACTAGATTTCTTTTTTTTTCATTTTTTTTTTTTTTTTTTTTAAATAGAAGTCTTAAAAATTTAATAAGCAAAAATATGAATATAGATAATAATAGTTTTGTGTATAATAATAATAATAATTACTCGTCTCATTTTAAGTATCAATAGGATCGTGATTATTAATTATTAACAATGATTGAAAGAGTTTTTTTGTTTATTTTTTTGTTTTTTTTGTCCTTTTTTTCATTTTTAACTTTTTTTTTTTTCATTATTATTATCAACTAATAAATCTTTAAGCTTAAGTGGCATGAAAATGCTCGTTGGAATTGACTCGTGTGTACAATTATTATTTTTTTTTATTTTCATCTTTTTCTTTCAACTAAACGACCTCTGCTTACGTCGCGAAACATTAAATAAGCCAATCAATCACGACGGGCAAAGGGAGAAAATCCAATGAATTCTATCAATATTTAGCATATTTTTTTGTTGTTCTTTAATAATACTTTAAATTCATAGACTCAAATTCGTAACGTTTTCGAGGTATTCAGATCCCAGCGAAATTGGCATCACGGCATAGCATAGAAGACAATTGTTTTTGGTTTTTTTTTTTCTAATTATTCTCAGGGAATGATGATGCGTTAATCAAGTCTATAAAAATTTTTTGTACTTTCTATTATTTTACTTTTTTTTTCTATCTTTTTGTTTTCAACTTTTTTTTTTGAAAATCACATTCATATTAAACATTTTTTGATCCATGTATCCAAACTCTGCCTTTTACGAATATCTATTATTTCCATGTCTAATATACAATTTGATGACAGTAAAACATCATCATGCATACACATTACCCATATAGATCTATGAAATCGTTATTAACTGTTATCATGTCTTTGCAGAGAACTTTTGATCAATAAAAATAAATAAAATAAGTTACATGAAGATAGTTCTGATCAGAACGCAACGTAAGCATAGATCATTGACTGGATTTGTCTGCTTTCATGTCTCTGTGCTATTTCATTAGTCATTATATTATAATGACATACTTTTTTTTGGTTTCTTTTTTTTTTGTTTTTCTTTTTTCTTTTTTTTTTCATTTCGCGAAATACTTTCTTGGATCACTTTTTGGAGTTATCACAATGTTTGATCAGTTACGCTTATATATGCTTATACTCTTATGACTTATAACGGAAACCCGTGAGTGTGCTTCCTCTATGCATTTCCTATCCTAAAAGATGTAGTTTGTTATTATTATTATTATTATTTTTTTTTTGTATTTTTGTATTTTTTTTTTTATTATTATTATTATTATTATTTCATGTTTTTTATTCATTTATTTTCCTTCAATGGATATACCCTACGCGAGAGAAAGATTTTTTTTGTTTGTAGGTAATTCATAATAATTATCTAACTATTAAAAACGAATCTAGGAAATTGATTGATTACAATGTGAATTATTTAAAGCACAGCCCGTTTAATCAGGGCCCCACTAAGAGCTCTTCCTCCCTTTCTCGCCTTTCTTAAATTTTATTTTAGATTTAAAAATTTGAAATTTGCTATTTTATTTTATTTTATTTTATTTTTTTGTATTTTAAATACGTTTACATTTCGCACCTTTCAATAGAACTTTACATTGTCTATTTTATTTCGTTTTCCTCTCTATACATGTTTCGTATAATACGCTCTCTTTTTAGTCATGTGAAATGGAAAAAGGATTTCGCGTGGAAATTATTAATTTTTCATATTTCAACGAGTTCATTTGCATGATTGCATAATTGCATAATTGCATTTGCCTTTGCATTATTCATACTTCTACGAACGAAGAGACATAATGCATTATATTCTATAATTAGGAATGCAATGTTTTTCTTTTAATTAACTTAAGTACAACTGATACCGGTTCTTTTTTCTCTTATTATTTGTAATATGTTTGAAGCTTAAACAGACCTTGGGCTGTTAACAAGCCCTCCGTTAGTCAATCAGACTAGTATAGTATCTGATGATTCTCACAATCAGACATTCGAAATAATATAAGATGTAACGAATGGTTATCATGGTTTACACAGTCGTATAACGAAAAAAAAAAATATATATATTATATATATATATATATATATACCATATCCTTGGATATAAATCGGTTCAATCAATTCACTCTTTCTAGAATCCCTGGGGCAGCCCCGATCCAGCATTATATTTCTCAACGTCAATCTTACTACTGCTTACTGTTTATGTATGTCTTTACCTGCGTTTAGGAACCATTTCAGAACAAGGCAGGCCCTTGTTAATCTCTCAAATTCATTTGTCAGAAATCATCTCTAGTTACTAGCGTTGAACTACAGGATGTATGTTGTGTGTATTGTATGTACCCTACGCCATGTTACCCAGCCACGATGAATGCCTAAATACGATGGCATTGTCTTTCGAGAAATCGACCATTCGAAGCTATCGATGGTGAGTGATAGTTAGCTAGGTGGCCTCTAGGTTCGCGGCTACTAGGCTGGCCCCTGGGCTAGATGAGGGCGAGTTTTGGAGGGCAGCAGCCCCCTGTGAAATGAGTCCCTGCGGCCTCACGCTCCCGCTTGCGACGGCCCTGGCGCTCTGCAGTCTGGAGATAAATTAAAAACACTTTTATTTTATTCCCAAATTATAAACTAACGCTCAGATATTATTGTTTCATTTCAAAGCGCTTTAGAATGGAGAAGCATTAGTTTCAGTACAGATTTCAACAATCCAAGTGATTGTCTCATAGATTCCTGTTCATGTATGGGAAAACAGGAAAGGGTGTTTCATGAGAAAAAAAAAGTAATGTCCTTCATATTTGATTTCTAGCAGATACGAAAATTAATAGAATGGCTACACAAAAAATAATCAGCTGATTTGTCCTGTTATCTTCGTCGAAAGAAAATTTTGTTCCTCAACTATATTACTTACCGGTCGCGACTCGTCCCATGACAAGCTGCATTGACACACAATCGTAATGTCGATTAAAGTCATATTTGCCAAGACAACAGCTTACACGCATAGTATTTTAATTTCTATTATGATAACTGATAGAAGCAGTATTCTACAGATCTATCACCAGATGTATAAAGAAGATCCACACCTAACGATATAATTTTCAGTTGAGCCGTTCGACTGGGATTTTACACCGGACGATTAAAAAATCATTTGGCGAAACTCGTCCCAAGGTGACTAAACAAATTTAGCGCTTACCGCTATCGCAGGGTTTGGCATAAAAATAAAGTGCGTAAATCTTCTTAGAAAATCTGAAAACTCGTGAATATTGCTTCTCAGATATTCTCAGTTTCGTAAGATACGATAACTCTACTAGTTGCTTACTTTATTTTGGACTGCCTCATAAACTGCTGGATTTTTCTAGCAGCTTGATGTGCGGCCTGTTGATAAGCGGCCTGTTGCCTTGAGCTGGAAGACCCAGGACGTGCTCGGTAGTTACGGTAGTTACTCTGAATGACCAAAGCGGCTCGTGTAGCTTGTCTGAAAAAAGGACCACAATGAATTATCTTCCTTTTCTGAATTGGCAAGAATTGGGATAAGTTTGAGTCTCGTGCAAAGTGAAAATTTATGTAAAAGCGGTTCTCACGGGCACCTGTAATATGCGTACTGCTTATAACGTCGATAGTATTGTTGTATAAGTACTGCGGCATGACGTTCCGCCTCTTCTTGCCGTTGGCGTCCCTTGTAGCTCCGATAAGCCTTCTGAATCATTCTAGCAGCTTGGTAAAGCTCGCGTTGCTCTCTGTCTGACAATGTTAATCTGCTTAAATCAGCTTCGTTGTCACCCCCACCCCCGCCGCAGCCTCCTCCACCCATGACGACGTTTCTATCGCCATTATCGTATCCGTAACGACCGTTGTGACCACTGCCGCCATCCAACTGTAGCTGGAGTTGTAGGAATTCACAAAAATCTGCTGTAGTTGGAGGCGGCGAAGGTGAGTCTGGTGTAAGACAGCTACTCGAAGGACTTGACGGACTAGCATCAGCATCAACGTCTGATACGGACGCAGCTCCTCCACTGCAGTCGCGATACGAATCAAACAATTCGCCGGAATCGAGTGGCTGAAATTATTTAATAGTATGATTTTCTTAGAACGCAGTCATCGTCATTCAAACTCACCATTTGCTCCATTAAGGCATCTTCTAAGGGTGTTAAAGGAGGAGGCGGCGATGGGGGTGATGATGGTGAGGGCGGTTCTCCGTCGCCACGTTTAATTCTTTCTGGAAGCGCTGCAATTATCTGTTCAGCCAATGTTAGCACCTTGGCATCTTCCTCCCCTAAAAATAGAATTCAAACAATTGGATATTGCCCGACGGATATAGAAATATAACTTTGTTTGCACCACATCAATCACGACATACAATCAAAGCCCATCGCATTATTTGATCGGTAGGTAAATTTCACAGTTAACATATCTACCAGAGAGGTTGTTCAATTGATATAAATATAAAATTAAAATTTGTTGATGCAGCTGGCTTCTCCTTGTGTTGTGTTTTCTTGTTATCGTAGAATACCATAGGCGGTTGACCTGCGGACTGGATTTCACAGATAGAGACAACAACCTTCCTGGTATTAACGTTTGTGATTAATTTAAACCGGTTTGTTATGTCAGATAGTTATATACAGATACACAGACGATACAGCATCCAAGAGCAGTTACCAAGGCCAAGCAACACCAAGACCAAGATCAACACCTACACTGCTAAACTGCAAGAGTTAGAAAGTTATAGTGTTCTTTGTGTTCTTTATTTACGAAGCATATAGTAGTTATCTAAGTCTAGGACGCAGCAGACACAGAAAATTCATCTATGACAGTCTTCTATGTAGAAAGTGTTTCATAAGATAGACGACAGTGTTACAGAGACAGACAAACAAACAGAAGGAGATACGTGGATAGTACGGACCTACGGTCTCTTGAGGGTTGGGAGCACTAGGAGTACTCTCCATTCCCTGTTGGCCGAGGCTCAACGAGGTTTCGTCCTCTTGCAACAATTCCATGTTGTCCAACAGCGGAGAACCACCTGTATTTTATCGACAATTCCCCTTAATACGCGTACTTCAACATACTTTCCCGCGTCTACTCACTTGAATTACATTTATACGCTTCTAAATCTAAAGAGATACATCTAGATAAAAGAAATGTATATTGCATGAACGAACTACTTACATAGTGCTAAATCAAGGCCACTGTCTTGGGAAGGTCTTCGAGGGCTTGCTGGACGCAAAAAGAGACCTTCATCCTGTCGGCGAGCTTCTAACTGATTCAACTCTTCAGCTATCATCGAATGACCGTTTACTGATGCTATTTCAGTCGCGCTTCTACCTCGGCTGTCTTTCACTCGCAATGCCATCGCGTTCCATCTACATACAACATTCAATTTCCTCCATTACCCAGATTGTAGAAATTTTCTTCATATTTAATATTAAACTGGCGGATTATTCACTCTTGAATGGAACTGTATGTAGAGAGAAAGAAAGCATTTGTATTAAACCAAATAAAATTCATTTTGCTAACACTGAGCAAAATTTATTCAATTAAATGGAAATTGATTGGAAGATCGAAAATAACGTAGACCGGACTCAAGAATTCAAAGATCTCATGGAGTTTCACAGATTTCATCCGGAATTTGATGAATGAAGAATTTCTTGTGTTTTCAAAGACTTAAAAAAATTTCCTGATATTTCTTTTGATTCCATAAAATTTCATAGGATTTCATGGGGTTTCATGAGATTTTATGAGAGTTCATGAAATTTCATATGGACTTTATAAGATTTTATGGGATTTTATGGAACACCATAGACTTCCGGGGCCTTCATAAAATTAACATAACTATTGAAAAACTTGAAAAGATTTCACGGAGCTTCATGAGATTCCATGAGAATTTATAAAATTTCATAGGAATTTCGAAAGACTCCATGAGATTCCGTAATATTTCACGAGATTTCATGGGACTTCACACTCAGTTGCACACCCTTTCATTCAAATCAAATACGGAACTTCGAAATGAGCAAAAATTGTACATAGAGTAATGCGATCTTCTTTATACAGGGTGTATCACCTCAAGTATCGAGAATGGGAGGGACCTAGTTGACGCTAAGTGACGCCTCATCAACCAATCAACAAAGAGAAGAATTTCGTAGACAGAAACTCTCACGAGAATAGGAGATACAATTTCTTTGTGTAGGCAAAAAATATCAACCATGGGTCGAATCAAGCCATTAGATATTTATTTACTTTGACATTCACGGAAACGGTTTGAATTATGTCGAAGTAAATGAATACCTAACAGCTTGATTCGAGTCGTTGTTGGTATTTTTTGCATACATAAGGAAATTGTATCTTCGATTCTCGTAAGAATTTCGGTCTACGAAATTCTTCTCTTCGGTGATTGGTTGATGGGGCGTGACTTCGCGTCAACTAAGTCCCGCTCATTCTCGATACTTGAAGTGATACACCCTGTATAAAAAAAATCGGAACAAAATAAAACGCTATCATAGCACATACTGAAATGACAAATAATTCAGCGACCTGTAAAGTATTCTTGCTGTATCGGCATGTCCAGCAGCACACGCCCATGCGAGTGGTGTAAGTCCACTACCATCCTGCCTCAACGCATCAACTTCCGCGTCTAATACTGTACTAGGATTTTCCGCCCTCCAGTGTAGAAGAGCACAAGCTAATCTTGAGTAGCCCAAACCAGCAGCAAGGTGGAGAAGAGTCGGTCCTCCAGACTGTAAAGGTTCAGCTCCAGCCTGCCAAGGCCTCGCAACAGCATCCTGCATATTGATAGGAGAAAACAGATATTTCAGCAGATCTGGACACTCCGGATGCGTGTATCTTCATCTTTTTTCGTATTTTTCTATCCCACACACCTGACAATAAGCGACGAGTCGTTCTTCGAGGTGAGCTGCTGGTGATGGAGGACCAGGACCTTGAAGACGGGCTTCAACGTCGGCTAGCCTATCAAGGAGAGCACGTTCTGGACTTGGTTCAGCAGTTGGTGCACGACGATACTCAAAAGCAACACTGTCCGAGACCACAAACCCGTCACATGCAACCTGTAGGGATGCCAAGCCTGGGGCATGGGCTGGACAACGACATCGTAAGACCCCGGGTTGGACCAGGCAAGCCTCCACTGGCTCGGCATCAAACAGTACTGAGTATGACTGTGACCCACTGCCACCTGTCCATGGGCCAGCAACTAGCACCTGATCAACACCACAATAATGCGTTTGTCATTTTGATATTAACTTTGAGTTGAAAATGTTCAGGCTTAGATATAAGGGACTTTCAAGTTATCAACGCGTCATGCAGTTCGAAGAGAGACCGAAACTTTGGAAATTTGCATCCGTAGATGTTCAAAATTTGTGTAATCTCAATTTTACCTGTAAATCCCGACGATGTGTTAATAATTGGTAACGATCCCCGTAAATAAGACGGAGATATACATACCTTGACACCACCTTCTGTGTAACTCCATTCAGGACTATACTCAGCGATATGAGCGGTGTTTGGATGACATGAAGTATCGTTATCCGATCTTCCTCTTTCGATGGCTTTAGCTTGTTCCGTTTCGAAGTCATGCAACTCTGGTAGATCGCCAAATACGTCAAAGGCATCTAGATTGACGAGCACGTCGTCAGGAGAATCAATAAAGTCCATTGGATTGATGATGTGGTCGTCAGCAGGAGAGGGTGACGGAGATGGAGGCACCATGTTTGCTGACAATGTTCTCTGTATGTCCTCTTGACTTAGATCCAAAGTTTCGGCAAAATCCGTGACGACGGAACTGGATGCTGGCTGCAGTGTCTGAGTGCTTGATCTTTGCATTCCTTCTTGAGGGTCCAATTCGTGTTGGGTTTGCTGTTCTCTGTCGACGCTAGTCTGCTGCACTATCTGCTGTTCCGTAACTTGCCTCATTTCGATTCGTTGATTTTGCTGCTGCTGATGTTGTTGCTGCTGCTGTTGTTGGTGGTATGGTTGACTGTTCAAAATCAAAAGACCACCTCCGCCTTGAATTTGCTGTAGACTCAAAACCAGAGGTGCTGGCTGTTGGTTTTGTGAGGAATGGGAATGTCGCGAATATACCCGAGGTGCGTTCGGCGCTGTGGACGAAGGCTGCTGACCTCCGGTTGTGGAAGTGACCTTGTAAATTCAGCATCGATGAACATGAGTAGACGAGAAAGCAAAAAAACCGACAAGAAAACCGATAATAATCGCTAACCTGATTGTCTGGCGTCAGTCTCCTGGGGGCAAGTTGAGCCCCACCAGTTGAAGGAGTTGTGGATGCTCTTTGCCTATCCAAAAGCTGAGTAACAATCATGTCAACTGGGTGATTAGAATGTTGTGTGGCGTTCGAATCATCGTAATCAACGTCCCCGCCGAGGAACATGGGCCTCAATTGAGAGGCCAGTTCATCCCGGGTCCATTCTTTTTTGTCTGGTGGCAAGGCGAGGCACGGTGGCAACGCGGCTAATTTTGCATCCCCGTCCGGATACGGGACGTTCAAATAGTGGACAAGAACAACGTCCGGATTTTGTAGAAGCCAGTAACATCTCCGGTGAAATGTTGGTAAGATAGCCGAGTGGACGTAGCAACCGTAAATACATTCGACTCCCTGAACCTAACGTTGCGGCGGAAGTGAATATCATTGATCAGAAGAACATTCCTAACGCCCAATTGTGCACGACACTAATGCGCACGTGGGTTAATAATCTACCTTTAACTTCATGTGATCTTCGCGGGTCGTCTTCCCGTCCTTTCGCTTCTTCCAGCAATAACCATCCCGCCGATAACGTACCTTCTTCCTTGAATATAATAGCATTGATCCACTTCGTGGACGAACTTTCACCTCTCGACTCTGCCATTCTGCATGTCTTTGAAAGCTTATCAATATTGCAGCAATCTCCTGCAATACAGATCAAGGTTCGATACCATGAAGAGAAAGCTACATTATTGTGCAGTAAAACGATGGCTGAGGAGAAGGATGAGAACGCAACATCAAAGTATCCTTCAAACGGTCAGTTTATTATAGCTTTGACCATTAGCTCACATGCATAAACACAACCACGTGTTTTCGTGTCGACCTACTGTCGCATGGTTGAGGTATAACTATACAGAGGGTTTCGTGAACGCTATGTAAAGAGGTCTGGGTATTGATTGGCGTCAAGCAGGCAAAGCAACGTGATTCTAAGAGAGGGTGAGGCACGGATGAAAGTTAGGTGAAGTTGATTCGCGGTTTCCACCCGAGCTTGACGACTGCCATCTTCCAAGGCGTCATCATAATCATCATTACCATTATCATAATAAATACGCGCTGTATAATTTTCAGATTACATTCGGCATCATAAAGATTTACAATTGTCAGTAGTGGAATATCTGCAAAGGGGTTTCAACGCCACGATGCAATATGTGGAGACAGTGAGAAAGGCTCACCCTCCATCACTATGATAAAATGATGAAACATTTTTTGTTTGCAAATGTACCTATGTATATTTTGACGCAGATTTTAAACTTGACGTTCGCGGAAATCTCCTACCGCCATTATTCAATTCAAGAGGGCTTTAGTTCCGACTTCTTCCAGGTCGTATTTCCATAAATTCGATATCACGTAGGCCGGGTGTCTCGGAACTGAGAGATCCTCCCGACGAACTACCCTAGATACGCGAGCTGGCTAGGCCAAAGAGAATCTACGATTCGGCTTGTACTTACGAGACACTATTCATAAAGTACCTCCGCTGTATCGATTCCTCATGCAAATTATCTTCACGGGATGTAATTATACTTCAATACATGTACGTATACCATACAGGACAAAATAAAACATTCGTTTAAAAAATAATCGCGAACCTCGAGCATATCGAAATGCATTTATTAATAAGGTAAAAGAGAAAGACTAATGGCCTGTTCCACGACACTATTTGGCAAGGCCAACACAAGCGGATTGTATGTGGGGTGGTTAGTTGGTGGCCTTTGGGGGTGGTTGGTTGAGGGCCTGGATGGCCTCACCTTTATCTTCTGCCAGGGCGAACACGTTGCACGACCAGCCTGCGGATATAAATATTCCCCAGGGTGGCAGGGACGGGCACGGGGTGGTCGTAGGAGAGAGAAGGGGTTGGTGGAAGGGGTGTGGGTAACGGGAGAGACAGATAGGCACACTCGGCACTCGTCCATGCGTGCAGGATATACCTCCCCTCCCTCTCGCGCCACCCTTACTGTAGATAGATATATATATATACCATATATATACGAATTCCTATGGATATATCTATATACGAGAAGTAACGTTGCAGTGATTTACAATCGCTTAATTGATCATTTGCATTCTGGCAGCATGCTACGTGCAGTTCGGTTTGGCTACAGCTACACTTTCAACCGCCACGCCGCCATGTTAGCGAAACAGGTCATGAAACACATAGGCAACTGCAGCTTACATTATGCATCCAGCTATGTGCCGAGTTAACTTGCACAGGTGGCGCGAATTCGTGAATACACGTTAATATTACACGTGCGTGTATTCCATATACCTCTAAGTCACTTTTAAATATGGAGTTACATAAGCACTTTCATCATTTCCCATTAACTTGAAACTGCTTGAAATGTGACCTAAGTTTCTTCTTCCGATCAATGGTTCAATTATTGAGAGGTAGCCGCAAAAAAATCTTCATCTGTGTCTTATAGCTGGAGCCAAACTATCGGCTACTTGAGTCTAACTACTACTAAGTGAGGACGATTGCTTGGTACACGCAGGTCCGACTGTAGGCTAGTAGATAGTACCTACATTGGAAGGCTCTTGGTTCCGTCTAGAGGTTCTAGACTGAATTTTAAGTCGTTTCCTTCTTCCGAATTCTATTCTCGCACGATTACTACGGCAGTTGCTGGCTCGAGGATTCTTCATGCTGCTTCGCTAACCTATTTCACTTGTTTTTCTCGCTCTTTCTTTCTTGTTTTTTTTTTTTTTTTCCATTTTATTTTTCCTCTTTCATTCGCTGACGGTGAACTCTGATATTTAGTTCCAGACTATTCACGGATTTTACAAGCATCCGATAGGCGCATGCATCTATATCTACCTTATTGGCTCATGAGTTGGAAAATTTGCCAATTTTCTCTGCTCTTGCGAAGGCTTTGACAATGGCATACTTTTCGTGCATCCAAAACATTCGTATCGAATTGTACTGCAAAAATTGTCTCATAAGTAATCGACGACACATCAAGATGAATAAGACCATGAAACACGCAGTGTTTTACATAAAATTGTTTCCTGCACGGGAAACAAAGATTAAAAGCGCATGTTGTTGGCTGCGGTAACGTGCAAGTGTCGGATTTGACTAAAGCGCGACAAAACCGCGATTGAATCACTAACGACTTAAGTAATCAGGTATGCTGGGTATAAAGGAAAGGGTTAACCGCACTCGTTAGCTACTAAATAAAGACTACAAACGTTCGCTGGACCGGATACCGCGACAGAACCAATACGTTACGACTGAAGTATACATATACCCACTATGTGGAACCAGTCGAACTGTAAACGCCAGCGGCTTATAATCCGCAGCTGGGTCATTAACGTGACACCGTCCCTGCAGCATCGAGTTAGGCCACTAATCCCATTACTGGTGTCATAAAACCACGATTAAAACAAACTTCGGTTCCTAAGCCGACCCCGGGAAACAGGCCGACCAGGTCAACCTGGCAATGTAATTTTTTAGATATCTATGTATCAAGTGCGAGTCAATTATCCGGCCAATTCGATCCTGAGTATTTGGCGAAGCCAGGAAAATGGGAAATATTTTTTTGGCTGGAAAAACAGGGCAGTTTTATCGTATTTACTTTATCTTTTCGCCCATTCCATCGTCAACTTGGCTGTTTTCTTTTCGCAGGAATAACAAGTCAATGATATCGATTCTTTGGTTAAAGAAGGGTAAAAACTGTTTTTTATGTACTTGTTGACAACATTTGGCGTTTTTCTGTTGATTCGTATTGTCTCGTGTTTGTATGAAAGATTCTTATTAACACGTCCGAACCGGATGTGAGTAGATTATAGCTTGTGGTTTCGCGTTCGATATTGTATAACCACAAGTATGAATAAAGTCAAGGTAACGAGTAATTAGAATGAATTAACTAATTTTAGAGTCAAGCGTGATATCAGGGGGCCCGGACTGACTCCTTTCCACTAATTAAATAACAGCCAAAGAGAACTGAACGGTTGTAATTAAAACAGTATGAAAAGAGGAGTAAAATTATTCCTTTAATCGAATGATTTAACGTCAGTTTCGTTCGTCGACTGAACTGTCAAACTATACTGAAACAATCCCGAGAGTATAATTGTCAGTAAAACTTTGGCCAATTACTCCGAACAATAATTCAAACGCCGAGGCCAAGTCTTGTCGGCTATACTCACCTTCACTGCTCCCTTAAACCGCTCAGACCAAGTTCGGACAATCGTACATAGAACTGACAGGCACAGAGAAGAGACATAGCGATAGTCAGATTTCTATTGGGCAAAAGGGAATGAGCTAAAAGGCAAAAGGTCTAGCGCGTGTGCTCGGTTCCGTTAAGCTTGGCTACTCTTCTTCGCTATTGATCGGGGGTGGGCACCAGGAGTTTCTGGAGGTTGGGACGCGGGTTTGGGGTTGGAGGTAGAGCCAGAGAGAGAGACAGAGATAGATAGAGAGAGGGCATAGGAGGCCAGATACCATCCAGCCTGGGTCACAGGCGAAACATCACACAGAACACGCTTGTCTGCGTTGCAATATTACCAAACGCGGACACAGTGACTGGGATATGTGCACTCGATGAAACCAGGGATTGGTATCTAGGTGGAAATCAGCCCTCTCACTCCTCCAACCTGAGTTTAATCCCCACTCTTAACCCCGATGTCCAATCCCCAGTGGAGTAGGTAACTAACCAGGTAACTAAGTACCTGACTAACTAACTAACTAACTAGTTGGCTCGGTCATTCGTTATATCGTTCGTTCGTTCGTTCACACTTAATAAAACTAACTCACCTCGTTTGTGTTCCATCGATGCCTTTGGGTTGGGAAGTGTTCAGCCCGTGGTAGAGTCTCTAAATTTTCCGGAAGTTTTATCGGATCACCATCTTCCGGTGTATGATGGTGACGATAATTGCATGAAGGAAAGAAACAAATTAAATAGAACAATGTTAGAAATCAATTGTTCATATTTTATACGTCTGAAAGAAATATGACAATAGCTTATCAAGCGAGAAGCCGGAATGTGAATCTGCGATAAGCTCCAGAAGTTCTCTTTCGTTTCTTATCTCTACAGCACGTGTGTACTCTGAACCCCAAATGAGTCACAGAGTTGTTTAATCGCGTGATAATTAAACGAAGAATGAAACGGTGTCAATGTCGAGATGCGAGACTTGCGAATGTATACATACAAACGTGTTATCTCTTATTATATCAACCGCTTATCAGAGCCTGAATCATTCCATGAGAAACATGTTGGGCAAATTTTTTATCGCCGGTTTGAACACGAATGATGGATTTTATCCGTTGAAAGGTTTCCTCGATTTCTCTATACCCTCGAACACCTTTAATCGGTACGAGCTTAACTTAAACAACGCGCAGTACCTACTGAAATTGTTCACACATGGATAAAGGCACTAATCCCATTCTTTGACCAAATACGATCGTAAATAATGCGATCAACGTCCTCGGCATATAGGAGATAAGCAGTACAGCTAGATTATTGTCAATAATGAAATAATATATAGCATTAGCATAGATAATCAATGATTGACACATGATGTGCTCCATTTATGCATTTGATGAGCAGAAAATCATCCAAATTGAAGACAAATAATATTAAAATAAGTAAAATATTGCGAAAAACGACTCACTCGGGGCAAGTGGCGTTGGGTAGGTACCGTGGTAGACCGCACGCGGGTTCGCGTGATTGTATCCCGCCATCGTTCGCTCACAAGCTTTGTTCACTTGAGTAATAATTATCTAACGTAGGTACATGTATACTATATACGTTATCTAGCGTTAGTCAACCGCATTCAAGTGTATTTTATTATTATTTCTTGGCATATATGTGTGTGTATGTATATATATAGATTCTTTTTATTTTTTTATTTCCGTCGACCTCTTGTTTTGAGGTGGGAAGGGAGGAAAGGAGAGAGATGGGAATGGGGGTGAAGGAAATAGTTTCAAAAGCGGAAGTCGGAGCTAGTCCGCGATCGTTACAGTCGTCGAGGTCATCGTCGAGGTCGACATCAAAAGGAGAATAGGTATGTATTGAGAAAAGTTTTTAATCCGTATAACAGCGGGGATTCTTTCATGAGAAAAATAAGAGAAATAATGTCACTTCTTCGATATATTTTTTTTTGAAATGTTTAATGAAAAAAATTAGAAAAAAAGACACAAATGTCACGAGAAATACCACGTGGGTATAACACGAATTTTTTTTATAGTTCTTCTCGAATTCGGATACGAAGGAATTAGGAAGTCAATTGATGATTTTCTGTCAAGACACTTTGATGCCGGGATCCAGAGTGCCGAAATAACAGATCAATGAAGAACTTTCTTTAGATAAGAGGACACTTCGAGGTAATATTTGTTTTGAACTGTAGGACATCCCAAGACGCTTTTTCACAGACAAAAAATATGCTATTTCCTCAGTTGAGATTTTTCTTTTCAAAAGTCAAGAGTCAAGAGTCAAAGAGTCAAGACTCAACTACGTAAGTGCAGTTTAGGCTTAGCAATTAGCAATTACCACGCACGTGGTACACGCGGTACACGTGGTTCAGGACGCTAGTCGATTGTTATACAATCTGTTAATTTTAATAATATAAAAAATTAAAGCTTCCCGATGATTCTTCTTATTTTCTTTTTCTTCTTCTTCTTTTTCTTCTTCTGTTGATCTTTTTACTTTGTGTTAATTCTTTCTTTCTTCTTCTTTTGCTTTTCCGGCTGCTTCTTGTTCATTCATCAAGAGATCACACAAAGTACAGATATTTTACTTTTCAACGGTTCGGAACTTTGTTATATTCTTATATACTAAGTTACAACACTGAACCCGTCCCACGAAGGGACAAAACAATGTAAGGGTCACACATATGAAATAATAAATTGCGTTTGCTTGCGATTTACGTTTAGTTATTTATTTTTTTATTCGTTTATTATTTTTTTTTTTTCTTTACCTTTTAAGTATTTAATTAGTCGTTGTGTTTCGTTCGTTTTTTTTTTTTTTGTTTTTTTTTTTTTATTGATATTCAGAAAATAGTGACTTCTTTGTTTGTTTATTTGTTTGTTGTTTTGTTTTGTATTGTATTTTTTTTTTTTTTTTCTTTGTTTCTGTTTCTTTGGTGGAGTGGATAGTTACTTTTTACAGTAGAGTAGTAGGAGTGTTATTTACAAATTTTTAATAAAATAGTTGAATAAGTTTGGCCCTGCTTGTCTGCTCCCGAGCGGCGGGAGCCGCAGAGTGAGCCTCCTCCTGTCTCCTACCTCTTGCCCTCTTGTTCCTCGCTTCCTACTCCTGTCGCCGCCGCCCCGCCCGTTTCATCGTCGTCGCGCACACCAGCCCCCGCTACCCTAAATATAATACATAACCCCCATGTACCCATACATAGAAACTGCGCTCGCGCATTCGCATCCCTCTATCGCTAAGTTAAAAAGCCTCTCTTACAAACCTCACCCGTTACACACAGCGGCTGCCTGCCTGCCTGCGTGCTCGCTGCTGCATCGAAATTCTGGAACGGTGCTGCCACCTATCAGTGACCCCGGATAGCAACAAATTTATCACCTCTTAAGAGGGAGACAAAAACATTTCTACAACCCCCAGGAAACTGACTAGTTCGCGTGATAGAGGCCCAGGCACGAACCTAACTTGGTACACGGTACCACAGTGCTTGTGCAGGTTCACGGAACGGAATGAAACGATATTAAAACCGAACGACTAAGGGAACAAAGAGAGAGATTAACTTTGCCTCGGCTTTGCTATTTTCTAATATAATCATCGAAACAGAGGTTTGCATAGGATTCCTTCGGAAGAGAAAATCGTATCTTCAAGGATGCCATGAGAACCCAGGGTCATAAATTTTCGGTACTAGAGTAAGACAGTCGAGAGTTGGAAGTAGGTCGCGTGTCAAAGCCAGTAAGTTTCTATACCAAGGTGTACGGGGTGTCGAAGTTTTGCCTTTTTTTTTTGTTTCTTTTTATTTGTTTCTTTTTTTTTAATACCAAACTCGTAAATTAACAACCCGCTACCCTTTGGCTTTAAATAGAAACTTGGCAGAGCCTCTTTCAACCAGTACTCCCTCCCTCTCTCTCTCTCTCTCTATCTCTCTCTCTGTGTACCCCCGGTCCCGGTCTTCTTTCTACCTCCAATACCGCCCCACGCGAAATCCCAGGGGTGTTAGGCGTTAGCGTTATACACGAGACATTCAGGCTAAGACAATCAATAAGATTGCCACCCCCGCCTGAACAGCAGGGTGCCAGTGGTAAGAGATTTTGTAGTTACGCAAGCAACCCAGGAAACACACATATACAATATATATCTCTATACTTGTATATATGTACACGGGGTGTATGTATATGGGTATTTTAAATTTAGGCCAATTATTAAGAACGGTTTCGGAAATTAGCATCACTATTACGAGGCCTGCAGGTGGACGTCGCCCAATTTCTACTATCAAAGAAGGAAAAGCTCTCGGGGTTGGTGGAGGTCGTGCGAGGTCGGAGGTTTGGAGGGTCGAACGGACTAGCGCGGGGTAGCGGCGCTGGGGGTCGAGGGTCGATATCAAGCGAGCCAGTCAGTCACGGATATAGTTACCTAAGGGTTGATGCCAGGCTTAGCTTAGCCTGGACGCCGCCCTGGTGGCCACCACCCGAACTAACAGACTCGTGCATACCTACTCCTACTTTCGAAGCCCAATTTCTGACTATACTTTTCCTTCTCCCACTCCAAATACAGGTCTGCACATATGTGTGTTACCCACGTATATAATATATATATAGACACACACTACTTTTGGCATTACAAAAATCGAGCTTTAAAATGCAATAAAATCGCTTCACCTACGTTATTCGATAATAGAAAGATGATTTTTTCATTTAAAATTACCACCTTTCGTGGAAAATCTAACATCGTAGAATACTGACCGCGTTGATTGTTCCATTTCCTAATCAGGAATAACGCGCTTAGTATTTCTACAGCGTTAAACTCATTCCTCGAGATGATGAACTGCAGCTGTACCGACCGTTCGAAGTGCCTAATTTCATCCTGTACAGACATCGAGTGATAAACACAGCAGCAGTTTATCCCTCAATTATACTAGGGGCAGTGCTAAGCCGGATTCATAGCAGGCCTGGCTTACGCCTAGTCTGACCTATCACAGACTAAACTACTACATAACCATCATATCGTGACGGTCAATGCACACTGCATTCCTACAAGAGAACTCGTTGGTATAATTTTACGGTGTATGTAGGTACTGCGCTACCTTTGTACAGGTATATATTCACGTTTCATCGATTAAGCTGCGTGTGAAATCATCAGCGATTTTTTTCTTTCACGTTAAAAAAAAACAAAAGAGGAGAAAAAGGAACGAAAAGAGAAGCCCGAAACCGTGATGGCAAGTCTTTTACTTACTCGACGTACGTGGAACGTGAGAGTTAAAAATTGGCTGAGAGCCCGAGCCGACTTGGTACTCCCGAAGGAGTCGGATCGTGCTGATCGAGGATTCAAGATAATTTATAATCGAGGCCCTGGGTACTCGATCTAACGCGTGTTGGAAAGGACGATCACACAGTTCGCCAACCGCTGACTAAACGTATATAACAAAAAAGAGGAAAATAAAATTATAAGGAGAATTATTCTTACCGGAAGTAACCTCCGTGTCGGTTTTGACCTCCCCGTTGGCTTGTTCTTTAGTAGATTTCCGGTTCGCCCCGGTTCCAGATTCAACGCTTCTTCCTCCCTCTTGAACCTTGTAATCTTCTGTCTTAGAGCTGAGCTTAGATCCAGGATTGATCCTTACCGAGGCAACAAATTGGTTTGTTTTATGGTGCCCGTTGTTGTTGTTGCTACTACTGTTGTTGTTGTTGTTGTTATTCCCATTACCGTTCGAGGTACTGTCCTTAGAATTTTGCGCGTGATGATTATTGTTGTTGCTATTACTGTTGTTGTTGTTATTGTTGTTGTTACTGTTGCTATTCTTGTTATTGTTGTTTATACTGTTGTTACGGGTAACTTGCTGCAAGGCTGTGTGAAGAGCGCTGTGACTAACCGAGGCTGTGGACTGCAACGGTGATGTTGAATTCGATGACGATCTCACGACGACGATTCGATTCTGATTATGATCGTTCGTTGATACGGATACAGGTACTACAGTGTGATTTTGATGCGAAATCGCACTGGATGTCGTTACGCTTGTTACACCACCACCTAGGGACGTCTGTCTGATGACCAGGACGCTGCCTGCCGGCTCAAGAACCACCACTTGCCTCATTCCCCGAAAACCTTTACGCGTTACGTCGCGCCACTCCACTTCTTCTTCTTCTTCTTTTTCTTCTTCTTCTACGTCTTCCACTTCCTCTGCCTCTCCCTCTCCCTCTTCCTCTCCCTCTTCCTCTTCCTCTTCCTCTCCCTCTCCCTCTTCCTCTTCCTCTTCCTCTTCCTCTTCCTCTTCCTTTTCCTCTTCCTCTTCCTCTTCCTCTTCCTCTTCCTCTTCCTCTTCCTCTTCCTCTTCCTCTTCCTCTTCCTCTTCCTCTTCCTCTTCCTCTTCCTCTTCCTCTTCCTCTTCCTCCTCTTCTTCTTCTTCTTAGGTCGCACCTTCGATCAGAGGTTACCCACCACGAGGCGAGGTAAAAGGATGCTTTTCCGAATCAGAAACTAATCCTTAGGTGTTTTTGGACAAGGTAGAAAACCCCGCTTCAATTATTCTGTGTAACAAAATATACAACCTGCACTGGTTACGCTTGCGGCTAGTAACATTTCATCATCAAGAGAAATAGAATTCTAGAGTAAATAAGAATCAAAAATCAAGTGTTTTATGAGACCCAAAAAAATCTACCGCAACGAAATGAGAAAAAAAAAAATCAAGATTTATAAATTTTTATATCGTCGAACGAGAACGAAATGAATGGCGAGTTTTTCTCCATCTCACGTTTCATACCCATTGTTTTATTTTTAATCCGATTATTTTAGGAGATAGTCTAGAGCGGATATCTATAGATTCTACTCGACATAGTATTGTATTATGACAGATATTTTTAGATCGGATAAAAGATAGAAAAAAAAAAAAAAAAAAGATACGGGTACCTACACGAGCCTAGATTTATTTACGGATATCATTGCTTGTATCTTATTATACCTGTGATAACCCGCATGGATGAAGATGAATATGTATATGTGATAGATGGACTTATCCGTACTTTGGTTAGACATGAGAAAAGATGGATATAAAGGAAAGGGGTCTAAATATATGGGATCGTTTTATTATCACATTTTTGACCTCATGTGTGTGTGTGTAGACCTACATCATAAAAATGGCGATTGTTCTTATCGCAAAGAAAATAAATATTTGTTAAAAGAACACGATGAGAGAATACTTGAACGTGGATTTATTAGACAACTTTATTTTAGCGACGATAGTTGGATGTTTGAATAGTTGTGATATAGAAATAATAATATTTATCAATAGTGGAGATTTGTTTAATTTGTTTTACGAGGGGTGGCGATATCTTCGGTATTTACAGCACCGTGCGAGGAGGCATGTGAACCGCCTATTGGTATATATATAGCTATACCAATTTGCTACGTCGACAATTCCATATATAGAGTAAATTCTGATTACCGACTGACATGATAACTTAATAAAATGACGACGTCGGATATAATAAGTGGCTCTCCTCCGTTGAAACATCGTCAAACGGAAACGGAAGATAATATGCCATGTACTATAGGTATATGTAGTCGCGATTGTGATACGGTAGAATAATTCTTCTGTACTTGTATATCGTTTAGAATTAGATACGAGTGTTTTTGAAAACGATTATTCCCTCATGCACTCCAAACTACATAAAAATACGTTTTTTTTTTTTTGTTAGAAAGGTGATAGAATACACATACACAGAAATACGAAAAATGATGTGAAGATTTTTCAAAAAAATTCTTTATTTTTCGTCGATGAAACATAGAAAAAAACTAAAATGTCTTACGATAAATTACGAAAAGTTTTAATTTCCCTTTAAACAATTTGTAGAATTATTTTGATCATGAGTGTCACGACTCGCTCGATAAAGTCAAAGGTCTTATTCTTCAACTTTTATTTTTGTTATATATCTTAAAAAGCGGAATTCTTCGTACCCTGAATTGATCATCGCGATAAATTTCTTCTGTTGTATGAAAACGACAGAGAGTCGCAATTGATCAGGGAAAGTTTTGTTAGGTCGGTATATTTTTGGAATCAACTTTCGCCTCGATTAGGCGGCGTTAAAGGAACGAAGTGGGGAGAAATAGGGAAGGGAGAGATAAAAAAAAAATCATTATCCCAGGTAAAACCTACGTTAAAAATAAACATCGGTATATTTTGATACGAGGTAGAGTTTGAAAATATGGTCCTTAACCATACCTACATGCTATATCTGTATAATATTATATGGGGTATTCCACTTTGACTCAACGTGCCTTCAGACTTTGACCATTCAAATTTCGCCCAATTTCATTTGTGGAATACCAAAAGATGCGACTACTCAGGCAAGACTCTTGCGGTTGCAAAGTTACAATAATTTAAAAATTATCGAAGGCCAAAAGCGACTTTGGAATTTTCAAAGTCTGTTGGCACGTCGAGTTTAGGTGGAATACCCCATGAATATTTTATGTTTGTTTATAATCTTGTGAAATTAAATCATGTGACGTCCGCGAGGCGTTATATCATACAGCCGAATAACTATACCTAACTCATTTGAAACAATAACTCGACAATAAAAAACATGAAAAAATTCTTCCTCGTTGATAGTGAATTTAATTGAAGTTTTTTTTTTTCATTTCACACATTCGTCTGCGATAACAATTTACGTCATTCGACAGCAGTTACTACGTCGGATATAGACGCACTTGCGCATACGGTATGCGAGTACATAAAAAAATATTATAATATACGATTAACACCACGTGGTAATATTTTTTCTCTCCCATATACATATGATAACATTATATTTGTATACATATAATTACCAGTCACTTTTTCACCTCCTCGATGTTAATTCAAGCTTTTATACTCAAATTTGCATAAGTATATAATCCACTTGCCTATTTATACCTGCTATGTAAAAATTATGCAAAATAAAGTGTCGATGATTAAAAAGACAAAAAGATTTTCTCTCTTCCATTAGTTTACACCGTTTTTGAAATTAAAAGAATTATTTGTTTTTTATCGTTAGATTCGCGAGGCAAATTGATTTCCGTATATTTTATAGACTGAAAACTCGCGACGATGATACGTGATTGATTGTGAGCTGAAAACTGATCCTCCAAAATTAACGACATAAATACGTTGCAGCAGATTTCACACATCGGTGGCGCCCAAACTAATTGCCATAGCTTCATGATCGGTACATGGAAATTCAACCCCACAGCTCTTAATCCCAGCGATAAGTTACGATAGATATACATATATTACGTGAATTCGGATATATCTCGTCTTCTTTCTCTCCTAGTAATTTGCCAATTAATTAATTAATTAATTAATTGAATCATTTACATCCTGTCGTCGTGTCAACCTCTATGCATATTAAACGGGAGAAATAGGTATGTAAATTTATTCTTTAAAGGACCTCGCGGTGCGATACTGGGTTGACTCGTGAATCCTTAACGTCAAACGAACAAACGTTGGTACATATCATACGAGAATGGAAGGCATGAATAGGAAGATGGTAAGCGAATGAATAACACGTAATGAAGGTGTTAATCATTTAGACATGAATCTTTTAACGCGTGTTTACGAGTCTCAAGATTTAACAGCCTCGCTGAAATTCTTGAGCGAATGAATGAAAGCATTTATTATTTTCGCTGGAGGAAGTCGATCGTCCTTCTTCTTATCAATTTCGGTCAGATAAGAAATACACAATATTTCATACGCGATGCGAGGTTTTTTCCGATTATAAGATCACACTTTGAACTTATAAATTCGAATTGTGTATCGGTCGATAGCGGGAGGGGCTAGACAAAAGATTGAATAATTCGACTGTTTTGAATCGACGTAAGTGTATCGAAATTGAATGATTATAAATCGAGCTGAAGTGTGAATAATACGAGAATAATAACGTTAAGGAATAACCCGAAATCGTATGTATAGATATGATAATATGAATCCTAATTCCCGACGTTACGATATAGAATATCGTTGAGTTAATCCTTGTGAAAATTTACGAAAGTTTTTCGTCTGAGTGATAAAAACCTGTAGAGGACTAAAATCTCAGAGTCTAAAATGTCAAATTCCGTCTATTTCAAGACGCGTGATGCAATTGTGTCGTGGAAGTCATTAAAGTTCTCTGTCGTTTTACGAAACGAACTATACAACACATTTCACGGTTGGCATGGAACCGATATTTCCGTATTTTAGTACATATGTGGTTACAGACTTACCACAATACTATAGCTAAGTGCAGCCTCGTGTAGTCTGGCAAATTAAAATAGTCAAAATTTTCTTATATTCACTCTCTGCATATTTATGCATACATAGACACAGCTGGTTGAAGGGAAAAAAA
Organism: Tenthredo scrophulariae; assembly: GCA_963978835.1. Taxonomy (NCBI): domain Eukaryota; kingdom Metazoa; phylum Arthropoda; class Insecta; order Hymenoptera; family Tenthredinidae; genus Tenthredo; species Tenthredo scrophulariae. Next base: position 24,504,507 of record OZ022229.1, read on the forward strand.
GAAAAGGGGGAAACCTCGCGCGTGGCACCTAACTTTAATTTCTTTCAAATAGGATTAGACTAAAGCGCTTCTACGCGGTTATAGTACATCATGTATACCTGGAAACAATATTCGGACCATAATTCAATCCTGAATGAAATTTTTCAAATTATACATTAATTCACGGGTCCTAGACGTGAAATAAATGGATGAACTAAAAACTGGATAATTATATCGCCGATTTGACCATCAGGATTGTGAATAATTATTACGTATATGTTAAACCATCCGAGAACGCGATCTCGTTACACTTTCACTTTATTCAATTGACCTACGGACGCCCTGTGGGCGAGAGGGAACGCAGTTACTGATCATGTTTTTTCCGAAGTCTAATTTCGGCCTGAAAAATCATTACGGTAAGATCGCGGGGTTTTAAAACCGTTTTAAGACGATAAGAGTTCATTTCGAGAGGCTAAAAGCTGCGGTTAATACGTCTATGCACAGTTATCATTTCCGTTGGTATTTGAAAGTAGAAAAAAAAATGTAATCGTCGTAGTTGGTTATTGAATAATAAAACACCCGGTAGATCGCGGTTATCGTTGAAGCAGACGCTTTCATAGTTATATTGCTTTGTAGCATAACACGCGTGTGATAGAATATGTAGAGTGAATGTTAAATGTGTCTTAGATTATTATTTGATTTTAGTGATACGACTGAAGTTTGGGTATAAATTCAATACAGTATAATAATGTTTGTCGTAGCTTAGGATGATTAATAGTATGTAGAATATGGTGATAAATAAATGTGTTATGAAGCTTATCATACTTACTGTGTATCTCCCCCGACCCCGGAATGACAGAAGGCAGCTTGTGCCAGCGATCATATTCATTTTAAATGATTAAATTTGAATAACGGTAACCTAGACACTTGTAAGTATAAAATATATCACCACTTTAACACTATGTCATATTTTGAGGCGAATTTTTAACCCCGTTTATTCAATTGTTATATACCTTTTTCACCCACATAATATTACTCTCTCTTCCGTATAGGCGCGAGCCAACCTATTCCCGGGATCCATGACAGATGGGGAACACGGTCGCATGCGCCGCAGCAGAAGCCATTTGCGATCCTAAGTCAAGATTGGTAGAGTCTAAAGGTTATCCTGGATCGGGTTTACGCTCAACTATAACATTATATCAATATTAACGGAAATAAAATTACCCAATATTTGAACAACTAGAAATATGTTTATTCGTCCTATTAATCATTGCGACATCTAACCGATCACGATCCGCACTATATAACATAACAAAACTTTAGTATTCATATTTCGATTGAGACACTTGACGATCCGCCATCTTGCCACCATCGACCAATCACAAAACCCGACCACTTCGAATTGATATTATTTTCGATCAGAGTAGCTGCTCTGTGTCGAATGAAGCATGTTTCATGGTTTGTTCGAACCACGTCCGCAAACATAGTTGATGTGTGATATTATGTGGTAATTTGTTAGGCCAGATTTCCGTTCTATAACTTTCGTTGGTATCGGGGATTCCCTGACTTTTGTTAGTCAAGGTTTCTCAAGATTTCTAAATGTGACTGATAGATTCCTCGTTAACCATCCGTTAATCAATTTGTCATTCTCTTCAGTAGGTGAAAGTTCTCGATAGCTGAAAGTTATTTTACAATAAGTCGAGTGTATCACTAAAAATTAATTCCAATCCTAGTCGTTATACAAGTCTTCATTTAAGGTTAAGTAATTTTAGCGGCCTACATACGCTGCTCGTAATCATCACCGTTACTTTGTAACAGTACTAATAGGGGACTGTAAATTATAAGACAACGATATGTCGTCATCGGATATATTCAACCCGAAAAAACCGTATTTTTATTACTCATTTCTTAAATTTCCGACGGGTTTTTAACGTCTAATTATTCCTTGTAATGTTAAACACAGTGCCCTATTTTTAGGTTAGAAAATACCTCTGGCATGTTTACGTATTTAATCTTCAATATCGTCCTTAACTCAGTCATCCGGTTTAAGTTCTGCATTCAAAACGTTGAAAATTCAATTTTTCAAATAACCTAATACTTTTTTTTTTAAACTCAATCTGAGTTCCTGTCTTTCTATGCTCCTCCACGATCGATCATCAAGCATCGTAAATTAATAACAAAAAGCAAGAAATTTGGCTTCGGTCTCATTCTAAAATCCATGAATCTTCATTTGTATTCACAATCACTCTTAAAAAACCTAAAACTCTGGGTACACTAGTCTTCCTTGCATTATCTCTTCATTTTCTAAGAACATGAGAGATAACTCAGTTTCTAGCACTCATTTTTCATCCAAATACATCGAGCTGGCTTTCCTTCGGCCATGAAATAGTTATCCTTGTGATATTCCCAAGGTAATTTGGGATCAAATTTGATGTATTTACAGCTCGGAAGATGAACAAAACACCGATATCTATACTCCAGGAGATGATGGTGAAGAAGTGCATGGTACCAAACTATGAGCTTATTCATAACGGGGGCGGAACTCATCTAAACACATTTACTTACCAAGTATCATGCGACGGTCTATCAGCAACCGGGACAGGACGATGTAAAAGAGATGCTAAACACGAAGCAGCTAAAGCAATGCTGGAGACAATTGCTCAAGTAAACGGCTACCCTCAGCTACCGGCTTCCCCGGCTCAGTCGCCGATACACACACCTCTTCCAACGCAGACTCCAGCTGCTGTTAAAACTCCGCCTAATGGAGTATTTGTAAACGCTATAGGCGCCTTGCAGGTGAGTTGGTCGAAGATTTGAGAGAACTTTGAGCCTCGTTGGCTTGGAATTTTATAATGCAGTTGAATCATAAGGGGAATTTATTTAACAGGAAATATGCGCAGATAATAATCTCCAGGAACCTCGTTACGAGAGTGTGAGTGACGTCGGACCACCACATGCGAGGGTTTTCACCATTCATTGCATTGTTTCTACTTTTAAAGAGGAGGGGGTTGCGACTACAAAGAAACAAGCGAAGCATGAAGCGGCTAGAAAAATGGTTGATAGAATAACTGACGTAGTAAGCGGCAAGAACGTGGATATGGCAGTTTGCATTAAGCAGGATATCACGATGCATGACCTAGAGACTAACGATGTAGCGAAAAAGCGCTACCCAGAGTTGACTAAACTTCCTATTCTAAAAAAGCCTAATTTGGGAGTTACAATATCCGAATATCATTCGAAGATAAGAAATAGTATAGACGAGAATGTTAGGGCCGAGACTATCACGAAATTAGTTAATTTAATTAACGATGCAAAACTGACCTCCGAAACTGAAGAGACTTACGATAATTTGTATTCAAAGTTTCACCAAATGTTAACACCGCTGAACATAGAACTGGAAGAAATTAGTCTTAGTACTGTCAGTGGGACGGGTTCAGTTTTTGGTATCACCTTAGACACCAGTCCAGCTTTGGTCGAAATGACTTACGGCAAAAACCAAACTGAGGCAAGAATGGGTGCATTGATAAAAATAATGAACGCGTTGCACACCATGCTCTTATAATTTTTGGACCGAGGATTGTGCAAAGAATGGCTTTTGTTACCCACTGTTCCGCGTTTTTGTTTCTCTACCAAATTCAGATCACACAATTTGTAACAAATTGAATTCGGCAGCTTTTTATGCCTCCAAAATCAGGACTTTGGCTCCTGTAAATAATTTTTCGTTTTAATCGTACGATATGTTACAGTTGATTAGGAATATCAGTAAAAGTATAATATTGTTGAAACTCGATGTACGCTATGTGAGATTTGGAGGTGAAACAAGACTATTTAAAATTATTCAGTACCTCCCATACCTAAAATATTATAATATCTTGAATGTAAGTTTAAGTTAAGTCTTATTTCATCGGATACGTTTTACCACAGAGAAATTATTTTATACATACCGATAATTTGGGATATAGAATATGAAATATCGCTTACGTTTGCCCTATTATATTTGATAATGGTAGTTTCCCTACCAAGTGTGTAAAGTTTAACTTTACGGTTGGAAAACGCAACCATAACAGCGTACTTTATGGCTACTGTATCACAAAGATTAATATGCAATTTAGAGAGCGCGAATTTCCGCGACTTTCTGTTAAAATAACATAAGGATTGAATAATAAATTCCCGGGAAATTATTCTAATGGAATGTTTATATGGGGCGTTCCATCCATTATCGTTCATATTTGTAAGATATTCTATTTTTTTATTTATTTTTTTTTTTCGGTCGTTTATTGGTGGCAACATAATCGGTGATATATATATATTTATAAGAAAGTTATTGTTCCGTCTGCGATAACAGCGACTGAAAAATGCGAATATGAAATGACTTGTTTATTCCTTCCAATAGAGAATGAAGTTATATAAATTGTCGATCGTGAAATTGGCTGGCTAATATAGTATAGCATATATATACATCTATATATATGTATATTTCAAATAAAGATTATTCAAATTAAATACGTTGACAAAAATTGTTTCTGATTGCTTCATATAGGATTGGGAAAAATGGTTTTATTAACGTTGGCCCCAGAATTAAACAAGAATAGCCTTTATTATTTTTATTTATTTGATGTCACATAGTAAGGCGACACCTCTGAGAGTCCAATGCCTTGGATTATGGTCAGTTTCGAAATCGATTGATCCGACGTACTTCTGATCTGTTCTTTGGGGTTTTCTGTAAATCGGACACTCGTAGAGGGTAGGATCTTTCCCCGCTGTTGTATTTATCGCGTATATGTATATAACGGGCATTTGCTCGTAAAGTACCTTTGCCTTGCTCTCTACCAACTTTCCTGATTTACGATCCAACGATGCTCCTTCGAGGAATAATCCATGAACGTACACCCCTTCCTGAGGTGGTTCTTTCACGTCTTCTTTATTATGACGAGTCAGGAAATTTTGGAGTACAACTGAATCCAATGCCCAACCCTTGTGAGCTCTCGTGACCTCCTGTAGCAACAGATCGCATGCACTTTTCAATTCTGTCATGTCATTTTAGTGTAGGTGGTGTATCAGGATGGGTCGAAAATATAATCTTATTTTATTTTTCCGTTGCTGACACGTCACAGATTTTTATACGAATTAGTTTTCTCTAAAAGGAAAAATGCTGAAACAAGACTTCTATTTCCCATGAAATTAAAATTTAACGTAAGGAAAAATTTTTATTCAAAAAAGTTATCACTTGGCGAAAAATCAAGTTATCGAGTTCGTTTTAGTTTAGTGCTTACAGAATGGAAACGTCGAATCATTACAAATTTTAAACGAAGTTTTTTTACTTCGAAAGTGTCTTCACCATCCCCTAAAATTCCCTAACCATCATAGAGGCCATCTTACCTGTCGCATTGCAGTCAAAAATCCTTGTGGGTTGAAAAATCCTGTCATCCAGAACGCGTTTGGTCTTCCATTCGCACACCAGTGTCTGAACTGTGCATCTCTTTCCAAAAGTTCTGTGTACCAAAATCCTAGGGTAGCAGATTCCCATGAAATTTTTTGCCACTTCTCAGGTATTCGGGCATCGTACATGGCGTCCAGAGAAGCGCGAAGGCCCTGGCTCATGACTATTGTACCATCAATAGCCAATTTGAGATCAGATAAAGTGGATTGGACCTCTTTTATGACCCGTGAAATTCTGAAATCGAAGAAACACATAATCATTGTGCTGCTCGTCATACTATGCAGCGAAAAAGTGCATTCACCTATCTATCTCTTGACGCAAAAAGATATTCATCGGTAGCAGAGCACCCATTCTTTGCAAAGCTTCTCTAACTTCAAAGGTGTTATACTGAGGTGGCAATTTGGTCAGCATGTCATCAGCCAGTCTGTAAACGACGCTTTCTCTGGTCTCTCCACCCTGTGCACCTCCTTCTTTTGGTTGTACGTTTAAAATGGTATCGAGTATCCCCTTGGCTGTATTAATTTGGTAAGTTATATCCGCGTTTGAATGCAGCCCAAATACTTCTGGAGTATCGGTGGCCGGAAGGCTGTTTATGTAGTCGATGTAGCCTTGGAGGTTTCGCGTTTGGGGCACGCGGTATCCGTGGTAAAACTCGAACCCAGGACGCAGTAAGACGTCGCAAAACCACACGTGGGTAAAGGTGGTCAGTAAACGTTTGTCGAAATCGTCTGTAACTCTACCCCCGTATTGAACCTGTTGAAAAATAATTGTGGGACTGATTGTGTTCGGCTAAATTTGCCGCCTGGTTTTTACTCACCTCTCCAAGCATGTAGCACACTGTCGGCCAAGAGACTCCCTTTTTGGGATCCATATCGTCCAAATGGTTTTGTATGAATTGTACAGAGGCCGCAAAGTCAGCTTGATTGAATTCGTACGGTACATTCCAACCCAAGGGACCAAATTTTCTACGCTCCTGTACCACAGTGTGCAGAAATGCAACAGCGTACAGAAGTGGTGGCCACTGACCTTGCGTGCTGTAGTCTAAAGCATCTTGAGTTACACCTTGATATGTTCTTTTCAAACTCGCTCTTATGCCTTGGGGTGGTTCGTTTGTAAACTTTATAGCCGTCTGTATAAACGAATTTTCGAAATTTTGTCTAAATAAGATACCTTTCGCGGAAATCTGCGAGTATTCTTAAAAACGACCATAATTTCGCCGTATACCTGTAGTAAACCAATTGGGAATTGAGCGTGCACTTCCGTAGTCATCCAGAGTCTAAATGATTCGTGGATGTCTTCTGTTTCAACAAGAGCATCCATGGCTTCTGTGCAGAAAGGGAGAGACAGATGAATATTCTGTAACAGAACCCATCCTCCGCCATTCATTGCGTCGCTGATCATTTTTCGGGAATGAAATTCCTGGCCTTGTCCCATGGACACGGATCTCAGTTCTGAAATATAGACGGAATGCAAATTTTAATTGGTTCCTTCAACATCGCTTGGGTTCAATCTAATAAGCCTCATACTTACGAACGTCCTTCTGTTTGGCTAATGCGGTTATCTGTGGGCTGGGATCCGAACCAATAGATAATATGCAAATTAGAGGAGATCTCGGTTCTGATTCTGACCAGGTTGTTTCTAAATCCAAAATTCTTGCTTCGCCATACTCTTTGCCTAATGATTCTACGATGTACTTTCTAGCCTGCGAAAGAGTCCTGTCAGGGCTCCACGATCTGACCAGTAGTAGTTTCCGAAAGACATCAATTTTTTGGTAGCCGCAAGGCAGTTCCTCCTCTTCGGGCTTCTCCTTTTCGTACCACTGTCGCCACTCTTTTTCATTGAATTCAATTTTTGTAAGAACTTCGGAGAAGACTTCGAGTTTATTAATCTCCACCAGATTCAACCAAGTTATGTCTAGGATCCATTTGAATGGTTTTGGTGCTACTGCGTTGAGATCCAAGGATGCACCTCCTTTTATAAAGGCCATAAATTCGGCGTGGGTTATCGCCTCGCGCTGACAGTCTATTTTCATGGCCAGCATCAGTGTGAAGAGTGCCTTGTGCCTCTCGTACAAACTTCGTAAAGTGAATCCCCAGACTTCAAGAGTCAAATGTCTGAGGATGATGTCTATCCGTTCATTGGTGATCGCGCTTTTCGTTGATTTCGTTATGGAATTATCGAAAATGGTCAAAAACTGCTTCAACGAGTTTTGGTACATAACATTAACGTCACTCATTTCTACGATAAGAAAATACAAAATTGATCCTCTCGCAGCCACTGCTCGAAACTCCTCTCGCGCTACGGTAATTTTCCTCTCCGTTAAAGCAGCTACTTGTAGCTTCTCACTAACTGATTCAGCGGTTGATTTTGTCTCTTGTAAAACACGAATCAGAGCTTCGTCGTCTACCAGTGAGCCTTCAGACGACGTCAATCTGTGTAGCAAAGTGCTTTCGAGTTCTTTCATTGATCTTTGGTTCGTCATCACTGATTCGAACAAGGCAACTCTTTCCGCCTCGAGATCAGCCTTTTCCATCAGAATTACTCTGCCAAGTAACTGGTCCTCCAGACCCTGCATCGTCACAGTAAAGTCGATGATGGACGTCTTCGCTGATATTTCTGGACTATACGCTGGGTTTGGCAGTTTGGTAGTAATGTAGAGCATAAAACCAGGCATAACGTCACATTCCTTGTCCCCCACTATTACTTTCTCGATGGAACCTGACTTGATGAAGTTCTTCTCCAGTACGTTATCAATAACTGGGTCAAGCTCCTCGGCGACATCTTCAATCAGCAGAGGTCTTCCCAGGGACAAACTGTCCTCCAAGTGAGTTCTGAAGTACTTGTGATTCAGCGAAGTTATCTGAAGCTCGTTCGCAGCTTCTTTATTTTTTATCCACATTTTTCCCTGGTTCTGTGGGTCGACTAAGAGCGGATATGAGGATGACTTTGTTACAATCAGAGCATTTTGAACAGATAACTCGTCGTTCGGCAGACCCTGTAGGGTCCATTCCGAAACCGTGGAAGAATCCACCAGCATATTAGTTATGTTCAAATCTTTAGTGAATGGAATAGTTCGGGTGGTAAGTATGTCCATCCATGATGTCACCAGCCCTCCTCTGTATTGTTGATTGTAAGGACCACAGTAAGATAAAAAGCCAGTGGCCAGTAGCACATCTCCAACTAGCCGCCCGAGTTGATCTTTGAATTCCCGGCTCTGGTGTGTCCAGCGAATTTTCTCGCCTCCCAAGCCATTGATCAGCGCAGTTGCAGCGGTCATTTTTCTCAGACATACGTTTGCTGCATCGGTCAATCGTTGTTTTTCCGATACAGCTGCGTCGTACTGTTCCTTGACCGCTTGCAATGCCATTTCTCTTTCTGATAGTTCTCTTTCCGCATTAGCTAGGTCCTCCATGGCTACCTTAAGCCTTGCTTCTTGCAGAGTCAAGTTTGCTTTCAGGGGAAGAACCTCTTTGTTCACGGAATGAAAGAACGACATAGCCTTGGTCCACGACAAGAGGCCGGCTACGTCTCCGCACACTCTTCTTGCTGTCTCCATGTTATAGTCCTCCATTTTAAAGTACGGCTGTAAAAGCTCGACCATTTCGTTGTTTATTATATCTTTTGGGTAATTTTGCAACTGTAGCAAGAACGTCGTACTGGCCATCATTTTCAGCGACTCAGCCCAAGAAGGTTTCGGGCAGAAAGCCGTAGCGTCTGGAACAACTGAGCCAATTTTACGCTGAAATAGAATCAGCACACAGTCCATAATTCTCATGATCAGATGCGGGGGACGCCCGAGCTTTCTGACTGTAGCTATGTGCGCTGGCTTGATGGTGTTCAAAGCTGCTTCGGCTTCTTCTAAGGCCGGTTTTGCAGCTTCCAGCTTTTGCTCCGCCACCGCCTTTTCTTCGGCAATGCAGGCGACCAATATTTCTGCCTTTTCTTTCACCTTCTGTACTTGATTCTTGAAAGTCTCGGCCTGCATCGCTCGCTCGGTTACCTCCAAAAGCACTGTCTCTGCCTTTTGAGATGCGTGGGCCAACTCCTGTTCCATGACGGCTAATTCTTGTTTCAGAAGCTCCACAGATACCGATGCTTCTTCTAACTTGGCCAACCCTGTGTCCATTCTTCTGGCACCTTCTCCAAGCTCGTGCTGCTTAAGTTGATAAATATTTTTGTAGCCTCCGATGAAATTTAAATAAGATTTTGGCGTGACGTGGGTCGCTCTTCTGAATCTTTGAAAATATTCGGTCGAGTTTTCTGCGACTACATCTTGTATGGAGCCTAGAGCGTTGACTAATTGCGTTTTGACATTATCAGTGCAGGCGATCTCGAAATCATGCAAAAAGTGTTCGGCAACTAGAACCAAGGCATCTCTTGGCCAGGACTGAAACCAGTCAATTGTACATCCGGATATCAGAGCTGGAAATCTGAGCGCTCTATTTCGAAATTTCTCACCCACCGGGGAGAAGCAGAAAACAACGTGTAAGTTTTGACAAGTTCTTTGCAGAAAATATTCCATCACGAGCTCATTGTTCAACGTTCTTTTTGGATTCTCTCTTTTCAGCGATGGTGTCAGCTCGGATATTATTTCCGCCTGTTCATCTCGAGTGAATAGATTACTTATAACACCTGAGCTCAAAACGTTATTTAGGTATTCGAGAAAGCCCTCCTCTTTGATATCCAAGTCAGTAAAGATGAAGGTTGTACCTTTACCTTGGGCTCCACATGAGCGATAAAGGAACTTAAGATCTTCAAGAAAATTTGTCACGTTGTATGATCTCGTCAAAGTTATTTGAAAAGTTTTATATCCAGCAATGAAAGACGATAACTTTGTTAAGCTTTGTTTTCCGGAACCACCGACACCAACTAGCATCACGTTACCGCGCGGGTGTCTGATAACTCTCGAAATTTTAACCAGATGTAACATCGCGTCGGGGAAAAATACCAAATCCATACCAGCCCCTCTTTGCATTTCGTTGAACTGCGCCAAGAACATATCTAGTCTGTCCCTCAGGATTTGGTGCTCATCTACGGGCTCGTACACCTTTGGGAGTTCCATGTCAGCATCTTCTCCTTCTTCGCCGGTTGGCTCTGGGGCATCTCTGAAGAGAGAAAAACGAGTTAATCACATAAATACGTACCGATGTAATTGTGTGTGCTTCGTCGTTGGGCACAAGGAATAATGCTCACCGCATAAAATCTACGAATACTGGATTATTCTTGACCATTCCAACGTAATTGGGGCCTATAACTTCCTCGACGGTAGTAACCAATTCCTTGTCGAACCATTCCTTGTCCGAATGCAGAGTAAATCTGTCGCTAAATACTCTCGTACATTCATGTTTCCAAAGCAGCATAAGGACACTTTCGTTTTCTATAACAGTTGATAAGGTTCCAACCATTCCTTGCCATATACGAGATAAGTCGCGCAAACTGAACACGTAGTGAAATTTGGCTGGGGTTGGCAATAACTTGGCTCTCGTTCTCTGCCAGAGTACTCTGGTCAGTGGGACCATTTTTTTCACCAGACTTCTGACCTCCGTCGTAAATCCTCTCTTAGTGTTGTAGTGTCCCTCGCCCAAGACGCTGAAAATCCTGTCGACCGAAGAGTCGTTAGGAATCGTGCAATTGAAAATACAAAATTGCCTCTTCAGACGCGAGGGAATGTCGTTTCGTCCCCCACCAGGCTGTCCCATCGCAGCTAAGAAGGTAACGTCGACTATCGTTGTAAAATCACCAGGTTTTTCGAGGGAGTAGAATCCCTTCATATCCATTGTTTGTCGGATAATTTCATTCGTGATTTGGTCACCCCATTCGTTGATTTGGGGAAGGTTTACGTCGTCAACGAATACCAGCATCTTCTTGCCTCCTGGTGGGCCGAATGTACTACCTAGTCGTTTTTCAACGTAGCTTTCAATCGTCTTTTGAAATTGATACGGAGTCGTGGCAGAGCTGAAATTGAACGATCGTCCCAGCGTGGTCTCTGGATTGGCTCTTTTCATGTAAGACTTCATCATGACGGTTTTAGCGGATCCTTGCTCGCCGATCAATAAAACGGCACGATCTTGGCGTCCGATTAGATCGACTAGATACTGAATCCTAACATTGTCTTGAATCGGTACTAAAATATTGCTGTAATCTGGAGTGGCGTAATCTGGGTAGGAGTAATTCATGACTAGAGTCGCCCAAGGGTCCCATTTCCCCTTGTCGTTAACTACGAAATCAAAGACCGTAGCCTTCGGGTATTTCTCTGAAGTCGGAAGATCGAACTCCGTCAAATTCGCTCTCATGTACTCGTCGTACTTGATTCGATCCGCAGTTTCCAAAAATGCCCCGAGGCCCCAGATGAGTGAAAAAACATAGAAACGCTTAAGGTGTTCAGCTGACATCGGCTGAGGCTTGTCTCTCTCGATGTCTTCGTCATCTTCGTCCTCTTCCACGGGAATTTCCGGAGGCACTAGACCCTCCAAGAGGCAAAGCATCTGACGCACAACGTTGCACTGTAAGATTTTCATTGAAAATACCAAATTCTGAGTACTCCAAGCATACAACTGCGTAAAGGATTGGTCAAACATGTCGTTAAAGACTTCCTCTTCTAAAGGGGTACGACTCTTGAGCCACGCGACGACTACTGGCTTCCAATCTAGACCTGATGAACTCATGTAGACCATTCCGTTCCGCGACACCGTTGCTGGACTCGCGTTATCTATGTTATGGGGTTCGAATATAATCTTGCAGGTAGGAGCCATGGCTAGACGGTCTCCATTGGCCAGAGTCAATGTCTTATTGTCGTCCAATACAGAGTTCAAATTTTCTATCCAAATGCTGTCCACTGGTCCATCCAGAACCAGCCACACATGTTCGCCCTTCTTAAGTTTCAAAGTCTTCCGCCACAGCGCGGAGAATATTCCGTCTGTCCAATCGTTCGTGGCCACATCCAACCGGCCAAACATTTGAGCAGCCGTTATGCTCTTTGGATTCATTCTCATTTCCCTATGAATTTCACATCCTTGTAATTACCATAACTGAGCTTTACCACGCTATGCAATCTCTTACTTACCTATGGGCATCTCCGCATTGGGTCAACGCTTTCATGAGTGTTTGAATGCACGTAGTTTTCCCAGCTCCGGTGGGTCCTAACGTCATTATTCCGTGCCTCACTCTTTGCGTTTCATACAATTGGATCAATTTCAATACCCAGGGTGGATGGTACACCAAACCAGCCTCTTGAACTTGCTGGTCAATCGCCGTTTCCAGATGAGGATAAGCAGTCTTTTCGAGTGCTTGATTTGGAAATAAGTCGGCCACGAGCGATATGAAGAGAGGCTCGTCTTCGTCTGTTGGTCACAGATTGAACGATTCAAATTGTCGTTTAACGAATTCATTTTTCATCGTCAACATGTATACGATACTTCCTACTCTACAGCCGTCGATCAATCACTATGTATTAACAGACTACCCATCGTTAGTTACCGATTAGTTTTGAAAGATTCATATCTCTGAGTACTCGCATGACTATGGTACTCTCAGAGTCTTTTGAATTGACTCTTTTTGATGCACCCAACGTTCTCAATACCGAGAGAATGTTCCTCAAGCCAAAGTCGTAATGGACCTGTAATAGGTTGATTAAAAATCAGCGGGATTTCTCTGTCCGTTCATAGCTTCTGCTCGGGAAAAAAAAAAAAAAAAAATTAATACCTGCTTGGTAAGTTGTTCCTCGCACAATTTATACAAAGTATAAAATTTACGCGCTAGGGTAATGTTTTCGAGAAAACCGCAGCTGGCTAACTTTACTCTAATAATGATTTGCCTGTCCGGCACCATCATGGCCACAGTGCGAAATTGAATCTTCAAATTCTCCGGCAATTCTTTGCGCCCTGCATAGCCTGGGTTCTGAAAATAACTGGGATGTCTTTTCAATACATTATGACTTAAAAATGCTATGGGGACTTGCCATTGTGATAAATATCCCCAGTTCGGGACACATGTCAATCTGATCTCCGTCCGTGAAGACGAATTGTTTTTTCTTTTCCTTTTTCGCAGCTAGGACAACAGCGACTTGCTGGGCAGCCACCGACAAGACAGGCAATTCAATTCTGTTGAATTCGTCAAAACAGCCCCAAGAACCGCTCTGAGATAGACCTTTGTAGATACGACCAAGTCCTCGATAGTCCATTTGATCAGAACAGTTGAAGACGACAACATACTTTGCCAACGTTTTTCCCATGTCCTTAACAGTCTCAGTCTTCCCAGTACCTGCTGGTCCACAAGGAGAACCCCCCATAGACATCGACAATGCTTGAGCCAAAGTTATATAGCATCTGCAAACGGGGTGAGCAAAGTTCAAACCCCAAAGTCACGATGATATTGGACTCTGTCTACTTCTTCGGCAAAGTTTTGAACGTTTATTTGTCAATTTTTTTTACCTATCAGTCAGTGGTGTGATGACCAAGCGTTCTGTACAGCCAAGGTATTCATTTTGGTACGTGAATTGAACATCCGTTATGAATATCGACGTCTTATCCAAGTCTTCTTTGAAGTAGAATCGGCATTGCTTTAGCCATTCGAAATCGTTCACTGATCTCACATTCATTCGGCACTAACAACAGCATGCAGATTTTTATTTATTTTCTTATCTCACTGCAGTTCGAATAACAATTATAAACTGTCTTACCAAAATGTCGAAGATGTCTCGTTGGTGGACATGTATCGTAATCAGAGTTTCGAACTTTATCCTATCAATTTTTGTCAAGTCTCTGGTCGTCTGGTCAATCAGAGTATTTAAAAGCTCTAAAAATCTGTTGTTCGTTTCCCCCATGATTTTTTTATCCGCCCTAGCCTGCATCAGTGCGAGCTCAGCATCTCTGGTCCATACCATCTGGATTCCAAGGATCCCAATTTGGGCGGGCATTTTGTCAAGGAAACTAAGTAGGTTGAAGTTTTGGTCGTTTATCATGGCATGCGCTTGGCGGATTATCGAGTGAAGAGACTGTTGAGAAGTTTGGAGAAGTTGCATCAACCAAGTTTCCACGGAACCCTCAGCTCGAACGGCTCTCTCAAGCTGTGAAACTTTTGATCATTAAGACGGACATTATCGTTGATTGAACCGAGTAGATTATCTCCTAAAGTTTCAGCACAGCAGTACTTACCACGATTGATTCACCCTCCGAAGAAATGATCGCTGTCATCTTGTTGTATTCGATGTCGTGGAACCTAACGTATCTAGTATTATCAAATATTGATAATAAATGATTCTGAATCGTGTGGGAGTCTGAAGCCTGGCCCAATATCTCCAACAACGCTGGATCAGATACGAAAAAGAATCTGGGAAACATCATCCGTTTCTTTTCGAGGTACCTTTAACCAATATTCATTAATTCCTAATGTAAATTATGTCAGCACGTGATACATTCGTCTCAATCAATTCTTTGACCATAACACTTTCGACCCTTACCCGCTGAGCGATTTCTGGCACAATTCTAACTGTTCCTGCAAGTGTGGAAGAAGCTGCTTCAGCAAATCATCACCAACGCAGCAGGGCACAACGCCGGGCGTCTCGTGGGCTCTCTGCATAATTTTCTGCCAGCTTTTGTCAATTTTACTGAACCTTTTCGCTTCTTTAGGTAACTGCTTCGCAATGTCACCACCGACGAATACCGCCTCCAGATAGACCCACATATTTTGGACTAGTAACCATCGTTCCAAAATCTCGTTGGTATTTGATAGATCAGATACCCATTGCTGTATCTGCTTCCGGAACGGAGCGTTGTAACGGTTTGACATAAGAGAGCCAAGGACCATTAAACTGTCTTCAAGCTGGCCTATAGTTTCCGCCGTCGTGTCTCCCCTCAGTAATAACTCGCCTCTGTTGTTAAAGGTCATAAAGGTCAATTCGTGAGCCGACCACTCGTTGACTACTTGTCGTAATTTTGCCTCAATATCCTTCTCTTTCATCGCTGATATACAAATATCTTCGATGTCCTCCTTGTACTTGAGAAGTGGGGCTTCCAATATATTTTTTAGGCAAAATCCTTCGCTATCTAAATCAAAAGTGTGACCTGTGACCTCTACGATTCTCTGCCAATGCCGGGGCTTCATGGCTCTGTTTGCCATAAGTTCAAGAAGAGGGCACATGTCGTTAAAGTCATCTATTGTTTTTTTTAACGCGAAAAAAGCCGGCCATTCTTTAAGACCCTTTGGCAATTTCCTGCAACGATTTTGGAATTCCATCAGTTCGTTGTTGATCTCTTCAATATTGACCTGAAAAATAACGATTACGTGTCATCATTGTAGAATATCGAATTCGATCTTCAGCCGTATCTAGATCTCGCAAATTTCTCTTACTTCTCCCCAGGGTATGTCGTAGTAACCGCTAACTCTGTCAATTACGTCGTTGTACAGCTTGTACAACTTCTGCAATAGATTGAGCTCCTTTCTTATCTGGGATAACTCTGGATAATCTGTCGTGGGCAATCCGAACAATTCCTCACCGTTCTGATAAGTCTGGAGCTTGCGCCACATGCCGTCGAATCTATTCTGGAATAAGATTTGCCTATCTGAAGCCTCTCTGGGCGTCAGGCCAGCCTGCATGGGTCCAGAGTGTCTGTACTCCTCGCAATAAGATTCATTATCAATTCGGAATTTCTCCAAATTGTTTCGCAGCTCTTCTTCAAATTGCGGTTGTAACGTCAGTAGCAGTACGTGGCTTTCCAAAGCTCGTCCTTGGAGCTGCTGCCAAGTATATCGTAGATTATCGACCTGTTCCAAGCATTCCCTGTCGACAGGTACTTCGTATCGGGTCACGATATTAAAAGCCTCTTCAATGGGGTCAATTTTCAATTCCATGTCAACTTCCTGTTCGCGAATTTTTTTCAGTGTCTCCATAATCAAACGGACATCGTCCAAGTCACGAATCTGTCTGTCCAGCTTTCTTTCCATCTCATTCATCACCGCATACACGTATTCCATCTCTCGCCTGTACTTCTTTTTCATCGCTTGACCAATCTTGTGCGTGGATCCTGTGATTAGGACGAAAATTATCGCGATTAGCAGCTCACCAAAGTCTGAATATGAACTTGAAACTATGAAGCATAGTTTTATGAGCTCAGGTGAGATCAATTTCTACCTTCTTCCTCACCTTTAATTTCCGTGTACAGCCCATACTTGAGTTTTTCTGTCGAGACAGCAATCGACGTGCCGAATATTACCATGTCGGGTTCTGTGGCCAACCTGTCCTCCAGTTCGCCGTGTCTCCTCAAGGTAGTCTCAAATTCGGGCAACGCTATCTGCAGCAATTCTCGCACTGTACGTTCGTTCTTCCACAGAAATTTGTACGGTTTCCAGCGATCGAGAAATCCGGTCAAATCCTGGAGGGAGAATAGATATTGAGACAAGAACTCGGTCCGTGAGTCGCGGGGGCGATTTCAACGTGCCTGTCTCAACTCCTGAGTACATGAGCTCAATAGCGAGAGCATCTTGACCACTTCCTTGTTCTCCAGAACCATAGCATGAAAGTTTCTCTGTTGTACAGGAAAAGCGGGCTTCTCTTCCGACTCGACTTTGTAAAGACGTCTTCTTCTTGCGCGTGGATCTTCTGCTTCTCGGACTTGGTATTCGGTGATGACCTGTTCAGCCCGCGTTACGATGTGAAATAAATTTCTTTTAGGTATTCCGGGCAGACCTCGCCACGAGGACTATGACGACAGCGATTGCACAGAAATAGGTGCAGACAGAAGCGGTATTT
This sequence comes from Tenthredo scrophulariae, assembly GCA_963978835.1. Lineage (NCBI taxonomy): Eukaryota > Metazoa > Arthropoda > Insecta > Hymenoptera > Tenthredinidae > Tenthredo > Tenthredo scrophulariae. Next base: position 24,521,672 of record OZ022229.1, read on the forward strand.
ACAGCGAGAGTCAGTGAAAGCGTAGAGACCATGCCATAAGTTGATGGTGAATTATGGCCAAGAGTGAGGTGAGACCGAAAGAGAAAAGGGTATATTGATATACATGAGCGTCACATACATAGGGTAAACGTCAACGGAGATGGAACAGTTTCGTTACATTTGGTACGCCCCAGAAGCTGAAAAACATTCAGTCCAATTCCGAAATTTCGAAACAAAGTTCCAGCATTTGACATGTTTTTAAATTTCTATAGTCCATCTTCGCACACTTCATCCCATGTATGAGTGAAACCAATTGCAGCGTTTAAGATGTGTTTAGAAGTATAAGTACCACGCTAATAATTTAGGGAATTCGAAAGAAACCAGAAATAAGGTTTACCAGGTAAATGAAAGTCTCGAAAATTGTTATTAATTACAAAAGGCCATATAGACTTCGATTACATTTCTCGACTCGGCTTCTACGATCGTCTTGATTGCATTTAGCAAAGATTAGTTCTCTGTCCAGGATATCCCCGCTAATCGGATAATTTTTCATAGTCTGGATGAATGCCAATTGACTGTACGGGGTTCACATACCCAGTTTTGGTGTGACCGCTATGAGTAAGGTATGTTACACAGTCTACCGAACCGTTTAGGTTGATTCTTCTGACCATACAAGCACATTGAATAAGTATACATATATACATAGTCAAAGGTATACAGGCTTAACAAAGATCTGCAGACTTCATTCCGAAGCGGCAGCTTATCGTAAGATAATAAGCTGTAAGGTTTAGGGTGTAAACGAGTTAATAGTATAGAAAGGTGTCTCAGAGAAGCAGATTCTGATAAGATCGGAATTATTTTATAGACAATGAGATGTTACAGAGATCGGTAGGAGTCCAGACTCATATTTATGCATTACCTTTTCCGCTGTCTTGCTTCTTCCAGCATTCCACTGAGCTACACCCCTAGCTACTCCTGCGATACTTTTACCAGCTGTTGTCAGTGCATCTTGGACCTGATCGAGATTCGGTCTTACGGTAACCGCAGGTATCACCAAAGTGGCATGTAGCAGGAATACTGGGTGCGGTAGATCGTCTGTGAAAATAAGTGCAATGATATGACTTTCCCCGATTATTTTCCTCTCATATCTCATAACGATACAGACCATTGTCCGTTTCTTGTATGAATCGCTTCCTCAATGCGTCCAGAGAACTTCGAGTGACCTTGATGAGTACATCGACGACCTTCCTCGAGTAATATCTTCTCATTTCCGAAACTGCGTTGCGTACCATCTCCTGCATACCCTTCGACAGACCGCCACCTGGTGTGGCTAATAATTGATGCGGGTTGTCGAAGCAGGCCCAAACGACAGACCAATCTTGTTGCTGTTGTTGGCCACTGTCTTCAGAAGCGTCCTGTCCCTCCTGATCTAAGAAGGGAAATTTTTAGGCAATAGATTGTCGTCTTAAAGGTTCATTTAATGCTCGAAAATGCCTCGTCCACTTTGGTTCTCACCATCCCGGTTCAGGAAATCGAACTGATCGGCTTCCGCTGTAGTTTTGAAACTCGTCGCAGCATTCCTGACCAATTCTAGGACTTCTTCAACCGCTTCTTCGACCATGAGACTCTTGCGGTGCAAATCGACTGCGGCACCTCTACATGACTCTTCTGTTCGTTCCACGAAATCTTCAACACCCCAGGGTTCATCTTCTGGCAAAGCATGGAGAGTAATCTTTTGCATACTCGCCAATACTTGTAGAATTCTGTTGATAATAAATGGAAACAAACGTAACCGTTGTGAGACATCGCCTTCGCGTAATGTATCTCACCTGTTTGTGTACACGTCGTGAACTCTAGTTATCAAAATGTCGAAAGTTTTAATTTCCTCTCTAGTATTTTCGCAGAAATCTTTCCACGCTGGATTTGTCCATGTCAACGAAAGCAGTCCTGGACCCAGTAGAGAAGCTACTCTGACCAAGTGGGGCAATAGCAGTGGCCTCACTTCGAGTTTGACGCGGCGCGCAGTGCTTACAAAATCCTCAATGATCGATTGCAGGGAGTCTGTGACCAACGTAAAGTGCTCTCGTTTGGATAAAATTGCGAGAGCAACTATGGGTATTTCCAAATTGAGTTTTGCCAGACAGTCAGCTTCTCGTAGGAGCAGAATTATCCGATTTTCGAGATTCACTCTCACTTTGCGAGATTCTTGGTCTATTATCAGCAAAGGTCTGAACAAAATCGAGTTACATGAAATCCGAGAAAATAGTTATGGGAAAAACATGGCAGGATTTCAAACAAAGAAGAAACTTACTTTTTCAAACAGTCTTCGACAACCCAAGAATTCTGGTGTGTCCAAACTTCGGCAATATCTGCTTGGTACTGCAGCAGTGCGGCAACAGCATGATTGTATCTACGCACGAGATCAACTGTCAATGGCAAAGCTTTCAGAACCGGGTGACTAGATACAGATGCTGCCAAATCGTCCAAATGTACCCTAAACACAACGGGATTCGGTCAATTCGATCACAAATCAATCAGCTTGGGTTGAAGAAGCGAAATAACGAATTTGTTAACGTTTGGTGACCGCAAGAACTTACTTCAGAGATTTGGCCCAAGTCAATCGGCCAGCGATTGGTGGCATATGTCTAGGAAGAGGAGGATCGTCTCTTTGACGTTTAAACAGTTTTAGAGTTCGTTCTATCTCCTTGTCGCAGTAACGAACAACGAGGATGTATTTTTCGTCCAACTTAGTGAGAGGGATTTTCTCACTGACCTGCATTCATGATTGATATGCGGTAAATCACGATTACCTGTTTCATTATATCTGTATGATATTTTGGTATCACTCACCTTTTCGAATCTCGTCAGGAACCGGATACCCTGAGGTGTTTCCCACACGTCAGCATAATTTTTTTCTATTATGTCTCCAATGCTTTCCTTCAGGACGTCCGTCTTGGCCATAAAGGCGTCGTAATCGACGTCGAAGTCCGCATTTCTCGGGTCTAAGTAATCGTAGGACTTACTAGTGGCCAGCTTTTTTGCTTCTTCGAATGTCTTCATAGCCTCGTCCAGTGCTGAAATATTTCTGAATTAATCTACCTTGATGAAACTTCCGATTCAACCGAAAACTGACTTACATTCACCGAGAAGCAGTCCCTCCATTCTTCGCTCGAACAATCTTTGATAGTCTTCGATCAGGTCAAACATTGTAAGAATTTTTCTTATCCGGGCACAAAACGAATCGAATCTACCGAATACGTGAGTTTCAGAGAATCGAAACTCCTCTTCAGTTACAGCCGGTGAACATCTTACCAGTCGGTAGGTTTCTCTGTAGGCTCTGTAAGGATATTTGGAAAGATGAAGACGATATTAAAAAATTATCAATTTTCACATGATATATCTTTCACGATAGCATTTACTTATTCAAACGAAGACAGTGCTTCAATTTTGATCTTGCCGTGGCTCTGTCTTGTCCCCATACCGTTTCACGGCCTCTTTTCGTCACGTATTCCCGACAGGCGGCAATCATTTGATTAGTAATTTTCACCATCAAAGAGCTGGTTCTCTCTGACGTGTTGTAATATCGAGATACGCTGTATATCAGACGAACAGTTTGAAGTAGAGATATGAGTGAATCCCTCATCTTTACCTGTAATTTATCGACTTAAGAACGTCAGAAAACCAAATGACATGCCCATATGAACAACTAAACGGAAATAGTAGTGCTGACGGTTTTCTAAACTCATTTTTAGTTTCGGTTCCAAACTCACCGGATCATCGAGATACAAGCAGTGGCAGCATTTTTCCATCGCCTGAATGTACTTGGCGTTATCTTTCGACTCGTTATAACAATAGGTTACTTCGTCCTCAGCATCTACCCAATCTTTAATCGTCTTCGATCTAGCTACTTGAAGACAAAGCAAGGACATCCTTACTTCGTGCTCCTATAATCGGTAGGGAGATCATTAATTTTCGCGATTATACACGGCAAGAATTTTATGAGAAGCGCCTTTCATACTGGTATAGGGCTATTGATATATCGAGCACTTCTGAGGTCTCATACTATCAGTATGGTGACCATTCTCACGATTGAGGGTTACCATACTTAAAGTACGAGGGCTCAGAAGTGCGCGATATATCAATCTCCCTTTACCAGTATGAAAACGCTCCTCATAAAATTCGTTTCGTGTAGTTCCAATTTCCTAATTTCGAACAATTGGATTTTTTTTTAGCGAGACCGAGTCCACTGAATGTACAAAAATAATGAAACTTTATATTGAACCCCAACTTGTTGCAGGAAATATAAGTTTGATTACCTGCAGTCGTCTGGTCAATTGACTAAACTGCGCACCCCGCCTTTTCCAGTATTCCAATTCTTGCTGTGGTCCAGAGTTGTCGTTCTCTCTTCTAACTTGTCTGCTCTCCAGCATAAAGTCTCTCAATTTTTTTATCCACGATTTGACTCGTAGTTCAACTTGATCGGCGGCAGCATCGTTAGTTAGGAAAGCTTTTGCTTCCTCAAAATTGTGAACTTCTGCCATCATTGTTTTACCGTCGTCAAAGATACTCCCCTCATTTGCAACTTCTTCGCAGACTACAGAATATCACGAATCACATAAGTCTCACACCGGTCAATCGATCATCGACACTGGTAGCCCGGATAAAGCTTTTCAAAAGCTCACCTTTCAAGGCGCTGCAAAACGACCTCAAACCGGGTAGCAACAAACTCTTGATCATTGGACAGTCGTCTTCGTCTTCCATTCCAGGATGAGCCAGGGCGTCCATGAAGACCTGCTCCACAACCCTCTGTATAGAAGGGACCACCCCAACTGTCGTTGCGTCGATAACACCAGTGTAAAGATCTCTGTGAAAACCTTCTTCAGGTAGTTGTTTTGCGGTGTTAATGCTGCCCGAAAAATCGACGAATTAGATGGAACTATTAATCGCGAAATAGAGAAAAGAAAATCCCATAGTTTACCGGAACATGTATATGCAAATTCCAGTGCAAGCTAATTGCCAGCCGTCTGTAAGAAACAATTTTTTCTTCGGAGGCTCCTTCTGTTCCTTCGGTTTTGGGGCGGAAGCTGCTGGTCCTGTTCTTGGGCCGCCAGTTTTCGTTGGACCCTGAGATAGCGTGATGACAACGTAATCTAATAGCATTATCACGGGCTGTCATTACTCACCGTATCGGTCGAAGGCTGAGGTTCGAGCTCTTCTACTTCTTGGTAAAACCAAACCAGGGTTGATCTCATGTGTGGTAAAAACAGATGATTGATCTCGTCCAACATGTCGCCGTCGAAAACGTGGTCCATGACTTCGTTCCGTGGTAGTCCGGTGGCGTCCATGAGAAGCTGAAAGGCAAATTCCAGCCGGGGGTCCATCTCCCCACGTCTCGCCTTCCGCTCGCATTCTTCTCGCCGTTTCTGCGGGATAATAAAACAGAGGTTTTTGCTAATGCAGAAAACCCTTCAAGACGCCTGGTTCCAACGTTTTCATATTTCGTCTTTCTGGTCTGTTTCACAAATAGAACAACCTGAAGAACATCTCCGGTGCCCTCCTCTTCGCTTTCCTCTTCCGATTTGTCGGAAGATTCAGTTGAACAAACGCGACGTGGACCATGAACGAACATCACTAAAATATTTTTTACACCGTTCCTCAGGCATACGACTTCGCCACATCACTGAGGAGGAACGTGAGGTGTTCCCCAAGTCTCACTCTCAACGATAGGCAAGGGTCGAGAGGAAACAAAGGGGGTGAACACCCTACCCCGACCAAGCATGAGAGGGTTCGAGACTGACGCGGTGTCTGGCACCACCCCCGACACATCGCCCACGCGGCGTTTGGCGTTTCCATGCTTTCTGTACAGTGTGTACGAAAAGTCGTTTGGAATAACATATACCAGAACTAGATACCACATTTGTTCATATCATCAAATACCTTTGTCCGTTCACATTAACGATCAACAACAAATCCCGCCCAAAGAACCAGCACACATGGTTTTACCCAACAAATTGCCAACTTTTGTGCTCTGGACGAATCATTGTGCTCGATTTTACTAATGACAACTCCGCTCCGAATAGTATTGCACATGATGTATGAGCCAGTTCAAATATAGCACATAGATGCAGTGCAAGACGAATGACACGTTCTTCAGTGCGTGAATAATCCTGAGCTTTTGCCAAGTCGAATATAGATGGTTTTTGGTTTAATTCAGAAAACGTGAAGGCTTGTAGCACATGGTGTGCTTTAATAGGTCCATGCGGTATGTTACTTTGGTAAGTTAACGGTTGATCGTACCACTTCCACTTAGAATTTAGGTTGTGGTTTGAGGTTGAATTTATTGTCTCTGATGGGCTGATAGTAGATTCAACTCCACGGTTTACTTATGAGTGATTGCAGTGTAACACGACTTAAATGGTGCATCAGTCATAATTAATAGGTTGTCTACAGCGGCGAATTACCTCATTCCTTCATAGTTACAAATTAGAAATTCTCCTGTATCGTGGTTCTACCTCTTTTTTTGAGTACATTGGAAAATGGTCAAATTAAAATAATGACGCGATCGATGTTTGATCGAATGGTAGCTGTAGCACACACGAGACAGCCAGATTGTTCATAAATGTATATCGGGGTAACCGGAATTAGAAAATTCCATAAATTAGAAAAAAGGGAATATCAATATGTCCCAGTATCACGAGAGGTTTACCTCGTGTTCTTCATCCAAGGAAATATATGCCGACCATCCATCTCCACATTTGTCTAGCTGGATAGAACCACGCGTGTCTCATGCGAAAGTATTTATGATGCTTTCATGTCTTAGCGATATAGGATATTGACAAAGGCAAAAAGACATTTAAATCGGTCGTAATGGTCCCAAATATCGTATTGTTGAACGGGAAATTCGCGTTCTAAGACTCACGCACCTATCTATAAGCGTAATTATTCGATAAACGTGTACCGCAGACCACTCACATGACCTCCGCTAATTAATGAGTCACTTACCCTCGCGTCTTCGTCGTTTTCAGTCATCTTGAATATCGGCTAATCATTTATTTATAATAACTTCCTATTTTTCACTATTCAAGGGCCACAAACGACCTACGGCTATTGCGGTTGGCAAGGTAATGCGACATTAGCTGTTCTATGTCCTTTTCTACCTATACCTTACCTCCTCTCTCACGCCTGCCACTCTTTCTCCCTCTATACAGTATACCTTTTAGTTTTGCCCTATCCAGGGTATATAGCTGATCATTTCGAGCAACTTAACGTAGAAATGAGCTCCCGACTTAGTCGCAGTTTGGTCACGAAAGCTTTTTAAATAAGGCTGTATAGTCATTCTATTTCCAGACGTCATAAAGAAAAAGAGATCCTCTCTTCCCACGGATCAAAAGTAAAACAGCTATACCGTTCGTATTGGCTACTGGCAGTTGAATAATTAAAAGAAAAAAAAAAAATTCCACGTCTATTCACGAAAGCATAAAAAATAAATGACATCAAAAAAGGACGCACACACGTGAGCGATTTACCTGACCGGTCACGTTGTAATTTATGAGGACGGTTCATCGGCAAGCTTTCAAAGTGTGCTTTCGATTACGAGGTGCTAAACCCCTGCATGATATCGAGAAAGAAAAAAGAGAACCATATTTCGATCGATTGAACCTTGGCATAATTATTACAGGATCGTGAATAGCTAACTTATATAAGTGGTACCAGTCTGTGATCGGGCCCCCCCTCCCCGCCCCTGAATATGCCTGTACAAATATAGGCAAATGGTATTTACTGTATATACACAATCACAGTAGTAAGCACATCGTTCAATTATGTATATATACGTGTATGTATGTATATGGGGGATTCCACGCCAAATTAGCAGCCCATATCCCTCACCCCCTTCGATTCTGATCATTTTTCAGTATGATGTTGTTACCGTGTCACCGATCCAAAAGGGCCTGGGAATTTTTTAGAGATTTTTTTAACGAGCAATGAAATCCATAAAATATCGGTAAACCAATTCCGAAAACGGAATTTTTTTAAATCTCAAAAAATTCACACTAATTCTATGATTTGAAATATGATTTACAAGCACCACGCGACAAAATGATGAAAATCAAAGGGGGTGAGGGAAATGGGCCGCTAATTCGACGCGGACAGCCCCATATCGTGTGACTAATGCCATAAGGTCGTAAGCGGCAAAAAAAATTTTTTTGCGGATATGCCCCAAAGATTTTATATTGCATGAAAAAGATTTTGCCATCAAAAAAGCGATTTTTTTTTGGTGCTTACGACTTTATGGCATTAGTCACGCGATGTACATACATATTTCTCTTACCTACCTGTATATGCTGTTGCGTGGAAGAGTCGGCTTCAATATTGACTTAATGACGGACTCTAATTGACTCGGAGGTGTTATTTGATTCGGAAAAATCTAGTCCACGAGCTCTTTCCTGTTAACATGTGAAACTGTTTGACATGCTACACTGTTACTCATAGCTAAACAGTGTGGATAATGATTGACTATTTTCTTGATGACTTCGGGCATATGTAGCCAATTTTTAATGATCACTAGAGTTTGGGTACGGTAGGAATTTGATCGGGAATTTATGATCGATTTTTACAGGTATTGAAATGAATTAACACTTGATTTTCGAATGAAATTGCAGTATCTACGTTGTCACTGTTTATTATCGGAATCCGCTACTCTAGCTTCTAGGATAATAATTGTAATATTGTATCGCCATATCGTCAAATAGAACTCTTCATCGCCAGCTTATCGTTAAACCTCGAAGTGATTCTCCAAGAAGCAAGTAATGCTGTGGTAGAAAAAAAAATGATATTTAGTTCGTTCTAAAACGTCATCTCAGTCCGAGATTGCGGTATATCATATCGAACAAATGTATTAGACTAATAAGCTTTCGATATAAGCTTCAATTTTACTATAAATCCAAATAATCAGATATAAATGCAACAGTTCACAGCTTTTATATTTAATTAAATTTTATTTAATTACATCAGCTAAGGCACACTATGAACCTCTAGTGTTAAACACAATACGTTTCAAAAATGATGTGCTGTAATTATTATTCCTCGAAGTTTCAGACGTGCAGCGGACAACCCTATGATCAATTTTTATAAAAATTGAGTCGCGTTTGAGGTCGCATTTTTAGGTATTTAATAAAAGTATGATATTTTGAAAATATTATATGCGAATACTATACAGAATTCTGAAATTTTATTCAATCATCTGAAATTTAATGTGTGTACTTTCCCGCCCAGCAACGCTGCATAATTAATAAAAATTATACAATTAAAGCCTAATCACAGCATCTTACGGTCTTGGAGATCGCAATCACTTTTATAACAAGTGTGGTACCTTTGATTAAGCTCACGAGACTTAGGTTCGACGTTGGGGTTATTAGTATATGAATACTAGGGTGTTTTAGGGAAGTATATATTTCATTATTCGCCCCCTCATGGAAGTCCTTCATAATAAGGCCGAGAAGAAATCCTTGCGAATGAATAACGCTGAAAATGCATTCGATGACGCAGCCAAAGAATCATAAGTTTTCCCATTAAGATTGGTATTTTCAGCCGGTTTTTATCCTGCATAATTCCGCGAAATGCGATTTTGAGAGGGCTTAAATTCTCTGCAAAAAATGTCCTGAGAACCAAGTATGTAAATTGAATGATATACAAGTTACAAGCATCGAAGGTTACCCCTAAACACTCGTCACGTCTAAACTATTGAATTTATGAAAATAATTCTAAGGACATTTTTTGCAGAGGATTCAATTCCCGATAAAACAAACACCTGAACAATGTCGTATCATGAATCCCGGCTGAGTAATATCAATGACAAATTTAAATGGGAAAATTTATAATCCATTGAGCTATGTTAGAAAATTTATTCCCGCGCTATACCGTCGCGCAAGGATTTTTCTCCAGCCTTGGATCCTCAAGGATTCTCGGGGGGTAGATGAAAAAACGAATATCTTCCTCTAATTATTATTATCGTTGTTGCTGTTATCGTTTAGTGTTTTTACGATAATATTCCGATCGCGAATGAAAAAAAAAAAAGAAGAAACTTTTTCTTATGATATCTGATATCGTTGTCAAAGAATCACACGCAGCATCCCTGAATATCTGTTTAATAATCAAAGCTACCACCTTTGCCATAGCTTTCGTTATTATATTAATCTCTGATCGATCTCAAGGATCATATCACTCGTTAAATGCTACAACGTGAACACGTACAATGTAGTCATCAATCAACGTTTAACAATCATTAAAATATGTAATAACAGCACGTCCATTGTGAGGTACGTTACAAAACTAGTACAAAACTAGCAACTAGGTACAAAAATGTAATTAATAATTAATAATGGAGGCCGCCCGGGAAACTGCCAGGGACCAGAGTTATTTTTTCATTTTTTTTTTTTTTGTTTTTATTTTTATTTAATTTTTTGTTTTTTTTTTCTATTCAATTTTTTCTTTTTTTCTTCCTTCTTCATTCTTCCTATCCTTCTTTTTTTTTTTATATCTTTTTTTTTTTACTTATAATATTCGTTCGTGTTTTGCCTGGATCCGCGAAGAGTCGCACCCTCCGGCCCTCGATATTATTATTATTATTATTATTATTGTTATTATTATTTTGTGGTTGGTTTTGTTTTGTTTTTTTCTTCTTAATTTTTTTCATCTAACTTGCATGAAGAAAAGTTCTTTTTTTTTTTTCTTCTCTATGTATACCATATCGATTAATCGGTAGATCGCTGAGAGATATATATAATACTGTTTCGTTGGGGTTTTTTTTTTTTTTTATTTTATTTTATTTTATTTTTTCTAAATCACGCTCACAGAGAAAATCGAAAAGAAATTTTCTCTTAATATTAAGAAAATTTTACACGAAAATCGAAGCTATACACTGGAAGCTGAAACTGCTATATGCTCATCTAAAATCTCGCCGATGGATAATTCCCTACCTATAAGTAGTTTGTTTTTTTTTCTTCTCTTTCTATATTTTATTCATTCCGATCAAGGTAGACATAAAGTCGAAGCCTTATATGATGACGGCCGCTTTCGCACGATTAATATCGCCTAATTATACGCGGCGCTGTGAACGTGATTTAAAGAAAAACCTTATATCTATCGGCATGAACGAACGAACGAACGATCTATTCGACGTTTCCTACGTGACAATAAGCCGAGGCAAAAGCAATGCTAGATTTAGTCATAATAATTTTTTTTTCCTTTTTTTTTTTTTATAATTTCAAATTTTTTTTTTTTTCTTCCTTCAACAGAGATCAAAACATCACACCATGATCGGATGTATGGTTGTCATAATTTAAACTCTTATCCAAAGCGAAGATCATCGTGTTACCTTATTTAATAATTTTTATTTTTTTTATTTTTCACGGTACGATTTCTTTTTCAATTGTTCGCCATCTGGATAGAAAAGAAAAAAAATAAAAAAAAAAAAACCAAAACACGAAGAAAAATCAATTTTTTGAATAATAAATTTCATTGAATATATTTTTTTTTTTTCCTGCAGCGTTGAGGATAGAAATTCTGTCGTTATAATTATGTATCATTCGGGCATATATATACATATATATGTATATAAGGTATATATATCGGTCTGTATAATACAGATTATTACACATAAAATCGTTATTAATCATTGGTTATATAATTATTATTATTTTTCAACATCTAACGATCTAACGCCCCCCTTATCCTACATATTACGTTCTCATATCGTTATCTCCAGAATTTCTTATATACTTATATCCGTACGAAAGAATAAAAATTAAATACGAATGACAATCGGAATTGTATGTATGTATATCATATACATCATATATGTATAGCGGTATAACGTAGGGCGACCACGCTCTGATAATATGTTATAGTTCGCGTGTCAAGGACGCTAAGAAAATTTAGAACAAGGTTTTATAAATAGTCGCATTCGCAATTCTTATATAACAATGCCTTATATAAGTATATATATATTATACCTGTACAGGTTATAGCGGTGGCGATCGATTCTCGAGAGATTTATTATTTCGCGATTGCGAATTAAGATTAAAAAAAAAAAAAAAATTAAAAAAATAAATAAATGAACAAGAAATAAAAATAAAAACAATGTCATTTCACCGATAATTCGGAGGGTGCGACGTTTGTATGTATTTGTTAATTCCCCATAATATATATATTTATATTATCTATATACGTATTTGAATTTATTTGGGAAGAAATGTTTAATTAAATTTAATCTCTTATAGCTGGGTCTTGCGACTGCTGCTGCTGATTGCGCTACGCGTAACTGCTTTTTTTTTTTCTTATTTAACATTTTTTTTTCATCAATTATTTTTAAAACATGTAGAGAATCAAAGAATTCGCCTTTCGTCGTACGGTAAGTGGGCTTCAAAACTCGTTTGCCCATTCAATTCAATTCGATTGGATTCAATTCAATTCAATTTGACTCGACTCGACTCGATTGAACTCAACTCAACTCAACTCTACTCAACTCAACTCAATTGAATTCAATTCGACTCGACTCGACTCGACTCGACCCGATCCAACTCAACTCTATTCAATTCAATTCGACTCAACTCGACTCGTTTGAACTCGACTCAACTCAACTCAATGCAATTCAATTCAATTCAATTCATTTCGACTCGACTCGACTCGACTCGACTCGACTCGACTCGATCTAACTCAATTCAATTAAATTCAGTTCAATTCAATTCAATTCGTTTCGATTCGATTCTACCTTTGTCGACAATACACTGTATATTATGTACTTGTATATAGGTGTACCCGAAAATTCGATTGAGTAACTGTACCTACCTCTACCTACTTATACATTTTCCCGCTCGTCAAATATATATTTAACGAAATTTACCAAAGATAAGATCATTTCGAACGATGCGGGCATAGAGAGTAGCTGCACGCACTAAGGATCAAGACTTATATAAGCGATATTCGACAGTATGAAGGATCATTTTCAATGAATATAATAAGAAAACGAGGCACACTCCGTACGGGAAAGGCGTTTGTGGACCTGGCCGACTCACAAGACTCCTGTCGCATATCAATTATACGCGCATACACCATATTTTTTTCGTCGCACTATATATATGTATGTATATATATATAAACTAACTTCTATGTAATGTATAATTTATTGATTTATTACTTTTACTTAAATATTTATTAATTTCTTTTTTTTTTTTATTATTTTTTTTTTTTCTTTCTTTTGTATTTTTTTTTTGTATTTTTTTGTATTTTTCTCTTTTTCGAACAAATTAACGATCGTATTCTCCTACAAGGTCATTATGAGTTCGCTGGGTGCACGATTATAATTTTTTATTTATTTATTTTTTTTTTGATTTTGGATTTTCATCTTTCTTGGCGAGAGGGTAGACCGCGTCGTATAAGAGAGAGAGAGAGGGAGAGGAAGCGCGATTTAAAAAAAAGCGTAAAATTCGCGCGGTCAAGCCCCAAGGCGTTCTACGATATTTCATATATATTTTTTAATAATTTTTAATTTTTGAAACTGTTTTTTTTTTTTCTTGGTTTTTGGTTTATCTTCATTTTAGCACGTCACATTCATAGAGGCATCTCTGTAATTGACTAGGTACTTGTTTTTTTTTTTTCGGTTGCTTTTTTTTTTTTCTTTCAAATTTTTTCACAATATAGTAACTTTGTTTATTAGCTCGCTAAAAACACTTATTGAGCGTGATCTTATAACGTAGATATAGACAACGGTTTAATGTTTCTATTTTTTTTTTTTTTCCATATTTATTGTGGTTTACGAAAACTTTACGCTAAATAACAGACTCTAGATTGAGCGAAGCGAGGTTATTTTTTTTTTTTTTTTACATAAGATGTCTAATCGTAGCGAATAGAAATTACATGACCGATTGGTCGTTTTTTTTTTTTTTTTTTAAATCTATTTGTTAAATTACATATTCGTTACCTTGTCGCTGCTACAGGCATACTATAATACATATAATATTATATGTATACTATACCTACGTCTATCAATCGTGTGTATTTCGCTGCTCCACTGCGTCTCGACATAACAATTGTATATAAATACGTTTTGTATTATTGTTTCGAGCTAATTATTCATAATTATTCATAATAAGTGAAATTTATTAATATAAGCTGAACTGTCGACGAAGCGATTTTTAAAATATCTCTATCAACCTGGTCAATAAGATTTTCATATAATATAATAATATGTAATTATTTATTTTTTTTTACTTTTAATTTAATTTTATAATATTTTATTTTATTTTTTTACTCAGAAAGCAAAAAAAAAATAAAAATTTTTTTCCTTTTTTTTTTCAACATTTTTCTCAATTCACTCAAAAACACGTGTGTCTTTTCATGAACGTTATATATATGTATAGATCAACAATATATCATATATTTTACATATGTATGTATTTGTATGTCTGTGTTATGCTCCGTTTTGTTTCGTCAAGTGAATGTGTTACTGTTGAATACGAAAAACACAAAAGAAGAAGAAAAAAAATCAAAAATTTTAAGTAAAGAATTAATCTCTTCGATGAACTAATTAATTAAATAGTCGAGAATTGCCAGGTTATTAATTTTTTATAAAAAAAAAAAGTGAAACAAAAAAAAAACGTAAATTTTAAGTCAAAAGCAAAGATTATGGTGAATTGAAATTAGGTAAGTATCTACTTGACGTTTAGTTGATGCGATAGGTGAACGCCTCGGGTTCCTCGGAACAACTAAATCGCGAATTTTACTCATATTTTATTTCTCTTTAGGAAATTGATCTGCCAATTGCCATTACATGTGAGATATTTAGATGGGTAAATGCGATGCTCTAGGAATGCGGCGCGGGTAGAACGCACGAACGCTATAGCTCGATCTCTTAGTAGTATTTAGTCATCGTCATCAAGGCCCAAAAGCTCCGGTGGTAATCTTCGGTGCCGGCAGCATAAGGTCAGACATAAGACTCGGGCTGCAAGTCGAAATTGTGGACTCAATGTCCCCAGGACGACAGCCTTCCAAAAGCTGTTCGTCACCCCAAACCACACCACGGCAAAGTTCAGGAATGGCACCTACGAAGAACGACAAAAATTTCACCAAATTCATGTCATGAGAATATCAGAGAAAAAAAAAAAATAACTTTTCTTGAGGGGTTAATCATTCTTGGAGATGGTGTGAAGTCTTACGGAATCTATCAAGTCTTATAAAATCTCTTGAAATCCGTGAAACCCCATGAAAGTTACGGGGAATCTTATGAAATCTCGTGTAATCTAGAAAGTCTCTACAAGTCTATGTAGTCCCATGTAATCCCATAAAGTTTTTTCATGAAATCTTGAGAAATCCATAAGAAATCTTATGAAGTCACATGACATTTTTTTTCAGGCTTTCAAGTTTTGGGCAATCTATAAAGTTTCATTAAATGCCGTAAGGTGTTAAGAATTCCGTACGAAATCTTATAAAATCCCATGAAAGCCCATGAAGTTCCCATGCAGTCCTGAGCAATCCATAAGAAATCTTTGAATTCGGTATGAAACCTTATGAAAATTCATGTGTATCTATGAAGTTCCCTGAAGTCTTCGAAGCGACTGGAAGCCTCTAAAGTGTCTAGATGAAATCTGTGAAATCCCATGAAATATTTTCAGTCTTAAAATCCAGTGTACGTAATTTTTCTGACATAATTAACCCCTCGGTTTTCCTACGGACCGTTTAATCGAGAATTTCGATTTTAGATGGCACGCTATATTGTCACTACTTTTTCACAACTGCTGGCTGACGCAAAGTGTAGTTTGCAACTCGATCACTGCGTCGAAATTATCGTATGTCAATGCGTGAAGTGAGGTAAAAGAAAAAGTAATGTAAGACAGCGAATTGCATCCTACCTGCGGTGGTCCATTTACGAATGCGTACAGCCTGAGGCCGGCATAGGGTGCCCAAGAAGCCCAGAAGGTCATGACCAAGACAAACGACATAATGTGACTAGGATTGCTGAGATTCTCGGATAGTGCCGTGGCGTATTCCTTGTCGTGGATAGGCACGCCGGACCTCAGTTTCCTCATCATTGAGAAAATGTAGTAGTAAGTGTAGACGATGGTGATGACCGACGGACCGAGTACCAGTATTGACAGAGTCACGGTATAGGCGGCCATATTTCCCCAGTCTAGCATGCAGATGAAAGCTTCGTGATCGAAGATCGGTTTGTTGAAACCGAGAAGAGGCGGACAGCACATCATTGCAGCGCTTATCCAAGTGAACGCCATCCAGCATTGGCACCGGGTCTTCGTCTGGACCGTCTCGTATCTCAGTGGTTTCCTGTTGAAGAATTAAGTAGCCAAATTTACCCACGAATCGACGCAATATACGCAAATGCAGTTTATGACTGCAGTACTTACCTGATGGCGAGGTACCGGTCGACGGAAATCCACATGAAGGTGTACACCGATACTGCCCAGAGAGTGACCTCCAGGTAACCGATTAAACGGCACACTATGTCGCCGTAGACCCATCTCCGGACTAAAGCTGGGTAAACTGATAACGGAACAACGAGCAATCCGCAGAGTAGATCCGCTGACGCCAATGACAGCAAGTAGTAGTTTATCACCTCGCTCGGGCCTGTAGAGAGTGAAGACGATCAATTGGTGTCTATACGTGATGTAGTTCGATAGGGTGGCAGAATCAGGGGTAAATATCGTCGATGAAATTAGAGAACATGAAATTATGAAGTTATTAAAAATTTTTAAGGGCTGAGACTAATTTTGCAGACTTACCACGGAAGTTGAGGTAGGTGGCGATGATGAGCAGATTGGAAAGTATGATGGCGACGCCGACCACGAAGATGAGGCCCGCTTGCATGAGAGCCTCCAGCGAGGGCTCCTCCATGCCGCCCCCCCTGCGCGCCGCATCCCCCCACCCACCCTTAGGTGCCTGGACCCTCCTTTCACCCTCCTTTGCACTTCACTCCGTCCCGACCACTTTCCTCCACTACTTCACTCCGGTACACAACCTAACCCAACCTAAAGCGACTCCTGCCACCCCCGTCGCCGCCCCCGAACTTCTATTAAAGATTTTGCGTTCTTCTTGCAGGGTGACTTGCTCGTTCGTTTTCCTTTGTCTCTTCGCGCTGCTTCCTCCTTTCAGCGACTATCGGTTACTCTTAGAGCACTCTCAATCGTTGACGGAAATTTTCTCTGGGTTTCGGATCATGCCAGCCCCATCACGGATCTCTGAGAGCTGTCCGGGATCGATCTGGTGGTACTGCTGGAAGCAGAAAAGATTTTTACGACTTATTAGGATCTCCTGGGATGAATACTGGTGAGAACCGCGGTTCTTCGAAATTGGTGCAAGTCTGCAACTTACTCCATTTCAATATTAGCGGTGGTCTGCATTGTGAAAACAATTCCTCTTACAATTCCTGAATCCGGAATGAAAAACTATGAAAGATCCTTTTCAGATCGATCAGCTGCTTTCAATCACATAAAACTTTCTACCTATGACTCCGATCAATATAGCGGAAAACACGGACTGACATATCGAACCGTAAAACTAAGTCAAGTTGACCCTGGATTGTGTATGACCTACAACCCGCGCTTCCTCGATCGCCATACGTGGCTTTTCAAGAAATCGACCTAACATTTCTTGGAATTAGATTATGCCACCATTATTCCATACCCAAGGGCGGTGATCGAATCTTTTCCTCGTACAACAGGGGATCAAATATGTAGAAGCCAACCCAGACGTTCAATGGTTCCCCATCGTTTTCTCCTGAAATAAATTCTATACTCCTCACTTTGCTCGAACCCCTTCAATATGCTTCGTGTCCAACCCACAAACTAAGTTATACCGACCTACTTACGCCCAAGTCTGTTGTGTATTATACATACATACTATATCTGAACTTATAAGCTAGGTATATGTTTAGCACAGAGAATGTAGGTGGAATGCGTGTTTCATAGCTTGCAAAAGGTTCGCCTTTTCCGTAAGGTCTGCTTCATGGCCGAGTCGTACGAGTCCTCGGTATCGACCGTCATTCATAATTTAGCCAAGTCGATCTTGAATGAGGTAATTACCGCTATGTACGCTCGTATGTGCATATATCTCCGTTCATATCCTCCCCATGTTTTGTTACGTTATAAGTTATACAACCGTGGAGCTGATTAGGTGAGCTGAATCCAATTAGAAGCACAGAAGTCTAAGCTAAAACCGAAGTCCAACCGATCTGGAGCACCTTGTAGCTTTTCTTGCGTGGTATACAAAGTTAAAAGTTCAGGTCAACAAATTCACGTCAGAACGTATATGCGGTCGATGCTTTGTGCCGATTTCTGAACATCATGATCAGCTGCACAAGTTCTCACTTTGAGAAGCCACATTACCTCATATCCTAATTAATGTTGATTAGATTATCGGCTTTTCGGCTCCAAACTGCTCCTCTGTATTACAGCAGCAAGAATTCTTTCAGGTTAAGCAAACTTTTTATATTCACGGTGCAAAATTAGAATAAAAAAATGTTCAAGTGCCGTTAGGAGTTTATTATTAAAAGTGGGAAACGCCTGTAGAATGTTGTACCTAAGTGTGCCTCGACATGAAAAATTGGCGTGAGTAACTGATTCCTACATGTCAGGTTACACCATATAGAAATTGAACACTTAGGCATTCATAGATCCCCTTGGCTGCATGTTCTTTACATATACGACTCGTGTCTGTGTTGTGGTCAATGCTGATATATATGAAAAACGGCTTACGAAGCCTTGTAGTCCTCTTTGACTCCATTCGTTGCACGTGCTTAAGCGTTCGCCCTGTGTCTTATATATATATATATATATATATATACTCTATACACATATACCTATACGTGCTTTCTATAGGCTACACCGATACACATGCATTTGCAAACGGCTTTATGACATATAAGTGGTGTGAAACAGTTACGAGGTTTCTCGGTACCACACAGGAAATTCTAGGAATGAAATAGCCGACGAAACATGTATTTATGGGTAATAGCATGCATGCACTAAGCAATCGGACTTCTCTGTCCATTCCTAAATATCTGGAATTACGATTCAGATTTTCAACTATAATATCTCAAAAGCCCTGGCAGGGGATTGATCTACTTTCCAATAGCATCGGTGAGACGCTTCCCAGGGGACTTTAGGCCCGTCAGATAATAGTGATCCTGACCTGAGCAGAAATTAGAGGGAATGCTTAGGACTGGATTCGGAAAAGAGATCGTTTTCTGCACTAGTTTTTCTCTCCAATAAAAGTAACTGATCATTTCTTAATCCTGAGAGTGCACGCACTCTCTTCTCGTTATCCGAAAACAACTATGGTTAATCAAATAGATTCTTGCCGAAAAACTGCGAGTGGTTGATTTTCGGAAAATTACTGACTTATTACTGCGGAAGGAATAGTTGCAACAGACATGACGTCGAGGAGGCGGAGACAGGAGTAAACACTCTAAACGGTAGTTAAGAAGAGTGTTACTACTTCCGGAATGTGAGTATGATGCTCACGATAGCAAGATATTAGTCGGCTAGTTTTTCCCTCACCTTGGTCACTTTGGAAGCTACCAAAATAATCCTAATTGAAATTGTAAATGCTACAGGCACGCGAACTTAAAGTATCAAATTATCCAGCTCCCACCGTTCGCACGTGCAATTGGGCAAGCAAACCGATCAATATTCTGTTACAAAATGAATGCGATAGGGACCAGGGGATGAAACACTTTTGGCTAAATTTCAGGCTTCTTTAATGATCCTGTTTCACTCGGTAAGGGGAATTCCCTCCAGTAATCAGTGAAAAACTTCACCCTGATGCCCCTGATGATATCAAACCCGTTGATTCACCGGCTTTCCTCCTCCTCCTCTTCTTCTTTCGCCACATCATCACCGAATCATTTCCGGCTTTCCCTCCGTTCATATCATCGACGCGCCCTTTACCAGAATCATGCCAGTGCGGGGAGGAAAGCGCCATTACCAAAGGCTGGCTTTCGTTGCCCTAGGTCCTAAGCTCACCAAGGCCGACCTAGGCCACATCAAGGAGGGTATATTTCCGACCCTAACCCAGTTTCATAATGATCCCTTTCCTTCAATGGAACCAAAAGATTCACTTCTTTGAATATCGCGACATTTTTCCTTGATGATAATACATTCATTGTGAAGAATGACGCTCTTTATCATCTATGCAGTAGCTCGCGTCGAGGGTTGGTAGAAAAGGTGGACAAACAGAACACACAGTAATTTAAATTTAAGGTAAAAGGTGCAGAATTGGTTTGTGTGGAACGAGACCCGCGCTCAACCTTTTCACGGGTCACTGCCAGGTCGGATCACATCATTTTGCTTAACGTAAAAACTGCGGCAATCCTGGCTATCGGTGTTGCAGATACAAATATTATTTTATTACGTTAACTGGATAGGTATATGAGCGATAATGCGCATGTCAGCGAAGGAGCTTGGGGATGAAAATTGTCCCTTAAAAATTCGCACATTAGTCAAATTCGCGTTATTCATACTCGATTATTTAACGACTCGAGACTTATGATGAAGCTACAAATGAACCACTTGATGAAGAAAGTCGAGAAGTTGGGTCAATGAAATTGTACCAGTTTCTTTGTTTTCAGAGATGAAGTAGGCGGCTCGATAGTCTGGGGTGGGGGATCACGAGCGAGAGAATCTTAGGCATATCACATCTGAAGTAAATTATCGAATATCCGTTTCTACGCGGTTGATAAGCTTTCCATCGAAACATATACCTTCGAGTCGCCCTGAACTTCGAACAGAAGGTTTTTTTTTTCTTAATCGTATTTATTTCGACTGTGAATACATAAATCTGTAAAATCTTTGCACAATGATCTCGGTAACAAGGGGGCAGTCTATTTCTCAAAAGCAATCCTATCAATCGAAAGAAGAAAGGAATTTTTTCTCCATAAAAATTTCGTACTTCGGTTTCAGTTTTCAATATTTTCAATTATCTTTCATTTACACTTTCTTCAGTGGTCGATGAAAGCAAATAAATCAGCAGAGTTGATTTGAATAGTGTCGACCTAAATGTGATTGGTCAAAATGTTCAAATTTAGCGAAGAAAAAACCTGGACAAAGAACATCCCCCGCTGGACCCATGCACATCTTGTAACATTTTGAGCAATAAACTGAAACTACGGTATGATTGAAAGTAAATGAGATTTCCAATCTCCTGATTACCGCTCGTTTAAATTCTCCGATATTTTTGGGTCCGAATTTAGAGTCTGAGATCGGTGGGGGACGCGGTCCATGCAGCATCCCACCTCCATGGTGCAAAACACTGCCATCTTTAATTGATGTATTTACCGAATCTATTTGTCGAATTTAGTGATCACGTACCTTTTCAATCTCATCTTGATCGCCCGCGCGCAATCCGCCACTTTTTTTTCACAAAAACTCGAAATTCAGATGATAGTTATACGGTTATCCCAGATTTGAAAATAGGCTGCAGGATGAATCGCAGGGTGAAACTACCCCTTTACGGGAATGAAATGCGCCCCCAAGAACCACCTGGCCGACCAACCTGGGGGTGACTACTGTCGACTTTGCGTCCCGACGCTCCGACGTCCCGGGAGCCGTGGCGTCGATACGTAGACGACGCACGCGCGCCACCCCCGATTCGGCCGGGCAACGTTTTGGAGATGACTCAGCCGCTAGGGGCACCGCGCTTTTGGGAAACGCGCGGCTAATGCAAGCCGCGCTTTCGTACGACGCACCGAGGCTCCAATTTCAAAGAATTTTTTTTTATTTACCACTAGGTGCAGGGTAAAATTTCCACCTATTTCTGCACTAGGAGATCTGGATTCTTGAACATCACCGTTGCCATGATTATTTTTTGGGAGGAGGCTCGCGAGCCACGATTATGAATGCGAAAAGAGCTCTGTCTTCCGGGACTTTTTTTCGGGAATATAAAACCGTTCAATACCTATTATTGTCACGTAATATAGTCAATACAAACGCTCGAGATTATTAGACAGGAAACTTTGGGGGGTTTCCAATTTCTTGATTCGGGAATCCGACGCACTGCGATTGAATCATCGCGGCTTGCAGGTCGATGTGGAAGAAATTGGATTTATTTAATCAAAACGTAGGTTGTTTATCCTCACGTAATCGCAGGTATAGAGATTGTGCGGAAGCCTGGTCGAATATAGGTAAGAGAAAACAATGAATGTTACAAACTTTATCCTATTTAAAACAAAAAAAAAAGAACTAAGTTTCAGGACGCGAAGGGAGATTTCACCCCATTACCTAGGAGTGAGCAACTCATTAGGCAACCAGACTTTCAAAGTATTTAACACTTGACTAAGGAATAAATGAGACGAAAATAAAACGCTCTGAACTAAATGGGATATAAATTTTTTTTTTTTTTTTTGCAAAGAACGACGATCAACATTCAACGAGCTTCAACAGCTGCAACAGGCAGATCTGCAGACGCTGGATCAGCGAAGTGTGACTCTTCCATATTCGAAATCCACTACAAAGCCGAAAGTCACCCTCTTGCTTGCTCGGAGTATTACAGAGGAAACGACACGTGATAAATTATAATCTATAACCGCTTAGTTTTTATTGCAGCTTGCATATAGAGCGGGGAGAATTCGCGAACTAAATCGGAGTGAATCTCCGGATATTTTGTATACCGTATTTCGGTAATGGCCATAAAAGCCAGGCATAAAAATGCGTGATATCTTCTGAAGTGGGCATCACCGTAAACGAGAACAAACGTATTTACTGTCAATTTTAGTCATAGAATCGTCATCCTCCTACAAACGAATAAAATTTGATCAGTAACATAAACGTTGCGTGTATCATATTGCAGATATCAAATAAATTTTCAACGAGTCGATAGCCGGCTTTTCATTCATCACAATTGAATCCACAGATGGAATAATAGCGTTACCAGAAAACAGGATAATGTCTATGCGGTGACTGATATCAGAGAATAGTACTGTCCCCATAAACCCAACTCGTATCCTGTTCCGATCCATTCCTCTTGCCATAATGAATGGATCTACTTGTAGCAATACGCAATCGAGATGATTCCACCCTTCCTTACGCAGGGCTAAGGGCTAGGTACTCCGTAGTCTCGGAGAACCTATCGGGCAAATCTGGGACAGGATAGCCTAGTTTACATACGATTTCAGTCCTATGTGGGGAAAATGTTGATCAACTATTACTTAGCTTCGTTGAACTAAGAATAAGTTTGCTTAAATTTGCGCAGACCCCACGCTGATACGCCGCATGATTTCTGTTCCATTCTAATCAAATCGGATGTAGACGTCCTTTCATCCGAGTCACCCAACTTTGTTGATTAACTTTCTTGGCTGCTGTCTAAACCCAGTTGACGGTATTAGAAGTTGATTAAAAACAGGGAAATCAGGATATCCTGCAGCATAGAAACGACCGAGTCCTGCAGGCGCCTTGGGGAAGTTGCCGAGCTATGGGTGGCCCTGACCTTCGGACGACGAAAATTGCACGAAATTAGGGACAGAACTACGTGGGTCCTGAATAATTCTGCTCCAGAGGTCTCCCGTTTCGTATGTAGCAATTATTCGGTGGTATTGAGCACGGTGTGTTTATGACGTACTCACCACCACATTCTATTAAATTTGGCACGGTTCTATTCCGTTCCATTCTACCCTGTTCATTGAGTACTTTACTCATTTTGCAGATTACAGTGCGGCATTGTGCTACTTGAATAGGGTACATGTCTGATACGAAACTTGCCCACGTTATTGTGAGCATCGTTTTCTCTATGATTTAGCATACCCAGATATGTACACTTCGCTGTCATCTATGAAACCACGGGATAGCAAAAGTCCCAATTGAAATTATTACGGACTATTGTGGTCACAAGATAGCTCAAGGCCATTGAGGATCAAAACTGAACAAATGATTCAACATATTCTCAGAAATTATTGAAAAAGAATGATGCAATGTGTATTATTGATCGAAGTACCGTTTATCAGGTGCTGGATATTTTCATTTGATCTTGAAAATTTTCTCGGAGGCTGTAGTGTCCTGCACGGAAAGAAATTTGAAGAAAAAATTGTTAGCATTGCAGAGGCGGACCATACTCGGATTTAGAGACACCCTACAATTCCCTCCCCCCCATTTTATTGTGTGGTTTTTTCAATTTTGCGATTTTTACTATTTTTTTACTATGGTAACATCGTATAAACTACTGAAAATTTCTTTTCGTGTAGCGACCTGCTCTGCAGAATGTAAACGCGACGTTTATTGATCTGAGGGTGAGGATAGAACTCGCGGGCGCCAGTCTCCCGAAACTGGCGAAACCGTCCAGCTTGGTTTTACTTATGAACAGGTTGTATCGAAAGTCTGCAGAACCGATTGGTCATGTAAATTGGATAGTCGAGAGGGTAGTAGGTAAATGCCTTAAAATCGATGTGAGCGAGGAAACCGACTGTGAAAGGGTTTGTCCAGCTCTAAAAAGCTCAAGGGTAAAATTGAGTAAATAAATAAACTTCTTTTCCAGCGGGGGATGGAACGTTTTTACGACTAACGTCAAGTGAAATAAGTTTTATAGGATGTCGTAAAACTTAGCGCACAAGATATACCCTTCTGGTCCTCCAAAGCAGTATTATTATTTCACATCGATCCCGTATAGATTTTCGATCATTTTATTTTTCAACTTTTTTCAAAAGAGGCGTCATTCAATTTTATTCTTTATTAATATAATAAAAATATGTAAACGACCGATGACACAATCGGTACTTACAAAAAAGATCGATATATACTCGCACAAGTAACACACAATATACATACAGCACAATAATAATGTACAAACAATTTTGGGACAGTTTAGTGTTACTGCTTCTTGGGCAAAGACACTTTGTGGTGATATTTGCCATAAATTCTCCCGCTTCTGGTTACCCTGTAGTTTATCGGATGCGACGTTGTCGAGGGGCTTGATTGCACATGGGGACCATCACCGGTGCACAATCTCTTCACTCTGGTCTTTATGCCGGTTGTTGGCTTTCGATTCAATATCAAATTCAGACCTGGTCGCGATTCGGGATTCGCATTTATTCGGACTGGTGCCACAGGTCTTCGCCTTTTCAAAATACGAAGCGGCGAAACCGCCAGGATAGTTTTTGCAATACGACGTCGACAACGCCAGATAATCACTGCCGTTGCCAACCAAGCGAGCCAAGGACCAGTTCGGGGACCTGGTACCGGATCACGAGACCACAGGAACAACATCTGCTGAGATAACCCTGGGATCAGTTCTAATTTCCTAATAATAACCGTTTGCCATCATATCGACTTGGTGCAGTCGGGGTTCTGGCAAATTAGTTACACGCTATCAAAACTCGGGCACCGGTGCTCTGGAGGTATAGGCAAACGTGATTAGAGGAACACGAAGGTACCGTTCGGCACTAAAAATAGTTTGTAAATCTGTCCTTGAGCATCCTTCGGAATGCAATACCTATATTTCCTATTTTACCTGACTTAAGGGGACATGCCAGTGTGAGGCATATAAAATAAGTTACGAAGAGCGGGACTATAGTTAATAATTTGGAAACGTCTCATAACTAGGATCTTCTCTAAGGGTACCTAAAACACTGTCCAAAAATAATTGCAACTTTAATTTTTATGGGTCGTAGTTGGAGTTGAGAGGCCCCAAGTGAAACACTGCATTTCGACAGTTCAACAAAACCGTACAATCAAAACGCTTGAATATGGTGACCATGGAAATGCCTTTTGAGCCATACATCGACAAATTCAAACGACTCGATTTACCCAAATAAAAAATTTAGGTTTTGCGATTCATTGAAATTTCGGACATAATTATTTTCTACCCCGAAAAAGAACCCCCGAAATTTAAGATCCTGGATCTAGTGGTTCTGGATAAATCACGTGGACAAGGTAAAAAAAATTGATTTCCAGAAGAACGGCAAAAAAAAAATTGCCAAATTTGCCAAAATATACTCCTAAAGTCCCATATATCGGCGAACTTCCTGACCCATGATGGTTTAAAATAATCCCAAAAGACAAGGTTCCAAGGAAGAAAAAAGGACCGAAAATTTACGAATGGTAATTCTGAATACCAAGATTTTCGCTCAAATATGAGCAGTGACACTTCACTGCACGCTCTATAAACTGCAGATATGTTACATTTCGTCGTATGATTTGGTAATTTCCGACTGTGACGTGGAGTGTCAATAACGGCCGATAAATTGCACGCTTCGTCTTTATATTCAATCGGTTTCGCGGAATTGGAAATGAGAAATGTTGAGCTGATCTAATCCATGGTAAAAAATGACTCCGTTTCCGAGCAGAAATTCTGCTGCTGTATGTATCCGTCCGATTCGCCTTTACGTTATTCAGGATTTTAACATTCACGTTTGACATGGGATGGCATTAACATTTTTTTTTTCTCTTTTTTTTTTTTTTTTTTTTGTGACCCATTTGGCAAGCTCGTGTATCCAGTAAAACCACCTTTTATAACAGAAAAAAAGTAAAAGAAAATTTACGTAACCGGAGGTGGTGTTGGGTTCGGCTGGCAACTTACCTTATAGATCCACTCGCTGGCACGCTGCCTGTAACTGAGGGGTTGGTCGACTAGTCGAAACATAGAAGGGCCGTGAGCAGATACTTATAAACGGGGATCTGAAAACGAGAGGAGAAAAAGAAATATTCACCAAAGATCTTCATAGGTAAATTCGTCGTTAATATCGAATCCATGAGTTTTCAGATAAAATTCAACAGCACAGTTCTGTTATAGGTAAAGTTAAAAACACATACATTGACGGAGAGGGAGTGCTATTTTTTTTTTTTTTTTTTTTAACGATGCACATTTCGCAAATTATATCTTTGGCTTTTTTTTTTTTTTTTTTTTAATTTTTTAACTGAATTTGACTCACGTTTTGGCCCCTTTGTTAAGCGTTTGTTGGTGGTAACAGCTGATGGGGAAAAATAAACGGGAAATAGACGTCTCCTGCTAGGCTAATCCCGTGCGAAAGTTGCCCCTGGGAATTGACTCGTGTATGAGCTGGTGGTGAATGTGATATTTTTTTTGGGGGGGGATTCAAATCTAACCAAGAAAATGATTTTTTTCGTTTCAAACTAACCACTTTTCGCGGAGAGTCATCCAAGGCGAAATACCTAAGCGCTAGCATATCCCTGCGGGCGCAGGATGTTCTTCAATAGTCGTTCCCGCCTCGCCGAAGGACCCGGGATTCCCGTTTGATGAAAAAAATAAATTTTATAAAAAATGTATAAAATATGAAATAAAAATATGTAAACAACATATGAAGCCCAGAAATTTAGACAAAGGATAACTAATCGAATTCGCTGTTATATGCAGTTTCATACGATTCTAAATTATCCCATTGAAATTTGAAAGCTGTCGCGGTAGCCGGTGACATTACATCTGCACTCGTCTTATCGCGAAATTATTCTCAATTTTATGATAAATACTCTGAATAAGCTGGTGATTTAATTCAATTTTTTGCTCATTAATCTCAGATTGAACTTTGGCAAACTTATAGCGAAAATGATTCAGATATGATGAATGATAGTCTTGGTAGATGAATGTTCGGGCATGTCACGCTAATGTTCCGATTATCCGCTGATCTAGATAACATTACACCTATTTACTATTTACATGTACGTATAATGTACTGCTACGGAAGTTTTGATCCTATCCATAACCCAGTTTCAACCCTGAGTTCAAAAAGGGTTTTGCACTTCTGAAGATGAAGTAAACCCGTACTTGCTTGGTCCTTCACTCGTCTAAATAGCGATCGTACGATGATCCTGATTATCCTTTACTAAGCCCGGGATAAGCTGTCAATTTGTGAAGTTAAATTTATTGTTTGAAATTGTCTCGTTTCATCCGTCGGCTTCAGTATCGTAATTAGATTTGATATCCTTTTGAATCCAGATTAATTTTGAAAAAAAATGTCGCGACGTAAATAGCTGGCAGGTCAATTAGCGATTGAATCGAGTCGTAGTCATAAAGGCAGTAAGTTTACGGCGGTAGTAAAAAGGAGGGATAGGTCAGACGGGGTAAACCCACCCTTATGAAACCTGGGGTACTCCCATGACGTCACGGCACGGTGTTATTGGGTCAGAGTCTAGATACCCACTCGATTCCCACCGGGGTAGCCATTATTCCTACAGAATTTTTCTAACAAATTCTGGAGTTTATTCCGAGCGGTATAACGCCCCAAAGAAGATCCTGCAATCCTCCTCGTTTCCATTATCCTCGCCAGGGTCTTAGCTCTTCTTCTTTTTCGTTTTTTTTCTTTCTTCTTTGCAATGATTTATTAACTTAAACTGGCAGTTAATTAAGGTAACGACTTCGTGATTACACGCGCGGCTCACCTTTTAAATTCATCCAACTGCATCGCCCAGCACTTAACGGAGACGAGTATCTACCCTAATTACAATCCAATTACGTTGCTTTTTTCAAACCTTTTATTCGCCCGAACGCACCGACATCTAAGGAAAATATTCCTGTATTAAGGCCGCGATGACTTGTGAGGACATGGTATATTGATGATATGTAATCCCGTATGCAACTAAGGGAACTTGAATGTGGATCTTCAATTACTTCAATGAATCTGTCATGACTGAATCTTCGTTCAGGCCATTCTATTGGCGATTTCGAACACATAGGTCCCAAAACATGTTCGTTTCACGCTGAAATAGAGAAATGGCGTAAGAAATGAACTTTTTTCTACTCTTTTTAAGCTTATTCCTTACGCCATTACTCTATTTTAGCATGAAACGAACATGTTTTGGGACGTACGTGTTCGAAATCGCAAATAGAATTGCGCTACAAAGCCCTTTTTCCCGTTTCCGGTGCCCGGTCAGAGATATTCCGTTTAATAGCACCGTTCTGCACGCGTTCAGCCCAATGTTTTTAGGACGGGTCGAATTGGGTAGGAACCACCTTAAGCCACTCAAAACCAAAATAGTGAAGTTTCACCCCAAAAGGATGACTTTTTACTCAAAAAAAAGTTTAGAGGGTGGTTTATACGCCACCTGTACAGATTCTTAAGAGAAAACTTTCTCGTTGAACCAAATGAGATTTTTTTCGGCTTCAAAAATTTCGAAAAAAAAGTCTGTACATGGAATCGGCAGGTCCAGTGCAACATTAGTATATTCGAAGTTCTGGTTTAGTTGAAAATGAATACTTCATCCCTTAATCTCTGGTTCAGCGTTGGCTTCGACGAGATAAATTCGTTTTTTCTTTTTTCTGTCCTTTTTTTTCACCATATAGTGGCATCTGCGGACCATTCGCGAAAGGTCGTGGTGTTAAACGAGGAAATTTACAGTCGGTAACACAGGCCTTTGGCAATTTGCATAACCGGACTGATTCTGGGCTCCCTGTACCCCAGCAGAGAATTCTGTAGACCGGAATAAAACGTAGAAAGATTTTTTTACACCTAGAATGTTGTTTTAAATTTCAGATGTTGTTCCACAGTTCAAAGGACAGAATTTCAATATGCAATTCTGCGAATTCTTCGGATTGCTGCGAAAGCCACAACCGTTATCAGGCATAATTCTTTATCCATTGCTGACCGAATAGGACTTCGCATACATTTGAAAATCTCAATAAAATTGCATAGAGTAACTAACTTCGGTCTCGACTTCCATTATACCAAGATCTTTGAGAATTATGAATCCCATCAAACCCGCGGCAGGGTTTCATCACTGGGGTCAACGGCACGGCATATAATTATCCCGATCCTTTAGTCGTCTGGAATGACAAAGCAATAACCGCGATATCAGAGACGGATGAGGCATCGAGGTAAGAAAAAGCTATCTGACACGCGCTTAAGTTGTGTAAATATATAATCCTCGATACTGAAATAACAAGAATAATTGTGCCATCCGGGAATTACACGACATATTCGTCAAAATCTTCGTCTTATCAGCAATATTTTTTCCTTATTTTATACCTTTCGTATCTTATTCAATAATCTATATAAAACCACTTTCAATCTGACTTCACGAGCTGCTGTATCTTCTACAATTATTAACGCGATTCAGCCGGCGTGCGATTCCTCAAAGAATTCTTTCACATCTTAGTGATTTATTTTTTCGCTTAAGACACAGCGAGCAGAGCAGTCAAGGCTCCGTACCTCATGTCCATAATAGGCAATATTGACGAAGTACCATGGCCTTCTTGAAGCAACAGTTAATTGCTAACGTATGAAACAAAGATCATAATTATATCTCCGTTTGTTTTGCGGCACGGTGATATCCCAGTTAAAAATTTATTGTCTCCTGCGTTTCCTCGTCTATTAAATGAAACAAAAAAAGAAAAATTATCATTCCATACCACGAATACGAGTTTGACCGCTTAATAATCCTCTTCGTTCCTCTTCTCGGACGTTCGACTCGTCCTAATGAATTATTCACTGAAATAAAATAGGCATTTCTTCGCGATGTCCAGACAATGGTCAGCCTAGACTCTTCCTTTTATCCATCCAGGGTCTCTCTCGCCTCTAGAATCCCGCAGGACCACCAGGCCGCTCTGCGCGGGGCGTAGAAGAGAAATCGAGATATCTTACGGTGCGGGAGATTATATCCGAGTGAGATCTTCGTTTTGCGAACCAGCCCAGTAAAACGACTGCAATCTACCTACGCGGCAAGGCTACCGGTGGATCCAGTCGAAAAATTGAACGCTTCAAAGAACAAAAAAAAAAAAAAAAGCATTTCTAATTCGCCTCGGCGAATTTGGACCCGTTTTTATACCTGTACGCAATCGTGTACCTATAAGTATATATACCTCGATTGTTTTCGCAACGGTAAATTACACAACCCTGTCTTCGAGTGTCTGGAATTACAGTTATGAAATCTACATCGTGATAAATTATCAATTTGCTTAGCGCAATCAAGCCGGCTATCTTTCACCCAACAGGACAAAGCGGAGTCATATGCTGGCAGCATCGACTCGGAAACGCAGAGACACTGGGACTAGGTACACCATGTGAATATGGTACGACGTTGCTTTCGAACGTATATTGTATGTCTGTGCATGAATATACTGTAGATAAGTGCAGCGGCTCCAGTGGCTGTTGCAATTTGCAGCAGCCCGTAGCTAGCCGCGAGGTCCGACAAAGAACGTATATACCTACGTTAGCACTGACATCCGCACTGTTGAACACGGCCCCGACTCTATATACGAGACAAAGTATGGCCCCCAGATGTGCTTCCTTTTGGTCCCCAATGGGTAAAGTCTTCAGCAATTCTTACGCGAACGGTAACCCTTCCTCGAGGACTCTTTCTGCGTATCATTTACGCAGAGGATTGCACTGACGATGCTCGAGGGTATCTACTGCATGATATTTCTACCGATACTATAAGCCTCCATAATTTCTCGTATCTACGGTATCTCTACCCCCCTATCTGGACAGAGTGATTTATAAACGGATTCCGAGATACGTTTTAGTCACTGCACACTGGTTCTAATTTATCACTGTTCAATATTATACCCATGCGGTGTAAAGGCTTTTCTTTAAGACTTTAACAGTTTCACTACTGTTAACCCAGACTATCTGTTCAAATATCAGATGTGTAACTTTTAGTTTCAACAGAGCAAGCACATTGTGTACCCACTCGACGATGACGACATATTGTTATTACCCGTAGTAAACTTCGGTGTATGAATGGCCGGAAGTTTTGATAAAAAATTCGAGTCTCTCGTCTGCGCGAAAACCGGATGTTTTCCAAGATTTTAACCGTCCCGTCTAGTTCCCTTCCTGGTCTCTGCCATATTCTATCCTCGCCCTAGTAGACTCCGGGAAAATAGATGAAAGAACATAAGATGGAATGATCAAACCGACTATGACCTGTGAACTCGAGTGAAACTCCCTGTCTGCCCGAAGCGGTCGAAAAGGGCCGTTAACACCCCAATAAATGTTGCCAGGTAAATCTTTGAAACCTCGGTCTCTAGCTGCGAAAAAAATCGAGTGTAAATGTAGATGGAAAGGAGCTTGTTCTAGGGTCGAACTAAATTCTCTTCGAATTTATTTGAGCAATGCACCCCGGAATACCGTTTGACAAATTAAAGATCTTTGCTCTCATAGTCTCGTAGCTAATTAGCGGAAAAATGTTGATCTTTAATTATCGCAGAATATTTTTTCCTCCTCTTCTGCAGGACCTTTGTCATGTGTGCTCAGCCCGTTCCATTGTGCAGCACTGTCTCTGCGTCGTTGTTGTGACTGGTATGAGTTGGCCGATATGTAGGCGTCGAGGCGCAGTGGATTCTTGCGGAATCGGAGAAGGGGTTGATGGTTGCCGAAGGAGAGGGGTGAACGGACAACGCGACCACGTGGTGGCTGGTCCCTATGTTAGCCGGTGTAGTTCAGTGTTGCCTCTGCCTTTGAACAATTTTGCACGGAATAATCAGCGCTGATTTATAAAACCCGCGATAAATATCGTACGGTGGAAGTGTGGGAACGATAGCACGCAAATCGTCTGATAAAAACTTTCGACAAACGCGATTCTGAACAATTTAACGATAACGAAGATGTGGATGGTCACTGCTAGCTTATAGCCGTCTAAAAACTATTCGGAAAAATTAATTAGCGATAAAATGACGATGACGATCAACGGCGAAGCGTGCCTTGTGATAATAGGAGCAGCTCTCATACTCGCGGCTTCTCAAGATTTGCAGAGCTTATCGCTACCTTTACGATCATCGGCTTCACCGGAAATACGACAACGCGTCTGGCCCTCTTTTGACTATCATCACCGGTGGGGTCAGGATGATAAAATATCTGGGAGAGAAATATCCGCCGAAGAACTTCCGGTGAAAAATTGGCAGAGTGGTATTCGCGGGAATTCTGCACTGCATAAAAATGCGGAGAAACTGACAGCGGTTGCAACTGCTGAATACATGGGCACCCGGGCTGTGGCTTACGCTGGATTCAACCATCACCATCATCACCAGCATCATCGTCAGGGACATGAACAGAGAGGAGGATTTTTGACGCCTAGTTATCAACAGCCAGTTACAACAGCGCCTCAACCAGTGGCTCGTACTTACGGCAAACATCATTCCGGGTAATTTCTTACTTCATTTTTACTTTTATCTCTCGCTTATTATCGCCTCGGACGGTTCTCGGAAGAATTTTTTCTTAAATCTGGACCCGAAGGTGGTACGTGTTTATGAATATTAACGACCCAGGGATGCGAACTTTTCGAGCAACATCTTAGTTTTTTTCTCATACATTACGGGTATAATACAAGCCTGAAGACATCCGTTCGGGAATCAGCTGTGCAGTTTATAAATTTATTCATACTCTTACAAGATTATTTCAACGACTTCTCTTTATCGCCGATCATGCGCATTCTGTCAAATTGATAAACCGCCTTTCAACTATGTCTATGTCGTAGCGGAAAGGCTTAGTAATTCCGGATACCGCAATCCCCACTGAATCGCATCTGCGATTATGGCACCTATCCACCTTATCGATATTTCTCTTTCATCGGTAAACCGTTGCCGTTTCTTATCTCGTTATTCGTCGCAAATACCGGAGACGGATAAACCGATTCTAATTACGTTTATAGAAACAAAAATTCCGGACAAAGCCTTGTATCATAATTTCAAAATACGTGATACTTGCGCCTGATTGGATAGACGTTACCGAACGATTCTCTTGCGGATCGTATTTCAAAGAGGAAAGATTCCATCAACGAAACCGTACGCTTTATACACAGCAACTGTATTCGATCTCTGAGATGGTATTCTGCGAATTGAATTTCCGCGTTCAAACGACCCTCGAGTTTCGGAGTAAGGGATGAAAGAAATTCAGTAAAACTCAGTGAGATCTCAAAAAAAATTTCATCCCGTTTAGAGATTGTTCCTGTAAAATTCCGCTCCATGGAAGCTGAGAACGCATCCTTTCCCACTGGCCTTCGGTCAGTCTGAATAAAAACTGTTGAATTATACGACTGCTGTAGTAACTCCGGGATCAGAGCGCAGTTCGAACTCCGTATCTCGTTACTGTACGAATCGATGGTGCGTTTAGCGATCGAGTATTGCAGACCGTGATCATTCGCTGGTTTATTTCCTTCCCTACCGTATACTCCGCCTTCACACCGGTCGAGTTACCCATAAACCTGCAGATGTACAGAACTACAGAAGCGCGGAAAAAAAAGTCACTAAACCTGTCCCTTCGTCTTGGAACTCGTACCGATTATTAGAAGCTGAATACAACGGCCAGAACTTTTCTGCCATTTCCGGCGCGATCGTGACACCTCTTGACCCTCTTCTTCGCCTCCACGTAGGTATACTTTGGAACTCACTTGGTCAAGGATTTTAGTGAGTTTATGGAGAAAAGTGGAAACGGACCGAGATTTGTGAGAAAAAATAAAAATTCTAGCCACAAATAGAGGCATATGTGGTACTTGGACTCCGGAGGGCATAACATATACGCGACGCAGGCTCCCACGATAAACATAACATTGGAGGACGTTCAACCGCAGCTGGACCTCTGGGCCTCCGGCTGCATCTTGTGTTCGAGAATTTGGTGCGACTGCATCAACCAACGGGAGACCTGGGTCTGCGGTTTGCAACCTGATCGCTTTCGTTTAAAACCGTAGCTTAGGTTGGTTTCTGTTCAGATTTATGAAGTCCATCATTGTTTTCAGCGGCCGAAAGGCCGAGGTCCGAGTGTAACGTACCTCACGGTATAATAAAGGAGAAAATGATCCTAGGTTCTATGAATAATACGCGGAGATTGTCTTATTCGAAAATTTTAAAAGGTCACCGAGCCCGGCGCGATGCAGATCGTGGTGAAACGCGATGCATTCTATTCTTGGAAGACACGCGGTTCGCGCTTTCACGGTGCTAAAGTAATCAACGGAATCTCGGAGATCATCTTATGAGGCTATGCAGTATAAGAAGATTGATGATGATGTTCAAACGATTTTAAAATATTCATCGTTATACTTTCGCTTTTCATTAAGAACCTCAGCTGCTATATATAAGGAAGCAAGTGGAGTATATGACGGTATAATCAATCGAAGTTGAAAAATGTTTGATCGGACCTCAAGCTGCAACTCATCGCGACTGATTGACCTCCGTGCGACTATATATTTCATTTTTACTCCTTTTTAAGTATAGTAGATGGATGTCGAGTTTGAATTCTGCCGAGGGTACGAGGCTGACTATTTATCTCTCAGGATCCACTCGGTTCACGCTTTGTTAGAAATTCATATTGAAATGGAAATCGATGTACGGTTTAAAAAAGAGCCAAAAGAGGTTTCCATCGCTTCATTATCCCACAGATTTTTACAAGTGCTATTCAAATACGAGGATAAACGAAGCCCCCAATTTCATACTCAGTCATTAAAACCTGTCATTCAACCTCGACTTGTGTACGACTGAACCGACAGATCATTCAAATAAAGCCAAAATGTTGTTTCCGGAGGAATAGAGAGAGAAAATTAATCCCCGAGCCTAAGAATGAGAGAAACCCTTCCACGAAAACCCCCGAATATAATATAGATTCATTGATTTCTAATTCAACTTGCGATAAAATTTTTCCCAAAACTCGTTGAAGCGAGTAGCTCGTTAACCAGGATGTTCGTCCTCGGACATCTGGAATATGATCATTGGCCGCGAACCTCAGCGGAGTTGGCACGCTGTTTCATGATTCACGGTGCATGTAAATCCATTAGTCGGGATTTTTATATCCCTTCGGATGCCCAAGGTGAAGAGGTTGGGAAGGCTTGGTGGATAAAAGTGCACTCCGGGAACAGGTACATCATCTTCGTACCAAGCCTGGCACTTAAGGCGGTGCTCTTCGAGTAGCCAGAGTCCAAGCCGACCGCGACCTTCCTCTTTTGCGAGGACTCGATCAGCCCGGTTTCAGGGACAACGGTATGACTACGACGACGATAAGGAAGTACGAGAGTTGAGTATCGCGGGGTCAGCCGGGATTTTTTTTTTTTTTTTCCATTTTATATCATCCTACGTCAATTATTTCTACCACATTTCATCCAACTCCACGACTCGCCGATATTAGGTAAGACTCGGAGCCTAGGAGACACGCTGATATCTATTCGCCTTAAGCCATAGCTTCAGGTTTCAGTCTCAGCCGATATATTGTGGAAATTGAAACGCGGAACGAAAATGTGGCTCATTTCCCACGGTTAATAAGCGAAAATAATACCGGTGAATGGGAAGCAAGGACAACGGTACGTCGCTGAAAAATTATTGCAATAAGAGAAAGGAAATCGAAAGCATATGGCGGACCTATTCTTATCCATGTTTATCGAACCGCTGAACGAACGAATGAAAAGAGGAAAGGATCACTGTCAGACCCGGATGGATTCATCCGTAACCCAACGTTACTCTCTTGTATTGGATGTTTCTGGCAATTTTCCACCCTCCCTTCATTTCGCCTATAATATCTGCGGATTTATCGACGAGATACACGACAGCTGTAGACGGCTTTATCCGATGCTCAAGACTCAGCTTCGGATGGTGGATACCCCTTGGCGCCAGATGAGAACAATTTAGGTCAATCGTTTACCGTTTACCGTTTACTTTATCCCGAGTTCAGTGGCGTCCTGTTTTTTTACAGAAGAACAACTATGATTTCTCACAGAATGTAGTCCTCACGTAATTTCGATATTGTTTTACAAACAAAACAAAATGTCGCTCGCAAGAATTGAAATAATTTTGAATTTTTCTTCAAAATTACGTTCCAATACGTATACTTTGCTGATTCAACCGCAACAATCGCAATGTTGGGATCTGGCAAATGTGAAAATATCCAAAAAATCATATCTGCACATCTACGAGAGATAAAAATTCGCAGAAACAAATAACGAACACTCATGATCACTGAATAAAATGTACGAAAAATCGGCGACAGAATCGGACCTCGATTTGACATGGATTGCCTTATACGCATCTATCGAGCCCTTTGAATTCGTGTTCGTTTTTATGATCTCCACAGTTTTAATTTATTAGTGGGGTTAAATTACGGCCCATTGTGATGTCTGGTATTTTTGTCTCGATTCTTCGAATCCAGTTTCATGCAGATTTTTTTATTCCGACATTGTAATTCGTATTCTCTTTTATTACCAAAAACCCGCCCATCACAATCTTCTACTCTTTTATTTTTATTTCACGAACAATCTCGTTTGGGACATTTGGCCTCAGGCTAAGCTGGCTATCAACACGAATACATTAAAAATGAATAACTTAAAACACTTTGTATATACGTATAGCTGCGTGTGGACCTTTTCACCCTTTCCACCCTCCATGTGTATGGCATATGCCCACCACCTACTCTACGACGACGACCTTTTACGACGGTCGTGTTATTTCAGTTGAAATTAAAAGCAAATATTGCCTTCCAGTGCACTTAAAAAAAAAAAAAAAAAAAAAAAAAAAAAATGGAAGCAGTAGTTTGGAATTTTTATTACTTTTTTTTTCTTCATTCTTTGTATCTCATATTTTGTTGATTTCGTCATTTTATCGAGAGGTGTAGGTTGACTCAGATGTATACAGAGTGAATTTTCTCTAGTATCGAATGAGGGAGGGGCTTGTCAGTGCAAACGCTCCGCCCCTTTGTATTCACACTTGTTATCGTAGTATCGAAACACCCCACTTTTATTTTCACGTGCCATCTAAACCATCAGAAACCTCACCCTGTTATTACTATCCCAAATAAGATTATACCTGTTCTAGACTTCGGACAAGGAGGGTATAAAAGCGGGGTTTCTCGATATGACGAAAACAAGTATGAGTAGAAAGAGGCATAGCGTTTGCGACGATAAGCCCCTCCCTCATTCGATATGAGAGAAAACTCACCCTGTATATGAGAGTTTCTATCATTTTAGGGAAATGAGTCAAATGAATGAAGAAAAAATAAAAATAAAAAAATACGAAACGAAATGAAAGAAAATCATTGGCTTAAATTAATAAAACTTTCATCTGGTTGCAGGGTGTATAGGTAGGTGTATATAATGTGAATGTAATTCATACGCGATATGACTAATAATGTTGCGTGACTAAATACACCCCATATAATTATGGTCCGGGTAAAGGGAAACAGCATTCAAGTTGAGCAATCATTCACTATTTGCTTCTGATATATATTATAAGCGGATTATTCCTTATCTATAAATTATTAACACACACGCGTGTTTCGTCGTATATCATATTTCTCCTCTATTTAGGATCGATATAGAAACCAAGTTGCGTAAATCTTCCAACTTGAATGATACCATTACACCTACCTACCGCAGGGTCGAGGCACGAAAGCCATAAACTTGGAAGTAGAGACTTTTGATATACGATGACATCGTATCGGGACAGCTTTAATTTTTGAAAAGTTCAAAACGCATCATTTTGGACTGGATCTGGCATTTTACGAGCCTCTTAATTACCACGGGTATAACTTCGAGGATATGCTATGTCAGTCTTTCCTCCGTCAAAAAAAAAAAAATCAAAAAAGGAGAAGATCGGGGTTACAAAAAATGGCAAATAAGTAGAGAAAATATTAATGAAACATATATTTCATTACAAATGGAGCTAGTCAACATTTGTCTTTGCCAAATAGTATGGAAAGGTATACTACCTATGGTGTAGAATAAATAATAATAACTTTATTATACTACAGAGAGGAACTCGCCCGCGTTTATCTAGGACAAATAATATGCTTTAGCCTGATGAGGTGCACTAATTAAATTAATTTCAATTCATGATCGTTGCGTCCTTTGTCATTACCGTTATTATTATTATTATCGTTATTTTTATTTCTACTATATGAGGGAGTTGTCAATTAATTATTTTTCAAATTAAAAATTGACTCTCACAAAACGCGCGTCCTTATACTTCCAATCGTGAGAAATGATGCATTGCAATGTGGCATATATCACGACGATCGCAGATCTCAAAGAATAATTAAATATGTGAGACTGCGTTCAATCAACCGTCTTGAATAATAAGATAAGTAAATATATACACATCACGGTTGGAAATAATCTGTCTACCACAAGTGCAGCCTCTTCTCGTCATTATTACGACAGGTCCAATTAGCGTAATCGCATATGCACACTTGTTCATGTTTTTGCGTGTAGTTTGTCTCATCGTATGGCATTATGGGATGTTTATATAGTCTCATTTTTCAACACTTTATACATCATAATTTCGTTTATAAAATAGTTTGTAAAAAATTTAAAAAAAAACAACTTAACGTTCACGAAGTGCAATAAACTCATCTCGATCTGTCGCACTGATCTTTTTCATTACATATTATTCAGAACGGTTCAAGGACTTCGAATGTAGATTCAGTGAGAGAATTCTTGGTCACTTACTGGTTGACACTGCGGGTCTGTCTCTGATAAAACTTTTGAAGTGCCCTGTAAATTTTTTTTCTTAATTTTCGAGTAATTTGGCCATCGGCAAACAATACAGTTTAAGACCTAAAATGTCATCTCGCATGCTACAATGAACACCGATGAATTATTTAGGTAATAATTGATTACGCTGAAATATTTGCAAATTTTTTTTTCACGTTTTTGGTCTGAGTTCTCTGATGCACGATTGAATTTTCTGAAAAATACGCCTAAACTTTCATCGAGTATTGAAAGACCGAGGGTTTTAATAAAGTGCGAAAGTCGAGTCGCGTCACTAATCGTAAGCGTGGATTTAAAGGCCCGCTTAACAACCTTTCATGTAGCATCTAATTCCACGGAACATTTGTTACACTTAATATCAATTAACTGATTGATTTATGATTTGCAAAAGCTGAGGATCACGCGGTTTTTTATCACGCTTATAAAGCTGAAGATGGTATTACTCGGAGTTTTGATTTCCTCTGATTGGTTCATCAATCAGGTCATTGCAATGGTTTTAGCTTTGGCCAACGACGGATAAGAATGATTGAGTAATATCAAATTAAGCTGATTGGAAAGGGCAGGAGATGTAACGGAACCTTGTAGCCTGATATACCGTGAGGTTACGTGGAAAGAGCTCGTTCCAAGCGCGCAGGCGCTGATTTATTCGAATGTCATTGGTCGGCAGAATCGCGCTAGCAGCTCCACCAACTTTGCAGTAATATCCCTAGTTCTGTTGTCTGCTAGATTCACAACAAACGTAACCTCACGTTACCTCACGGTATAACAGAGCGAGCGAAATTCTTTGGATTCATTGGGGTTGATATTAACGAATTCCCGGGATCCCTGCACAGACGAAATTGAATTATTTATCTGCTATCATATGACATATCGGATGGCATGCCTCGACCGCATGAAAAATGACTTTCTCGCAGTCGACCCTTCAAAAAAACTTCACAAAAGTTGCAAAGATGAGACGAAGGGTAACCAGCTGTCAGCTAGGTCACTCGGTCCCGTTTGCTAATCAGTATACGAAAAGATGACTTTATTTTATTATTTTTTCTTTGGTTTTGACTCGAATAGAATTCTTGAATAGGAACGAACATTTAATCATGATTGGGAATTCTTACAGCTCGTGAGATATACCCAGATCGTATCTCAATCAGCGACTTTGTTCGCGTCGTTAGCCTCTGTCAGATTTATAATTGAATTTTCATTGTGATTTTTATAACCGTCTTCAAACCGCCAAATTATTTCCTGTTAATTTCGGTCTGCGAACGTCAATCAATATGTCATTTTACATATGCGAACGTTTGGTAGAGGAACAAAAATAGGATAGATATGGGTATCGTTTAAATATCGTTTGCAGATTTGTCGAGGAAAGAAAACATTATAGTGGATATATGTAATAGTCGATCCACTGGCAGTATGTGATGATAAAAAAAAAAATATATATATATATATATACTGACTTCGTTTCGACAGGCGATATTCCGCGTATATTCAACATTCGCGAGGCACATGAGATCCTGATCTTTCTGCGTTTAGTTGACAGCTGTCAATTTGGCGAAACAAGACGATCAATAACCAGCAGACTCGCGTGTCGTCTACAGTTTATTGAAGCCCGTTATTTTGCAGTAAGAATCTAAAGATTAGGGATATCCGATTGATTAACATCTTCAAACGAAATCGAGTCGAACGACTCGGTCGACAGCTCGTCAAAATATAAGAATCGATAGTTTCTAAATTAATGGATATGAAGCGTTCGAGGAAGAATTTCAGTGCGGTACAGCATCAATTTTAAAAATGATTGCAATTTCAATTTTATAAATCGTAGTTAGAGTTGCATTCAAAAACATCATCAGAAACATTCAAACAAAACGCCCAAATGTTTTTCATATAGATGTTTTTTTTTTTTTTTAATGGACTCTTTTCCTTCCTTAAACCTAACGAACGGAACGGCGTTAACAAAAATAACTCAGTACTCGCAAATTGCTCGCTTCTGATTAGCATAATGAGCATTTCTGCAGATAAGCTCGTATATTATGTATGGGGCATTCCATATCGAATCGACCTGAGCCTGACCCTCAACTTTTCGGATTTGGTTCACGATTTTTTATGCTGTCGCTCCGACTCTAAAAAAGACTTGGATTTTTTTTCCTCATTTTTCCAAAAAACGTCTGGTTAAAAAAAATCGAAGCAAACGCTTACCCACTTCGAATCTAGACTCAAAACTGTTGATATTTAACACAGAATTTTTAATAATTTTGCAAGATTTTAGAATGATGGCTAACGATGTGTTCATTTTCAAAAACCATGAGTAAATCACACGGTTTTTGGAAAAATTCGAAAAAACATCCAAGGCCTTTTCAGAGCTGGGGCGACAACGTGAAAAATCGTGAACTGAAACCAAGAGGTCAAGGGTCAGGCCTTGGTCGATTTCGTATGGAATGCCCCATATACATATATGGTTACATTAGGTAAGCTGTGTGTATACATATATCTAGGTACGATATACGGACTGTCAACGATGCACTGAATCTCGTTTTCGCAACGGGCAATTTTCCTGTCTTCTACCTGGGCGATAGCCGGCAGCACGAGCATCGGC
This sequence comes from Tenthredo scrophulariae, assembly GCA_963978835.1. Lineage (NCBI taxonomy): Eukaryota > Metazoa > Arthropoda > Insecta > Hymenoptera > Tenthredinidae > Tenthredo > Tenthredo scrophulariae. Next base: position 24,563,636 of record OZ022229.1, read on the forward strand.
TGCATGGTTATACGCACGATGGTCGACAGGCCGTGAAACAAACCCTATAAGAAAACCATGACCAGAAACCAGAAACGAGAACCAGAACCGGAATCCTGACGCGAGAACGTCCTCGCGGACGTTCATGCGGGTGTAAATCAGGTCAGCAGGAGCGTAAAGCAAATTTGTTGCGACTGGAATGACACGCGTGTCGTGAATCAATATACGATTTTGCAATACGCGGTAGCTTCGGCGAAAACTTGATTTCTTCATCCAACTCTAATCCAAGATTTTAGAAATACGGATACCTGATATACTGCAGACTAACGACGGTACTCGTTCACGTGAAAACACGGGTGAAAAATGCTCGATACTCTTCTCCCTCTTCGATTCTATAAGGGAAACTTCATCATGTATAAAGGAAAATAGGTAACTTTATGCAGTTTAATGACCGTATAACAATCACTAATTGCCCTTTTGACTCGACGTGTGTCGTCGTTGATAGGTCCAAGACCATTCAGACATTCGCACAGTGCAGTGAGATCGAGTTATCATTATCGTGGGTGTCTGAAGTGGACTTGAATTAGTTTCAAAAGTGCTTAAAATCCATCGCAAGAAAAGGTGGCAAAATATGAATTTCAAGAACAGGAACTAAAGAGCTAGGACAGCTATTACAACTTAATTCCATCGATTCTGACGGTGGGGATAATCCTGATCCTGATCCCAAGAAGGAACATGAGACCCCATAATCAGCATCGAAATTGATATTCCTAAGATGACATTTTTATGATGCACCTCTTAGTTGTTCAACATTATCCTCTTTGACACTGATACTGCATCATTCAGCTGCAAAAAAATGAGCACAACTCTAGGTCCAGCGGAATCACATCTGAGGATGAGGTCTGAGTCAATGAAATTTGGGCTTGCGATACTTTCCGATCATTTTTCGATCCTTGAATAAAATTTTGTTTGTCGTTTTGCCCTTTTGGATGTGCGATGGATATTGTGCAGTTGAAAAGCCAATCCAAGTGCCACATCAGAGAGAAACACATCATTGTCTTCAGAATCTGATTTTAATAAAGACGATATTATACTCGTGACGAATGTCGTCCATTTGTTTTGTACAACCGATCGTTTCGAACCTTGCAGCAGCTAATAAAGTATCTGCAATTCGAAACCTCGGATGGTTTTTGTGACCGGTATCAAAGGAGCTGAAGGTATAACTGATAGACATACTGTGTCTAAGGGGACCGCTTCGTCATCATCCTTGTCGTGTCAAATGTAATTTTTTTTACATGTAGCTGTCATGTTTGCGGATTTCTACACGACATTATAACTGTCGCAATATATATTACAACGGATTCTGAGAAACAAGAGATAATGAAAGAATGAGAACCAGAAAGAGGTATGAAGACAGGCGAATGCGTTCCTTGTCTTGTCTTTCCATATCTTTTTCGTATCATCTTTCTTTCGTCTCTAACAATAAATTTGACTCACATTTTCAGTGCAAACATCGCGGCAATGGCAATGTACCTGAAAACAGAGTAGACTATTTCTCGAAGAAAAATGTGACAAAGAAAGTAGTCATCCACCTTGAGGTATGCAATTAAAAGGTGGAATTAAAAATAGATGGAACCAACCAGCCAACCAACCAACCAAGCCACCCAATGGTGGGTAGGAGTAATAAATTACACTGATCGTTCTCCAGTACTCAACTTGAGTTGGGTTGGGCTGTTGGATGTTAGCCGGGTTACGTTTCGTTGCTTTTGCCTTTGCCTCTGCCTTTGCAGCTCGTAGATATAGGTATACATAGGATTGTATTGGATTAGATTAGATTTGGCGAGCCGCAAAAGGGTGACAAAAATAATATGGAATGAAAATAAAATTAGAAAAAGAATGAAATTTAAAAAAGGAAGGTAAAGTTACGTCGTATCATAAGAGAACTTGTAGAGGTCTTAGGTTTTGCTTCGGATTTTTTTTTCAATACCAGCTGCTCCGTTGCGGGTGAAGAACGTCAATTTGCTTTTTTTTGCTGCTTTTCTCATACTGATCAAGTTATATATCAACTCTAAATAAGATAGAGAGAGAAAGAGAAAAAAAAACTCAAGTGTGGCTGCGATTGATCAATGGCCACGGCATGCACGTTCCTCAATCCTATCGATGTGTCAAAGGAAGAAAAAATGCGAGAGGATATCTCACTGGGAAATAGAGAAAAAAATAGAGTGAGGAAGGACACATATTAAGGTACGTAGGCGGAATGAATAACGACGTTGGCAGACGTATACTACGAGTCAATTGGTAATAATGGCTTTGTGGCATCTGCTATATAGGAGACATTGGCGAAAAGTATTTCGTTCAGATCGTATATAATATGAGAAACAGCGAAATATTTATTTTCAGTATTAACTAGACGAGATAAAAATCTTTGGCATATGTTAATACACGGGGAGAATAGCGGTCTGTCATTTTTCCACGCGAATAGCGCGACAAATCGTATCGTCTACCATTAGCATAACTCGTCTGAGAGCCAAGCGACCGGTGAGACAATATGTATCCTTGCTTCTGTCTCGTCTTTTTTTTTTTTTACCGATCACAGATACCTCGACCGTCTCGCACTACGCATCAAGTTTTGATCAATTTCTAGCCATTTATTCTTATCATTTATTATAAATATTTGATGAATATTAACGATGAGTAAGAAATAGTCTGAGACCCGATTCCTTTGTTCTTCATTTTTTCTCACGGAAATATATTCCTGTTTCAGTGGAATCTCGACCTGTGTGAGTATTCAAAAGTGTGAATCAGAATTAGCGCTTGCATTTGAAATTCTGAATAGCGTCTCTGTATCCTGCTAAATTTTCAAATTTTACTTGCGACCCAAAACTCTGCAAAAACCAACTCAATGTTCAATTTTATTTTTGACTTACAATTCATTCGTCAATTAGTTCACAAAACGTTCTATTGAAAATTGAGGAGCTATCGGTCGAAATCAGAATTACGAAGCCGCTCTGAATTCTAGGATCTATAGAGGTCCGAATTAGGATTTAAAAATTCTAGTTTTGCGCTTAAACTTGCTCAAAATGATTATAACTCTCACTCGTCATGTGCAAATGAGAATTTCATTATATGCACAAATCCTATCCCCAGATTTCAGGTCATTATCGGAAATTTATATTTCCATTATACGGTGCTGCGGGTAAAAGGCTAAATATTGATATTTATGCAGTGCCTATAGATACAGGTCCAAACTCTGCGTGCGTCCTGTGGCGAGTGATCGATCAATCACTGTTCGATCTACGTCAGAGAATCATAATAAATCTTGTATGTGCGCATACGTATAATGTATGCAAGTCCGTTTTTATTGAATTCTTCATGTCATTAAGTACAAAACCGAAACTTCAACAATCCGATCTGCATGCTGCCTTTGAATCGTTGAGAATTTTTGATTATTAATAAGTCCCCGGTCTTCAGTCTCCAGTGTATGTCGCCTGTAGTCCGGATGCTCTTATTTTCTTCCATTTTTTCTTGCTCTTCGAAGTCTGTTATGTTTTCAGTTTATTTATAAAATTAGAGTTCTGATAATAATGCATCGGACTAGGCGCGATATCTCGACTATATATCAGATCGCGAGCTGCCGCATCGCGGAATTGATTATACTACAGCTGCGTGTGGCGATATAGATACCTATGTATAACTTTTAACTTGCGAAACTACAAAGGCGATAAATTTACTTGTCTTATAGTCAATAGTTTGTGCGATTCGATTTTGAAGATTCGTTACAGATGTATATTTACACACATATCACGCACAGTTTCAACTTCAACATATAAATTACGCGCTCGGTATAAAGAGATCTTGAACATTTTTAATTACTTATATGTAGGGAAATTTTTTTTCGAATTTCATTCATCTTTTCGCTTTCTTGTGTTATCGCGATGATACAAAATAGGTCGGAATATCATGAAAGGTCAATTAAGACAAAATTATTATTTTTAGACCAGCGGTTTTGCCCCCAATTCTCATATTCAGCCCGTTTTGCCCTCTTGCTCGTTTTGTCCCTATCGCCCCTATTTTCCGAAATTTTCTTATGTGAGCAACGTCAGAAAACTGAAATGAGTCGTATTTAAAAAAGTTAATACAGGGCCCGGTTTACCCCCAATTACTATTTCCGTCGAAGTGCCCATTGGCCCCCATCTCCCCTATTTAGATTTTTCTACCAAAAGCATCCGAATCATTTCATCGCATCGCTTTTACGATTTAACTAGAACTTTTTCTTTCAGGCGGAGAGTTTGTTCAAGGCTGCAAGGTCCATCATCAGTATCTCATCACCATCGCGGCCGGCAAATAAGGTATTACAAAAAAAATTGAGGTATTTTTCAGGATTTTGTGTTTCCTAATCGAAGAACTATCAAAACTTGCAGCCATCGTCCACTATTTTTCAATTTTTCACGCGGATATTAGAAATTTTTTAAAGATTTTCGAATCTAAGGACAAGCAGAGAAGTACGCCATGGAGAAATATCGCAAAAATTGACCAGAGACCCTTGTCCTAATTATATCTCTGAAATGGTTTATCCGATCAGTCTGAAATTTACAGGAGTTATTTGGGATGCTAGTAGCTATTCGTTGACCCAGGATTACCCCTCAAAGAATTTACTATCGAAAAGGCGGTCCTTTTACTCAAAAAATGGAATTCTTTTTCTGCCCACATAGCCACCATTTCAGAAGGAAATTTTTTAAGTAATAATCTCAGCGTCACAGATAGCAACTAGCATTCTGTAAAACTCCTGCCAATTTCAGACCGATCGGACCAACCATCTCAGAGATATCGATTGGGCAAGGGTACGTGATCAATTTTTTGGACAAATTCTTCAAGCCACTTCTCTGCTCGTCCTTACCTTTAAAAAAAAACTTAAAGAATGTTAAAAATTATCAGAAAAAAAAAATCGCAACAAAGACAACCATTACTCGTATTTTCAGGGGTGGAACTTTCCGCGAAATAAATACGACCTTTAAAAAATCGAATTTATTTTTTAGGCTCGTCTACACAGAATTTCCTACCAGTTTTTCCTGCTGTCCAGGGTGGACGCAAGTAACGCGTCTAAGTTTCGGCTGTAACAAACGTGAGTATAAGCCAATAACCCCACGACTCGTGGTATAATATTATAATCTATATTTTCTGTGGCTTTTTTGATCTCAAATTACGTGTATAAAAAAATGTCGAAATAGATGAACAGATCTGATTTCGTAATTCTAAAAAACCTTCGAACTATATATATATACATCTGTTGCAACGCGTATACGCAGTTTATTTCGTACGCGTCTCTCGATCGGTTGGCACGCTTTTGACGCAACAAGATTAAGAAGAAATGATCATCTGGAAATCCATATGGCTCAATCCTCTCCCTTTCTTATTATAAGCTTTAGGTCGGTGTACCATACCGTCTGAAAACTAATCCGCACTGAAATTCATCCAGTTTCTCGCATTTTATACTGCACAGAACAACACCCGCTACACGTTTATATACGACCCAGAAAGCTTGCTTGCAAGCGCGATATCCTACGTCCTGCAGTGCGAGCGGTTGCATTAGCATAATCCCTTCGGACACGAAACAATCCTTTATGCAACTACGTCCACCTCGCAGTCTCATACTTATTTTGCACGTACATACACATGCCGTACACGCACACATTGGCACGTTGCGTTGCGTTGGCACGAACTTCGACAGCATATGGGCATGGCCTTTCGCGCTTAACACGCATTTCTAACACGCGTTACATCGCGTCATGGTATAGGTACGTAAATATCACAGTACAGACGTGTTATTTTCAGGAAAATCCTATATACGTACTACGTACGTATCTTGACGTTCTAAATTTAGATCTCTTTGAATTGCGCATTAAATGGTACAGACGTATCATATGCGTGTAGGTACGTACATATGAGTGTGAAAACACAGGTAAATTCCCTCGCGTACCCCGCTATTTCAACGGACAAGTGAATATACGAGGAGAGAATACAGATAGAGACAATTAACGAGATCGCATATTCTCCGAAATTATTATTATTTTTTTTTTGTCTCCTTGTCACGGGCTTTATGTGAACTGAGATAAAATTTCGGTTCATTCAAAACGAGAATTTTGTTCCATTTGTTTCCTTTCTTTTTTCATTAAATTAAAAAAATTGATAAAGTCGCTACAAAGACGCGAAGGAAAAAGGGAGAGACAGAGAAAGAGAGAGAAAGCGTGCAAATATTCGTGAAGACCTTGAATCCTGACGGAATAATTTATTTGTTAAACGCTATATCACAAAGCTGCAAACTCATCTCATTACATCGTGCGCCATATCTTCGCCAAATAATTTTTTATTTTACAGCCGCCTGCCCTACGGCCTGTTTGAACGGTGGGACTTGTATAGCTCTGGGGAAATGCTCGTGTCCGAAACAATTCACCGGACAGCAATGTCAATTTGGTAAGTTTGAAGCGCTTAATTCAGACCTCTACACCTATCATCATTCGTTAAATATTGAAAAATTTTCAGAAATTTTCAGAAATTTTTATTGGGATAAAATATTTATCCAAATATTTATCGCCAATATTTTGGGTCTTGGGCAATGATCATTCTGACATTTTGATCGCCGGATATGCTACAGACTAAATCCGTCGTCGTCGTAGGTATTAGTCCTACCTATCTTGTACATCGTGACATTGTCGGATACCTACATCCTGGCACGTGACATAGCAGGCGAATAGGATAGCAATTAATAAACTTCATCGACCTGTTTTCCCTAAATAACAAGCTCGAAGAGTTGTTAAGGGTAATTAAATCGATAGCTGGTGATATACTGCAGGGGTGAGACCAAGTATTCGACACACTGAAATCCGCGGTCCCTCTATACACCTATCACTGATTTCAGATATTTCTTATTCGTATTCTGTTATTTATTGGTCTTAAAAAGGCTTTTAGATTTATGGTCGGAATCATTATGATACACGAACAGTCTAATCACATACCCCAATGGAGATATCGATGGGTTTTAGAGATCGCTGTATAAACGGCGGTATAATTTGTTCGCCAAATCGCATATGTATGGAAATTAAGCTGTTTCTGTGCAGTTTGAAAAAAAGGAATCAGAAAAATCTCATCGATATAGTAGAAGGGCGATTATTCAAACTGTATCAATGCTCATTCTTTCGGAATAGAAAAAGTCGACCGTGAAAATATAAAGGGCGCAGGTAGATTTCGCCAAAAATGAATTTTGCCATTGCACAGATCTACTCAAACCGCGTTCTGCCATTCGAATATAATGACGTTCATTGATCTATATCACTGGCTATATTTATCTCCGCGGAATCGCGTTCCATAAATCTATACGAAAGTCGCGGTAATTGGATCTCTTTCACTTTTCCCTATATCTTATCTTCCTCCAACGTATAGTTGCCGCACGAATACTTAAAACTATACTGCTTCGATGTTAAACAGATGTAATCTCCTTTATACCTACACCTGATTCTGGATTCATTATCAGCGGAAAATGGGAATACAAACACCTTAAATACGTTTTTTCTTTTTTTTATAAGGTCTGAAATGTGTGTAAATTTTATTTCCCATAAATTCGTTCGTTATTTTTTTGTATCAATTTTATTGTATGAGCCAAACCCGTATATAGGTGAAGCTGAGAAAAATATCAACATTTCTTCTCATCATACTAATTGCACCTGATTAATTAAGAGAGTGAGGTATACATACGCGATACTACCGGGTAGCCCGAGGTGAGTTCGCGTGACTTTAAACGTCGGAACTTGCATTATTTATAATAATTATTTTGCTTAGGCTTATTGTACGTGTTTCGAGGATCTAGAACCTGAACTACAGGTATAGAATACATGGGAATACTAAATCTATGCCAATTACTTTAAAAGCAAGAAGTAATTTCTTTTTCCTTCTAACTTTTCATTCTATCTAAAATTTTTTCTTTTTTTTTTCCTTATTTCCAGACGTGGATGAATGCTCAACGGAAAAACCCTGCGACCAAATTTGCCAAAATACTTTCGGAAGCTACCAGTGCTTATGTCGAGCTGGTTATCAACTACAATCAGACAGACAGTCCTGCAGAAAAAATGGTATGTTTCAGTCTTTACAATCTTGATATAAACTTACCGAATATTTTTCTGTGCTAGTGTGCTAATTCGGAGATATATTCAAGAAAAAAATTAAAAATTAAAAATAGCTTTAAACTATAAAATTTTGTTCTCTTTCTTATTTTTTCACGAAATTCAGCAAAAATAATTCGAGGTCGTTTTTATAGAAGATTATTACCACTGATGTATATGATAAAAGTTATGAAACTATGGAAACTTATTACTTATATGAAAATGACAGGTGGCTGTAGCCGTTTTTTAGATTTTCAAACACGATATATGCACCGATATTTATACCACACACTCGCAATTATATTTTATATTTAACTTTTTTTATTTTTATAAAAAATTGTTCCGTGGAAAAATTAATTGCAAAACGAAAAGAAAAGCTTAAATATCCTGAGAAAGTTCAAGTTTTTTTGGAATGTCTATACTGATTTTTTTTTCAAACCGGAATGAAATTTGAATTATCGCACTATCGTTTATGTATATTTAATTTAATTGAAATATAATTCGATATGTCAATTTATTGATTATGTTTAATCTTTTATCAGACAGTGACGGCACAGCTTTTGAAGCTCGTGATCTCGAGGCGGACTACAGGCCGACTACAACCAGAACGTCGACAGTTCCGCAAGGTTCTTAGAAAATTTTAACCAACCGGCTCTCGCCGATATTTAAGAGAAAACTAACAGACATCTTAAAACTATATGACTCCCACGCGACAAATTTAGACCTCCGTCATGTAGAGGCTGCAAACATTTAGTATATTAAAACAAAAATACTTCATACTTAACGCGCTTGCGCGCACGCTATACAATGCCATGCGCTTGTACTACGTCTTCTCAACCCGCCAAATTTCGCGCATCATTATTTCTAACTATTTGTTAATCGTTTTACAGACACGGAAAACGAAGTTGGCGACAGGGACTTCGACAAAGATTACGAGTTCATTCTTAAGCGACTCGCAAAACTGGAAAAGGTATGAGACTCGCTCGTATACGTCTTAGAAAAAAATTGTGCATGGGATGTAACTTCTAGTTTCGCTATTGCCGAAATAAATTGGCGATCGGCTCTTTTGGGGAATTGTTCGAATCTTCTTGTCACATTTGGACAGAAGTTCAGTTTTTTAACTGAACATTTTTTACTTAACTATAACGACGAATTTTCGCATTTTGGTATCCATAGCTAGTCGCCCGGAACAAACGACGAGATGCCGGGGCGACGGAGATGAGTGCCAAAATAAATCTAGCAGTGGAAAACATCGGGGAAGTTAAGAGAGCCGTTGAAAGCGTGGTGAGTACGTAGTGAGAGTTTATACCGTGTTAAGTGCTGTTCTCACTTAACTCTAAACTTATTTCTTGCTAAAATTTTCCACATTTTTTTTAGCTACAAAAATTGATTAAGAAATGAGGAGATGAAAATTGGTCAAGCTTTTCTAACAGCTGTTAAAGACAAAATGAAATTAATATCATTCGCCGTTATTTAAGCTTAGGATTTTTAG